>CM067374.1:52563581-53163581 GCA_034401795.1 Chaetoderma sp. LZ-2023a | reverse complement strand
AAACGGTTAAGGCAGTGATTAGTGATAAAATTTCCAAAATAGTTTTCTAGTGGCCTGCCACTGGACATTGTTCAAGAACATGGACATTGGTCAAGAGGACTGCAGAGGCGGTTTTTGGTCAGCTTAACCATTAGAGTTAAAATATTTCTATCACACTTCCATGCAGTCATTGACAGAAGACAAATTGGTCAAAATCTTAAGCCAAATAGTGATTTCTGACTCACCACTTTGAATAATTATTACTGGTGGTGTCAATATTTCAGCTCGATATAGTGTTGTCTGCTTAGTCAAAGGCGCAATGATTATCGAGCCAGCCATTCCAGTGAGAAAATCTAAAAAATTGTCTTCTTTTGGCCTACAACTGGACTGAAATTTTTCGGGCAACATAAAAATTGTCTTCTCTAGGTGTGAAAATGGACACCGCTCAAGAGACATGCAGAGGCCCGCTTGACTGTTAACTCATACATGGCTAATCCGGCCTCTACAGTGTTCTTGAGAAATGTCCATTAGGAGACTAAGACTCAAGAGCACAATTTTTTTTAATCTTCTACACTTGGCCTGAAAATTGACATTTAATAAGTAAATATGTTGATTTTCTTAAGCAAATGTGACCATTAACGGGTTAACACGTGCCCATACATCATCACTAATCTGAGCTAATCTGCTGTTTGCAAACATAATCTAATATAGTATTGCTAATTAGCCATGAAATTAGCTTATTAGATTAGATTATATAGTCAACTAGTGCAACAATGTTCAAAAAACGAATTGTGGAATGAGAAGTATTGCTTTCAATACTAAAGATCAGATTTATTTATTTATTCTGTCCAATGTATAATATACTGATAACATTGCCTGATCATTTAACCCTATAACACTCAAATTTGTTCCAAAAAATTTTAATTTCCTCACAGAAAATGTCCATTTGCAGACCAAGAGAAGACTGTTTTCGAAAATTTACCACTGGAATGACTGGCTCGGTTATCCGGCCAGTCATTCCAGTGATAAAATTTTTTAAATAGTCTTCTCTTGGCCTGCAAATGGACATTTCTCAGGAGCACTGCAGAAGCTGTTTTTGTCTGATATGACTGTTAAAGGGTTAACCCGTTGTCTTTCAATGACAAATCCCTGAAAACGTTAATCCGCTATGATATAATACTTATTCTGCTTAATATTTTGAAATTTGTTTGACTGGAAACCATTGCTGCCTAAGGCAGCAATGGTGCTGCCTAAGGCAGCAATGGTTCCCAGTTAAATTAATTTCAAAATATTCAACAGCTTTCATGTATGGTTGCCTTGAAAATAAGATATGGGGAACTAATCAGTGAAAGGGTTAATGTTGACGCAGGCATTCTAGTGGCAAATTTTCAAGAAAGAACCCTACTCCTGGGCCTGTAAATGGACATTGCTCAAGACTAATGTCCACTAACAAGGCTGGTTTTGGCTGTCTTGACCACTAAAGAGTTAATGCAGACCCTTAAGAGTGACCACAGCTGTCCAGTTACTCATAATTGAACCCACTAGTCAGCTGAATAAGGCATGAACATCTGTTCCAGACCTAGACAGCAGCAGCCAATTCATGTCTATTGACTAGCTATTTAATATGGCAGTACATAAGAAAACAATTATTTAAGTAACCCTCTTACAGGCTTACCTGTTTAATTACCTTGAAATTGGGATTCAGGGTTCAAAGTATATAAACTGCTAGCAATAAGCAGATATACAAAGTGAGCTGAGTAATAGCTGGAAATGTCTGTGGCATAGCTGACCAGAAATGTGGTTGCAATGCAACTATGAAGCTCGACTTTATGACTGCAATGAGCTATGAGGCTCGACTTCAAACATAAAATAAATATAGAAGGCTTATCAATACCCTTATCAACAAGAGGCCCAAGGGCCTGTAATGCTAACCTGGACCATTAGCATTTGAACCATTTGCATTTAAATATCGGTAGACATGATGGATAATTTTCAAAATATCGAAGATGGCCACCAAAGAAATTGACCAATCATAATTCTCGTTTGATATGTTGAACTCTACTGCCATAGGATCACTCCAACAATGTTTCATTGAAATCTGGCCGCTAATTAAGGAGTAGCTTTTTAAATGGTTCTGGTTCTCCAAATGGCCACCTGCAAAAAATCGGCCAACCAAAATTCTGAATAGAGATACTAGAGCCTACCATAATAGACTCATTCCAGACAAATTTGGATAAAATCCACCAAGCAGTTATGGAAGAGATGCATTTTGACAATTTCCAGTGGATTTTTCATAAAATTGTTGATTTTCAACAAAGAAATCGACCCATTAAAATTTTAAATAGATGATCTGAAGCCTAGCCCCCTAGAGTCATTCCAGCCAAAGTTAGTTGAAATCCGCCATGCGGTTAATGAGTAGTGCTTTGACAATTGCCCGTAAATTTTTTATAAAATCAAAGCTTTTCATCAAAAAAGCCTAGCCCCATAGGGTCCTTCCAGCCAAAGTAAGGGGAAATCTGCCCAGAGGTTAATAAGAAGTAACGTTTTGACAATTTCCAGTAAATTTTTCATAAAATCAGATTTTCACACAAAAAAATGGACCAATCAAAATTCTGTATGCAAGATCTGAAGCCGAAAACATTAGGGGCCTTCCAACTAAATTAGGCTGAAATCCGCCAAGAGGTTAATGAAGAGTAGCATTTTGACAATTTCCGTTCAATTTTTCATAAAATCTAATATTGACCAATCAAAATTCTGTATACAGGTTCCGAAGCCTACCTATATAGGGTCCTTCCAGCCAAGTTAAGTTGCAATCCGCCAAGCGGTAAATGAAGAGGAGCATTTTTAAACAAAAGTTGACAGATAGATGATGGACAACAGACGGCGCATCAGCAACCTTTGCCTTTGGCCCACAATGTCATTGTGTGATGTCGTGTCATTATAAGGAAGTATGAGTCCAAATTTGGGTCCAGTATGATTAACCAAACCTGAGATATAGAGAAAAGTTGAGCTAACCGTAAAATGTTAATGTTGAAAGAACAAAGCTTTTACCAAGGTCACAGTGACCTTCACCTTTGACCTCAACCTCATTGTGTGATGTCATTTCATTATAAGGACGCATACGTCCAAATTTAGGTCCAGTATAGTTAACTAAACCTGATATAAACAGAAGTCGAGCTAAACGGAAAATGTTCACGGCAACCGTGACCTTTTGACCACAAGGGCATCTTACGGTGTCCTTATAAGGAAGCATGTGCCCAAGTTTGGGCCCAGTATGATTAACAAAACCTGAGATATAAACAGAAAAGTTGAGATAAATGCAAATTGGCTGATGCTGCTAGAAGATGTGCAGGGTATCGTATCACAATAGCTCGTTTTACTTCATAGTCAAGCTAAAAATTAATCTTTCTATTACACAGATTTGAACCCTTACCACTCTGATGTCAGTATTCTATCTTGTTCTGTGTCAACAGCAAAGAAAACTGGTGTACATCTTTCAACAATTTTGGTAGATGAATGATGTTGCTGCTTGCTGCAACATCTTCCACCAAATTTGTTAATTTAATTTGAAAATTCAAAATTTTAGCTTCACAGTGCCAAGGGTTAATAAGCAGAGGTTGTGGACATGTACTACATCTGCAGACAATATTCACCAGCTTGTCTCTATCTTTGCTTTCAATTTGAGATACTGGGGTTAGTGTCCTATCCTCCTGATTAAATGTCAACCTATCATAATCAGATTATACACTAATTATACATTGATTGCATGATAAAAATGGGTGACTTGTGAAAATACTGTTGCTGGGTTTTTTTCTCCACGTAGCAACAGCAAAATGACCTTCATACATGCTCTAGAGGCAGCACAGGTGCCTGCAGGAGGGGGGAACTAGGTCTGACATAAACTTATAAGAGCTGGCATCACCAGGACTGCAGGTGTGTTTAATCATAGATACAGATAATAAAGCAGTCAGGTCAGACAGAGTTAGTAGTTATGTCTGAACTCCAGTTGGGATAGATCAATAGTGCAAAGCCACTTAAGCCAGTAGCCATTTCACTGCCAAAGGACAACATGATACAGTGTCTAAGCTACAATGGGGGAGACACTTTCTGTTGGGTATTCATTAGTCAATCTGCCTGAAAGCTGTTGCTGAAGGCAGCAATAGCTCTCTGTCAGATTGTCTTATAAAAGTGTACAGTTTGAATCTGTTATAGTTGTCAATAAATGGACATGTATGCTTGTATGCCAGTGCTGAAAGGGTGAGTTACTGAACTCGTTAAACCGTACAGATCAGAAACAACAAATTCTCTGATATAAGCATTCCGTTGAATATTTTGAACCCAATTTGACTTGGACCTGTTACTGCCTAGCAGCAAAAAGTTCCAGTCAAATTAGTTTCAAAAATATTAGGGCATTGTCTTGTAATTGTGACAGTGAAATTTCAGAGGTTAAATGATTAAGAGTCAACCAGTCAGTCAATGAGTTAGTCAATGAATCTGGGGTTAGGACAGCTATAATCATTATCTGCCTGTCTAGCACTGAATGTGTCAGACTGTATGCCCCATTAACCCTACAGCACTCATATCAGGCAAACAAATGTTTCAGAACCAGTTGTGGAAAATGATCGTTTGCAGACCAAGGAGCATATTTTTGAAAATTTACCACTGGAATGTCTGATAACCGAGCCAGTTATTCCAGTAGTAAACTTTCAAAAATATGCTTCTCTTGTTCTGCAAATGGCCATCTTCTATGAGAAAATTGAAATTTTCTTGAACAAATTCGAGGGTTAATAGTAGATTCATAAACTCCAGCACAGCAGGATTACATTGGCCAGGCAAACAGATTAACTGAGATTAACTTATTTTTCATTTAATTTATCTACCCCTAACCATTTCTCAAGACCACACAACAGAAGCTGTTCACTGCCAGCTTGAGTGTTAAAGGATTAATGGTCAACAGTTTTAAGGTTTTGCTTAGTGGATGTCCATTTTCAGGTCATGGTTAGAATCTGTTAAATTTACTACTGGCTTGACCAGTCATTCCAGTGGTAAAATTTGAAAAACACTTCTCTTGTCCTGCAAATGGACATTTCTCAAGACCTCTGCAAAAGCTGGTTTTGGCTGGCTTGGCCATCAATCAATTGGTTAAGACAATGCAGAAACACATGCTTCAGCGTTAAAGGATTAGCTGACCACATGCTGACCAATTTCACTGGGATGTTATTCAAGAGATAGATACTATGTCTACAGAGATGAGTTACACTCAGAACTGGTGATTATTTGGATACAGACCCCCTTCAGTCAAATTGTTTTCGAAATACCAACGGTCCAAACTTACTCATTATGAAGAAACTGTATGGCAGTATGGTAAAAATAATTAATGGATTCCTGAACAGCAACTGAAGCAAACAATATTTTGGTCTTCCAAATCCAATTAATTTAAAGTTCAAGGTATTGAACAGTTTTGTAAATATTTTAATGTATTTCTGAGCTATACAGGCATATTGAAAAGCAGGTCATAGTAAATGCCTGTATGCCTTTAACCCTTTAATGGTAAAGCCGGCCAATCGATAATCGAGCAAGTCATTCCAGTTGTAAATTTTCAAAAATACTCTTAACTTTACCTGCAAGATGGACATTCAATCAATAAGGAAATATTTAGATTTTCTTGACCAAATTTGAGCAGTAAAGGGTTAACCCTTGACATTCCAGTGTCGCAATTTCAAGACAGCTGTACAGGAAAGCTGTTGAATATTCTAAAACTAAGTTGACTAGAATCTGTTGCTGTCATAGGCAGCAACAACTCGCAGTCAAATTATATTCAAAATAGTCAATAGAATATTCTCTACATCATACTGAATTTGTTGCTTCTGGTCTGTTAGGTTTAAAGGTATGGCACACCCTAAAGAGTAAGGCACATGTACATTTCTTATGTTACATGAACATACTTGGAAAGTCTCACTATACCTGGAAAGGGTTGACCATACCCGCAAAGGTGAAGAAATTAGTCTGGCCAAGTTTTCTCTGAAGCTCAACCAGCGACGAAAAGGTCACATCATATTTTTTGTACACAACATGTACTTCGTTGTTGTAGTTGTAGTTGTAGTTGTAGTTGTAGTTGTAGTTGTAGTAGTAGTAGCAGCATAACCTGAACTTATTAAAGATGCATAAATATGCACTAAGCTTGATTAATATAACATATGTGAAAAGGCGCTCAAACTACAGGACAGCTGACAGGCAACCATTAAATAAAATCACAATAAATCTAAGAGTCAGGACATTTAACCCTTTAATGGTCATACCGGCCAAAACCAGCCTCTGTTATGGTCTTGTGGAAGGGCCATTTACAGGCCAAGAGAATATAATTTTTGAAAATTTATCACTGGAATGACTGGCTCGGTCATTCCAGTGATAGATTTTCAAAAATTGTATTCTATTGGCCAGTAAATGGACATTGAATAGAAAGATATTAAAATTTTCTTGACCATTAAAGGGATAATTACACTGATTTAATGACACCTCATGAAAAGTAGGGCAGTCACAGTGATACAAAAACACACCCTTAGGCCAGACCTATTTTATTTTAATCTGTTGTTTCAAACGAAAATTCACACAAATCACAACATCAGAGATGGGGAAAAAATAAAAGCACTTTCAAGATCAGCTGGGGATAGGCACAGAGACCGACAGACGCATGCACACACACAGACCCAAACACAACAACCTATTCTCATTTCAAGGCAGGCTCTTAGACAGGAATTGAAAATAAGGTGTCCACAGACAATGAATATAGGTCTTATAATCCTCCAAGTTAGAACATTTTGCAAATTCCCTGGTTAAATTGGTAGAATTCTTGTAAAATTCTTAATTTTTTACTTTTTCTACCTGTCCAAAATGGAATTTACCTGTCCAAAAGACAACAGCCTGTTTCGTGGTAGGAGTAATAATATTGAACCAATAGCCCAGTGAAAATCATGCAGAAACACATGGATGAATGGATAGGGAAGTATTTCAGTTTTCCAAAATTTGAAATCAAGTTTGCTAATTTGCATTTAATGTACAATAATCAGTTTAAACCTGTAAATTGTAAAAAGTATCAAACATTTTAAACCACAGAATATGCTTCAGTTAAAAAGTTAAATTTTTAAATTTAATTTCATATATCACATGAAAACTAGCACCCGGTTCATGAAGTGGGTGTCAGTTATGCCTGATATAACTATTGCTATGTAAATACTATTTTGGACTTGACTGTTTAAACCTCGAATTTGGTCCCAAAAAAAATTCAAATTTTCTCGAAGAATTTAACAATTTACCACAGGAATGACCATTTCAGTGGTAAATTTTCAAAAAATAGTCTTCTCTTGGTCTGCAAGTGGACACTTCCCAGGACCACTCCAAAAGCTGTTTTAGCTGATGAGTGCTAAAAGGATAACAATTTAATGGTCAGAATTTGCCAAAACCTTTCAAAACTATTCTGCTCATGGTCCGCAAATGGACATTCCTCAAAACCACTCAGTGGCCGGTTTGTGCTGGATTGAACGACAAAGGAATGGCGTACATTATTTTTGGTCACTTACACTCTAAGACAGCAACAGTAGTTAGCAAAGCTGTATCTAAATTTCACATCAGGCTTCCTTACTGATTTCCTAACATTTAATTTTTTGGCATTAGCGTGATAAGAGTTAAACATCAGAAAATTTAATACTCCATCCAGTCACATTTATGCAAATTTTTATTTCAAATTTTTATTTCAAATTTTTATTTCAACAGTTTAATCCTTAGAAAAACAGATGGTACTTAATTGCAGCAGCTGTTAAATATATAATTAGGTATGTCAGATTCAAAATGCATACTTAACCCTTTAACACTCAAGCCGGGCAAAACTGGCTTCTGCGCTGGTTTTGAGAAATGTCCATTTTCAGACCAAGAAGACTATTTTTGAAAATTTACCACTGGAATGACTGGCTCGATAATCGAGCCAGTCATTCCAGTGGTAAAATTTCAAAAATGGCTTTGTTTTGGTCTGCAAATTGAGATTTTCTATGAAATTTGAGTGCTAAATGGTTAAGTAACGCTTTAATGAGCAAGCTAGAAAATCACAGCTGAGCTTCTGCAGTAGTCTTGAGGAATCTCCATTTGCAAGCAAAGAAGAATACTTTTGAAAATTTACCACTCAAATGCCTGACGCGATAACCTAGCCAGTCACAATAGTGATAAATTTTCAAATATAGTCATCTCTTGGCCTGCAAATGAACATTCAATAAGCAAACAAGAGGATCAAGGGCCTGTGGCGCTCACCCGGACCATTAGCATTTGAACCATTTGCATACTAGATTTGAAGCCTGCCGCCATAGGGTCCTTCCATTCAAGTCTGGTTGAAATCGCCCAAGTAGTTAATGAGTAGCGTTTTAAGCGATATCCGGTAAATTTTCTAGCCACACTAGTTGGAAATCCACCAAGCGGTTAATGAAGAGTAGCAACATTTTGACAATTTCCGGTATTTTTTTTACAAAATCTAAGATTTTCACGCAAAAAATTAGTCAATCAAATTATGAATAGATATTCTAGAGCCTACCACCATTCATCTACTCAAATCTGGTTGAAATATGTCAGGAAGCTAAGTAGTAGCATTTTTACCATTTCCGAAGATTTTCATCCAAAAATCCAATCAATCAAAATTCTGAAGAGGTTCTAGAGCCCACGACCATAGAATCCATTTACTCAAATTTGGTTGAAATATGTCAAACAGCTAAGGAGTAGCATTTCGACCATTTCCTGTAGACTTTTCATAAAATCTCAGCTTTCCCCCCATAAAATTGATCAATCAAAATTCTGAAAAAGAATTTCTAGAGCCTACCATGAATGCATCTAGTAAAATTTGGTTGAAATATGTCAAACAGCTAAGGAGTAGCATTTCGACCATATCCTGTAGACTTTTCATAAAATCTCAGATTTTCACCCAAAAAATTGATCAATCAAAATTCTGAAAAGAAATTCTAGAGCCTACCACCATAGAATGCATCTAGTCAAATCTGGTTGAAATATGTCAAGCAGCTAAGGAGTAACATTTTGACCATTTCAGGTAGATTTTTCATAAAATCTCAGATCTTCACCCGAAAAATTGATAAATCAAAATTCTAAATAAAAGTCTGGAGGGTTAGGATCCTTCCAGCCAAATTTGGTTGAAATCGGTCAAACAGTTATGGAGAAGCGATTTGACGGATGAACAGACAGACAGACAGACGACGGACAAACAATGGATGGCCGTCATGGCATAAGCTCATTTGGCCTTTCAGGCCAGATGAGCTAATAATACTAATTAAGTCATATAGATATTTTACTAATTAATGAACTCATTAATGAATAACACAAGTAAGTTGGTGCACACACCAGTGAAGAAGACACACCATTACAATCACTCATGCATTCTAAAGACAATTAGCATTTCTTTCAGCTAATTCAAATAGCATCATAATTTTAAGGCCCGCTTGCAGAATCAGTATATGAGCTTGCTTGTAAAATAGTATTTGGGCCTGCTTGTAAAATCTGTATTTGAACCAAAAATATGAAAATTTAATCTGAAACAAATGTCAGAAATGAAGGATCACACTACAAGAACTTTAAATGGTTACTACACCTGAATGACTGATCGGATTGTTAACACGTTCACGATAGACAGCCAAACTTGGCATCTACAGTGGTCTTGAAGAATGTCAATTTACAGTCATTCCGGTGATAAATAAAAAAATAATCATCTCTTGGCTGGCAAATGGACATCCAACAAGCCAATATTTAGATATTCTCCACCAAATTTAGCTGCTAATGAGTCAAATTCCTATTCAGTATGCAAAAACCAAAACCTACATGACAATATATTCACTGTTAAAATACATCAACTAATTAACACAAGCTCAATTTCCCTTGAGTGAAGTTGAATGCACAATTAATCTCTAACCATATTTACAATGCTTGGGAACGATATCTCAAACGGCGCTGGAGGAGAAGTGATTTTAGCATCCAAGAAGGCTGCCATACCAATTGACCGATTCTTTTAAACAACGTTGGTTCAGTCCATACACTAGATGAATCTTTCTTTGTTTAAGGTTTAAATTAATCAGCCAAGCAGTTTCTGAGAAAATTAATGGAATTTCTAACTAGAGCCTAAGACCATAGGATTCTTTCAGCCCAATTTGGTTCAAATTGGTCAAAATGGTAAGGAGATGAGGCAATTGGACAACTTCCTTTAAATTTTTAATAAAATCTAATTTTTTCACGCAAAATATTTACGAATCAAAATTCTGAATGCAAGTTCTATAACCTATGACCATAGGATCCTTTCAACCAAATTTGATTGAAATCGGTCAAACGGGTAAGGAGAAGTAATTTGACAATTTCCGGTAAATTTTTTAATAAAATCTAGGATTTTCACTCAAGATATTTACGCAAAAAAATTCTGAATGGAAGTTCTAGAGCCTATGACCATAGGATTCTTTCAACCCAATTTGGTTGAAATCGGTCAAAATGGTTAGGAGAAGAGGCAATTTGACAATTTCCGGTAAATCTTTAATAAAATCTATGTTTTTCACCCAAAATATTTACGAATCAAAATTCTGAATGCTAGTTCTATAACCTATGACCATAGGGTCCTTTCAGCCAAATTTTATTGAAAGAAGCAATTTGACAATTTCTGGTAAATTTTGAATAAAATAAAGTTTTTCACCCAAAATATTTATGAATCAGAATTCTGAATGGATGTTCTATAACCTATGACCATAGGATCCTTTCAGTCAAATTTGATTGAAATCGGTCAAAAGGGTAAGAAGATGAAGCAATTTAACAATTTCCAAAAAATGTATGAATCAAAATTCCAAATGGACGTTCCAGATCCGAGCACAATAGCATCCTTTGACCAAAATTTAGCTAAGATTCGGCTATTGGTTAAGGAGGAGTAGTGTTTTAAAGCAAAAGTTGGCGGACGATGAACAACGGACGACGGACGGACGGATGACAGATGGTCGCCACGGCATAAGCTCACTTGGCCTTTCAGGCCAGTTGAGCTAATATTCAGCGGTTGGAAATTCAGGGAAGTCTCAAGAACACCAGATATAATATACAAGAAAACAGAAGCCATGTTTCTTTATGTATCAACTACTTTTGAACAAAACTTAACGGCCCTTAGTCCCTTATCATATCGCCCAAATTTCGGCCCAATCCGTTCAACGATTCTGGATACGAAGTTGTTTTCGCGAAAACTAGGTCATCCAAGATGGTCGCCAAGCAAATTGGTCA
Source organism: Chaetoderma sp. LZ-2023a (assembly GCA_034401795.1). Taxonomy (NCBI): domain Eukaryota; kingdom Metazoa; phylum Mollusca; class Caudofoveata; order Chaetodermatida; family Chaetodermatidae; genus Chaetoderma; species Chaetoderma sp. LZ-2023a. Next base: position 53,152,313 of record CM067374.1, on the reverse strand, counting down.
ATCAGGTTGCCGTGAACAAACTTTGGTCTACCGTTGCCACAGATGATGTGTTATGAGTTTTGAATCAATTCTTCCAGCGGTTTTGGAGAGATTTTTTAAAGTGTCTCTAAAAATCAGCCATTTTGGCCGGTGGCCATCTTGGATTTTGACCGATCCGCTTTGTTTGAACAAACTTAGATCTCTAGGCCCTATGAATGCTTCCACCAAAATATAATTGGAATTGGCCCAGTGGTTCTTGAGAAGAAGTCATTTAAAGAATTCCCCATTGCTTTACTATGGGCCCATTGCTTTACTATGGGAGCCGATGGCGGGAAAACAAACCAAGATGGCAGCCAAACCGTTTATCCGACAGTCTCGAAAGTGGCGTATTTGAACTCGCCACACTGATAAGCATATATAAAGCAATTTTCGCCATAAAAATACATCAAATACAAAAAAGCCAATATGACCAACAAACGCTAAATTTTGATTGGTTGATGGCGGCCATGTTTTTTAACGTACGAACTTCCCTTGAACAAACTTGAATGGACCTTGGTCCCTAAGCATATTTACCAAAATTTCAGGTCTATCCCTTTAGCGGTTCGGGAGAAGTCGTTTTCGTGAAAACTAGGTCATCCAGGATGGCCGCCAGGCAAATCATCCAATCAGGTTGCCTTGAACAAACTTGGGTCTACGGTTGCAGTAGATGATGTGTTATGAGTTTTGAATCAATTCCTCCAGCGGTTTCGGAGAAGTGTTTCTAAAAATCGGCTATTTTGGCCGGCGGCCATCTTGGATTTTGGCCGATCAGTTTCGTTTGAACAAACTTGAATCTCTATGCCCTAGGGATGCTTTCTGCCAAATATAATTGAAATCGGCCCCGTGGTTCTTGAGAAGAAGTCGTTTAAAGAAAAAGTTGACGGATGACGGACGGACGGACGACATAAGCTCACTTGGCCTTTCAGGTCAGGTGAGCTAATAATTAGGCTTTATGGGTCACTCAATAATAGTCTATGTATAAGTAATAAAATTCAAGCAAAGAAAAACATCAAAAGATTTTTATATGCAGATCTATACAAATGTATTCCGAGTAAGAAAAGACCAGGGCCATGTAGATTGTTTTCTAAACAAAGTGTGTATTACTATCACGTCCATCATTATAATCAGACATAAAAAATCCACGATAAAAGAATAAACAAGGCAAATTCATAAACTGATCATGGATGCTCCCCAACGGCATACTCTGCAGAGAAAGGCTTGAAACAATGGCTCGGACAGACAATGGATGGACAAATGGATGGATGGGAGACTGGATGAATAGACAGATTGATGACTTACCTGGTTCTGATACACCCACAAGCACAACTACCTAAGATGCATTCCATGAACAGATGATTGGATGGATGGACTGACCTAATTTTGATTCATGCATACCTCCCTAAGATGTATCCACATACCAAGTTTCACGATCATACATACAAAAGTCTTGAAACTCTGGCCCGGACAAACTAGTAGACTGTAATGTTCATTGAACAGTGGAAAGTAGGTCACAAGTAGATCAGACTTACCTACTTTGCACACACTGCACATTTTCTTCCTAAGGTGTATCCACACATCAATGATCATACAAATAAAAGTTTTGAAAATATGCCTATGGCCCAGATAAACTTGTAGACCAAGAAAAGATTGAACACAGTTTAATCATTCAGTTTAAGTCATTAGAGGTAAAATTAAAAAAAAATTGTCTTTTGGCCTGCTGATGAACGCTGCTCAAGACCACTGCAAAGGATGGGTTAACCATTAACCCTTACCACTCTGATGTCACTATTCTCTCTTTTGTGTCAATAGCAAAGAAACTGGTGTACATTTTACAACAATTTTGGTGGATAATGTTGCTGTCTACGACAGCAACATCTTCCACCAAATTAGTTGAAAAATGAACACCAGTTCATCTTATAATTTAATTTGAAAATTTATTATTTTTACATCAGAGTGCTACGGGTAAAAGGGTTAACCATACTTAGATAGCCGTTCATAGAGTGATAGAATTATCACAATGTAGTTCCAACAAAAGCAACACACTACCAATAACTAATTAACCCGGGGGGGCCAAATGTTCTCATAATCTCACATAACAAGATGTTTCATAGGAAACAATTATTTGACTAACGGTCTGCGTTTGTTCAATGTATGGGACCACAAACATGGCATGGGCTGCTTGAATGGGTGGTAGGGTGCACTAGGAATGAAGTGGTTACCCAACAAAGTCAATTTAGATCACTTCTGCAGAAGGTCATAGGATCAATAAATTAGACAAGTTAAATAATACATGTATGCTTATATTCATAATTGTCAAAGGAGACTCGGAACTACATTTAATCATTTGGACTGTCTGCAGATTTGTAATTATACTGTAATGGTTTTAACTGTTTATATAGCTGTAGTTTCAAAATTAATCTTCTCTTGGTCTGCAATGAAACTGACATTCTCTACAAAAGAATTGAAATTTTCTCGAACAAATTTGAGGATTAATGGGTTATTATTAACCAATTAATACTCAGATTTGTAGTAATACATATTTATACATAACAGAACAGTACATAGCAACATTTTGCTACGTACATGTGTACCTGTTGTAATTGCATCACGATCGATTATTTAAGGGACATCTCAGCTTATCTTATACCAACCATTCATGTGATAGAATTTGCCACACATAATCCATTCCCGACATTTTAGCTTTTTATCATGCCGACAACGAAAGATATTCAGGCATTAATAACTAAATGTTACTATATTTCTACAGAAAAAACCTAGCGTGTCTGCCTCGGTACATACGCTCAGCCATCGAGGTGTCAGCTATAGTTTGGCAATGTGGTATAAAAGCAATCACACAGGTAAGCTGTTAAATATTTTGAAACTAATTTGACTGTAAGTTGTTACTGCCTATCAGCAACAGCTTCCAGTCAAATTAGTTTCAAAATATCCAACGAGATGAGTATTACATACTCAAGAATGTAATGCATTGGCACTTACATGACATCACACACTATCGCTTGAGGAGACAAAATGATGGCGATCACGGTTCAATACTTACGCGATATTACAAAGCAGATAATTGTCATACAAATAAGGGAATGCGACAGGATTTGGATACGGAATCTATAAACCATAATCTATTTGTACAATACAACATTTGAGATGAGACTAGTAACCCTTTAACAATAATTGTGATCACTTGATTAATCAGCCTAGGTACAAATAGCCCAGTCATAAAACCAAAGGCACATCAATAAGGAAAGCCACAATGGTGTTTGGAAATGTTCATTTGCTGGCCAAGATGATTATTTTTGAAAACATGTCATTGGATGCATTCAAAAGTACTCTTCTCTTGGTGTGTATATGGACGCACAATCATTGAGAACAATGTAAATTTTCTTGACTGATCACATTAAAGAGTGATTAAAAGGTAGGTTTTGAAATAGTTTATGCAATAGAAATTATTCACAATTATTCGATTATTTCATTTCTAATCATTTAAATTCAAGATTTAAAAAATAATCGCGATTTTCAATTCAATCATGTAATCGTGCAAGCCTAACCAGTTGCATTGTACTTACATGATGCCAATGTCGACTGGTCCCAGAAGGTAACTTCTTCCATCGCTTTACCAGTAGAACACATGCATTGCAGATCTCACCACATCGGTCATCTACAATCCGGAAACATCTCTCAAACTCTGTCTCATACTTAGAACTGTCCGTGAAACGAGAACTTGATGACTTTGCTTTACAGATGCAACAGCCATTCGCACTGCGATAAACTTTTGGTTTATGGAACGTAAACATATTATCAATGTCACTTTCACAAGTTATCTAATAACAGTATCTGTGTGCTAGAACTTTCAGGAATACACCAATAATCTTCTAAGGTCAACCAATCCAACACAATCTGTCATCGATCAGTCATGCCACTGCTCTGAAAGGAGATTATATAAATATATGTTAATATAATAAACAGATCACATAGGAAGAGTTTATACGCTAAATGTACTGACACTACATAAATTACACTCTAACAACTATACTTACCTGTAGCTCATACATAACAATGACAAGCCTGCTCTAGAGACCACCTGCTGGTGGGGGACATAAGATGGCGGTTAATTAAGAAAGCAAGACCACCAGTCTTAAGGAACCACCTTCTTGAAGTGCCACTCTCATAGACTCATATCGCATAGTGAGAGACTTGGATTAATAGCCCACCTCTTTTTTGCTACCACTTCCTGGGACACTATAAGGTGGTCATTAAGACAGGTTTGACTGTATATACACACACATGCATATTTAAATATAAACATGTAACTGCTATTTTAGCACACCATGTATTATAACATGACACAAAACAGGAATAATTACAGACACAAACACACTATATCCTTCATTATAATAAACTAATCATACAACAAAAACTGCATATATTATAAATTAGATCATAAACTTGTATGTATGTACAATAAGGAGATTGATTGATTTGTCAAATATGAATTAACCCTTTAACCCTCATATCAGCCAAAAACGGCTTCTGCAGTGGTCTTGAGAAATGTTCATTCGCAGACCAAGAGAAGGCTTTTTTTTTTTAAATTACCACTTGAATGACTGGCTCGTTTATCGAGGCAGTCATTCCAGTGGTAAATTTCAAAAATAGTCTTCTCTTGGTCTGCAAATGGACATTTTCTATGAGAATTGTTGCATTTTCACTGGACTTATATACCTGTCAAACATTCTATTTACTGCAGATCATTCGTACTACGTACATAAGGCTTCATATTAACACACACACACACCCCCCCCTCAAGCTGGCCAAAAATGCCTTCTCTCCTGGTCTTGAGAAATTTTCATTTGCAGACCAAGAAGACTATTATTTGAAAATTCAACACCGCAATGACTGGCTCGATGACAAAAACAATCAAGATTTTGGTTTACAAATAGACATTTTGATTTTTGTTTAAGAAAATTTAATTTTTTAACACAAATTTCAGGGATAAAGGAGTAAATCTTCTTCCTGTTTTGATATCATATTGCTGGTCATTCAGCATTACATGCGTTTTAATGAAGTTACCAGTTCATATATTCTATTTTCGTTTCCGAGCATGTAAATGTCATGCATTGTTATTCAGTGCTATTAAAAACAATTCATAAGTTAACCTAGTTGACATTGTTTCACTTACAGTAATAAAATGAAGGACACAAACATGTTAATGAACATGAACCACATTTAGTAAGTACTACATTTAGTAAGTGTAGATAAAAATAGATCACAGTAAAAGGTGCCCACTCAAGTTAACAAAACTCACTAGCTCTGGTAAGTTACCTTGTTAAGACGGGATGTGACTGGTGTCCCGCGACCACGTATCATGCATGTTTTGGCGCTAAAAGCGCAGATGTCCAATATAGATAGGTTCGATTCATAATTCAGCTGTATGTGTATACAAGTACATATATGTAGGAGATACATGAGAAAATTGCTGTGGTCATGAGCATGTTGATGATAAAGTGAAATGGTATGGGGAGATAGTTCCGGTGAACACGGACAGATTTCACTAAAATGAAATCATGACACTGTGTCTTTCCCTAGAAATATATCCACCAGAAAAAATTGCAACTCTTGGGTAAAGACGTTCCCAGAGATCAGGCCATCCTGTGCATTGAATGAATGGTGGTTAATAGTTAACCCTTATACAGTTACCTTTCTTGCATGACAAACGTGCAGGAAAGTAGTTGTAATAGTATCGTCATGGCATCAGATACACATTGTACACACTCCTTGAGGGCGCATATGGGCCGGTGATCATATCATCAGACTTTCCACACTTTTCAAGGCCTCGAAATAGGTTTCTTAACCCTTTAACACTCATATCAGCCAAACACGTCTTCTGCAGTGGTCCTGAAAAATGTCCATTTGCAGACCAAGAGAGGACTATTTTTGAAAATTTACCACTGGAATGACTGGCTCGATAACCGAGCCAGTCGTTCCAGTGATAAATTTTCAAAAATAGTCTTCTCTTGGTCTGCAAATTGACATTTTTCTATGAGAAAATCTAAATTTTCTTGAACAAATTTGAGGGTTAGTGCTAAAAGTCCTTACTTTTATCAAGCTGGTGTATGAACCACCATGACTATGTCACTATAAAGAAGTTGTTGTATTGCTGACAGGGTTTGTAATGCTAGTTGACAGCTCAGTACATAGTAGAAGTTAAAAACGTAAACTTAGAACAAAACACATAATCAATGCCTATCGCCTAGTATAGGTATACCTTGCCAACTCTTCTTCCCTGATTTGCTGGTATTCCATGTTATTGCATGAGGGCCATAGACCACACACACATAGTTCACTGCTTATAAATCTAAATTTTTTGGGGACAAATCTTGGCCATTAACCCTGTAACCCTCAGGCTGGCCAAGCCGGCTACTTTGTGCTCTTGAGAAATATCCATTTGCAGACCGAGATACATTAAAACAAATTTACCACTGGAATGACTGCCCCATAACTGAGCCTGTAATTAGTGATAGATTTTCAAAATTCTTCTTCCCTTGGTCCGCAGTTTATAGACATTTTCTATGAGAAAATTCAAATTTCCCTGAACAAAGTTACTGGTTAAATATAAAGAACTTTTGATAATAAAGCTAAGTTTGCTCACCACTTCAGTCATTATCCGCTAGAGTATCTACCTCCATGGAATGTGTAATTAGACCTGAAGAATGTAACTCAACATACAAAATATGCTGCTCTCAACTGAATGCAAAACTTCACGAAATCATTAGATAGCCAGAAGCTCTCTGCACAATATACATGCAGTGAAGTTTGAACTCATCCTGACCTGGGGCAGCTATGCTGTGACTGGTCTAAATTTACTAGAGAGCAGGGAGTCTAAAGCTTGGCTAGCTGGCCAGGCTCATTATGTTGATTTATGCTCAGCCTGTGTTGCAAGCTTTCACTTTGAATGGTTCTTGTAACCTAAACGCCAACTGATTGAGAGACTGGTTACTTCAATTAACCCTATAGGCTTTAACCCATATAGAGCAGAAATGATAAATTCTTTGTGTTTCTTTTGAATATTTTGAAACTAATATGTAGCTGCCTATTATGGTAGCGTCTTGACTCTTGAAACTGAGACATTGAAATTTCAGGGGTTATAATGTAGGCGTAGGGTATATTCTTTATGATATAAAGACATTGGAAATTCATTGGTGAAAGGATTAAGAATGTTTAGCATTCCTAAATTTGGGAAACAATGTTGTTGTCTCAGACCTGTTGATTTTTACAATTAAATATAAACATACAGCGTAACGTTTTACTGGTAAAAATTGGTCATATAATTCAAAATAATAGTTCCTTTAATGTCCATTTGCATACCAAGAGAAGAGCATTTTTGAAAATTTACCCGGTAATGACTGCCTCTGTTATCGAACTAGGCATTCATGTGATAATTTTTCAAAAAGAATTTGTTATTGGCCTGAAAATGGACATTACAAATGTCTAGTGATTAGTTTTTTTGCTGCAGAGTTCGCAGAAACGGATTTTAACGGAGCTGAAAAACTAAAATTTTAAGAAGGAATTGCTCTCAGCTCAGTCACTTTAATATCAAACTATTTTTCTTATTATAACCAGCTAAACCTCGAATTTGTTAATTTTTCTCATACAAAATGTCCATTAAGGCATTTGCAAACCCAGATTATGTTTTAAAATTTCTCCCGGGAATTACTGGCTCAATTTAATTTTCAGAGGGGGCATATAGTGAAAAAGTCCCTCATTATAAGGAATTTTTTTAGTGAATTTTGAATCTTAATAGTAATGTCCCGTTATATCAATGTGTCCTTCCGCAAAGTATTCCCCCCAAAGGTCCTTCAGTCTACATCCCACTCCACCACCTATAGAGGGTTTCCAACATAAATGACCACATACTTATTGAAACAACTGGCTTAGTGCTGCTGTTGTCTTATACAGCACAGCTTATAGCAACCATGTTCCTAAAATAAACACCAGCTATCACATGGAAATGAATACTTAAGATGGAAATCCTGTAATCTAGGAGATTAAATGAAAACAGTAAATTAATGTATTAATTATAACACACGCACTGAACTATGATGTGCAGCTATTAGTATGTGTAATAAAGTAATTAATTTCTGATTGTTTTGAAAACATTTATCCCTTTCATGGATTCAAAGCCAGTTTCACGGAGGCTACTTTAAGTACAGTAGTGCACTAGTGGCCCTAAGTATGATACACGCCCTGATGTAGCATTACATTATTTGCTTTGAAGAAACTAATATTCTGTTGAATATTTTGAAGGTAATTTTGCTGGAAGCTGTTTTCTCCCCGAAATACCAAAATCTTTTAGTCAAATGACTTTCAAATTATTTATAGCTTAGTTGCACTGTTACATAGAAAACTTGGGACTACATAGTCCTATATAATAACTGGTTTTCAGTACAGTGCAGACAAAATGGTTAATTGCCCAGGTTGCAGAAACCCTCTTTAAAATCAACACAATTTTCTTCCGGAGAAGAGAAGCCCGATGACACCCCCAGTCGACTCAAACACCCCACGGAAGTGCAATGCCTGTCTCCCTCCCTTAATCCCTTCTCCTGTCATCCCTCCCCCTCTGGCTCTCCCCGCCCTCCTACCTCTATCCCTCCTGCTCTCTCTCTCTCTCCCCCTCCCTCCCCATCTCTCCCTCCATCATTCCATCACTCCCCATCTCGCAGTGCTCTCTCTCCCTCCCCTCTCTCTTTCTCTCTCACTCCCTCCCTTCCCATCTCGCTCTCACTCTCTCACGTCCCTCACTCCCCATCTCTCTCTCCCTCTCCCCTCCTTCCTCTCTCCATCCCCTCCCCTAATCCTCTCTCTCTTTCCTTTTCTCTTTGTCTCTCTCCTCCATCCTCCCATCACACCCTCCCTCTGTGACTGTATCCCACTAAAAAAATTGCTCCTCTCTCTCTCCATCTCAGCTCCCCCCCCCCTCCCTCCTCAACATCACTTGGCCAACTGTGACGGCACTCCAGTAAAAATTCCAGAGTGTCTATTATGGTCAAGAAAACGTCATTTGTCATAAGTGTAGTCATCAGATGGGGGTTCAAAAATCATAAAATAAAGAAGTTGTATATTTTGAAAAGCAACTTTGACAAAAAGATTTCAAAATACGTTATATATGTTATATATATTGCCGTGGGGTTTTTCAATAGGTTTTTTTTATCATTGGCATACATGTTACTGCATATCGCACGCTATAGATGTATTTTTCTGGTCAAATTAACTTCTAAATATTCAAAAGAATATTTTTAATACATTATTGATCCTATTTTCATCATTTGATTTTACTCAATAAAAATCTATTTTATAATATACATTATGTTTTCAAATTATTTTTCTGTGTATTATAATGCATAGATCAACACAGTCAACAATAGAAATCAGATACAGCGCATCCCTTACTAGTTTGACATACAATGCAGTGAACTGACAGTCGTTAGCTTGACCGGCAAAATGGCAGATAGGCGTAGCGTGCGGATCTGTGACGTCAGGTGAAAAACCTCTATAGATACGGCCATGCTCAAAACCCACTACAGACCCCGTTTTAGCCAGCATGAGAGCAACAGGTTAGACATGTAGGATGAAATCTGTTAAATATAACCGGTCACCAGTAAAAAAAAAGAATCTGGGTTTTGCAAATCAACTGTGATGGGAATTTCAGGGAGTGAGGACACTAACAACCTAAACAACAGCAGTAGGCCCAACAGCCATCTTGAATATTGGAATGTCCATTAATAAATGGCACAGAACCAGTGGCCATTTCCAGTTTATCCATCCACCATATGACGTCATAATCACCTACATCAACTACGTGACGTGTAGGATGATGTCATAATCAATTACAGCATGAAAGACTCAATTTAGTCTGCCGTAAACACTTAATAGCCTGAAACATACGAATTCTTTGCTATTTAATAAACATGGTTTAACATGTTATTGAATATTTTGAAACTAATTCAATGGCTGTTGCTGCCATAATATTCAACAGCTATAGGCGTACAGTTTTCTGGAAATTGACATTCAGAGTATGCAGCGATCGATTGATCCAAATACGGGCAAAGCGTGGGTGGAGCTCCTGACAAAGACCGGTAGATGGTTCAAGGCACATCATTCCATTCAGACACGTACACAACAGGTCTTGGTCAAGTTGGCATCAAGCAATGAAGCGAGAGTTGTTTCAGTGATTTGTTCCACTCCCAGAGAAGCTATTTATCTGCGCTAAGAATCCGAGGTCTAACAGCCTCACAGCTCTCATGGTTTTAAGTGTGGCTTCGTCACAGGGTTTGCAGAAATTTCCCGGTGCCGGAAATACTCATTACTGGGTGGGAAATACCGGTAGATATGCCCTGGAAGTACTCCCAAAAATGGGAAATACCAGGAAACCCTCATCAGAACTGGTAAATTTTAAACAAAATATCTTAGATATATTAATGACAGGTGCTAATATATCTAATACAGGTTGACATATGAGACCAAATAGGCAAAATAGGCACATCATAGCATATCCATAACCTTTCCAACTTTACATAGCAGATACAACACCTATTTCAACTTCTAGTAAAATAGTTTCAAAATATTAAGAAACCTTAATGTCATGAATGGTTTACTTAAATGCATTAGCATGCTGTACATAGTGACATGCAATACAAATCCATTATACTGCCTTGAATTCTCAGCCTATCAGTATATTGATTTAAAATAGAGATCTAAGCTTAGATTACCAAACAGCTGCTGGTACATGTACATGTATGTATCTATAATCCTTAGATTTCTACGTAAATCAATGCTCTGAGCTGGGCAGTCTCCCACACTCAGCTTCTATACAGGTGTGATATTGTCTCACAATCATGATGGAAACACAGCAAGGTGTCTAATTGGGGATTTACTGATTGAGATGGCAACAAATTTTATTCTGTTATATACGATTATAGTTATACTATTCCATGTCTAACAACCTTACAGCTCTTTCATGGATTTAAGCGTGGCTTCACACATTCTGGAGGAGACAGATAACACCTTCACGCTGGTCTCCTCCATAAGTACCAACTTTGTTGGGAAACAAAGTCATCAACGATTGCGGGCTGACATCCGCATACAGAGGCAACTCTGATTATGTCTACCCTTCTCCAAACAAGAAGTGCAACATCAAAGAGGCAAACCGTAGGTGCAGACTGTGAACACTATAACATCGATATTGCATGCATTCAAGAGACTAGAGTAGCTAAACACTCAGAGCAGCAACTACAGACAGGCCACAAGCTAGTGCTCATCGAGCAAAAACAGGCCACATACCAGGGTTTAGGCTTCGTAATCGGACCTTGGTACATGTACATGTATGTATCTATAATCCTTAGATTTCTACGTAAATCAATGCTCTGAGCTGGGCTGTCATTAGTTTTGGATACGTCAGTGATCGCGTTGCATTCATCGATCTGGCTATACACACGCGAAAACACACCACCACTAAGCGTCGAATTGTCAACGTATACGGCCCAACTACCAAAAAAAGCCAACGAGAATCCAGTAATATTAGATTCCTTATATGCAGAACTGAGCTCCGCCATTACAATCCTAGCTAGATGGCAACTGTTCATGTGTGGAAATTTCAACTCCAAGCTGGGTAAACTCGGAATTGCGGACAAAAGTTCAGGGCTTGGCTAAGGCATGGGATCCCGATTACTGATCGTAAAGCCCCAAAAGATTTTAAGGCTACAACAGCTGTCTTCAACCAAATAGACTTCATACTACACAAGACAGAAGAAAAACCCTTACTCCGGAACGCTCGTTCGTATGGAGGCACAGACCTCAATTCTGACCATAAGCTAGTCTGAAGGATATTTCAATTTCCCTTTCTCCGAGATCTAACAATACTCACCATTCTATTATTTCTGATACAAGCTATCCTGGATAGCCGGGCCCTAGGACTATAGACTTAGCAAGCTTTACCGGCTCCTGGAACCGAGTACTCGGCTCCCAACTGTCGAGTACCCGTTTGCCATGAAGCTCATATTGTTTGCATAGCCACCAAACAAGAGATACCCATGGCTTGCCTCCATGGGGCTGGGAGGCTGGGTCCGTAATAGAATGGTGAGTATTGTTAGATCTCGGAGAAAGGGAAATTGAAATTTCTTTCATTCTCCTTCGATCAATACTCACACTATTCTATTACTTCTGATATACACCAGATTTAGACAGTAACCTGGTGGGAAGGGGCAAGCCATCAATTGCTACTTTTGCCCCTTGGAGAAAGAGCGTAGACTTAAACTTGACAAATGGAGACCTAAAAGGACCATCAAGTTAAAGGGACCGAATCACATTCGCATCACTGCTCCCACCCCACCCCTTTTTCTCCTAAGAAAAGGGAGAGAACTCACGAACATGCATCTCGCCTGAAACACAAATATGCCAAGAGGGTTAACTGCTCTTTGCATATATCAGCCTGGGAATGAGCATGAATACATAAGATGAATGAACATTATATATAGACATAATACAAAAAAAACCTCTCAATCTTGAATTACCTCATGATATTTGGATTCCAGACGTGGAGCCTCCAACCAATCACTTGTCCGGCCATCAGTGACACAATCTGGTTGACATCCTCTCGCTTGACCATGTCTGCTTCCTATTCTTGCTTACAAAAACCAAAAATGGAGAATTGCAGTGTGGTCGTTTAACTATCGCTTCAAAACAGCTAAAGCGAGTGGATTGGCGGAGTCTGACACATCCCTCATATAGTAATCCATGAAAGCGGACTCACAGTGCCATTGTGCAACAGCCATGATGTCCTCTAACGGAACACCATTGTAACGGGCGGTCCAGGCGGCTATTCCTCTAACATCGTGTGCCCTTGCGCATTGCACCTGGTGCCCAGTCGCAATCTCATGGGTAGTCTGAATGCATTCGACTACCCAACGAGAGATAGAATCCATGGATGCGGCGCCATATGGCTTCTTATGGCAGATCCACAGATGTCTATCATTTGACCGTAACGAGTTTGTCCGTTTTTTGTACTTAGTCAAAGCACGGACTGGGCACAAAACACTGGCATCACGATCAAGCCTAGTTAGTTTCGGTATAATGATCGGTTTGCCGGGATATTTCAAAGATTGATTCTTTGACATAAACTCTGCTCTTGGCAGTAGATGCAGACCCTCTCCGGAGACAATAAATCGATCCCTCTCTGCTGAAAGTGCATGGATCTCACTGCGCCTTCTAGCTGAGGAAGCTGCCAATAGAAAGACCGCCTTTAGAGTCAAATGCTTTAGACTAGCCGAATGCAACGGTTCGAAAGGGTTGGAGGTGGCTGCAGAGAGACAGAACCCATCAAGCCGGAGCACGACGGGACTGCCAGGGGTCCGGAGACCGACGGGACTGCCAGGGAGCCGTACGAGACGGCTCCCTCGGTGGCCAGTCCAGAACCATGTCCAAGGACAGGGTCCGTACCAAGCACGGGAAGAGACTGCCCTACAACTTTTGGAAGCAGGGACGACACCAGCGTAGGCAGGACGCTATCCAAGAAGCCTTGCATAGCAGGTCCAAACCACGCCGGCGGTGCCATCTCCGCAACCTCTGGTTGCAGACGTGGAGCACCCCCAGGGAAACGGATGCTCCATGATTTACTTTCGGACTGCCTGACCCCGCGTCAGACTCTGCCAAGTCCTTTTGGGCAAGGAACTTGACCATTATACAAAAAAGCATGTAGCTCTTGTTGCTATGCAAACAAGAATGAGCTTCATGGCAAACGGGTACTCGGCAGTTGGGTGCCGAGTACCCGGTTCCAGGAGTCGGTAAAGCTTACTATGTCTATAGTCCTAGGGCCAGCTATCCAGGACAGCTTGTATTAGAAGTAATAGAATGGTGAGTATTGATCGAAGGAGAATCGAAGGATCTCCGAATCATGCCGACTATTCTATTTGCCTTATTCGCAGCTATTTCTGCATGATGGCTAAATTTGAGTGTATTGTCCACGTAGACACCAAGATCCTTCTTGCATGTTGTCTCTTCCAGGATAACTAACTTCTTGGCCATTTTCATTGTGTATTGTAACTTGCGGTTTGCCCTCCCTAGATACATCACCTTGAATTTGGTGACATTGAACGGTAACTGCCATGTGTCAGCCCACTCTTTCAGGTTGCTTAGATTTGTTTGGAGACGTTTGTGATCATTGGTGGAGGCAATCTTAGAGAACAGCTTGGTGTCATCAGCAAAAAGCTTGATCATGCTATCGACCATCTATAGTCTATAGTCCTAGGGCCAGCTATCCAGGATAGCTTGTATCAGAAGTAATAGAATGGTGAGTATTGATCGAAGGAGAAGGTCCATGTTTAGCCATGTGCTAAGGATGTCAGAAGTGACACCAGCACAGAGAGCCTTGGAATTCGCCCTACTCGGAGCCAGCCAATACAAAGCCAGGAGAGGATGTCATTGCATAAATCTGCTACGCGTGCTACGAGGTGCCCTCAAGAAAGCAGGACTCGGTACACTCAAGTCAAGAATGGACCTGAGGAAGCTACAGATTTCGGCTGAGGACAAGACACAGTGGGCAAAAGCGAAGAAGGACTGATTGCAGCTGTAGGATGTTTCTACTACTACAGCCGCAGAATACAGTAATCATACATAACAAATTCTGTAGATTTCAGGTTTAAATAGCAATTACAATTTTAACATTTCTGTAACTTCACAATGAAATGTGTTCAGTCATCATATAACACTAACTTAGATATAATGGCATCCCAGAGAGTGAATTAGTTACCACTTTAACACTCAAATTTGTTCAAGTAACATTCAATTACCTCATAGAAAATATCTATTTGCAGTCCAAGAGGCTATTTTGGAACATTTACTACTGGAAAGACTGGCTCAGTTATCAAGCCATTCATTCCAGTCGTAAATTTTCCAAAATTGTCTTCTCTTAGTCTGCAAATGGAATTTATCAATACGACTTCAGAAGGCATTTTTCACCAAATTCAGTGCTAAATGGTTAAAGCAAGTACACAGCAATAGGTAAACACGTATTTCCCAGTATTCCCCACTGCCCTGTGAAATACTAGTATTTCCCGGAAAATTTCCAACCCTACTTCATTGGGATATGACCGTTAAATGAGTGTCATTGGTCAGTAAGCTAATTCAACCTTTCTTCCATCATTGTACCTTTCTGTATGACACTCAAACAATAAACATTTGATTTTGTGCTTGTGATGCAGGCAGCATTAATAAGCATTTAAAAAATGGTTGAGAAGCATCGCAGATGATTCAAAGATGTACGGCAACCCAGCTACCAGTCAGATTCAGGAAAACATAAATAAAGTATGTAAATGGTCGTAGACATGGCAACTATCTTTCAACACAGACAAAACGCATGTCATGCACTTCGGCAGAAATAACCCTCAAACCAAATACTATATGACAGATACACCTGATCCACATCCTGTATCAACATCAGATGTAGAAAAAGATTTGTGGGTTCATGTCGACAGAAACCTCTCTTTTGACATACATATAGGGAACATTGTATCCAAGGCAAACAGTACAATAGGACTAATCAAAAGAACATTTACCAACATTGATCAATCTACTTTCACGCTACTCTACAAATCACTTGTGCGACCCATTCTTGAATACTGCAACTCAGCATGGTCTCCAAGACTGAAAAGGCAATCGCAGCTATTAGAAAGAGTACAACGCAGAGCAACAAAACTTGTCCCACAAATCAGAGAGTATAGCTACACAGAAAGACGTGAAGCCCTAAATCTAATGTCATTGAAATATAGACGGTTTCGTGGAGATTTGATTGAAACACTCAAACTCATCAAAGATCTATATAATATTGATAAGAACTACTTTTTCGAACTGTCCAATGTTACACGGACCAGAGGTCATAGGCTCAAGCTCAACATAAAACGTAGCCGCAAAGATATTCGGAAGCACTCCTTCGCAAATAGAGTGGCACCACATTGGAATTCACTGCCAACAACAATAGTCGAAGCAACCACAGTCGAAATATTCAAGGGCAAACTAGACATCTTTTTCAAAGAAAGAATATTTGAATTCGACTGAACACAATTAATTGTGGTGTGGCTTTGGACGTTGCTGTTACACATATGCTTATACAACATATGTGAGCCGTCAATTCCCAAAGTCATAATGCAATTATTACATCACAGTGGACTAATCTTGAAACAGCCTGTGCATCTACATAAACATGCACACATGAAGATAGCTACACGTGTTGTATCCAGACCAGGGTTGCCTGCCCTACCAGTTTAGCACTGAGGCAATAACAAGCCAATGGCTTATGCCTTGTAAATTGATGATGATGATGATGAAGTGATAGGGATTAAGAATCTGAAGCATATTTATCCATAGAGAAGCATACACATCCTGGAAGGGTTTGTGGCGCATTATGAATTTCAAAAGTTACTGAGCAGATTGTTAACAATGTTAAAGATGCATTACCTGCGACATATAAATTTGAAAATGTTCAGTATTTTTGGTGTAATACAATGGTATTATTGGTACATACTAATTTTTATACACAAATTCTGACCCAGTCACATTTTATTTTGTTATTATGAGTTTTCAATTTAGGAAACCATTATACACTCAGAAAACGCCTTTTGTAGGACAAAGTCCAGTAGAGAGTGCTGCCTTTAATTATTTAATGGGTTCCAAAAATTTTCAGAATTTCTTCCTTCTGAACTCTGTAAAATTAACCATTTACAGATGAGTTCCCATATCTCATTTTCAAGGCAACCATACAGGAAAACTGTTGAATATTTTGAAATCAATTTGACTGGAGGTCAATTAAAAAAAATAATATATTCAAGTGTTAAGTTTAATGTCGTAAATAATACCATACCTTTTCTGGGACTTGTCGGTGAAAGGGTTAACATGGTTTAGTAAACAATTTGAATTATAAGGTCACATGATTACCTTAAAAATAATTAAATTTTGTATTATATCTACAGGATGTTGCATCCTAAATTTCATTTATGTATAAGCCATTACGTCATTGTAAATAATTTTCATTTAGAAAATAATACTTACCATTAACACCACTTTTAGTCACAGTGGACTTCAGAAATGTGCATTTAGTATAATTAGACCCAAAGAAAAAGAGGCTAAGCCTAATTTTGAAAATATGCAACTGGAATGATCGGCCCAGTCATTCAAGTGATACATTTTTTTTAATAATCTCTTGATTTCTGTTGGGTTTTTTTCTTAATAGTAGGAGGCGGAAAATAATCTCTTGATGAGAAAAATAAATTTACATAACATGGCCTAAGAAAACCAAGATTGTATTTGTAGCGTTGACATTGTTCACGCGCATGAGGGTGCTGTTCTAAAAACATCTTTATCAGTATCACTCACCTATACTGCTATAGTATTTCCATTATCAACACTGGTAATAAGTTAAAGCAACAAAAGAAGAGGTGGCCGACCAGGAGGTGACCAACTGTCTAGTGATCAATGAATGTACTCAACGATCTCATACCGGCGAGAATAACCAGGTCACGGTCTGAGTCAGACAGGCCGATTTGCCAACTCAAGAAGTGCCATGGCAGCCGGATTTACGCCACCCCAAAATTGGTAAAACAATCGGCTTAGAAAAAACTGTAAATAACCGATTTAATTAAACTGATGAAATGAAAAATGTTAATCAAAACAATGTGAAGTTAATCAGTTACCTTAAACTGTCAGTTAACGGGTCCAACGTTAACAGTGATAGAAAATTGATGGTCGAAAATTATCAAACTTCCACCACCCTGATCCCAACTATTCGCAGCTGTTCCAAAGTGCAATGAATATGCATGTGCGCGCACTTTTGTTAGACTCATCACGGACGGTTGTTTTCGGATAAGAGACCGATTAGTGATATAGTACCGAAAGTAACCGAATACCACATTTTACGACAATTGAAAATCGAAATAAACATCAAGTCGTTAGATGATATTGAAGATCAGTATTATTTGTATACTATGTGTCTGAAACACGCATTATAGAGAACATTACACTCCTAACAGAAATCTTTTAACTGATATTGGGTCAAATGTCGTAAAATGGTTTCTCGCGTTGTCTCGTAGATTTCGTTATTTTCCGAGATTTCCTATTTAGTTGTAAATTTCTACGCCATTTTGACCAAATTTGTCTCTTCCCGCCTCGATTTAGTGGTTTTTGCGAAAGATAACTTTTAATTCAGTGTGCTTCCTGAATACGGCATATAATATATGAACACGGTGTCTTTAATGCTTGGATATTTAGATATGAACGTTGACATTTGCGATAAGCAAACGGGTAAACGGTTACTAACTTGCTTTTGAGGCCATTTAGAAGTTGTTGAATGTCACGCTTTCAGTCATTCAACTGTCATTTATGACATTTTGATATGAAAATCTGTGTTCAAGAATGCAAGCTAACGGCTGATACAAGCATACACTAAATATTATCGTGGTAGAACAAACAGCGCAAAGGTGATTATTATGTATTATTATAAATTTATTAGTTTTAATAAATGCAATTTGACAATAAACATTTGTAAACAAGATGCGAAAGAGTGGGCAGTGAATATAATAATATGGGGCACAATAATCATGTTGATGACCATGATCATCATCATCATGACAATCTTAAAGCTGAAATATTGAAGGACTCTATACCAATTCAGTTAGGAAATGTACGCGGATTAGATATCCGAATGGTGAGAGTATAATTGGATAACAGTGTATCACATGGTACAAATTATCCGAATCAAGTACTCCCACATCGAGCGAGAGTAAAGATGGGCTATATCCTTATTCTTACCCCTTACGAAAAGTGGTAACTCACGTTTATTTCTGTTGTTTAATTCTAAATTCTAAATCATCATAGAAGTATTGTCTTGCTTATTAAAATGTCGTAGACATTGAAAACAGTATAGATAATTTTATTGATGAAGATCGGGGAGGAACCGTACCTGGTCCTGCTAATAGCGCCATTTTGGCCCAGCAGGTCGTGGTTCATGGATCTTCTAGATCTGCTGGTGGACAATCCAGTGCAGTTACCCGAGATTCCGAACAATCTCCCAGGTCAAGGGACGCTTCCTACATCAGCGTCCCAAAATGTTCAAATTGACTGCGTGGATGTTATCAAACGACTGCGAATTTCATCGCCGCTGCGAGTAGGGTTGCACGATTTTTCGATTTCGATTAATCGCGATTATATAATTCAAAATGATCGTGGACGATTATAAAATGAAATAATCGTATAATCGCCATGTTGAAATTTTTGTCAAGACACTTACGCTTGTGAAACTCTGCTCGCATTACTAATCATGGAAACAAACATCAGCCGAATGTGTGAATGATTAAATAAACTAAATAAATAACTGATTTGTTTGTATTGACTCATGATTAGTTTTAGATGAATAAAGAATCATTGCTGTTGTAACCACACACGCTTATGCCGCATTCCCCATTCTCTGAAAAGTTATGCGCTAACGGTGTTCCCAAAAAAGTTCTAAAACTGATACCACGGAAATTCAACGCATTTTCTCCCGTAAAGATTCCCACCGCCTATGCCTATGTTTAATGTATACCTCAAAATATCACCGGGGAAGTGAAATTATTTGATTTGAGCGCCTAAATATTGCGTATTCGTTAATAAAGGTCGTTTATTACATCAAAATTAACACAATTTCATATAAAATGGCGTCGGGAAAAAAATACAAATCACGTGATTCGCCTCCAATTGAAAGGTTTATTTTAGAGCGAGTACTCGGATATAAATATTCTGGAATCGGGGACTCGAGAATTTCTATATATTATCATTGCGTGATAGGAACTGAGTATCATAACGGGTACCCGTTTGATAAACTCCCGTTAGTGTATAATATCTCGCGAGAACACGCCCCCTCCCATCGCAAAAGAGTCGCTGGCTCGCCAACTTAAGAAGCCGGCTATATTGTCGTTCGTAATAATTCAATTTGGATCATTTAATGTTGATCGGCGTCCCTTACTTGTTTGGTACATAAATTTGGTCTTAAAATATAGTTATAAGGAAGCTATTTAATCACGCCAAGTAGGGTTGGGCGATTTTTCGATATTATCGTCAATATCGCGATATACCGAATACCGATACCGAAATCGTCATAAATTGGAAAAATCGTAAATATCGTCAATACCGACAGGACGATATTGCACTTTTAACTGTGAGTATAATATAAATAATTAAGTTAGAAATGTCATACTCTTACCTCTATTCGGTCCAGTAATAGTCTTTAAGTAATAATCCAGTCTTTGTCTAAGGTAATAAAAACTTCATAAACTCCAAAATAATCTGTGCTCATTTAATTCATGGTTTGTTTGCGCTAATAAAATGATTTAAAGTACAAAACAATCCTTTGTTGTTCACTTTTCATAATTACACAAATAGACGACGCCATGTTTTTTCTTGCCTCATTCTGAGTATTAGTCAGTGGGGAATACCATTTGCACTACCCACATTCCATTCTGATGACGTCATTACTACAGGTCAAGCTATGTATCCATTAGTCATTGATCTGCATGGTTAAACATTCTTCTGACCATGAAAGATTTAAACTTTAAAACTTTTGAGGTCGATAGGAAACCACACACACTTAATCCCGTATGAATACCACAGCTTGGAACGGTGGGTGAGGGGGAAGTTAATCTCTTGCTTTACCGTTATACGTTTTTATGTAACTTTATACAATATATTTAGCATTTTTAAACGAATCAGATCAAAATTCATTACGGATTTATTCTAAGTGAGAAACGTCCTTAAAATAAAGAATTTAGGCCTAATTATTTCCGGTCTTCTATCTGTTGTGGCAGTCTTGGCTGCAGAGTTAACTGGGTTAATTTCACACATCCCGGCTACGCCTTGAGATCAATGGATAAACCTGCTAAGTAGTTAGGGAATTTGAATAGGTCTACAATGGGGCAAATTAGTATTTAATATTACAGACCAAATAAAATCTGATATAATTGTTTCCAGTCTTCACGCTGGTTCTCGTTCGAAATCATGCAGTGTTATTTTATTAATTAGCGGCGTGCATGATAACAGCTGTCGGAATTCTGATTGGCTCAAGTATGATACGGCGGCCAATCAGATTTCGCTCTGCGGAATTCCTTTCTGCACAATGAAGTTAATGCGTATTCCTTGCTCAATCTTTTGACAGTTGTCGTGAGGTAAAGATAACACAAAATATAACACAAGAACAGAAGAAAATCCTTTATTTTTCTTATTTGTGATGAATGCGGCTAGTTGCATTACATTCGTTGCTTTAAACTGTATATTGAAGGGTGTCAAAGTGTGGAATTTCGTGTATTAAATATGCGGAAATGGCAATCATGGCATCTCAATTTACGGTTTCAATGCAACAAATTTAATGAAAATAACTTGCAGATGCCACCAATTAGAAATACATGTTATTCTATGTTTACACCCTAACTCCACACCCCACCCAAATGACGATATATCGTGATACCGCGGTATTTTAATGAGATACCGATATCGTCATGCCTTGAGCAATATCGCCTAATGCCAAGACTTTTAAGCGCAGTTTGACTACAAAAGTGTGGAATAAACTTTATTATATCTTGAACATACTACTATTAGTATTAATCTAATAGGTGGGCGAGATTTACAAATCCGAGGCCTGTATTGATTTCTAGAGGGGCCGGAAATGTATCGGGGCAGAGATCGGTCTGAAGTAGACACACCCTGTGACCGGATTGTTATTATTATACACGCTATTCTTACAAAATTTCTTATATAATCTGCTGAGTTATGGGGTTGGGCTTCTAATACAGAGTTTTGCCATTTTGAAGCTGCTAAGAAATCATAGGCGCTCATATGTCAAAGTTAGGTGGTGGGCTTCTATTAGACCATAGGCTACAATTAAGCGAAATACGGTACCTTCCGTTTTCCGTCTAGAAAAGTCTTGATACATTCCTTTGTTTGCAATCAGCAACTGGCGTATTCTGTCCATGTATGTATACCCATGTGCCTAACCCATAATCTTACAATCTGCAGTAGCATAATAACGTCCCCTAAGCAGCATTGACGTAGTTAATATAGTTCATGATTAATCGTATGATCGCGATTATTTTTTCCATATGATCGCGATTATGAAAAGTGAATAATCGTGCAACCCTAGCTGCGAGAAGGCGGTCAACGTTCAAGTCATATAATAACAAGGTTAACAGATTTGCAGACTGGTGTGAAGGAAAGGGTATTGATACCTTTCAATCCACTATTCAGCAAATAGCAGACTTTCTCTGTGAGCTGTTCTTTTCAGGACTAGCTCCCGTCACAATTGCTGGATACAAGTCAGCTTTGGCATCAGTTATCCCTTGTCTAGCCAACAGGGAATGAGCAATCTCCGACCGAGACAACCGGTAGTCATTCCAGCCTGGAGTCTATCTTTAGTGCTTAATGTACTGGCCAAGCACCCTTTCGAACCGTTGCGTTCGGCTAGTCTAAAGCATTTGACTCTAAAGGCGGTCTTTCTATTGGCAGCTTCTTCAGCTAGAAGGCGCAGTGAGATACATGCACTTTCAGCAGAGAGGGACCGATTTATTGTCTCCGGAGAGGGTCCGCGTCTACTGCCAAGAGCGGAGTTTATGTCAAAGAATCAATCTTTGAAATATCCCGGCAAACCGATCATTATACCGAAGCTAACTAGGTTTGATCGTGATGCCAGTGTCTTGTGCCCAGTCCGTGCTTTGACTAAGTACAAAAAACGGGCAGATTCGTTATGGTCGAATGATAGACATCTGTGGATCTGCCATAAGAAGCCATATGGCGCCGCATCCATGGATTCTCCTTCGATCAATACTCACCATTCTGTTGCTTTCTGATACACAGCTGGCCTTGACAGCTGGCTCTAGGACTATAGACTTAGAAAGCTTTACCGACTCATTGGAACCGGGTACTCGGCTCCCAACCGCCGAGTACCCGTCTACCATAGAGCTCATTCTTGTTTGCATAGCAACAAGAGCTGGCCACGTTTTTTCTTTTCAGGAAAGATTTTGAGTTTTTGGTGAAGGAAATCTAAGTCTTGTGTGTGATTTGATAGTGTGCGTTCGTAAAAGGATATAACTGGATAAAATGGAGAATACCGCCAATGAAGACCAGGTTGTATAATTCCTTATTATCCATAGTTAAAAGACTTAGGTCTCTAAAATTCGTTGTGTCGCATGTTCCAATTTCTGACCCCGTAGAATCTGGGACGTGTGCTAACAACGAGATATGCCGGACGATCGCCTTCTTTAAACCCCAACAGGCAATCAGCAGATATGAAAATAGGTGTTTGCTACAGTATTTCTAACACGAATATCGGCTGACGTCGTTTTCCGTAGGGTCTGAGCGGGTGATGTCACACCCGTGAGGCTCGGATGTTTATGTGAAGAAAATGTTTTCATTAATTCGCGCATCTGTTCTGGGTGCTGCGTACTAAAAATGGTACCAGAAAACTTTTGAATGGTCAAGTTTACGTGTGATCACGATCGGTTTGCAATGATCGGTGGTGTCAAAATTCTTGTGAGATGCGTGGTCTGCGGTTTTACCGTGTGCTACAGCAGTTTGTTTACATTTTGTTGTTTCTTCACATATCGTGTCGGCTTTCGTTAGGAGTATAATTTATATTGATTGGTAAATATACCCCGAATGCTATGCGATATGATTCCTGGAGCCGTGATACATCCTGGAGGATCAGTTATGGGTGTATTTATGCCCGCTTCGTTCTTGTCGTCATAATCAATGCGATCTTTGCTGTAACGTTGCGGGGTGGGGTGCGGGAGGGTTACATTTAATTTATGGTCAATTTATTTGAAAATTAATTGTCTGCCTTCCATCCGTGTCTCGTTCCGCTTGCTTATTGTAGGTTTGTGCTTATTTTATTGGCCAAGCCAGCCCCGCCATCATGTGACGAGTGCCATAATTTGTACGCGTCGTGTTTAAGGACCATGTCTGTTTTAGGTGTACGCCCTGTAACCTGGATCATCGATGTAATGTGTGCGCAGTGTGGTCCGTCGATATGATGGTAAAGTTCCTTGGCCAGAAGGATGTGGCTGGGTCTGACGCTGGGTCAGGCGGTCCGAGGTTAAATCGTGGAGCGTCCGGTTCGGCCGGTGGGGGCGCTCCACGTCCCCAGCTGGAGGTGGCGGAGATGGCACCACTGGCATGGTTCGGTCCGGCTATGCAGGGTTTTCTGCATAGGGTTCTGCCCACGCTGGTGCGCCCCGTCCGTCGGTTGCATCGATTCAGACGGGGATCTTGCCCGCGGCCCGGATCCAGTCAGTGGGACTGGATCCACGGTTCATAGAGTTGTTGGATGCTATTTATAGCAAGCAACTTGCGACCAAGGGCCAGCTCCCTGCGGCCTCCAGGGAGGTATGGGCAAGGTGTCGTATTCCGCGGGGGGAATACGACAGATATGGTGTAGTGCCGTCGGTCACGGAGGATGACCGATGGGTCCTGGGGGTTCAGTGCTGGAGCGGGTGGCCCCGGTCCGGCACTTGTGGACAGGTCCCAGGTACACCAAGAGGAAGTCCTGTCCCTATGCGACGAGGGTGTGAGGGCAGCTATGAGTGCTGTCAACCACTCTTATCGTCTCCTTCAGTCGGTGTGGGCTGAAGCGGGGGCAGGCCACCCTGTGGCGCTTTCGTGCGTGAATGACGGCTTGGTGCTGTCTATGGACGCATTGGCAAGGGTGCAGGCGCGTGTGACCAAATCCAGGAGGCAAATGGTTATTGACCATATGCGTCCGGCTACGGCAGTCAGGGAGCGTCTTCTTGGGACGCCCCTGACAGGGCCTAGCATCTTCGGTGGCCAAGCGTGGGCCATCCTAGAGGATACGGCCAGTATCGCGCAGAATCGGTTGGCGGTCAACCTACAGCTGGAGCTAGTGCGGCAAGCGCACGCACTAGGGGCTGTAGGGAAACCGCTAGCTGGACAACCTCCAAAGAAGCAGAAGAAGCATAAGGGCAAGGCGAAAGCTAAGCCTGCTGCGACTTCTGCTTCAGCTGGTTTTTCTCAGCCGCCGCCGGCTAAGAAAGCCAGGAAGGTTGTTGAGGCTCCTACCCTCCCCAAGGTTGCTCCTGACCGCCCTAGAGGCGGGAAGGGTAAGGGTAAGTCCTCCAAGGGCGGACAGAAGGGGGCGGATTGTACCTGAGGGTACGAGAGCTCCCTTCATATCCGCCTGGACCGCACCTGTGCGACAGGAACAGCGGTGCCAGTTATACCTGCCGTGCCAAGACCGAAATGGTTCTCTCTCTCGTTAAGAGAGGGGGGGAGCGGACCGCGAGCCGGACAACCCCGTTAGATGTCGAGGCGTCTATGGTGGGTGGAAGGCTCATGCGTTTCGTCGAGGCCTGGCGAGGTGTGACATCAGACAGTCTGGTCCTGGGATGGTTATCCCAGGGTTACATGCCGAAGCGGTGGGACTTTCCGCCACAAAATCTGTCTTTGGCACCTGTCTGGACACCCGTACCAAGGGAGCCAGACAAGTTAGAAGCCGTGCAAACGGAGGTGTCGGGTTTGCTTCTGAAGGGAGCAATAAAACCAGCGAACCGGAACACTCCAGGCTTCTATTCAAACATGTTCCTTGTCCCCAAGAGCACGGGGGGGATGGAGACCCATACTCAATCTCAGGCCATTAAATTGGTTTATCCATACGCCTCGGTTCCAGATGGAAACGCCGAGATCGGTAATGGCGGGATTGAGGAAGGGAATGTGGTGTGTGTCGATCGATCTGAAAGATGCATATTTCCACATTCCAATGAACCGGAGTTGGCACAGGTTTCTGAGATTTGCGTTTCAGAATCAAGTATGGGAGTTTATTGTTCTCCCGTTTGGCCTGTCGACAGCTCCGAGGGTTTTCACAAGAGTGGTCCTTCCGGTGACAGCGTTTCTCAGAAAAGAGAACGTGGCGCTACACACCTACATAGACGACTGGCTGCTCAAGGCAGACTCGGCAGCCAGGTTGAACGTGGATACTGCTCTGACTCTGAAGTTACTTTCAGATCTAGGCTGGATAGTCAACAAGGAGAAATCCGAGTTGACGGCCACTCAACATTTCGTTTATTTGGGGATACGATTCGATCTCGAGGAGGGCAGGGTTTACCCGTCAGAGCCCAGAGTGGTGTCTCTGTTAGCCATCCTCGAGAGTTTTCGAGTGGGAAACCACATTCAGGCGAGGCGGTTTCTTCAGATGCTGGGAATGATGGTCTCCATGGAGCAGGTTATCCCGTACGCTGCTCTAATGCGAAGGCCTATCCAGTTGTATCTGATGTCTCTGTGGAAACAGAGAACAGAACCCCTGTCAAAACTGGTACCAGTTTTGGAGCCGATAATGTCGCATCTTGTATGGTGGAAACAGCGTCAGAATCTCCTAGTAGGGGTTTCGTTGCACCTACCTCGCCCCCAGCTGTCCGTGTACACGGATGCGTCGCTGGAAGGGTGGGGTGCCTGCCTGGGAGAACACCAGGTCTCGGGCACATGGACTCTCCTGGAGAGTCAACTGCATATCAATCTGTTGGAAATGATGGCAGTGGATACTGGTGTTGGAAGAGTTTCTTCCGATGATCAGGGGCAAGGTGATATTGATACGGTCGGACAATTCGACGGTAGTATCATACATAAATCGCCACGGCGGGACCAGGTCTCCCACACTTTGTATCAAAGTGTGGCACTTGATTCAATGGTGCAGGAATTACTCGGTTGTTTTGAAAGCAGCTCACATTCTTGGCCGATTGAACATTCTGGCGGATGCTTTGTCTCGCAGACAGAGAATTCTGCCGACAGAATGGTCCCTCAACCCTCCAGTTCTACAAAGGATCTTCGAGCATTGGGGCAAACCCAACGTGGACTTGTTCGCTACAAAGGAAAATGCTCAAATCATGACTTATGTCTCGCCGATTCCAGATCCAAATGCCGTCGATACAGACGCTCTGGCGATAAGCTGGAGGGGGATGCACACTTACGCGTACCCACCCACCATCCTTCTACCGAAGGTATTGGTGAAGATCAGGGAGGAACCGTGTCTGGTCCTGCTAATAGCGCCGTATTGGCCAAGCAAGGCGTGGTTCACGGATCTGCTAGATCTGTTGGTGGAAAACCCGGTGCAGTTGCCCGAGATTCCGAACATAATCTCCCAGGCCAAGGGACGCTTCCTACACGAGCGTCCCGAAATGTTCAAATTGACTGCGTGGATGTTATCAAACAGCGTTCCACGTCGGAAGGCTTTTCTCGACAAGCTGCTGATTTCATCGCGGCTGCGAGAAGGAGGTCAACCTTCAAGTCATATAACAACAAGGTTAAACCGGTAGTCATTCCTGCCTGGAGTCTATCTTTAGTGCTTAATGTACTGGCCAAGCACCCTTTCGAACCGTTGCATTCGGCTAGTCTAAAGCATTTGACTCTAAAGGCGGTCTTTCTATTGGCAGCTTCCTCAGCTAGAAGGCGCAGTGAGATCCATGCGCTTTCGGCAGAGAGGGACCGATTTATTGTCTCTGGAGAGGGTCTGCGTCTTCTGCCAAGAGCAGAGTTTATGTCAAAGAATCAATCTTTGAGATATCCCGGCAAACCGATCATAATACCGAAGTTAACTAGGTTTGATCGTGATGCCAGTGTCTGGTGCCCGGTCCGTGCTTTGAATAAGTACAAGAAACGGACTGACTCGTTACGGTCGAACGATAGACATCTATGGATCTGTCATAAGAAGCCTTATAGCGCCGCATCCATGGATACTATCTCTCGGGTAGTCGAATGCATTCAGACTACTCATGAGATGGCGACTGGGCACCAGGTGCAAGGCGTAAGGGCACACGATGTTCGAGGAATAGCCGCCTCGACCGCCCTTTACAGTGGTGTTCCGTTAGAGGACATCATGGCCGTTGCACAATGGCACTGTGAGTCCTCTTTCACGGATTACTATATGAGGGATGTGTCAGACTCCGCCAATCCACTCGCTTTAGCTGTTTTGAAGCGATAGTTATACGACCACACTGCTCTTCTCCCTTTTTTGGCATTTGTAAGAAAGAATTAAGAAGCAGACATGGTCAAGCGAGAGGATATCAACCAGATTGTGTCATGATGGCTGGACAAGTGATTGGTTGGAGGCTCCACGTCTGGAATCCAAATATCATGAGGTAATTCAAGATTGAGAGGGTTTTTTTGTATTATGTCTATATATCATGTTCAATGTTCATTCATCTTATATATTCATGCTCATTCCCAGGCTGATATATATGTAAAGAGCAGTTAACCCTCTTGGCATATTTGTGTTTCAGGCGAGATGCATGTTCGTGAGTTCTCTCCCTTAGGAGAAAAAAGGGGGCTGGGGGCGGTGATGCGAATGTGATTCGGTCCCTTTAACTTGATGGTCCTTTTAGGTCTCCATTTGTCAAGTTTAAGTCTAAAATCTTTCTCCATGGGGCAAAACTAGCAATTGATGGCTTGCCCCTTCCCACCAGGTTATTGAACAAATCTGGTGTATATCAGAAAGTAACAGAATGGTGAGTATTGATCGAAGGAGAATGCAAGAAATTTCAATTTCCCTTTCTCCGAGATCTAACAATACTCACCATTCTGTTACGGACCCAGCCTCCCAGCCCCACGGAGGCAAGCCATGGTTTTCTCTTGTTTGGTGGCTATGCAAACAATAGGAGCTTCATGGCAAACGGGTACTCGGCAGTTGGGAGCCGAGTACCCGGTTCCAGGAGCCGGTAAAGCTTACTAAGTCTATAGGCTTGTATCAGAAGTAATAGAATGGTGAGTATTGTTAGATCTCGGAGAAAGGGAAATTGAAATTTCCTTCATTTGCAGGCCAAGAGAAGACTCTCTTTATTTAAGAATTTAGCACTGGAATGACTGGCTCGGTTATCGAGGCAGTCATTCCAGTGGAAGTTTTCAAAAATAGTCTCTTGGTCTGCAAATGGACATTTTATATGTGAAAATTAAAATTTTTTAAAACATTCAATGGTTAAAGATCTAAACATTCACTATAGGTAAGATATTGATTATTTTATACCCCATTAAATGAGAGCTGTTGCCTATGTCTGCTCTAGCTCACAGTCAAATTAATTTCAAAATATTCAACAGAATTTGTATTAAATTGTAAATTCATCAAAGATTCATGCAATTTTGTGGCAGACTTAAGATTTTTGTGATGGAACTACATCATAGTGATTGTGACATTTGTCCATATGTGATTATGCCATCATACATCTGTCCCCTGCAATTAGATAGTTAAATATAACTAGTAGTGAGGGAGTGTCCTCAAGAACTTCCCACTCAATGTTAATTATAATTCTATGAAATGCAATATAAATCTTTTAAAAATCATTATAACTAAAACATTTTTTATTTTCCAGGTACCAAAATGTTTTGGAAGTTTAATATGATCGAGTCATCTGACATTGATGCATTATTACAGAAAGAGGTAAGCATTGGTTAACCCTTTAACACTCAGCCAAAAGCGGCTTCTGCCTTGGTCTTCGGAAATGTCCATTTGCAGACCTAAAGAAGACTATTTCTGAAAATTTACCTCTGGAATGACTGGAGCCAGTTTCTGTTTGTATTTATTAAGGCATCATTGCCATTAGCTTGTTGGGAATGATCTTTATTTCATGACCTTCATCCAACATTTGTGATGGAAGCTTATTTAAAAGAAAGTTTGATCATGTGTGGCTTATAGGGCGTGACATTAACCCTGGCTCTACATTTGAATTTGTTCAAGAACATTTCAATTTTAATGTCCATTTGCAGACCAAGAGAAGACTATTTTTGAAAATTTACCACTGGATAAATTTTCAAAAATAGTCTTCTTGGTCTGCAAAAGGACATTTCTCAAGACCACTGCTGAAGCCGTTTTTGGCTGATATGAGTGTTAAAGGCTGAAATACTGCCCCACACGTCCATGGCAAGACATTGCTCCCAGTGGGCAGGTGAATCCTAACACATACTTGCACTGATGAACAGATCAATATCTATATCCCACCATGAAGTATATTGTAAAATTACATAAAAATGTATTGAAAATAATAACAGATCATACAGTTTTTTCGTAGCCCTTTTATTAACCCTCAAATCTGTTCAAGAAAATATCTTCTTAGAAAATGTCCACTTGCTGTTCAAGAAAAGACTGTTAAAATTTTGCACGTTTGTGACTGGCTTGGTTATCGAGCCAGTCATTCGGATTCCAGTTGACTGACATGATCCATTTTGAAGAATAGTCTTCTTGATCTGCAAATGGACATTTCTCAATGGCAAGTACAAAAGCTGTTTTGGCCAGCTGAGTTTTAGCATGTTAAGTACTAAAAAGCACAACATAAACTGGATACCTTGTTGGTTTAGGAATTATTGTGGTGACGTTGAGGTCACAAGGTCAGTGTCATGGTGAGCATAGTTTTTTGCATTTACAGGGTTGGAAATAAATGAAAAAATGTAGTTGCCCACAAGGCAATGTATGATGCCATTTCATGCATTTTCAGGTTGCCCGCCACAGATTAAGGTTGCCCGTATATGTTAAGCTAAATGACAAAGAAAATTACAATCACTTGCTTTGTCAAGTAAATTCTGAAGAATGGCCACAATTATTGAGAAATGGTATTAAGCATACTGGTTACTCTTTCTAATAATTAAATAAATAACTGCTTTTAAACGAAGAGTTATAGTGTGGTTGGGGCAGAAAGCTATCAAAGCCACTAGTATTGGAAATATCTGAAAAAGCCTACAAACTAATTCAAATGGGAATTGCTGACACAATGCTTGGAAAAATAAAAATTAGTATCGCTGATCAGATTACTAAAATGCCTCCAGTCTAATTGCCAGATAGTAATATGTGTTCAGAAACCACAATTATTATGCTATTATAAAGGCAATTTCTTAACACAATATCAATACAATCTGGCAAAGACTAAAACATCCCAAGAAAAATGAAAATTTAGGTGTGTGTGGTGCAGTGGTTTCTAAAATTGTGGCACAGTACTTTTACTGTGGCGCAGTGGTTTCTACAAGTGTGGTGTATTGGTTTTCTATGGCTACATGTATCTCTAACGGGCTTGCCCACATCTTGGCCAAACATAGATGCTATTAATGAAAATAATGAAATAACAAATCTGCATTGTGCGATATTGTCTGTTTAGCGAAAGTGTTTATTTTGAAAAACATTGACATTCTAGCCAAATTATTCTTCCCCCGGGGCAAAATGGCACTGAGTTGAATGCCCCGAAAACTTTGTTTGAAAGAAAAACAATGGCGGATTTAAACATTTTAATGTTTTCATTCATCAAAGCAAGTCACAAAATAAGTAATATAAATGTAATGCAGTATTGACAACCATTTTTCACATTCTCCTGGGTTAATATCACAGGAAAATGTACGCCGAGTTTACAAATGAAAAACCAGTATCTTGGAGATTGAAAATCTTCAATTATTCGATTTGGTTTTGTGATCGTCCACGATCATATTTAAAAAAAATAATCACTATTAATTGAATAATTGTGCAAGCCTACTAATACATGCTACAGCCAACTTGCTCATTTGTTAGTACTAATAATTTAGTCATTCTTGTGTTTCTGGTAACAGGATATAACTCTCCATGAATTAATGGATGAAGATGATGTTCTACAGGAATGCAAAGCCCATAACAAGAAACTGATTGATTTGTAAGTGTATTATTAGCTCACCTCGCCTGAAAGGCCAAGTGAGCTTATGCCTTGGCAACCGTCCATCGCGTGTCTGTCCGTCGTCCGTCAGTCAACTTTTCCTTTAAACAACTTCTCAAGAAACACTGGCCCAATTTCAATTACATTTGGCAGGAAGCATCCTTAGGGCATAGGGATCCAAGATTGTTCTAACAAAGCCGATCGGCCAATTTGGCCTTTGGCCATCTTGGATATCGTCCGATTTTAGGAAATAAACCAAGTTTGTTCAAGGGAACTTGATTGGCCAAATGGTTCGGTGGCCATCTTGGTTGACCTAGTTTTAGCGAAAACAACTTCTCCAGAACCGCTGAATGGATCGGGTCAAAATTTGGCAAATATGATTATGTACTAAGGGGCCATTAAAGTTTGTTCAAGGGAAGTGAAACCATAAAAAAATCATGGCCGCCGTGGACCAATCAAAATATAGCGTGTTTGGCGGCCATATCAGATTTTTTTATTTGATGGATTTTGAGGCCGAAATTGGTTTTATATGTGCTTTAGGGTATTCTGATCTCAAATTTGTAATTTTCAAAAGGTAAGCGGTTTGGCGGCCATAAGCGGTTTGGCAGCCGTCTTGATTCATTTCCTCGCCATAAGCTCCCATACTAAAGCAATGGGAAAGTTAAGTTGTCTTCTCGAGAACTACTGGGACAATTTCAATTATATTTGCCAGGAAGACACTGAGGGCATAGCGATTTAAGTTTGTTCAAACGAAGCCGATCGGCCATCTTGGATTTCGGCAGATTTTTAGAAACTTCTTCAATCCTCTCGGAAACCGTTTGAGGGATAGATTCAGAACTCATGAAATATCATCTAGGGCAAGTGCTGAACGAAATTTATTCACTTATTGAACTTGATTGGCCGAATCATTTGGCGGCCATCTTGGATGACATAGTTTTTTAGAAGAAGTGATCGGGCCGAAATTTGGGAGATGATATTGATGACCAAGGGCCATTAAAGTTTGTTCAAGAGAAGTTGATACATAAAGAAACATGGCCACTGTTTGCTCAACTCATTAGAGATCTACTTATTGTTAATGAACATTCTAGTTGAAATGCCTATGGTCCAGGTGAGCGATACAGGCCCTTGCGCCTATTTTCAGAGCTTTAGATATAAAGCAGGTTTTTTGAGTATTTTACCCAATAAAAATGGGCAGTCACTCAATTAATATAAGTATCATGACTCATGAGAGTGTTTCTCCAGAATTATATTGCCAATAATTATGCCCCCCCCCCCACTCCCCCCTCATTTATATATGGGTGTATAGAGTGTTTGCTTTGTCCATCCGTTCAGTCTTTTATTTCCAGATGATAACTTGCATTGTTATTACATCACAAAAACATCCATTGCTGTTCAATCAGTACTTGCTAAATCAATTATCTGCATTTAGCTACCAGAATAAGATTTTCTGCTTGCATACACTCCTCCCCATGCCTATTCCTATAAATATGGACCCTCAACCAGGCTACTGGTTACGTCCATCTCCAGTATATTAACAGATAGACTGGCACCAGTCTGTACTCACTCCATAGTGACGCCTGTCACTAAGCGCGCTTGCGCATGCGCACTGGAGCCCAAATAGGAAACAGATTCACTTTTCAATTATTCTGCAAGCAAAACAACTGCACAAATGTTATCAGAAAGTTTTTATGTTTTTTTGTCCGCTTGCTATTGAAGGACTTCCTCACGCTAAGATATGCCTACTATGAAGTCTATCCTCCCAAAATTATGTTTTTGGAAGTATTTTGTGGTTATATTGAACTTTATAACTATGTATATAAATGTTACCGGTTTTCGTGGGGTTTGGTTTTCGTGCTAGCAACTTTAATATGCCTAAGTCATCATCATATAAAAAAACTCTTACTCCAGTGCGCCCTTAATAGTGCTTTACAAGGATTTACGTTTATTTCCCTATGATAGATTGTTTTCTTGTCGTTAGGGATTTTTGCCCTATGGTCGTCCTTCCCCTTCCTCCGTTGCTAGTAAGACAAAAGTTGTGTCTTTTGCAATATCTAATATGTCTAATCGGCGAATTCGGAAGCTTTTTAAACTTTATTTGATTTTAATCCTTCGCTGTAGTCTTGACTAAATCTTTAGACGAAAGATTTCTTCTGCCATCATGGAGGCCAAGAAACAGGAAGTTTCTTCTGATTCGGACAATAGCCCGAGGGCTAGAGGGCATTCCCGCATATGGGGAAAACCGATTCCTCTAACGTCTATGCAAGAAATCAGGTCTCCTAAACAAAAGTCCAGAGCGACAAAGCTCTTGAAGGTGATCTCGTAGCAGGTCACCAGGTCAAACCCACATTGGTCTTGAGGGTGATAGGCATAACCTCAAGCAGTGGTGGCGGCGGAAGCGGAAGCCTCAGTCCAAAAGCATTATGCTAATGCCAAAATTTTGGTCATAACGGTCGGTCGTCAAGATTCTTCATAGGTCGCCTATAGCCATAGTCTGCAATCTAGTTTTGCTAGTTCTTCCGTTTCTGTTGTGGTGGATTCAGGTCCTCGGGACTCGGGTTTACTTCCGTTTTCCGGTGCTACTTCTGTTCCGACCGTTTCCGGTATGACTTCCGGATTTTGCAGGACATCCGGATCTTCAAGATCTGGTTCTTACTTCCGTTCCAACCGTTTCCGGTATGACTAATAAACTCTTCTGACTTCCGCTTCCGGTTGGGACGTTCTTCCGGTCTAGTGCATAAATAAAGAACAAAGAGAAAATAATTAGAGCAATTAAGCTCTCGAAGGTGATCTCGAGCAGGTCTCCCGGTCAAACCCACGTGAGTCTTGAGGTTGAAAATAAGAAGAAAAGGCATGCCCCTCAAGCAGTGGTGGCGGCGGCGGAAGCCACCGTCTTTATCATATATGCCAATGTAACCGTTTTGGTTTTGTATGCAAGATTCGAGTTATCTGCGTCTCTTCTGATCTAATAAGCTCTTCCGACTTCCGCTTCCGGTTGGGATGTAACTTCCGGTCTAGTGGATGAATAAAAAACACAGAGCAAATAATTAGAGCAAATAAGCTCTCGAAGGTGATCTCGAGCAGGTCACCGGGTCAATCCCACGTGAGTCTTAAGGTTGTAAATAAGAAGAAAAGACATGACCTTCAAGCAGTGGTGGCGGCAGCGGAAGCCCCCATCTTTAACATATATGCCAATGTCAAAGTCTTAGATCAGTTGTAGTGGATTCAGGTCCTTAGGACAGGGGTTACTTCGGTTTTCCGGATCTACCTTCGTTCTTTCCGTATCCGGTCTGACTTCCGGTTTGCGTATTTCTGGTTCCTATGCTTATTCTGGTTTTTTACTGTACATCCGGGTTCAGTTTCCGGGTGTCTTCTTCTGGTTTGCGCATTTCCGTTTCTTATTTTTCCACTTCCGGATTCGTACATCCGGGGATAGGGTCATTACTGGTTTTCATGGTGTTCTATGATTAACTTCCGGTTCTTCCTTTTTTGGATTTCTGGTGATAGCTCTTACTAAGATTCCAGGTTTGTCTTTCCTAGAATCTAGTCATCATCTTGCCTAAGAGTTAGTCTTATTTCAGTAAGTGCTTTTAAAATCGGAATGTTTAATCGCTGAAAATATTAATTCCGAGACATTGCCAGTCTTGAAGTCTCTCTTGGAATCGTAGATATTTAGCATTTATTCTTTTATCAGTGAAACATTTCAATGTAATTAAAGACTCCTCCGACTGGTTGCCGGATGGGTTTTTTGGTGCAGTCGATAAGTCAGTCTGTATTCTACGCATTATCGCTAGATACATAATTTTTAATTTCATCCAACTTTAGATGGCCAGTTGTCTTCGGGCCGTTCAGCCTTTTTTCACGCTCTTTTTTCCTCTCATGTCGGCAGGTTGACATATTTATTTTATCCAAAGGGAGTTAATTTCTTGAAGAAAATCCCTGTTTCTAGCGTAATTCTTAGTCTAATTCTGACAGGCGCTGAAAGGAAAAGTTTCAGTAGTGGATTCATAGGGAAGAGAATGTCTCTAAGATTAATGATTACAAGAGCTAGAAAACGCTGAGAATAGAGAAATAAGATACGGGTGAAGGAAGAAGGAATAAAAGCCGAGCTTTTTCTTCTGCGTTGTCACAGTCATGGGTTAGGTGAGTCTTTTTGCTTTGATTTTATATCGCCTCTGTCTTTCTGCGTTATGTTTCGTGATTCATCCTGTAGTGTTTAATCATAATCAAGTGTCAGTGTTTTGTGTATTTAACATTCTAGCTGTTCCCGGAGATTCATTGTCATTCTATCAATCATTCCTTTTATTGGCATATCAAACTCAATGACATCCGTCTTTACAAGATGATAATATTGGTTCTAAGTCTTTAATAATAATGAGTAAAGATTAGTACAGGTCTCTTCCTTCATCCTCTGCCCCTTCTCCTTCTAAAGTTTTCTTCAAGTCATGTTCTCCCTCTCTCTCTCTCTCTCTCTTTCTGTCTTCCTCCTTTTTTCCTCCTCTGGGGTTTTCCCGTATTTCATCTTCTATCAATCCTCTCCAGGGATCTTCTGGTCCTGTTTCCTCTTCGTCTTCCATTCTTCTTAATTCCTCTCTTCCTCTTCTTCCTCTGTTATGGTGCTTTTAGACAAGATATAGAAAATTATGTGGATTACATTATATCAGTGATTTTACATATAATGCTGTTAATTATGACCACCAGAACCATGTGAAATCAAGCGTAGCGATTCCTGTATACTATATAGCCCAGAGAACAATAGCCCTATTAACAACACTTAAGCCGCCTATACTGGTCTTGAGGACAACATATTTCAACAATGCTTATACCTGAACATTTATTTATAAAGCTTCCATTCTGTGTTTACTAAATTGTGTGTTTATAATCTGATAACCCCTTTCCTTCTGAATACCCATACATATAGTTTCAACACATTTCTATAAGAAACCTACTGAGTATTTTGGAAATAATTTGACTGAAAGTTGGCAGAAACAACTTTCACTTTGATTGTTTTCAAAATAGTCATCAGGAATTACTTAACTTAGTAGATCAAAATACTCTTAACATGTATATGGAATGGAAGCGGTTAAATCGATTTGTTTCATTGAATTGCATAATCCTGTATTCATAAAAGTATTATAATTAACAATTTGATATTTTCCGACAAATTAGAAATGTTTTTAGACAATTTCTGAATTTATGTTTAACGTGTTTCTTAACTACATATCTGTTTACTATAGATACAACTAAGTATAAAATGTGAATGATTTTGTATATTAGATATATAGAATTAGAGAGATATATATGTAGAGTGACAGACAGATAGATTTAGAGATACATATAAAGATCTAATGACAGATGGTTAGAGAAAATTAGAGATAAATAATTATTGTTTGTAAAGTTTCATATCATCAGTATATCTTTTGAAGCAAAGTTTGGAATCATTAAAAGGTTCAGTATCAGTAATATTTGAAGAAGCGCCTTGCTTATTGTCTATTAGAGTGTCTTCACCTGTCGTCTCATCCTGAGGTGTAGCAGAGCTATTTCCACTCAGCTAATCCCCCATATTCAGAAATAGGTGGAAAATAGCCCCGTAACACCTCCTTTGATCATCTTGATCCGATTATTTCTGTCGTTCTCCCTTTTGAGCTTGAGTTTCTAATTGTTGATTAAGGTCTGGTTTTCTCATTGTTTTCTGTTCTTAGGGATTCGTCCCTTGTTCGTTCTTTCATGTCAGCTTTTTTCTTTATTCTTTCAAGGTTTTGAGCTAGTCGCCTGATTCACTTTCCATGTTCTCTGGTCAGGATGTTGTATCTGTTCACATTCCTTCTGATCAATTTTTTTCCTTTTCTGATTCTTTTCAGTTTTCTTCTCTTCTGGTTTCCAAGAGGCCTTGCTCTCGTCTTTCCATTTGAACTGTTGATTCTATGGCCTCTGGTGACTTCTCATCATTTTTCTTCTCCATCTCCTAATTCTTCTATTCCCTAATCGGTCAGGGCTGAGGAGATTTTGTCCAGTCAGGGTCGCTTCGGATGACTGGTCCCTGGCTCACAGGTGGTTTGCTTAGACTCTTTCTCTTCCTTTTAAGGACGAGTTTTCTATAGACCTTCCTTCTTTTGTGTCAGCTCTTTCCTCTTCTAATTCTTCTTTCTTGTCTCCTCTGGCCCTTCCAATTGACAATTTGGTCATTAACATGTTAGTTTTCTTTGTGAATGATGTTAATTCTAATGAATTTATACATACATGAGAGCGTTCAGCCTCGGGTAGGATTTCCTACCCTGTCATTAAATCTTAGTAAAATGATCTCTATTCACTCTGAAACATTCAAATCTGCATTAATTTTAATTTAACAAGGGGGTATGACATGATTAAATCTCATGATTCTTACTCCCAAGTCATGATGGAGGCCATCTCCCATATCATTTGCAGTTTAGGTCAGGGTATGTGGTCGTTTTCCATCGACCAAAATGACGCCGCCTTTCATGTTCTCATTTACCCTTCCTTCAGAAAATTCCTGAGATTTGCTTACTAAGATCGAGTTTGGCAGTTTCGCGCCATGCCTTTTGGCCTGACCACGGCTCCTTTTCTTTTTACTCGCCTAGTCTCAGCCGTGGCAGAAATTTTACACCGTCATTCTATCCATCTACATATTTATATAGACGATTGGCTAGTAAAGCAGTCTTCCTCAGTTCTCTCAGGAATTCTTCCAGAGGTTTGCAGTCTGGCATGCAACCTAGGGTGGATTTTAAATCTAAAGAAATCAAGCCTAGGTCCCTCTCAAATCTTCACGCATCTAAGCGTTTCTTTCGATCTGGCCCAGGGTCTAGTCTTCCCCTCAAATCCAAGAATAGAGGCTTTATCAGTGGCAATGGAAATCCTGTCTTCCATGGTCTGAGCAAGATTTCTGCTAAGAATGATAGGTTTGCTGGTCAGCATTGAGAATGTTATTCCATGGGCGGCGCTGATGAGAAGACCTTTCCAAATGTATTTAATGTCCCTTTGGAAACAGTCGGTTCACTCTATTTACCATCAGATTCCCATCAGAGAACACTTGATTCCTCTTCTAGATTCTTGGAAAGATCGTTCTCTGCTTCTGATGGGTGTTCCACTGATAAAGTCCTCCCCTCAGGTGATTATCTTCACAGACGCTTCTCAGGAGGGATGGGGAGCGGTCTGGGACTCCCTGTCGGTTTCCGGTATTTGGTCCCTGGAGGAGTTGACAGCTCATATCAACATTCTGGAATTGTGTACTGTCAAGAAGGCATTCCTTTCATGGTCAGATCTTGTGATAGGTCTCGAAGTCTCGATTCGGTCGGACAATTCGACAGTGGTTTCTTATATCAACAGGCAGGGGGTACAAGGTCATCCCTCCTTTGTCTAGAAGTGTGGAACCTTCTCTTATGGTGTCGCAAGCATCAGATTCTTCTAGTGTCTTCTCATGTTCCAGGCAGTCTGAATTTTCTTGCGGACCAACTGACACGTCCCAGCAAATTCGCCCACACACAGTGGCAGTTAAAGAGGTCGGTTGTCAAAGCGATTTTCAGTCTTATGGATCATCCTCTGGTAGATCTGTGTGCGTCTCTGAATGCTCAGATCTCCTCTTACATGTCTCCTTTTCTGGACAGTCGAGCCATGGCGGTGGATGCCCTGTCTCAGTCCTGGACAGCAATGTTCGTCTGCGTTCCCTCCAACGATTTTGATTCCGTTAGTGTTGAAGAAGGTCAAAGAACAAATCTGCGAGATTCTTTTAATAGCTCCTTTTTGGCCAAAGAGGATTTGGTTTGTAGACCTTCTAGATCTGGTAGACTTCCCGCGTCTTCTTCCATTCTCCCAGGATCTTCTGTCTCAAGTAAGAGGTCTTTGTCGTCATCCAAACCCAGAAATGTTCAGTCTGTGTGTTTGGAGAATATGGAAACTAAAGTCTACGAGAATAAAGTTTCTTCAAGATCTCCAGTAATTATCGATTCTTCCAGAAGAGTCGACCCGCAGAGTTTACACATGTCGACTTATAATTTTTGGAGAATAGTGTTCAGACCAAGGTCTCGTGCCCGATTCTGTTTCTATTCCCCAAGTATTAGACTTTTTAACTTATCTCTTTGATTCCTTACATTTATCAGCTAATACGGTATGGGGATATAGATTTTCTCTGGCATCTCTGTATGCCGATGTCAAGGACACTAAGACCTTTAATAGTTTTTATTAGAGGTCTAGGCAATATTCGTCCTCCCGATAGCTACGCCTTTACCTTCATGGAACTTGGCTTTGGTTCTTCAAGTGCTGGCAGGCCGTCATTTTGAACCTCTCCTCTGTTAGTATTAATGGCCTCTGCTAGAAGGCGATCAGAATTCATGCTTTTTCTGATGAAAGGGAGAGCTTTTAGTTTCAGGAGACAGTTTAGTTTTATATACCAGAAGGGATTTTTTTTATCTAAATCTCAGTTTAATCGGTTTCCTGCTAGTCTGATCATTTTAAAATTAGTATCGTCTTTTTCGCCTTCCGACAAACTGGTGTCCTGTTAGGGCATTACGAATGTACAAACAGCGAACTGATTTCAAAAGATTTGATCCGTCCCTTTTATGGTTTTCTTATACGGAAGAGTTAGCTAAGCCGGTCTCAAAGTTTACGATATCCTGATGGATTTGAGAGATGATTAAGCTTTGTTACGAGATTGCTTCTCCGAAACAAATTAATCTCTCCCATATTAAAGCTCACATTGTTAGAGGAATGGCTTCCTCTTTTGCACTTTTTGCCGGTTCGTATTTAGATGAAGTCGTCATGCAGGTTGCAGGATAAAAATCTGAATCCTCTTTTACAACCTTTTATCTGAAAGATCAGAGTGCAGCAGCCTCCTTCTTTCATAATA
Source organism: Chaetoderma sp. LZ-2023a (assembly GCA_034401795.1). NCBI lineage: Eukaryota > Metazoa > Mollusca > Caudofoveata > Chaetodermatida > Chaetodermatidae > Chaetoderma > Chaetoderma sp. LZ-2023a. The sequence continues at coordinate 53,111,705 of CM067374.1, read as the reverse complement.
TTACGATTTTAACCAAAATAGCTGAAGACCATTTCCCAAGCACATCTCGCCATTTTCGTTAAGACTGTGCATCTGTAAGAAATGGTGAGAGTTTATATTGGTTTTTATTTATCTCTGTTCAAGTTTTCCTTATTTAAATGCACTATTATGTTCTGTTATTAACATTTGGATAAGATTGGTTTGATTTTTATCCTTGTTTGTTGATTCTCAAATCGCCTCCCACCTAATGTTTTAAGTGGGGCACTGACCAAATCTATGGGTTTAGCAAGTAGTGATTGAAAGGTAATGGATGTTTTTGTGGTGTAATAACAATCCCCCACAAACCCCCCTTGCGGGTTGGTCTGTTGTTTTATTAACCGCTATAAAGACATACTTACCGTTCAATCACTATGACCCGGTCTCAGCCACCCCGCGTGGAATTGATTTGAGAATTTGACTATAATATTTGGCACTTAAATTCAGAAAAGTGAATCTGTTTCCTATTTGGGCTCTACGCATGCGCAAGCGCGCTTGGTGACAGGCGTCACTATGGAGTGAGTATAGACTGGTGCCAGTCTATCTCAGTTAATATACTGGAGATGGACCTAATCAGTAGCCTGGTTGAGGGTCCATATTTATAGGAATAGGCATGGGGAGGAGTGTATGCAAGCATAAAAATCTTAGTCTGGTAGCTAAATGCAGATAATTGATTTAGCAAGTAGTGATTGAACGGTAAGTATGTTTTTATAGTGGTTAATAAAACAACAGACCAACCCGCGTGTGGGGTTCTATTGAAGGGATTGTTACAAATCTGGCGGGAGAGCCTGTCCTTGGTGGTCGAAGAACCCTATCGGTCTTGGCATCAAAGGTCAACGTCACAGTGACCACCTAATTAATTATGTAATATTGCGTTTCCGGATGATAACTCAATCTGGCGTGGGAGCTTGTCATTGGTTGTCTGAAGAACCCTATTGATTTTTGCGGCAAATGGCCAAACGTCAAGTGCACTGTGACCTAATTAATTACCAGTGTGTAATATTGCGGTTCCAGATGATAACTCGAGGTCTGTTGAAGAGATTGTTACCAATCTGGCATGGGAACTTGTCCTTGGTGGTCCAAGAACCCTATTTTTGCGCCTACCGGTCACAGGTAAAGGTCGTCACTGTGACCTAATTAATTACGTAATATTGCGTTTCTGGATGATAACGCGAGTTCTATTGAGAGGTCGTTACCAGTCTGCTGCGAGAGCTTGTCCTTGGTTGTCTGAAGAACCCTATTTATTTTTGCGCCTAACAGTCAAAGGTTATGGTCACGGTGACCTAATTAATTGCAAAAATTCTAGTAGGAAATTTACTCAATTACTGTAAGTTTACCTAGAGCTCTATATTTTTGTCTGTGTTTGTACGTTCAATGCTTTTGCACATACTTTAAGAATGCATATGCGGTCAAAGGTATGTCATGTCGTATATCAAATGTAGATTCGTGTGACCTATTTTTCACAGTTTGCTGAGCATCGTAATACATTCTTGTTCATGCTGTATCTTGATGAAGTGAACTGTGATGCCTAATCTAACAAGACGATAATGTATAAACTTATAATTATTTATTCGACGCACATTCATCAGACTGCTGACTAATATAATATACTAACTTATCAAGATAGTAATATAGTGGGAAAATAGTGATTTATTTTCAAACAGTGAGATGGTAATATAGTATCATAGCAGACTACTATATTACTATACATTACGATATCACTTTTTAACCCTTACCACTCTGATGTCAACATTCTAGCTCTTTACGGTGCCAGTAGCAAAGAAACGGGTGTACATTTTTAAACAATTAATTTTTGGTGGATGATGTTGCTGTCTACGACAGCACCATCTTCCACCAAATTTGTTTAAAAATGAACACCAGTTCATCTTTTAATTTAATTTGAAAATTGAAAATTTTGACATCAGAGTGCTAAGAGTTAAAACAAAAATCACTGTTTTAACAATATTAGTCAACAAAGCTGTCATATGAAAATGCTTGAAATAAATAATTGTAAATTTATACAATGTACTTTTATCATCCTGTTTTTACCTTTGTAATTTACTCATTTGAGAGAGGGTCTCCACTATATGGGAGGGATTTCCAAAATGAAATGAAGTGAACTTGTCGGGAATTTCTTTAAGCAAATAGTAACTTAGCATTTCTGCTGATGACGATAAAATCATAAAATATCTATCTTTTTGTAGTTCCATAGTAGCCAGAGCGTTAATACAGTGTTGTACCTCAACATTTTGTTTGTAAATTCCCCGAGGACGTGTGATCTTAAATGGATGCTTTCGCATTTTACTTTTTGCAAGTCAAAGCAGCGGGATTTGGCGTATAGTGAGATTACAGGGAAAATATGATCTACAATAAAAGAATGGCACACTCGCCAATGCGTAAAAACATGCCCTGTATTCTAGATGTCAAACAGTAAAATATCTAGTAGTTACGTTAAAATCATGTTATTCTAACTCCAACCAGTCCTTTCAACATGCATCGCGTGACAAATTCTGGGTTAGCGACGTGACTTACCGAGTAGTTCGTGAGTTCCGTGTTCAGTATAGGGAGTTCCCAGTTGCTGATTCTCGGTATTACACGAAGAGTGGAACGAAATTGATCGGAATCACTGACGAAAATTACCGAGTAGTAGCTGGTTCCTGATACTAACTATACTTTAGAATAGATGTCAACCGGGAACCGATTGACGATAATCTTCTTCTTTTCGTTCGCTGATCATACCTCCAGTCCTGTAAGTGACTGTCGACATGATCATAAGCGTTAAGTGCGTGGATCCATGGTTTATTAGTGCGCCGTGCAGCCTGGAACCTCCGTCTTCAGCACTCGAGGTTTCTGTCAGGGTTACCTCACCCGTACCTCCTTTAGTCGCCTCTTACGACACGCAGATGATACGGATGGTGTATTCTAAGCCCCACCTACAGGGCAAATTGATGATAATTATCCGGACGAATACAAATGACGGCAATTTATACACAATTCCCGGAAAAACATTGCAAACTTGCGATGGACTATAGCGTTACCGGTTTTTGTGCCAAATTTTCTGTTCGTCCCATGGGGCGCACGGGGTCCAACTTTATGCATCCCAGGGTAGATTTTATGCGTCTATACGTGCAAAGGACGCAAGTGAGGAACACTGGTCTCAACATTACATGGTGTATTATTCAAACACCTGAGTATATTTTGCCTATAGACACAGTGTGTAAATATTTAGATATGGTGGTGGCGAATCCTAGTTAGTGTCATGCAAAGAATATGTCAGAATAAAGGATGAATCCAGCTTTAGCTATGCCCTGCCCATCTCTAGCTCAGCTCCACCCACGCTTTGCCTGCATTGGGATCAATCAATCCCTGCACACTCTGAATGTAAATTTGCAGAAAACTACAATGTATACAGGTACTGTACCGTAAGCTGTTGACTATTTTTAAACTACTTAGACATGGTGCCGTTGGTGTCTATGACAGCATCAGTGCCCAGTCAAATTAGTTTCAAAATATTCAACAGCATGTTCATTAAATAGTAAAAACAATTTGTACAATCGGACAGACTATTGAGCGTTTAAGACAGACTAAATCGAGTCATTTATGACATAATTGATTGACGTCGGCCTACGCATGATGTTGTTGATTATGATGTCATGATTGATTCCTCCATTAGCACTGTGTACGTTAGTTATATAGCAGCCTGTATGAAATATCCTGTGTTTGCTGCTATTTGTAGCCTTGTTCGTCCAGAAAATATGGAAGAGATGATAAACCTTGTCATTCAGGAGCCACCAGAGGATGTAGATGAAAACATGCGTTTCAAGTAAGTGTAATGTCAGTGGTGTAAAAGCGGTTAAAGATAAAACTATTAAAACCATCTATACAAGGACATGATTCTAACTTAGGCAAGGTGGTTTGTTTTAAAGTTGGAGTCAAAGTAATTGGTTATGTACCTTCAACATGTGCAGACATTCAGCCGTTGGAGAAAGATGATTGACAAAACCTACAAATTCAAGTACAGCAACTTCTTACGTCTTACAATATTCACCCTGACATTTCTTTTGGAGTTAAGCAGTTTGCCATATCTGGTTATGTCAAGCTCAAACCTGAATTGTCATAGTTCAATAGCCATGAAAATTAAGTCTTCTTCTTTTCGTTCGCTGATCATACCGCCAGTCCTGTAAGTGACTATCGACATGATCATAAGCGTTAAGTGCGTGAACCCATGGTTTATTAGAGTGCGGCCTGGAACCTCCATCTTCAGCACTCGAGGTTTCTGTCAGGGTTACCTCACCCTTACCTCCTTTAGTCGCCTCTTCTCACCCACCTCCAACCCCTCCCCATTGGACAAATCGTTCTACTCTGACCCAGAACCGGTCATAGAATGAACATTACACCATTCAGTTCTTGAAGGTCTAAAATGGCACAGAATTTTATCAGATTTATACACAATTTGGTATCTTCATTTCGATATATAGCAAATGTGTGGTATTTGTTGAGAACACTAATAGTGTCTGATAGACATGCTTCGAGAGAGCACTTTAGCCTCAGTTTAATGTCTGCTTTGTTAGGTGGGGTGGGAGATGTTAATTCCAGTAACAACATGAGTTAAGACCCTGAATTTTATGGAATTTCAATTTCTTCAGAAATCACTTAGTAGTGCCAGTATATGTTTATTTTTCACTTGGCCACTAAATAATCACATAACACAGCGCTAACTTCTATGAAAACATTTTTTGAGACACCTTGCAGGTACTAATATCTCTTTTTCATGCAGATATCCAAACACGGCATGCGAGTTGCTAACATCAGATGTAAGCAAAATCAATGACACATTAGCAGAGAGTGACGACCTCGTGAAAAAGTTGTACAGTTTCATAGAATCAGAGAAGCCTCTAAACCCACTTCTGGCAAGCTTCTTCAGTAAAGTTATGGGCTTGCTAATTACAAAGAAAAGTCAAATGGTTAGTTGTACTAATTAATTATTTTTAAGTCACTGGCTCTGTACACATCTAAATGTATGTTTGGTGTATGTGTGCAGGCATGTTTTGTTGGATGTACGTGCGTATCCATGTTCTGTGTACCGTGTACGTGATACATGTTTACGTAATTCACCTTTCCAGAGTATCCATCTATCATCTGACATATGATGTCATGATCAGCTAAACGGCGTGTAGGATGACGTCATAATCATTACATCATAAATTATTCTATTTGGCCCGTCTAACTCTTAATAGTCTGACACGTTGTATGATCTGTATGTCTGTACTATTTAATAAACATGCTGGTGAATATTTTGGAGTTAATTTGACTGGATGCTGTTGCTGCCATAGGCAGCAACAGCACCCAGTCAAATTAGTTCCAAAATATTGAATGGCTTACCTGTATAGTTTTCAGGATATTGATAGTCAGTTCAGAGATCGATCGATCCCAACACGAGTGAGGTGTGGGTGGAGCTTGGTCAGAGATGGGCGGGGGAATAGCTAAAGGTGGAAAGGTACATTATGTTGGTGCGCCCTGCATTCTTAGTTTATCTGTCAAGATATTAACTCTAAGCCTCACTTATCAGAAATAACAAATTCTTTATAATACAAGGTATATTCTGTTGAATATTTTGAAATTAATTTCACCGGTAACAAGTTCCAGTCAAATTACTTTCTCAATATTCGACAGCTTTCCTGTCAAACGGTCAAGGACATTGTGTGCTTGGTAACATTTTTTCCAATCAACTTGACTGATTATACCTCATGTTTGGTAAAGTTTGTTTTTTGTTAGTCATACTGCACCCAACATTGGACACATGCTTCCTTACAATGAGAGAGGTTTCTACAATGGCATTGGGGTCAAAAGTTCAAAGGTCATTGTCATTGATAAATGTGTTGATAAGCTTTGATATGTTTATTTTAGATGTTAAAGTCGAGCTTCATAGTTCATTGCAAACTCATGAAGTCGAGCTTCATGGTTGCATTGTAACCACATTTATAGATATAGAGATATATGTTTATTTTGTAAATATCCACAAAGGCATACATAATTGTTTGTTTTGTAGATATTTGATTATTTGCGTTCACAAGAAGACTTTGTAGGCAGCCTGCTCTATCACCTAGGCACGTCTGCAATAATGGACCTCCTGCTCCGATTGATCACATGTATAGACTCACGGGAGATCAGAACGGCTGTTATAAATGTATGTACTTGCTATTATTAGCTCAGCTGACATGAAGGGCCATGTGAGCTTATGTCGTGGCGACCGTCCATCCATCAACTTTTCCTTTAAAACGACTTCTCAAGAACCGCTGGGACGATTTCAATTATATTTGACAGGGAGCATCCTTAGGACATAGGGATCCAAGTTTGTTTAATCTGCCAATTTGGCCGGTGGCCATCTTGGATTTTGGCCGATTCTTAGAAACATCTTAAAAAATCTCCGAAACTGCTTGAGGGATTGAAGGAAACCTCATGAAAAAAGATTTGTAGGTTGGCTTGTATTATGAAGGTTGTGTTTTCAATGTGCTAAGACAATCTTGGGGCTTATTGCTGAGTTTGTCGGTAGACTCCTATTGGCGCTTAGACTAGTATTAGGACTTAGGGAGCTTAGTCAAGCATGTCAGTGCAACAGGTTACAGTTACGTATTAGTAATATAAAACTGACTTAGGCAGCTTTGTCAGAAATGTCAAAGATTTGACAAGCAGGCGAACTGACTTATATGTATGATTGCTGTGTTATGCGGCTGTAGTAGTAGAAACATCCTACCGCTGCAATCAGTCCTTTGCTTTTGCCCATTGTGTCTTGTCCTCAGCCGAAATCCTTTGCTTCCTCAGGTCCATTCTTCGCTTCCTCAGGTCCATTCTTGGCTTGAGTGTACCGAGTCCTGCTTTCTTGAGGTCGTAGCACACTTAGCAGATTTATGCAATGACGTCTTCTGCTGGTTTTGTATTTGCCGCATGACATGTAGCTATTCGCAACCAAAAAGGTGGTAGTTCTGGCTCATATGCCAGCCCAAAGACATAGGTATTCTGAAATGAATATTAGTGTTGTAATAATTAACAAGAGGCCCACGGTGCCTGTGTCGCTCACCTGGAGCACTATGCATTTTTGTCAAAATTGTTGGTGGGTGGTTTAGTAGTCTTTTAAATGAGCTTGTGGGCAAAAATATGGCCGCCAAACACGCTACATTTTGATTGGTCCACTGCGGCTATGTTTCTGACTGAGCTCCTTCCCTTGAAAAAACTTTAATGGCACTCAGTGCCTAATCATATCTCCCAAATTTTAGCCCAATCCTCTCTAGTTCTGGAGTTGTTTTGGCAAAAAATAGGTTATCCAAGATGGCCACCAAACAATTTGGCCAATCAAGTTCCCTTCAACAAACTTGGTGCAGCACTTACCATAGATGATATTTCATGCGTTTTGAATTGATCCCCCAAGTGGTTTTGGAGAAGATTTTTAAAGACATTTCTAAAAATCAACCAAAATCCAAGAAGGCGCGAGAATACGTTTTAAATTTCCCATTGCTTTAGTATGGGAGATTTTGGTGAGTAAATGATCCAAGATGGCCACTAAACCGTTTATCCAACAATCTCGAAAATGCCAAATTTGAAATCACAATACACAAAAACATATATAAAACCAATTTCGGCTTCAAAATCCATCGAATATAAAAGTCCAATATGGCCACCAAACACGCTCTTGCCCTAGATCATATTTCATGAGGCCATTTCATTGATCCCTCAAATGGTTTTGGAGGTTTTTAGATTTCTAAAAATTGGCCGAAACCCAAGATGGCCGCCGGCCAATGCCCTAAGGATACTTCCTGCCAAATATAATTGAAATCGGCCCAGCAGTTTTCGAGAAGACATTTTAAATTTCCCATTGTTTCACTATGGCGCTTTTGGCGGGAAAATGAACAAGATGGTCACCAAACCGTTTATCCGACAGTTTCGAAAATTGCAAATTTGAGATCAGAATACCTAAATACCTAGATAAAACCAATTTCGGCCTCAAAATCCATCAAAATAAAAAAAGATCCAATATGGCCGCCAAACATTACATTTTGATTGGCCTACGGCGGCCATGTTTTTTAACAGATCAACTACCCTTGAACAAACTTTAATGGCCCTTAGTACCTAATCATATCTTCCACATTTCGACCCGATCCTTTCAGTGGTTCATAGAGTGGTTGGACTAGGTCTACGGAAGAAACCTATTGAAATCAATGATCCAAAATCCAAGATGGCCACCAGCCATAGGCGGCCATCTTGAAAATTGGTTTTCGGATAATAACTCAGTTACCGTTTAAAGGATCGCTTTGAAACTTCATAGAGTGGTTAGACTATATCTGGGGAAGAAACCTATCAAAATTGACAATGATCTGAAATCCAAGATGGCTACCGGTAGCCATCTTGAAAATTTGTTTCCGGATGATAACTCTGTTACAGTTTATCGGATTGCTTTGAAGCTTCATAAAGTGGTTGGACTCGGTCTGCGGAAGAAACCTATCGAAATCAATGATGATCCGAAATCCAAGATGGATGCCAGCCACAGGCAGCCATCTTGAAAATTGGTTTCCTGATGATAACTCGTTGCCGTCGTTTATCGGATCGCTTTGAAACTTCATAGAGTGATTGGACTCGGTCTGCGGAAGAAACCTATCGAAATCAATGATGATCCGAAATCCAAGATGGATGCCAGCCACAGGCAGCCATCTTGAAAATTGGTTTCCGGATGATAACTCGTTGCCGCCGTTTATCGGATCGCTTTGAAACTTCATAGAGTGGTTGGACTAGGTCTGAGGAAGAAAGCTATCGAAATCGACAATTATCCGAAATCCAAGATGGCCACCAGCCACCGGTGGCCATCTTGAAAATTGGTTTCCAGATGATAACTCTGTTAGCATTTATCGGATCGCCATGAAATTTCATAGGGTGGTTCGACTACCTCTGGGGAAGAACCCTATCGAGATTGACAATGATACGAACTCCAAGATGGCTGCCAGCCACCGGTGGCCATCTTGAAAATTGGTTTCCAAATGATAACTCCGTTACCGTTTATCGGATCCCTTTGAAACTTCATAGGGTGGTTGGACTAGGTGTGGAGAAGAAACCTATCGAAATTGACGATGATTCGAACTCCAAGATGGCCGGCAGCCATGGGCTGCCATCTTGAAAGTTGGTTTCTGGATTTCATTTATTGGATCACTTCCTACGGTTGTTGGAATATGTCTGGTGAAAAAACGTATCAAAATTTATGATAATCCAAATTCTAATATAAGCCAGTCAGCGGCAGCCATCTTGAAAATTGGTTTCCGGACGATACCTCCTTGACCGGTTAACGGATCGCTTTGCCACTTCATAAGGATGACTGGTCTGATGCGCTGAGGAACAAATAAATGTTTTCTGATAGCTCTCATTCATTGGTTTGTCATCATGGCGGGGTATTATGCGCCGTTTGCGGAGCTCTTTTTAATCATAAATTAATGATTTAAAACATCACGATTTTCGATTTAATCACATAATCGTGCAAGCATATTCATGCTTATAGGTGAATGCATAAATATATATATATACTGAGCCAAAAAAGTTTAGCAACAGTGAAGTTTGGTTTGTTGTATTAAAACTATGCATCCATTTATAACCAAATTTGTAGGCATGTTTCGTCAATGTAATGTCTTGCTGATCATGAAGAAATGCAAATCATTTCTTGCATTTCTCGGCCGCACGCTTACTGCATGTGAAAATGCATTTTTCATGCACTGGCCCACATTGGCGGGTAGCGAAGGCAAAAATTCACCATATTTCAAAAGCAGATGGCGAACGTTAACAGAAAATGCTTAAAAGTTTACCCTACCGAACATGGGCCGCCGCCCAGGGCTACCCGAAAATCAGCGCCATGAAGCAATGGGAAGACTCGCTGCTGGGCAGAGCGGTCGCGCTGTTGCTCGACATTTTAATGTTCACACCTCAACCATTTCCCATCTCCGCCAACGTGAGCAGGAAACTGGATATGTTAATGACTGACCACGATCTGGCAGACCGAGAGCAACAACACCACAAGAAGACCGCTACTTAGTGACGTCATCACGATATCACAGGTTTGAGACTGCACCGCGGCTGTCCCGTAATTTGCACACCGCTACCGGCACTACAGTGCATGCACAAACTGTGCGAAACAGACTCCATGATGCTGTACTGCATGCCCGTCGTTCACTTGTTGCTGTTCCGCTTACAGAGCGTCACATCGAGAATCGGTTTGCATGGGCAAGAACTCATCAGCGATGGCGTGCTCAACAATGGAGCCACGTTTTGTTCAGTGATGAGTCGAGGTTTTGCCAGCGCAATCACCGGATCTGTCTCCTATCGAACACGTGTGGGACATTCTTGGCCGTATGGTGCGTGAGAACCATCCACATCTTCACAACGTGTGGGAGCTGGAAGCTGCACTGCTCCAGGAATGGGATGCGATTCCTCTTCGTGACATCAGGTGCTTAATTCGAAGCATGAGAAGGCAATGTACGGCGGTGGTTAATGCGCGCGGATGTCACAATCGGTATTGACTGCTCAGTGTCATTATTTAAATTGAACCCTTCCGTTGAATGATGCCGTGTTAAAGGCGCGATGCTAGCATTACAGTAACAAGAGACTGTTGTTCAAATTGGAAAATGACCTATCAATTAAATAATATGTTTGAATCAATTTATTGTTTTTGTTAAATAACATTTATACAGTAATATTCTCAGTGTTGCTAAACTTTTTTGGTTCAGTATATATATATATATATATATATATATATATATATATATATATATATATATATATATATATATATATCACTTATGTTTTTGTGAATAATTGTCTTTGTGCTTTGTTTCAGTGGTTAAGTGAACAGAAAATTGTAGAGAAATTAGTCGGCAAGGTCATCTCAACGGAGGATGATGATGTAAGTTAGACTGTCATGTATTCTGAGAAATCGGCCCACTTGCTGGCAGTTATCCACTGTCCTTATATAGTCCCATATTTTGTGTGTGTTTGAATGCATCAGATTCAATAATGCTCCTTATAGTGACCATTTAGCGGTTAAAATTAGTTGTAAATAATGTTCATTTGCAAACCAAGAGAATATTTGGAAAATTGTATGACTGGATTGACTGGTTTGGTAATTCATATAGTACATGAGTACATACTTTAGATAGAAATTGTTATTTCTGGTATATACACATATATGGGTTAGTGGCTAATTTGAAAATGCATGGTATCTGGAATTCATCAATAATTTAAATTGTTTTTACGTGTATACGTGTATGATGGGTGTGTGTTTGATAAATATAGAGTTTTGGTGGCAGCGTGTACATTTGGAAAATGTCTGATTTATATTGGATTCATATCTTAACTGTCTGAGCAATGACTTGCTGAATATTTTGAAAACAACTTGTCTGAAAGTTACTTAGCCACCAACAACTTTTAGTCATATTGTTTCTCAAAGATTTAGCAAATCCAGTAATATAACCGTTTTAATGTCCTCTGCAAAAACTCTTCAGTCAGCAGGTTAACCCTTTAACACTCATATCGTCCAAAAACGGCTTCTACCGTGGTCTTGGGAAATGTCCATTTGCAGACCAAAAGAAGACTGTTTTTTGAAAATTTACCATTGGAATGACTGGTTTGATAACTGAGCTAGTCATTCCAGTGGTAAACTTTCAAAAGTAGTCTTCTCTTGGTCTGCAAATGACATTTTCTATGAGAAAAATGTCTAACAAGTTCGAGGGTTAAAGGGTTAAATTGCCGTTTTGTGTGTTTCAGATGCATTGTAATGCTTGCCAGTCCCTCTGTGATATAGTACGTCTGAGCAGAGATCAGATGTCACAACTTCAGGAGAAGGCGGAACCAGATCCTCTGTTAACAGCCATAGAATGGTAACTTATCCTCATCTGTTATATAGGTCATAGGTTTATTAGCTCACCTGGCCTGAAAGGACAAGTGAGCTTATGTCGTGGCGTCCATCCGTCTGTCAACTTTTCCTTTAAACGACTTCTTCTCAAGAACAGCTGGGCCAATTTCAATTATATTTGGCAGGAAGCATCCTTAGGGGATAGGGATCCAGATTTGTTCAAATGAAGCCGATCGGCCAATTAGGCCGGCGGCCAGCTTGGAGTTTGGCCGATTTTTAGAAACGTCTAAAAATCTCCGAAACCGCTTGAGGGATTGAAGGAAACCTCATGAAATATGATCTAGGGCAAGAGCTCGACCAACTCCAGAACTGCTGAAGGGATCAGGGCGAAATTTTGCAGATATGATTAGGGACTAAGGGCCATTAAAGTTTGTTCAAGAGAAGTTGATCCGTCAAAAAACATGGCCGCCGTGGGACAATCAAAGTATAGCGTGTTTGGCGGCCATATTGGATTTTTTTTTGGGATGGATTTTGAGGCCGAAATTGGTTTTATATAGGCTTTTGGGTATTCTGATCTCAAATTTGTAATTTTGGAAACTGTCGGATAAATGGTTGGGTGGCCATCTTGGATCATTTTCCCGCCAAAAGCTCATACTAAATCAATAGGAAATTTAAAATGTCTTCTCGAGAACTACTGTGCCGATTTCAATTATATTGGCAGGAAGCATCCTTAAGACATAGAGATTGGAGTTTGTTCAAATGAAGCCGATCGGCCAATTTGGCCAGCGACCATCTTGGATTTCGGCCGATTTTTAGAAATGTCTAAAAAATCTTCTCCCAAACCGTTTGAGGGATCGATTCAGAACTCACGAAATATGATCTAGGGTAAGAGCTGAATAAAGTTTGTTCAGTTGACCTTGATTGACCAAATGGTTCAGCGGCCAGCTTGGATGACCTAGTTTTCACAAAAAAAGACTTCCCAAGAACCGTTGAAGTGATCAGGTCGAAATTTGTGATATATAATTAGCAACTAAGGGCAATTAAGGTTTGTTCAAGAGAAGTTGATTCGTCAAAAAATATGGCCGCGGTGGACCAATCAAAATATAGTGTGTTTGCCAGCCATATTGGATTTTTTTATTTGATGGATTTTGAGGCCGAAATTCGTTTTACATAGTTTTTTGGGTATTCTGATCTCAAATTTTCGAAACAGTTGGATAAATGGTTTGGCAGCCATCTTGGATCATTTTCCCGCCAAAAGCTCCCATACTAAAGCAATGAGAAATTTAAAATGTCTTCTCGAGAGTTACTGGGCCGATTTGAATTATATTTGGCGGGAAGCATCCTTATGGCATAGAGATTTCATTTTGTTCAAACGAAGCCGATTGGCTAATTTGGCCAGTGGCCATCTTGGATTTCGGCCGATTTTTAGAAAGGATCAATTCAGACCTCATGTAATATGATCTAGGGCAAGAGCTCACTCAAGTTTGTTCAAGGGAACTTGATTGACCAAATGGTTCAGCGGCCATCTTGGATGACCTCGTTTTCGCAAAAACAACTTCTTCCCCAGAACCGCTGAAGCGATCAGGTGGAATTTGTGATATATTTGTTCGAGAGAAGTTGATCCGTAAAAAAAAAAAATGGCCGCTATGGGCCTATCAATATATAGCGTGTTTGGCGGCCATATTGTATTTTTTTATTTGATTGATTTTGAGGCAAAAATTGGTTTTATGTATTTTTGTGCGTATTGGGATTTCAAATTTGCCATTTTCGAGACTGTTGGATAAACGGTTTAGCGGCCATCTTGGAACTTTACCCACCAAAATCTCCCATACTCAAGCAATGGGAAATTTAAAATGTATTTTCGCGACATCTTGGATTTTGGTCGAATTTTAGAAATGCCTTTAAAGATCTCTAAAACTGTTTGGGGGATCAATTCAAAACGCATGACATATCATCTAGAACAAGAGCTGCACCAAGTTTGTTCACGGGAACTTGATTGGCCAAATGGTTTGGCGGCCATCTTGGATAACCTATTTTTTGCCAAAACAACTTCAGAACCACAGCGGATTGGGCCGAAATTTGGGAGAGATGTTTAGGCACTAAGTGCCATTCAAGTTTGTTCACGGGAAGGAGTTTAGTCAGAAACATGTCAGAAGTGGACCAATCAAAATGTAGCGTGTTTGGCGGCCATATTGGACGTGCAAAAACGTCCACAAACTCATTTAATAGACTACTCATAAACCACCCACCAACAATTTTGACAAAAATGTGCAGTGCTCCAGGTGAGCGACACAGGCCTCTTGTTTTTGATATCGCAGCGAATATGGGTTAAGAATTGGCTATGAACTCTGATCAAATCAGTCTATAATGGACGGAGTGAGTGCAATTAATACGTCATTACTAAAGAGCCGTAGTCGCTACTAAATTCAGCTCATTTGAACATGAATGACGTCAGACATCACTGCATTAGGAGACAAGATGTGTGCGCTCTCAATGACAAAATAATGCTATGTTCAAAGTGTAACTGAAGGGTTGTCAATAAACGAATGTGTCTGGAAGTCAGTTATATCACATGCAGGGAATATTTTGTTGGAAAAAAATTGCGTAGCAGTAACTGCTAAACAAATCGAATAATGCATAGCAGTTCATAGCACTTGCATACCAAACAAACTGTTGAAACTGGTTGGTGTTCCAACGGGGAAATGTTTCAAAACATGTTTGCATGATCAAAAACAGCTTTTTTTGTCTACACGCTATGAGCAAGTGAATCCGAAAACAAACGAAAGGCATAATTTTCTGATTTCGCAAAACGTTTTCTCTATAGAATGCAGGACTGGTTCCAATGTAGCAGTCATTGATACATATACTATACCGGGAGCTAGTCAATATTTTCAAGCCGAGAGAATTCATGATTTTTATAATGTATGGGCGCTTCGATCGTGTTGTTCAAGCCACGAACAGAATAAATATGGAATGTAGTCGTTTCTAATATGGTTTCGAAATAATCTAGATGGAGATCAGTGTTAAAATGTGTAATATAACCAGGGTTGGAAATTAGCGAAAAGTTGATGGAAGATCAACCAGACTTGGCAAATCAGTAATCCGTCTAAAAAATTAGTAGTCAGTAAGGCGTGTAATATGCGACGCGTAGTTGAATAATTAATATTGGACTTCTGAGAATGTTATTGAGGATAGTGTATCAGTCTTAGGTCTACGGTAGCCAGTATTGTCATTTGTCAGTATAACATATGTCAGATTCATAATATGCATGTACTGGCTCTGGCCAAGGTCAGGGAGTATAGGAAACCTAAAATAATATGTATTGGCAGATTTGGCAATTACATTGATTGGAAACTGTTGCTGCTTAAGGCAGCAACACAGTCAAATTATTTTCCAAAAAATCAGTAATGTACCTCCCATGAATACTGTGATTTCATTGACTAGGGTTAACATATATTTTGTAACTTAGCAACCTACATCACATATCCCTTTCAACTGGTAGGCTAAACAGAGTACACATCATTCAATACGATGTAAGAGGGCTGAATAGTGTTAGTGCTTAACTGGAAGCTGTTGCAGGCTATGGCAGCTGTGAGAAACAGGTCCCGCTTAAAAACTTGCAACATAGTCAACAGCTTATTAAGATGAAATTGAGTTTTTGCGATACTATGACTTCAGTTGAAAGAGTTAACAATTTTTATTTAAAAATTACTCATTGTTATTTTCTCGGGCTTAATAGTGTATGATAAAAAGTTTTACTGTGGTCAGCGTGTATCAATCGGCCCACGTGTTACTAGTTTTACTACGAATGCTATATATATACTACTTCGTCATTCTTAAAATTACCGCGTAAAACATTGTTTATTTTCTTTACTGTCGGTAGTTTCCTTGCGATTCATTTGTTTCTTTCTATA
Organism: Chaetoderma sp. LZ-2023a; assembly: GCA_034401795.1. Classification (NCBI taxonomy): domain Eukaryota; kingdom Metazoa; phylum Mollusca; class Caudofoveata; order Chaetodermatida; family Chaetodermatidae; genus Chaetoderma; species Chaetoderma sp. LZ-2023a. Next base: position 53,095,895 of record CM067374.1, on the reverse strand, counting down.
TAGTTATATTTATTAACCAATAATCTTGCGAGAACTTATGGTCCCGACTTTGGAGAAGAGTACTTGAGAACACTCGCGCATTCTAAATCTGTCGCTTGCGCGAATCAAGTGCGATACGCCGCCGTAGCATGGCTAACTATACTGTCGGCCTTGATTTGGGGATGCGCTAACAGGAGTTTAGCATTCCAGATGATATAACTCAGTTTCCGAGACAAATATTGTCTAAATCGACCAGAATCAGCCTAGATAAACTTGTATTTTTAAGGTTTCATAACGCTATCTAATGACGAGGCAATGATCAATAGCCATACCCTCCTATAGGAGAATTTAGATTTACAAGAGAGTCTGTTACGAGCAATCTATCGACGACCGTAAATACCCCGTGATACATATTGCGAGTTTCCGACTGGTGTTCAAACTCAAAACTGAACTATGTAACAGTTTATTATTATACCAGTTGAAAGAAGCCGCTAACGCATGCGCGCATCGCTAGCTTTTAGAATTTTGATCTATAGAGCGCTTACTGAACTCGCATCACCCGCAGTAATTTGTCCCATAGTGAAGGAAGGTATGAAGATATGCGCTCTATAGCTATATATGTCTGTGGGCTATATCGGAAATCAGTCTCCAACGCATGCGTGTCTCGCTTCCTTACTAAATTTGACAAGCGTTTTGCGACATTTAATGACTTTATCAAAAATATTTCAAAATTAAGTGAATTGACTGAATTTTACATCAAAATTATGTATCGCAGCAAATAGCTAAGCAAAGTTGTGAATGTGTAGCAACAGGTACTCATTTGCATCGCATTTTGCGTTGCGATGCCACTCAAAATATTCCCTGACATGGGCATGTCACACTCTATTAGTTCAATATGGAAATCTGGCTTCTGTTAGAATCGCTTTAACACTTAAATTTGTTAAAATTTTAATTTTCTCATGGACAATGTCCATTTGCAGACCAAAAGAAGACTATTTTATAAAATTTACCACTGGAACGACTGGCTCGGTTATCGAGCCAGTCAGTGATATATTTTTTAGTCTTCTTGGTCTGCAAATGGACATTTCTCAAGACCACTGCAGATGCCATTTTTGGCTCATATGAGTGTTAAAAGGTTTGTTGCTGATTGCTTTTTCTTATTTCAGCCAAGACACAATATCAGATTTAATAAGCAATATGCTGAGTGGAGAGAGGTCAGAGTCATGTATAGTCAATGGTCTATCTGTGATACAGACATTGTTAGAGTTCAGAAAGCCAGGGTAAGTAGCAGTAGCTGCAACAACAGCAGGTGGTATTTGGTTTCTTGTGACATTGTTATTCAACCTTTTAGTGGTCTTTGCAATGGCCTTAGCCGTCTCAAGAGGTCAAGGAAGATTTAAGGCAGGAATAGCTTTAACTATGACTTTGTATTCCTGTGGTAAATTCCAAAAATATTCTTTTCTTAGCTTGCAATTTGACATTGACTCTGCAAAACTTGCTTCTCATGACCAATTTTTACTCGTCATGCCGAAATCGGCCGCTAAAGTGGCCTTGCAGAATGTATATTTGCAGGACAAGAGAATACCTTTTTTGAAAATTTACCACTGGGATGACTGACTCAGTAATCGAGCCACTCATTCCAATGGTAAATTTTCAAAATATAGTTTCTTGCCCTGCAATGAACATTCAAAAGAGAAATATTTACAATTTTTCTACCAAATTTGACCATTAGAGGGTTAAGAGGTTAAGAACTTGTAATAAGAATTACTTTTTCAAAGAAATATGCGATGTCACGTTAGTTATCTCCCCTTAAAAACTTCCCGTCAAGAATCGGGTGTCCTCTGCATGACTGAAATGCGAGGCAGTTGGCCTAGCTTTTTTCTGACTGGTTAAAAATTACATCTATGTCTGCCTTCACATACAAGAAAAAAAGTTGACCTTCAGGAACTCTTCACAATCAACCTGTCTTGTTCTCAGAAGAGCTCATTTGAAAATGTATTACGTTTTTGGGTTCAAAATTATAACTGCTCTTATTCGACAAAATAACCTGTGTGTTTTGTAATCTTACTGACTTAGCGATTACTGTGAGTGGGCCTCACGTGAGATTAAGGAGTTGGCTTTCTGATTCCTTGCGTTTGGTCCAGGGCCTGATTTCAACAAGCATGGTATTTTTAACTAACAACCAAAGACTAACAAACTTCAAATCTGGACACATTTTTTAGAGCAAAATGAATGATAGTTTGACATAGCGATCCAGATTAAGGGCTGCGAATGTCGTATGGGGAAAAATAGGAAATTGCATTTATGGATCTTTACTGTTTTTGTTATGATGGCCATTGAAATTCGTTATGACAGCGAGATTGAGAGATTAGTTTCCTTGACATTTTCTTGGAACATTATAAACATCTGTTTGTTTTTAAACTTAATACATTGATACGTCTTGAGATCACTTTATAGTCATGTCATTTTGTTTTAACAAAGTCTGCTTATATTTGCCATGGCTATTTCTCCTTTTTCCAGAAAAGGTGGTTTGGGCATAGAAATCTATTAAAATATATATATAGCACAAAATTCTAGCTGATCTTCAATTTGTTGAATAATTCACATGTGTGTCTTGTAATCTTACTGACTTAGTGATGTCTTTGAGTGAGGCTAACATGTGAGATTAAGGAATCAGGATTCTGATTTCTTTATGTTGGTCCAGGGCCTGATAAGGACAAGTCTCACTTTTTCATGGTAGTATGACCAACATACAAACAAAGTTAATGAGTAACCAACTTGTAAAATATATCAGTATGTAATGTGAAAATTATTACTGTATTAAATGACACTCATGCGATCCTGTTGCTCGTACATTCACATTTTTTTAACCAAACTGTTTTCCAAATACTCAGGTTAACTGTCTTGAAGCAAATGATGATAATAATCAGAATAATACTGTTTTCAGTGTAGAGAATGGTCTAGAACAGCTAACTAATTTGGATGCAGAGCGACTTTCACAGGGTGTTCACAACGTGATGGAAGCTGTGCGACCAAGATTGAAAGATTTTAGTGATATATTATTGCAGCCACCAAAGGTTTGTTCGTGTGTATGTTCTTTATTAACTGCGCTAACGCGATAACCATCAAGCTGGCCAAAATGACTTCTGCAGTGAGAAAATCCATTTGCAGACCAAAAGAAGACTGCAAATTTACCACCAGAATGACTGGCTCAACAACCGAGCCAGTCATTCCAGTGATAAATCTTCAAAAATAATCTCTTGGTCAAAAAATAATCTCTTGGTCAGCAAGATAAAAAATGTATTTACTTTCTTAAAGAAGTTTGAGTGCTAAAGAATTAAAAACATAATAACACAAGTATCTACATTGTAGCGATATTGTAACATGTACATTCCTGATATGTTCTATTGATTGGTTATTCAATATCCACAAGAAATAGTCAAATGTTTTTTTCACTCTAGGTATGAATTTTAGATTATAATATATATACTAACATGTATGCAACATTGTTATAATATGCTGACTTCACCATTATTATAGCCTGCTGACCTGGCCCACGTGTATTAAGAGATCATGGGTCTATATGGATTTGTATTTTCTCAAGATCACTGCAAATGTTGTTTTTGGTTGACTTAACTAGTAAATGGTCAATGTCAGTCTTCACTCACACATTCTTGAAGTGTGCATAGTGGCCAACAAAACATCGTTATTGTTAATAAAGAAAAATTTGTTTCCGGAATGTAGAGATTGTTTGAATGTAGCTTTCATGATCATCTGGGTCATTTGTTCAGCACTAACTGAGCTACATTCAAACAGTTTCTACATCCTGGATAGGTAACTAATTCTTCCTTATTGTGAAGCATTCTCATATCGGGATCAATATTTTTGGAATGAAAGTTATTCTTAGTTGCGTATGGCAGATTTTTGTCCAAAGTGTTAAAATCGATTCAAATGCATGTACTAAGTGGGCAGAGCTTAGCTAGAAGTGGGCAAAGCTTAGCTAGAAGTAGGCAAAGCTTAGCTAGAAGTGGACAGAGCTTAGTAAGAAGTGGGCAAAGATTAGCTAGAAGTGGGCAAAGCTTAGCTAGAAGTGGGCAAAGCTTAGCTAGAAGTGAACAGAGCTTAGCTAGAAGTGGACAGAGCTTAGTTCGAAGTGGGCAAAGATTAGCTAGAAGTGGGCAAAGCTTAGCTAGAAGTGGGAAAAGCTTAGCTAGAAGTGGACAGAGCTTAGCTAGAAGTGGGCAAAGCTTAGCTAGAAGTGGGCAAAGCTTAGCTAGAAGTGGGCAAAGCTTAGCAAGAAGTGAATATCTATTTGATGCGTATTGTAAGATAAATATCTATGCTCAGTTTTGTTTTAATAACAAATGTCTGTTCTTTATTATTTCAGCAACATTATGGCGCAATGCCTACCACAGCTGGTACATTAGACCCTCCTTTGGGAAATACACGATTACAGATAGTACGCCTTATAGCTACATTATTGTCAACAAATACCCTATCTACCAACAAAGAACTAGCTCAATTAGGCACAATGAATGTTTTATTGGTGAGTTGCAAAGCAGTGTTATCATAATTAATGTCATTAACCCTTTCACCGATGAGTTCCCATATCTCATCTTCAAGGCAACCATACATGGATCTGTTGAATATTTTGAAATTACTTTGACTGGGATCTGTTGCGGCAGCCTTAGGCAGCAACGGCTTCCAGTCAAAGTAATTTCAAAATATTCAACAGAATAAGGTTTATGTCGTAAAGAATATACTTTTTCCTGGATTTGTCGTTGAACGGGTTACGGTAGTGTCGCAGATCATGACTCATGGGGGAGAGCATGAAGGCAATATTGGACATTTTCATCTAATCATGCTCAAGAATTAGCTTATTCACCTTCTACACTAACACTGCAGTCAGCTGATGTTCAGCCAGTCCAGTCCCCTGTTAATCAGCAAGAATGTCACTACATGATTCATACATGCACGTGTACAAATTTGAAGTTTTAGCATCATTCCTTGAAAGTGCTTGAATTAGAAATTTGTCTTGAAAATTACTTTAAAATACTAGTACGGCATTGACAAATACTTGAAATGAGTTTTCTACAATTATGAATATAGGCAAAACTTGGATGCAATTTAAGGCTGGTGTTTTTATCCAGGCTGCAGGAAATTGCTTAGACTAAGAGCATAAGGTTTAAAACAATTTTCGCCGGAGAAAGGTCGAACCCCCAACTGTGGGAGGGGGGCATCCCTTCTAAGGTATGTATATGCCCTCTATACTCGCATCAACAGATTTTCAAATGAAGTTAAGATATACCTTTTCAGTTTTTTCCACCCTAAACATTTTTTCACCCCACCCAAAAATCTGAAAAAATTATACAATGTGACAGAAACGGGAAGGAGATGGCCTGAAATCTCTAATGGACATTTCCACTGTATCCATCCATCATATGATGTCATAATCAACTAGGTAATATATAGATTGACATCACAATCAATGACGTCATTATGACGTGATGAATTACATAGATAAGTACGTCATGAACGCATAGTTGAAGACGCACTATGCGTTGTACAAATTGTATGTCTACTATTGAATAAATATCCTGTTGAATATTTTGTAAGTAATTTAACTGGACTCTGTTGCTGCAACAGCACCCAGTCAAATTACTTACAAACTATTCAGCAACTTAACGGTATAGTTTTCAGGAAATTGATAGTCAGAGCATTCGGGGATTGATCGATCCCAACACGGTAAAGTGTGGGTGGAGCTTAGCTAGCGATGGGCGGGGCATAGCTAAAACTGGAAAGATTCATTGCTCTTGTTGTTAATATAGACTTGTTTTTTTCTTCACAGGATTTGTATTTTAGATATGACTGGAATAATTTTTTACATACACTGGTAGAGCAGTGTGTTTGTACAGTACTTCAGAACCCACCCTTTCAAGTAGAAGAGAAATCAGAACATCCACTATTAATCCAGGTAACTAACAATCTAGCGTATTCACACTCGTAGCCAGACATACATGTGACCTTTCACTTTGCTTATAAACCTTCAATGTGGGTTAATAGTTTTGGAAGACAAAACCTGAAGTATTGACGTTTAAAATGTTTCACAGGTATATAATTTGGTTAAAATCATTGGAAGTAATTGTATACGTGGTGTCTAAAAACAAGACTTCCTGGGTAATGGGTTTGTTTGGTAGTCCAAACATGAAATTTAGGAGAAATTTAGCACTAATGGAAGCCATGTCGTGTAGACCATACTTGTGCCTAATTGTTAGCATTTATTATTCACGCCTTTTCATCATAATACATGTATTTATTTTAAGAAGAGTATTATCAACATTTATGCATGATTTCTAGCCATTAGCGACTAAAATTTATTTCTCAACTCTGAAATTTCAGTATCTCGGCCATACACGAAATCGATTGAATATTTTGAAAATATTCTAACTGGAAACTGTTTCCTGTTTGGCAACAATGTGTTCCAATCAAATTAATTTCAAACTATTCCATAAAGCATTTCTTACATTGCAATAAGGTTGTGTCTTGTTTTCCAGGTTGAAAAAGCTAACATTCAAATGTTGCACTATTTAATGTTAGCCTGACGCATTAAGACTAGGAAATATTAAAAGAAGTTAAGTGACGATCATCTTCGAAGCCGCCATTTTATTTTATATTTGGAGGCGCCATTATTTAGGATTCAATTGCTCACGCTGTTGTGCAATGCTTGATTGTAATTTATGTTTCCTGTGGTTTTCAGCTAATGACAGACTGTCGAATACTTCAACGGATACTAGATGCATGGGAAGAAAATGAACAATTACAGTGAGTTACTATGTTATGCAAATTATCAGAATCCAGAGTTTCTTGTTACTAGGCTTGCGCGATTATTGCATTGAGTGCTTGTTACTGTTGACTACGCCCCTTCTCTTGTCTAATTCTTAGCGGGATAAATTTATAAAATACGACTAGTTATGATTTGATTGAATGCTGGCTATTAGCCAGACACTGGGGAGCGAGAAGTGGATTTGTAGACAATCAGTTTGGACATTATTCTCTCCAATCTATGGCATTTCCCAAATTTGTTTTCACTGAAAATTCCCATTTGCAGAGCAAGAGATTATTTTTTAAAAATTGTATCACCTGAATGACTGACTGTTATCGAGCCAGTCATTCCAGTGAAATTTTCAAAAATAGTTATCATGGTCTGCAAATGGACATTTTCCAAGGCCACTACAGAAGCAGTTTTCGGCTGTCTTGAGTGTTAAAGAGGTAACCTATTACCATTTTCATGTGTGCTGACCTGCTACTGTCTTTAGTGACCACCTTATAATGGCACATGCACTGGTAATAAATCGAGATTATTTTTTAAATGATCAGGAAACCTTTTGCACATATTTCTCTTTCAGAACATCTGGTCGGAGACGAGGGTATATGGGACACCTGACAAAAATAGCCAATGATATTGTTGGCACATTAGACCGGGAAGATAATCTAGGAATTATAACACAAAACTTTGAAGGTAATGACACAGGTGTCTAATTATGAATAATCAACAAAAATGTGTAGTACAGGGAAACGTGTTAAGTGATCATCTGACGGGCCAAACAATTATTTCTATAACTATCCTATGGACTATATAGCCTCAAGCTATCAGAATTGAGATAACCATTAGCATCTCATTCTGGACCAATGACAAACTGTCCTTGGAACCGAACGGCTGCCCCAAAAAGTATAAAACGAACTGTTTCTCCAACGTTTAGGCTACTCAGACTTTGGCTACAGCACATAGCAGGCAACATGGTAGAGCAAGCGACATGCTATCATACATTTAAAGAGCCTAAATCACCAGCTACGTATTTATTACATTATTTACTATATATATGTGGTGTCTTAATACGAGTTATTTGTCTATGGGAGCCAGAATGCATTGGTTCATTAAGACCACCTGTGTTAAGGAGCCAGGCTATTCTGTCTCTAAATCCATGGGGTCTTTCGAGCATGGTTTTCTGTAGCATAAACATAATGACGTTAACAGAAACAAGATTAGAATGTTGGTGTAATACTTATTGAGAACGGGTTTTGATATAAATTCTATTCACACTGACATAATAAATGCAATTTACATGAATTTTTTTGTTTGTCGGTGATTTGCATAAAACCCTACTATTGCTAAAGCATGACTTAGTGATCTTGTGGAATGTTCCGAGTCACATGTGTGTCTTGTAATCTTAGTGACTTAAGTAATGTGTGTGAGTGAGCCTGGCATGTAAGGAGTCCGGAGTCTGATTCATTGGCGTTTCTTTTGGGCCTGGTATTGACAAACTTCACCTCTTCATTTTTCAATGGAATTACTGGCTTGATAACCGAGCCAGTCATTCCAGTGGTAAATTTTCAAAAATAAGTCTTTTCTTGGACTAAAAATGGCCATTTTTTATGAGAAAATTCAGAAATCTTCTCGAACAAATTCCAGCGTTAAAGGGTTAAAGATGTCAGGCAATTGTGCTTATTAATTTCAGTGGCATTAATCCTTTCACCGACAAATCCCTCAAAAAGTATATTCTTTATGATATAAAACTTGTTCTGTTGAATATTTTGAAATTAATTTGACTAGAAGATGTTGCTACCTTGAGCAGCAATGCCTTCCAGTCAAATTAATTTCAAAATATTCAACAGTTTTTGTGCAAGGTAGCGTTGAAAATGAGATATGAGGAATTTATCGGTGAAAGGGGTTAAGGCAGCATCTTGGTACATCACAGCAAATCATGACTCCTGGCGAAGAGCATGAATTACAACCCTGTAGTTTCTTAGGCAACAGGACCTTATTCCCCTTCTACAGTAACAGTGCATTTAGAAGTTGTTCACTGTCGCTATCTACATCTATATGACTTTGTACTTTGAAGTATTTATACGCCTGTGGCAGCAACAGTCTCCAGTCAAATTAGTTTCAAAATATTCAAACGCTTTCCTGTATAGGTGCCTTGAAACTGAGACACTGACGTTTAAGCCCTTTCACCGACACATCCCTGAAAACGTATATTCTGTGCGATATAAAACAATCTGTTGTCTATTTTGAAATTAATTTGACTGGAAGCATTTGCAGCCTACGGCAACAATGGCTTGCAGTCAAATTAATTTCAAAGTATTTAATATTTTTCATACATGTTTCCCTTGAAAATGAGATATGGGCATTTCACCAGTGAAATGGTTAATCTTTGTGTTGTTTCAGCTATACCAGAAGAGTACAGACAAAAATGGGACACGTTTGTCTCTGGGGAGTTAGCCGAGGCTAACAAGCGAAATACTGCAGATATTGTGAGTACTCGCATAGCAATTCAAAATATTTATTTCCTTGCCCCCCTCAAACCCCTAACCCTACCCCTCTATCCTCAACGCCACAAGTGAACGGCAAGGTTCTAGTCAGAAGCAGATTTTAATGTTCTCTCGACATGCAGTACAGCTCAGAAATAGCTTAACATGTTTCAAAAACAAAATAAAACGTATTGTTGTATATTTTGGACTTAATTTGATTGGAAGCCATTGATGCCTAAGACAGCAATGCAGTCCAAACAATTTAAGTCCAAAATATTCAACAGAACATTTCTTATATCATGTTCAATCTAATACTAACTGACACGTTTTTGTTTTGGAAACATGGTAACTTAGGTATGAGCTGTACCTTATAGCTAGGCAGTCCTACAATAATCTATACACATTATTAGCTCACCTGGAAGTGAGCTTGTGCCGTGGCGACCGGCCGTCGCTCGTCCGTCAACTTTTGCTTTAAAACGCTACACATCATTAACCACTTGGCCGATTTCAACCAAAGTTGAAATTGTCAAATTGCTTCTTGTCCTTACCATTCTGTGCGATTTCAACCAAATTTGGGTGGAAGGGCCCTATGGTGGTAGGCTCCAGGAACTTCCATTCGGAATTTTGATTCATCAACTTTTTGAGTGAAAATCTTAGATTTTATGAACAATGTACCGGAAATTGTCAAATTGCTCCTTCTTAACATTCTGAACGATTTTAACCAAATTTGGGATCCTATGGTCATAGGCTCTAGATCTTCCATTTGGAACTTTGAGACATCAATTTTTTGGCTGAAAATCTTAGATTTTATGAAAAATGTACCGAAAATTGTCACACTGCTTCTTACATTCTGAATGATTTCAACCAAATTTGGGTGAAAGGATCCTGTGTTGATGGGCTCTAGAACTTCCCTTCGAATTGGTGAAAATCTTAGATTTATGAAAAATGTACCGGAAATGGTAAAAATGCTACTCCTCCAAAGCTGCTTAACATATTTCACCCAAATTTGGTTAGATGGTTCTATGGTGGGTAGGCTCCAGAACATCCATTCGGAATTTTGATTGAGCTATTTTGGGGTGAAAATATTAGATTTTATGACAAATTTACTGGAAATTGTCAAATTGCTTCTGCTTGTCAACTTAACTGATTTCAAGCAAATATGGGCAAAAGGATCCTATGATTATAGCCTCTAGAACTTGCATTCAGAATTTTGATTCATCAAATCTTTTGGGTTAAAAAAACCCCCATTTTATTACAAATTTACTGGAAATAGTCAAATTGCTTCTTCTTACTACTTTGAGCAATTTCAACCAAACTTAGCTAAAATGATCCTATAATCATAAGCGCCAGAATTTCCATTCAGAATTTTGATTGGTATATTTTTTCCTGTGAAAATTTTTTTCCATCTTGTTTAATAAAACGAATCATGTATATTTAAATGCAAATGCTTCAAATGCTAATGGTCCAGGTGAGCATCACAGCCTCTTGTTCTAATTAAGATGTAACTTAGACATAAGACAATAAAACTGTCGACCTTTAATGGTCAAGCTGGCCAAAACCAACCCGCCTTTGCAGTGATCTTGACAACTAAATTTCCCGGCCAAGAAAAGACTGTGACGGGCTTGATAATAGAGTCAGTCATTCCAGGGGTAAATTGTCAAAAATAGTCTTCTCATATCCAGCAAATTGAGGTTCACTAAGCAAATATTTCAATTTTCTTGACCAATCAACCTTTTCACTGACAACTCTTGAGAAAAGTATATTCTTTACGATATAAAAGTATTCTTTTGTACATTTTGAAAGTAATTTGACTGGAAGCCATTACTTCCTAAGGCAGCAATGGCTTCCAGTCAAATCAATTACAAAATATTCAAGTTTTCCTGTTTGGTTGCCTTGAAAATTAGATATGGGGAATTCATCGGTCAATGTAAATTCTTTTTGAGAGACAATATCTTGTTGGCCGACTGGAAAGCCATTCTTAGTTATAGTAGCTCAACTAATATTTGTGACACTACTCAACTATGGTACAATTGCTGATTTTGCACCCTGCATTTTAGATTCAGAATCACGCCTTACAATCAAGCAGCGAAGATGATGACCAAGACATCCGGGACATTCCATTCCAACATGACACAGCTATGCAACAGGTAAACTATAAAAAATCTATCAATATAAATATACTTTATACAATATATGTGTATCAGTTTATTAGCATAATTAAAATAAATTTATCCTTTTCTCTCTGGAGCTTAGGCCACATCAAATTTTTTCTTTGGATTGTGAGCCAACTTGGTCTAGAAAGAAATTAGAAAGGAGGAAAAAGATACAAATTAACATTAGAGGAGGCCAGTTACATGTATAAAGCTGAATGAATTTGGCACAATTGGGTTGGGTTTTTTCGATTTGGTAAACACTGTGAATTTGGCACACAATTTTAAAGCATATTCGGTTACAAAATTATTAAAGAAACGATCAGTACTGCAGGTGGTCATGGGACTGTTAGTGTTGACACACAGGTATGACACTGTTCTGTGTGCATGTTCAACAATTTATAAGGATATTTTTACATTGCTTGAAATGCTTATTTACATTTTCCTGTTTTGAGGGGACTGGGTGAGCAGTGGAAAAGAAATAAAACACATGGAAGTTTAACTTTAGTTTTTCTTGGCATTTCATGTAGGTTGGACAGCAATCCAAATAAAAAATTGTTGTGCCTTATGACTGCATCAGAGGAAAGTTGTTCAAGTACATGTAGTCTTTCTAGTCATCAAAAGTTGCTAAACCGATATCAAGAACGCGTATTCCACTGGAGGAAAGACGTGCAGTCACACCGTATAAGCTTGAAGCTCCTCATTCATTGATTGTCCAATTGTTTTGATAACTTATATTTAGCTGACATGCTAGGCACAATTTTGCGCATAACGCTCAATGCATAAATAGCACAAGATTCCATCTAGATATACCACAGCGTCTAGGTGATAGGTTACCTGTTGGTACATCAATGTCCTTGTACCATTTTATTTTATTAATCTTGGATGTTTATTTTTGTCTTAATATAGGGACATAAACATCTAAATTTACATAACATCTTACAGTGTACATTCCTGTTTTGTACCACTTCTTATTAGGATTATTAAATAGTAAATTTCTAGAGATTCTAATATATGTTCTGTAGCTCATTTTACCAAACTAATCCCGTGTTTAACTAATGTCCGCAATTATTGGTTAAGCGGCCATAGCATTGTGTTTATCAGGTATTCTCTGATTACCAGCTGCAACAGATGACGTCCCATTTCATCGACCAGTTTGGCTTCAACGAGGCAGAGTTTGCAGAACAGGAAGAAAAAATAGAGTATGTTCAGTGTTGTTATATATGTAATGTTTGCTCATGGGTCAAGTTTAACTGACTAACCTTGGTTAACCCTTTAGCGCTCAAACTGGCTTCAACTGTCATCTTGGGTAATGTCCATTTGCAGACCAAGAGAAGACTATTTTTGAAAATTTACCACATCAAGCCAGCCATTCCAGTGGTAAATTTTCAAAAATTGTCTTAGTCTGGAAATTGACATTTTCTATGACAAAATTGAAAAAGAAATTTGAAAAATTTGTGTTAAAGGTTTAACTAGATATAGTTGCCTAAATCCTGGCTGGACCTGAAATAATTATCTAGTTAATTAATTATAATCACCAGCCTCCTGAGCTTGTTCTCAAATGGTGAATGCAAGATTTTCCTAAAATCCACACTGTTTGATAGCTCACAAACATGTAAATATTTCAATAACTAATTTAAGATTGATGAAATTATATTTTTCCTCTAAGTTTATGTTCACATGGCCCATTCCCTTCTCACTATCTTTCATTATGGACAACATAACAAGATACCCATTTTCATCGCCCATCAAAATAAACAATTGTGTTACTAATGAAAGGGGTAAATGTAGCTGGTACTCGACTCCAAATGTTCTGCAATAATAATTCAATAGATGAATTCAATCTGTCACTCAAGTATATGAAATCAAAATTAATGAGATCACATGTAGGTTCAAAGTCTGTCATGAACGCTTATTTGTCTGTCAAGTGTGTGAATTGTATGATTTACAGTGTAATAAGCATTCTTTTGAATATTTTGAAACTAATTTTACTGGAGGCCAGTCAAATAAAGTATTCAACAGCTTACCTGTATAGTTATCATAATATTGGGAATTTAGTGTTCCACCGATTCCAACATGGGCAAAGCGTGGGCCGAGCTTAGCTTAAGCTGGAAATGGGAGGGGAATAGCGACGGGGATTCGTCCATTGGGAATCGAGAACTATGTTTATACTGTTAACCATCCAAGCTTTCGCCTGGTCATAGCCAGTAAACAGACTACCTGACTATTTTAGCCAGTCAAACTTGACTATTAATAACCACTACTTACAACAACAGTATTTTATAATTGAATAGTCTAAGCTATTATCGGGTTAGCCCTTTAATGGTCAAGATTTGTCAAGAAAATCATCAAAGTATTTGCTTATTCAATTCCATTTGTAAGCCAGATTATTTTTTTGAAAATTTAACATTGGGATGACTTGCTTAGTTAATGAGCCAAACATTTCAATGGTCAATTTCAAAACTAGTCTCCTCTTGATCGGCAAATAGACATTCATCAAGACTGCAGAGAAGAGAGTTCAGAACTTGCGGTCAACGACCAGAAAAAAAGCACAGAATGAATAGCAAGACCAATCAAGCTTTCAGATTAAATGAAGGTCACATTAAAGGAGAGGAAATGATCAGTTCTAATTGATGCTACATTTATTTCAATGGGTTCTTGGTTTTAGAGACTATGTCAACGTTAATTTTGCTGTATTGCTCGAGACCATGTAGTTTCAGTGGCATAGGTTTTAGGTATCCGTTCAACAATTCCATTGGGCCTCCTGTTCAATTACATGTAATAATTCACGCTGTTGATTATTTTGACAACAGTTGGACTCTGTGTAGAAACCTTTGATCAGCTTATTGAGGTCATGTGAGCTTTGAGATTACCCAATGTTTGTGTGGTGTTAATGGTCAGCACTGAATGGGTACTCTTAGTGATTTGGAACCAAAGGGATAAGTTTAGAAACCTAATATTAGTTGTGCTACATTTTGTATTTTTCAGCAATCCGTTTTCTGAGAGGATATCGAGTATAGAGTTGAGTACGCCGGCATCTGAAGAAAATGTGAGTCGTTTTACAGTATGAATAATCACTGATTCCAATCAAATAAACATCTAATGTTGTACTGGCTTTAGTAGCATGTGCTCCAGTGATAAATTTTGTCGGAAAGAGATAAGATATTAATTAATACCACTAGGTTTTCACAATTGCTTAACCCGTTATCCCTTGAATTTATTCCAGAAAATGTCAATTTCACTTCAAGAGTATACTTACCTCCCTAATACTTTTGATATTGCTAAATATTGGCTTTCACTCAATAAACACTCAGATTTAAAACAGTTAGGTGCCCCTACTGGGCAGGGAGTCAGAGCGTAGTCTGGCGGATGCCAGCCCCACCACCGCGCATGCGCAGACTAGCACTTCCTCTTTGCTAGATTATTGGCAGAGAGTTCACACATGTCTTTTTGTGCTGAAGCTTTTCTTTATCTTAAACTAGTTTAAGTGGTGTTGTTTGGTGTGATAGTCACTTTTTTGGATGGCGGGAAGTATCAATTCGCCAAAGGAGGACTTAGGACCTTTAAATCAGGTGACTTCTAGTAAAATTAGCGAGTTTTCTTCCCGGTGTATTGTGTTTCCGGGACTCGCGTTTACCGTGATAAGCGCCTTAGTTAGTTGGTTTAGGTCAACTCGGTGCTACCTAGGACTAATTTCTCTTTCTGTTTATGTCCACAGGTCTGTATGACGCTAGGTGGTGACATCACAGTTGCAGAGAGTTAGTTTTCTCTCCACCATGGTTCCATTTCCTACTAACACTGTTAGGTTATCTAACCAAATGAAAAATATGTCCAGTGAGTTGGAGGCCTAGTATAAAGGTCTTCTCACTTTGCCCTCTTGATCCAATTCCTTCCCCATGAGGTGGAGAGAGTTAAGAGGCGTGCAGATGGTGGAGTTCTCCGGTTCGTCACGTTGGATGGTTTATCTATACAAAGTGTCAGGTATCTAGTTATTGATAATGTGGTGATGTTAATTATTGTAAACAAACAAAGGGAGATAATTAACATTTTTGCCAGAAAAGAGTTATCTATATGTATCTGATGGTTGTGTAGTCAACTTATCCATTCAGCATACAATTCGTCCTTGCACTTGGATGTTTTGTTGGGATCGAATTTTTCCTGTCACGGGATTAATGACGTCATAATCAGCCTGGGTATGTGTTTATCAGCAATTCAAGCGCTATGCTGGTTTCTGATGTATATTGATCTTTATGATCGTTTTCCTTCTCTTTGAGTTGGATTGAGTTTCTAAGCTTAACTAGTTGCTCATACTCCTTGTCCTTTGCCCTGTTTCAGGGACCGGGTTGCGCGTCCTGTGGTCGTTTTCTGCAGGATAAGTTCTGGCCGCATCTGTGCTGTCAATGTAGCCCTTGTGGTCCATTGGTTAATTGTGACATATGTAAGCACTGGGGGGGCGAGTTAATGTCCGAATTCTTGTGCTGTTTACAGGCGACGGACAAGGTGGTAGAAGAGGAGAAGAAGAAGAAGCGGAAACGAGTGGTTGTAAGTAGGAAGGGTAAGGGGAAGGTCTCGTCCGCGGTGGATATGGAGGCCTTCCGGACCGAGATGTTGGGAGAGATGAAGAGGACAATAAAGGATTTGGTTCCAGGGTTGCTTCGTGGCATGCTTCCTGGACCAAATCCTTTACTGTCCTCATCATCGGCTTCGGAGCAGGTAATCCCCGCCTCTGGATCGATTTTCCTTAGTCCGCTTCCGTTGTTCGACGATTCAGAGGTGGCCCCATTAGAGGGGGCGTTCCACGGCCCTGGCAGCAGGCTTATTGCCGCGCCGATAGGGGACCGTGGTCGGTTGTCGCTGGAACCCGCGGGCTGCTTATCAGTCCAGGGGTATCCGCACGCCGCGGTGGCCAGTACCTCCTATGGCACCGTTCCTGGTCAGCCCGGGTTAGCTCTCTTTGCTGACCCGGGGTCTAATCTTTCTGACCAGGGTAATGAGGATTACCTGCTAGGGTCGCCGTCTGACGACGTGGACATGGATGAAGACGTTTGTGCACCCCTCGCGGGAAATACAGGCGCCTTGTTCCACGGTTTTACTCGCCCTGGAGTAAAGTCCGCGGCTCAGGTGGTGGCCCAGGGCGCTGCTGATGGCCAGCGGTACCGCATACCTCGGCTTGCCGAGGGTGTTGCTGGTGCTGGCCGGGCCCGTGGTGAGACTATATATACCCCGCGCTCTGCCACGGTGCCTGCTCCTGGTCAAACCAGTGATATTCTCATGCCGGTGCTGTCAGGCCCGCGTGTTTTCCCCGGCTTGCCAGGTGTATCAGCATACCCGCCGTCAAGCTCTACTGCTTGCGCTCAGGAGGAAGACGAAGGACCCCGTCTTGTAGAGCGCTCGCAGTTAGCCACGGAGGTGGATTGGTATGACGCTTGCCAGTGGTTGGTGAGCGTTAGGCCTGATCTGCCCGTGGAGCAGTCGGCTAGCCAGCGTGTTCACACGCCGTGGTTAGCTGGGAAACCGACTGCTAACGCTATGCCTTCTCTGCCGCTGGCGGAGCATGTCGTTGACATGTTCAAGGCGGCGGAGTCGTCCATTAAGTCGAGTGGACGTCTCGCGAAGGCCCCTCGCGAGGTGGCCAGGCGTTGTCGCATCGTGCCCCTGGATTACCAGCGGTACGGTGTGGTACCCAAGCCCAGCGTGGATGACCGCGCGGCTTTGGGTGAGGATGCGCGGCCAGGCTCCCGTTCTGACACGGGTGTCTTGTGCGCGAACGCGTTGCGTTCGGCGAATGCCGCGTTGCGTGATGCGGAGGAGAGTGGGAGGGCTTCGATTGCCGCTCTGTCCCACGTCTCCCAGCTGTTACAGGGGGTAGTAACGGCATCCGCATCGCGCCAGCCAAGTCCGGTCACTGTCCAGCGAACCATCCAGGATGGTATTAACCTGGCGCTGGACTGTGTGACTCGGGCGGTGACCAGGAGTGTCAGGGCAAGACGCACGTTTGCCCTGGACAATCTGTGCCCGTCTCAGGACCTGTACAATAGGCTACTGCGTACGCCTATGACGGGCCCTGGTCTTTTTGGAGGTGAGGGATGTCGCCACCTCCAGGAGACGGTCACCCTGGTGAATAACCAGAGGGCGCTGCGCGAGCAGTTTGATGTGCTGCGTCGTGCTAACGCTCGCGCCGCGGCCCCGGCGTATCGTCCCCTGCAGGCTCGAGGTGGTGCTGGCCAGGTCAGTGGCCAGCCACCGTCGCAGCGTCGGCCTCGGCCGCGTGCGATTCGGCCAGCAGCGAGGGGGGCGCAGGTTCCTCAGGCGCCGTCAGCCAGGCAGCCGCCCGCGCACCGAGGTGCGCGCGGGGCGGGGCGGGGCGCGCGAGGATCTGGGCGTGGTTATCGGTCCTGACAGGACGCTTACCGCGGTAAGAACCACTCCGGTGTGTATGGCGGCGGAGACAGTGCCGCTCTTGCATGCCTCGTGTCCACCGCGGTCCCTAGGTGGGCCGGTGGGAGGCCGGCTAGCCGGCCACCTGCAAGAGTGGGAACGGTTAACTCAGGACCGTTTAGTCTTGCGATGGCTTTCCGTCGGGTATCATCCAGAGTGGGTGACAGGCCCGCCGTCGCGACTGTCTCTGGTGCCAGTCTGGACTCCCATTCCGAGAGATCCAGAGCAAAGGTTGTGTATCGAGGAGGAGATAAATTCCCTCATACAAAAGGGAGCTATTCAGCCGGCACAAAGGTGTCCGGGCTTCTATTCAACCCTGTTCTTAGTAACAAAACGCACCAGTGGGTGGAGACCGATTCTCAACCTCAAGCCATTGAACAAGTTCATCGAGACGCCCAGTTTCAAGATGGAAACGGTGCGCTCGGTGTTGGCGGGGTTGGAGAGGGGGATGTGGATGGCGTCGATAGATTTGAAGGACGCTTATTTCCACATCCCCATCCACGGGAGTTTCTGTCGCTTCCTGAGATTTGCATTCCAGGGCAGACAGTGGGAATTCAGGGTGTTGCCCTTCGGAATTTCCACGGCTCCTCGGGTTTTCACCCGTGTGGTTCTTGCGATCACAGCATACCTCCGCAGGAGAAGCATAGCAGTCCACACGTACATAGACGACTGGCTGTTGAAAGCGCACACCCGGGAAAGTTTGTCCGCCAATCTGGAGATTGTTTTGAAAATTCTCACAGACTTGGGCTGGATGATCAATTTCCCAAAATCAGAGCTGACTCCATCCCAGAAGTTTGTTTACCTGGGGATGTTCTTCGATCTAGAGACAGGATATGTTTATCCTACTCAGGAGAGAGTTCAAATACTCATCTCGTTGATTCAGTCAGTGTGCGACAGTCGTCATGTCCTGGCACGGGTTTACTTGAGAATGCTGGGGTTGATGGTTTCGTTGGAACCAGTCATTCCTCAGGCCGCCTTACGCAGGCGGCCGATCCAGTTGTTTCTCATGACACAATGGACCCAGAGTACAGGTTCGCTGGACTCGAATGTGTCAGTGTTGGCGCCTCTGATTCACCACCTGCAATGGTGGTTGAATACAGAGAATCTCTTGCCGGGGGTTTTGCTAACCCCTCCCCACCCTCAGGTGACTGTGTATACAGATGCATCGATGGAGGGCTGGGGAGCTTGCCTGGAAGAATCCACGATATCAGGGCTTTGGAATCTGGAACAGTCACAGGAACATATAAATCTACTGGAGCTAAGAGCAGTAGTCCTGGGCCTGGAACATTTCTTACAGAAAGTTCAGGGCAAGATTGTTCTTATTCGTTCAGACAACTCAACAGTTGTGACTTACATAAACCGCCAGGGCGGAACGAAGTCGCCCAGTCTCTGTATGATGACATGGAAACTGCTTTGTTGGTGTCTGGATCACCGGATTACCTTGAAAGCAGTTCATATTCCGGGAAGGTTAAACCTGCTAGCAGACTCATTGAGCCGAAGGATGAGTGTTTTACCCACGGAATGGCAACTAAATCAATGTGTGGCGGATCGTCTGTTCGACCATTGGGGGAAACCCAACATCGATTTGTTCGCAACGAAGAAGAATGCGAAGATGACGACGTACGTCTCTCCGATTCCGGATCCAAGCGCTTTCGCAACAGATGCGTTAGCTATCAGCTGGGGGAGAATGTATGCATACGCATTCCCTCCAGCAATCCTGATTCCAAAAATTCTTCAGAAAATCAGACAAGAGGAATGCCAAGTGCTTCTGATCGCCCCGGATTGGCCAAGCCGATCATGGTATACGGATCTGCTGGACCTTCTGGTCTGCAATCCGGTTCCTCTGCCTCTGATGGACGATATTATCTTCCAGGGCAAGGCCCTTCACAACAATCCGTCAATGTTCAGATTGACTGCGTGGATGTTGTCAAGGAATCTAGAATTAAGGAGGGCTTTTCTGAGCAAGCAGCCATGTTTATGGCCAAAGCCAGGAGGGGGTCAACCTCCAGAGCATATAATTATAAAATCAACAGATTTGCAGAATGGTGCTCAAAAAGATGTATTGATCCAATGGATTCATCTATTCAAGTAGTAGCTGATTTCCTCTGTCACCTCTATGATGCCTATAGCCTCAAGCCTAACTCTATTGCTGGTTATAAATCAGCATTAATGTCTGTTATTCCTTGCTTGGCTAAGAGGGGAAGTGATGAAGTAAATACATTGAATGTATTAATTAAAGGCATGGGCAATCTAAGACCAAGGAATCCACCTGTGATTCCGTCTTGGAGTTTATCGCTAGTGCTTCAAGTACTAGGTGATAAGCCTTTTGAACCACTTAGTTCCATTTCTATGAAGCTATTAACACTGAAGACTGTGTTTTTGATTGCTGCGGCCTCGGCTAGGCGTAGGAGTGAAATTCATGCCTTATCAGCCGAGGATGACCGTTTTGTGGTTTCAGGGGAAGGCCTTAAGCTGCTACCTAGGATTAATTTCTTGGCTAAAAATCAGTCGTTGAAATATCCAGGTCAACCTATTATTTTGCCTGCTTTAACTAGATATGATCCTAATTCTAAAGCATGGTGTCCCGTCCGGGCGCTGCGCCGGTACAAACAACGTACGGCGGCATGGCGCACCGACCAGTCAGCGTTATGGTTGTCATATATTGAGCCCCATGGGAGGGCTTCTAAGGACACCATTTCCAGGTGGATTGTGGAATGCATTCAGTTTTGCCATAGATCCGCCACCGGGAAGCAGGTTGACGTGGCCAAGGCTCACAGTGTCCGCGGCGTAGTGACATCCACGGCCCTATTTAATGGGGTCCCTGTGGATGATATTATGTCGGTGGCTCAGTGGCACTGTGAGTCAAGTTTTACAGACCATTATCTCCGTGACGCCTCTAATCCTCTCGCCTTGTCGGTTTTGAAAAAATAAATCGGTTTATATTTTTTGAGGAGGTTTTTCCTCATTACTTATATATTTCACAATTAATTTATGGAAACACCCACTTTTTTGGGCCTGCATCAGTCTTTACCTATGGGAAGATGATGTCAGCAGCCATTTTCAACAAGGTCAGTCTTGTTCATGTGTTGTCCGTTGTTGATTGTATTGTCACGATTACCCGTTATTAATATGGTGATGGTTTGTGTATTTGTGTGGTTCATTGTTGAGAGTTACGAAAATGGAGCTTTTTCGTCTCTGTCCTGTAGTACATGGCACTTGTACGTAGAGAGCGTATAGGACATTGAGGTCAGTCGACTCTTCCTCCCAGGAAGGAGGGGGGGGAGCGCATATGACATTCGGTCATCTCTCATACATCGGTGGTGTTATCCGATGGTTAGTCAAATCCTGACTGTTTTTTCTTACAGTTTCAGAAGTTTAAGTGCCTTAAACGCAGAAAAGCGTATAGGGATGAGCTGGTCTTTTGACCTCGCCTCCCTCCCGCCAGATTCACTTTCGAATTCTGGCAATATCAAAAGTATTAGGGAGGTAAGTATACTCTTGAAGTGAAATAAACGAAATCTAGGATTTCTTTTTTCACGAGAGAGTTGATACTTACCTCCCTAGATACGGACCCGGCCTCTCCACCCCACAGAGGCTCGGTCTTCAGGCTCTTAATAGTTGCATGTGTGTCAGCCAATAATCTAGTCAGAGGAAGTGCTAGTCTGCGCATGCGCGGTGGTGGGGCTGGCATCCGCCAGACTACGCTCTGACTCCCTGCCCAGTAGGGGCACCTAACTGTTTTAAATCTGAGTGTTTATTGAGTAAAAGCCAATATTTAGCAATATCAAAAGTATTAGGGAGGTAAGTATCAACTCTCTCGTGAAAAAAGAAATCCTAGATTTCGTTTATTTTCTCATAGAAAATGTCCATTTGCAGACCAAGCGGACTATTTTTGAAAATTTACCACTGGAATGACTGGCTCAGTGATCGAGCCAGTAGTAAATTTTCAAAAATAGTCTGTAAATGGACATTTCTCAAGACCAGTGCTGAAGGCATTTTTGGCTGATGTGAGTGTTAAATGGTTAAAGATCAATGCTAATTTTAGCTGCGAGTCACAACTAGTATAAGTCTGTCTATTTGTCTGTCAAATTCTTTACATTTTTGTTAATAGTCTCAACTATAGGACGTCACACTCATCTATGGTAAATTTTGCATAAAGCTGTTGCGTAATTTCTATTATGGAGCTGGAATCTAATTTTAAGGATTTTAACCCAATCATTGTTTTGTCTCAACAAATTAAAGCTTGTGCACTTTTGTGTCAAACACTCATCCTTGGCTTTTCTGTCACCAGTATTATTTTAACCAAAAAGAAATGACTTATTCACACACCATAAGAATCATGCACTCCACAACTATTTTCACGCATTTGGGCTTCATCAAGTCAAGGCAGGATTCGACTCAGAGAACCTTAGTGTACATATACCATGTGGTGCCTGTACTTCTGTGTTAAAGCATTCAGGGAATTCTCTGGTTTGAAGCCCCAAAATGGTGGAGCTGTTGTGGAGTCGGGGATTTATATTTATGATATTTGGGCTTACTGTCAGGCCCGAGATCCATCAATACCCTTAGAAACAAGGGAGTTTTGAAATCTGCGAGATGGATTCTGAGCCACTTTATTTGTAATAGTACCATAAGATTTGAGAATGGCCATAAAATGTCACAGAATTCATTTGTGAGTATTTAACCCTTTAATGGTCAAATTTGGTCAAGAAAATTTAAATATCTGCTGATTGAATGTCCATTTACAGGCCAAGAAAATACAAGTTTTGAAGATTTATCACTGGAATTTGTAATTCATTTTCAAAAATTGTATTCTCTTGACCTGTAAATGGACATTCCACAAGACCATACATAACAGAGGCTGGTTTTGGCCAGCGTGACCGTGGATGGGGTGTGAATAATTCAGTAATTACAATTCACTAATGCCACATAATTGCCTATATACAATAAGAATTGCTGTTTTCTGTTCCACCAGTGACATGTTTTGTTGACTTCCTGGATATATAATAATGTCATATATTTTTCCTGCTAGCATCCTGGTGCTGTGACATTTGAACAGGTCTGCGCAGCACGAGTCTCTCATATGAATGAATTAAACAATTCTGACAGTGATGAAGAGGACATCTGGGAGGATAAAAAAGTCACATTTACAGTAGCAGTTCAGCACACAAGAGAACGGTAATAGATTACCCATTTAGTATTCAAGCCCTCCAAAACGGCCTCTGGAGTGGAATTATTTTTATACGCCCATGTAAGCAGGGGTCATATTATGTGATGGCCCGTCCGTCCATCTGATTTCCAGTCCAGAGCAGGTCTCGAAGCGTTTTGAACCCACACTCACAAATTCTTTCCAGCAGATGTGTTAGGGATAGACGAAGTGCAATGATTTAGTTTCGTCAAAATCTGCCACTATATTTGCCCACGTTATCTCCCCTGAAAAGCTCAAATTTGTCAAAATTTTCTGGTCCGAGCCATATCTCGAAGAGTTTTGAACCTACACTCACAATTTTTTCCCAGCAAATATGTGTCTGTTTTGTTTCAGCAAAATCCATCCATATTCGCCAGAGTTTCTCCCTTGAAAGGCTCAAATTCATCAAAATTTTCTGATTGTAATTGTAATGATCAATGCAGCTGTGAAGACTGATGTCTTTGCCGTGAATTCCAAATGTGTACCTAATAGAGGTTTCCCCCCCCCCCCCCCCCCCCTCCCCATCCTTCACATTTAGCATACCTCAAACAAGTATGCCTGCGGCTGCATGTTGAGTTTCACTAAAACTGTTGTTGAAAATTTATCACTGGAATGACTGGCTCGAATGAGAAAAGTTGCATAATTAATATTTAATTTAAATATGGTAGTGGGTAATAGAATTCTAACATTCAAACACAGCTGATTGATAGATTTGTTTGCAAGCCATCTTGGATTTTGTGCTATTTCTAGAAACCTTTGTCCGTAATCTCTTGACCGATTTATGTGAAAGTCAGAATCATCCAGAGCAACAGCTGAACAAAATCTCTTCTAGAGAACCTGAGCTTCATCTAACAATCATGTGGCAGCCCTATTATTCACAAAAACGTTCTTCAGAGCTGTTGAAGAGATCGGGTAGAAAGTTGCGGCTTCAGTAAGATTTTGAAAACACAATCATTCAAGTCTGCTGGTGGGAAATTGGTAGCTGAAATCTGCCTGCCATTGACTACTCGATGTGCTTGAATTAGATTTTTTGTTCACCCGATTCAAACAGCAGATTGACTGGCGACCATCTTATAGTGTGTGTTTATGTTTAAAGACACTTAAAAATCTCTAAAAACCACTTGGCTGATTGATGTGGAGCTAAAGAAACGCTAATTATATGGCAATAGTTGAACCATGTTTGTTCATGAATAGTGGCTGTCTTGACCTAGTCTTCACCCATAACACCATGAACCACTGAAGGAATCGAGCCGAAATTTGATTAGTGAATGTGTACCCTTCAAATCTGTTCAAGGGAAATTGATAGGCAGGAAACAACCACCATTGATCAATCAAATCTGAGTTTATTAGGTAGTGAATGTATGTATGATTACTGTATTGTGTCTTCTCTTGGCCTGCAGATAGACATTGTCTGTGAAAGAGTTGAAACCACCGTACCCAGATTCTGCAATTAAATGGTTAACCATTGCAATGTCAGCCTGTCAATGGTAGAAAGTTACTTATGTGAATGTACATTTTGTAAACGATGTTGCTGATCTAGTAGTCGGGACAGTTGTTAATTTGACCAGCTTGTTCAAAAGAACCACATAACAAAGATACATTCTCATTTCAAGGTAGTAAGCTGTACATTTGGATTTCTGCTTAATTTTCAGAATATTTCCCACAAGTGAAGATAATCCTGGTGGCAGTGATAACAGTAGCGACAGCGAGGAGGATCTTGACTCGCCTCGCCATATTCCACAACAGCCGCACTCTGAAAAGATGGATGTTGATAACAATGAAGGTATCTGCTTATAAAAACAAGAGTATTCAGCGATTGCAAACACCCACCCTCCCGTTTTTGTCACGTAAAAAGTGTTCAGATTTTTATGGATTTCCTGATTTTGCTGGCTCATGCCCAAAGTTGTTGAATCCTAGTGTATAGTCTCACGCCCTTACCTGTGTTAAAATTTTAGCCAAATCGGGCCAGTAGATTCTGAGGTAACCACAGATCCAGGTTCTCTTATCCATTGTTAGGAAATCTTCTGGCACTGTAAGTCCTTCATTGTGGTAGAATATGAGAGGGACACACAGAGTACCCTCGCAATACCCTCTTCCCTAAGTGGGCCGAGTGTAATATATATGACTTCACACATGCTATAATGTACATTTTCTGTTACTTCACCCTTCACCCACTTTAACCCTCCACTATGTTCAATAAAATATAATCTTCCAGTGGTAAATTTTCAAAAATAGTCTTCTCTTGGTCTGCAAATGGACATTTCACAAGACCACTACAGAAGGTGTTTTTGGCTGATATGAGGGTTAAAGTAATGACACGTTGATGGAAATTGTTTTAGATTTTAAGTACATAGTGACTCGAGTTGAAATAATTGAAATTAAAAACATTGACTCCTAAACATGATATCAAATTCAAATATATTTTTTTATTTTAACCGTTTAATGGTCAAATTTGGTCAAGAAAATTTAGTTATCTATCTTTTGAATGTCCATTTACAGGCTAAGAGAATACAATTTTTGAAAAATTATCACTGGCTCGGTTATCAGAGGATTAAATGTAAATAGACACTTACAGAAAATGTTCATTTGTAGGACAACAGACTATTTTAATAGAAAACTTATCACTGGAGTGGCTTTCTCAGTTATCGAGCCAGTCATTCAAGTGGTATGTTTTCAAAAATGTACGTCCCTTGGTCTGCAAATGGACTGTATTTATTGAAGACAAATGCAGAAGCCATTGATGGGTTAACCATTAGCCCTTGTTTCTGCCTTAATATGGTACAGCTCAGAAATAATTTACACTGCATGTTTTGAAAACAGAATAAAACGTACTGTTGAATATTTTGAACATAATTAGATTGGAAGACATTTCTGCCTACAGCATCAAGGTCTTCCAATCCAATTATGCTCAAAATATTCAACAGAACGTTTCTTACTAACTAACATGATTGTGTTT
Source organism: Chaetoderma sp. LZ-2023a (assembly GCA_034401795.1). Taxonomy (NCBI): domain Eukaryota; kingdom Metazoa; phylum Mollusca; class Caudofoveata; order Chaetodermatida; family Chaetodermatidae; genus Chaetoderma; species Chaetoderma sp. LZ-2023a. The sequence continues at coordinate 53,069,875 of CM067374.1, read as the reverse complement.
TTGTTTTGGAAATTATAAGTTATTTATGAGCAGTACTGTAACATTTGACTGATTAGTTAATGGGTATAATCTTGCTTTAAATTATTTTTAATTTAAATAAATTAAATACCATAAAGCTGCTTTTGCTTCTATTATAGGTTGGGCTAATTTTGAACATGCAATGGAAACTGCTCCAGTTGCTATGGATACAGCGAATCCATGGGAAGCAGTGTCAGCCACTGATACCAGGACCAATGACAATAACTGGACGACAACATTAGATAACCAGAACTCAACAACATCAAATGATATGGGTTGGGCAGATTTCAGCAAATTTCCTGACACATCTAGTCTTTCAAAGTAAATATTTAAGAATTTCCCGATTAAATATCTCATGCATAAAATATTATGTTCGCTAGTTTGAAGTATGATAAAATCTCAGAAAAATGGCCAAACATTGTATAGAAGCTGCTAGACGGAAGATTGTGTTTATTTTAGCTCGACTTTAGGAAGTGATAACAAGCTATTGTGATACACTGCATGTTATCCAGCATCCAATAGACCTTTCCATTTTTAGCTATGCCCCGCCCATTTCTAGCTAAGCTCCACCCACACCTCGCATGTTGGGATTGATCGATCTCTGAACACCCTGACTATCAATTTCCAAAAAACTACACAGGTAAGCTGTTGAATATTTTGAAACTAATTTGACTGGGTGATGTTGCTGCCTATTAAATAGCAAAGAATTACAAAGCCATACAACTCATACAGCGTGTCTGACTATTTGCAATTTAATGATGGTCTATATGGGACCCTTTGTGACGTAATGATTGTGACATCATCATACACACATTGAGCTGATTATGACATCATACGAGATCAGATGAAAAGGTGAATTGTGTTTTGCTCACCATAGCAGTTCATCTCATGTTGGTTTAATGTTATATTTCAAAATTTACCATTGGATTCCAGTAGTAACATTTTAAAAATATATTCTTATCTTGGGTTGCAAATGGACACATACCACATGACAACTGTAGAGGCCGGTTTTGGTCAGCTCGCCCACTAATGGGTTAAGTAGACCATACAGGTAAGTTAATAAATATTTGGACAACTAATTTGACTGGAAACGTGTGAAGCGATTAGCTTCACATGAATGTATTTTCAATGTTACACAATATTACCACAGTTGTAAAGAATTTTTAGCTCACCTGGCCAGAATGGGCAAGTGCGCTTATGCCATGGCGACTGTCCGGCATCCGTCCGTCAACTTTTTACTTTAAACGACCTCTCAAGAACCACTGGGCCGATTTCAATTATATTTGGCAGGAAGTATCCTTAGGGCATAGGGATCCAAGTTTGTTCAAACGAAGTCGATCAACCAATTTGGCCGGTGGCCATCTTTGATTTCAGCCAATTTTAGGAAATGTCTTTAAAAATCTCCGAAACTGCTTGGTGGATTGAAGCAAACCCCATGAAATATGATCTAGGGCAAGAGCTGAACTAAGTTGATTGGTCAAATGGTGTGGGCCGATTTCAATTATATTTGGCAGGGAGCATCCTTAGGTTGTAGAGATTCAAGTTTGTTCAAACGAATCCAATCAGCCAATTTGTCTGGTGGCCATCTTGGATTTTGGCCGATTTTTAGAAATGTGTAACAATCTTCACTGAAACAGCGATTGATTCAAACATCATAAAATATCATTTAGGGCTCGAGCTGAACCAAGTTTGTTCAAGGGAACTTGATTTGCCAAATGGTTGGGTGGCCATCTTGGATGGCCTGGTTTTCATGAAAACAACTTCGTCTCCGCAGCCACTGAACGGCTTGGGCCGAAATTTTTAGAGATATGACATTAATGACTAAGGGCCATTGAAGTTTGTTCATGAGAAGTTGATACATGAAGAAACATGGCCTCTGTTTTCTTGTTACAAGTCTGCTCAACTCATTAGAGGTTTACTTATTGTTAATGGCCATGCTAGTTGAGATGCCTATGGTCCAGGTGAGCGATACAGGCCCCTTGAGCCTCTTGTTTCTATCTGGTATGACAAGTTTAAAATGGTTACAGATGAACAAAATCTCTGCTACAGTACAGCTCACAAATAAGTTAACATATCCATAACAAAAACAGAAAAATGTTATTTAATAAAACATGTTCTGTTGAATATTTTGAACATAATTGGATAGGTAGACATTGCAATCATGTTCTTTACTGAGCAATGAAAAGTATTCAAGACAATCCAATTATGTTTAAAATATTCAACAGTATGTACTGTACATTAGAGGTTTAGAACATATATCAACAATCTAATATGTTAAATTGTGTTGTCTGATTGATTTTAAATTATTTTAGACTCAAATTTGTTGGTATCTTCAGTCTTGTTTTCGAAATGTCTTTTGCCAGATTAAAACTTATGTATTGTATCCTATTTATATTTATACATTTTGATGCAATATATAGTTTTCCAATATTATCTGTAGTATTAGACAATACAGCAAATAGAGCTGGGTGTTTTCAATTTAATGTAGGGAGAACCACATTAATATCGGGAAAATCGCATTATTATTGTTGTCGCCATCACCTTAACCCTTTAACCCTCGAATTTATTCAAGAAAATTTCAATTTTCTCATAGAAAGTGTCCATCTGCAGACCAATAGAAGACTGTTTTTAAATTTACCACTGGAATGACTGGTTCAGTTATCGAGCCAGTCATTTCAGTGGTAAATTTTCAAAAATTGTCTTCTTTTGGTCTGCAAATGGACATTACTCAAGACCACTGCAGAAGATGTTTTTGGTTGATATAAGTGTTAAAAGGTTAATTTCCTAAAGTCGCCAGTATCGTCGGAATACTGACCATGATGATATTGATTTTATTTGAATGTTGTGCAACCATATATCATCTGTGGTAAACGGCTAAAATATTAGTCGATTTACTAACATACAATTACATTTTTATATTGCCGATATCTCTGTGTATACATGAATTCATAGCATATAGCTTTCATTTGTACTTGTTTTCTATTCAGTTCAGAGCTAAATCCACGTTGTAGTTCACCTATTGCCATGGACACTACAGAAAATGGTGAACACATGTCTAGTGAAGGTACTTGGATAGTGCAAGAATTGTTTATTAGCCGACATTTTGTTGCATTTATGATAGAGCTACCCAAATAGTAACTATAGCTTTTCCTACTTCTTTTTCACTGTGTATAGCATACATGTTATATTATTATTAGCTCACCTGGCCAGAATGGCCAAGTGAGCTTATGCCATTGCGACCGTCCTGCATCCGCCAACTTTTTCTTTAAACGACTCCTCATAACCACTGGACCGATTTCAATTATATTTTTCAGGAAGCATCCTTAGGCAATAGGGAACGAAGTTTGTTCAAACAAAGCCGATGGCCATCTTAGATTTTGGCAGATTTTTAGAAACGTCTTTAAAAATCTCTGAAACCGCTTGGGGATCGATTTCAAAATATCATCTAGTGCAAGAGCTGAACCAAGTTTGTTCAAGGGAACTTGATTGGCCAAATGCGTTTGGCGAACATCTTGGATGCCGTCTTGGATGACTTAGTTTTTTCGAAAATGATTCCTGAACTGCTGAACGGATCCGGCCGCAATTTGGGCGATATGATTATAGACTAAGGGCCATTAAAGTTTGTTACAGCGAAGTTTATATGTTAAAAAACATGGCTGTCGTGGACCAATCAATATGTAGCATGTTTGGCGACCATATTGGATTTTTTATTTGATGGACCGTGAAGCTGAAATTGGTGTTATATAGATTTTTTGGGTATGCCAATTTCAAATGTTCACTCTCGAAACTGTCAACGAAACGGTTTGGCAGCCATTTTGGATCTTTTTCCAGCCAAAGCATCCTTAGTTCATAGAAGTTTCATCCATCTTGGGTTTTAGACGATTTTTAGAAACGTCTTTGAAAATGCCATAAAACATCACTTGGAGCAGCAGCTGAACCAAGTTTGTTTAAGGGAACTGGATTGGCCAAATGGTTCGGCAGCCATCTTGGATGACCTTGTTTTCGCGAAAACGACTTCTCCCGTACCACTAAGCAGATCAGGCTGAAATCTGGGAGAATATTATTAGGGACTAAGGGCTATTAAAGTTTGTCAATGGAAAGCTGATACGTCAAAAAAACATGGTCACCGTGAATCAATCATTTATTTAATGAAGATTTCTGAGAAAATCGTATAAAAGACTACTTATTAACCGCTGAGCCAATTTTAATCAATCATGGCTAAACCTTTATAAATTAGATTCGTAAATTTTCCATTGGCCATCTTATTTTGTTCGTTTGTGCTAGTGGCGAATAATTCCAGGTGATACAGGCGCCTTGACCCTCTTGTTGAAGTAATGGCAATAGTAGTCCAGTTTCTCAAAACAAATTTGAAAGCTCATTAAATATTGATTGCTCAATCAAATGTTTGAAACAGAGATCTTCAAAATGACCAATATTGTTCCTGTCGAGTATGTACATTTCATATTAATCGTTCGAATTTATACAGAATTTGACATCTTAGCAAATAAATCACACAACATGCATGCTAAAATCTTAAATGTGCTCATTTTGTCGCTTAGAAAGCTAACATCTAATTTACAATGTAATGATGATAATAACTTGATTTTGTACATGTAGCAGGCCGCAGGTGTTAAAAAAAATACAGTATCCATGAAGCACCCCACCAAAAACAGATTGCCCTAATAATTAGGGATGGTAATGTGCGTTAGAGGATGACTTGGAATGCAATGTTTATATTTAACATTAAATATGTAATTTTGTTGTTTTAGTTGAGAAGAATGAGCCGGTTGCCCCTGTTATATCTGATAATTCCTCATCGTCTATGTCTCCAGAGGCCAAAGAAAAGCAGAATATTGATAAAGATGCACAGTCTCAAGCCAAAAGGTGAATAACTTTGTATTCCATATTTTATAGCACATTTACCGCACTGAGGAAATTGGAATTGGTAATTGTCCTGCGGTTATTTTGGGAGGAATTGGTAATTTGTTCAATTTTGAGCAAGTTTCCAATTAGATTTGTCACGTTCGTGTGTAAAGTGGGTGTACCCAGTAGCGGTATATAGTAATCACTGTTGCTCTGCACTTGTATCCATTTATGCATTTGTTCCATGATTGTTTTTGTCTGAACTATCACTTCAAGCCTAAGGGTATGTCATGTATCAGTAAGTATGTCAATGTGACCTACTTTTAATGGTTCACTGAGAATTTATGGAAGATTCGTTTCTGAACTGCAGACCTTTTCGAATATCGTTATCATAATTGGTATATGTATGAATAACTTTCACTGTTCAATGGAGAGCAAACAAATTGTTTTGCAGTCTGTATTCGCAACGCTTCCACCTACATTATGGTACATCAAAAATACAGTAAGTGACACAATACAAGAACATTTTTTGTTAATGGTATGGTGGCATAGTCTCTGATACAGTGCATCACGAAAATTATAACTGGTGCTATTGATACTACTGTTTCAAATTGGTTTACGCATTATCGCTGTCCCTAATCGATTGAGCCATTTAATGGTCAATCCGGCCATAAACTGTCCTATGCAGTGGTCTTAAAGAATGGGCATTTGCAGGCTAAGATAAAACTATTTGAAAATTTACTACTGGAATACCTGGCTCGATAACCGAGCCGTTCATTCTAGTTGTCAATTTTCAAAGATAGTCATCTCTTGGCCTGCAAATGGACATTCAATAACCAAATATTTGGATTTTATTGACCAAATTTGACCATTAAATGGTTAATGCTCAATTATCAAGCGTCATTCGAGTGGTAAAATTATAAAACGAGTCATCTCTTGGCCTGCAAATGGGTATTTCTCAAGCGTCCTGCAAACATGAGTGTGTGTGTGTCTACAATGTGTGATTGCTCTTGTTTTCTGGTTTCAGTAATGTAAGTTCAGTGACGATTATATCAAGAGTTAATGGACCTGATGGTGAGCCGGCAACACAAACAGCTTCAGGTTCAATAGTCACACAAGAAACCATGGCTGCGGTCAAATCCACTGCTGCTGAACCCAGGTATGTGAAGAATTAGCATGCCTTGACAGTTGTATCAACAATCTAATAATCTTTCATTTTGAAATCTTTGCACATTGCCACAAAGGAATATTTACGTCTCAAAGGCTCTTTTTGTTCATGGATTGTTTTTTAAATACACCAAAATATAGAATAAAAACAGTTTTACACTGCATTTCAAATAAAATGTTTGTGAATTTAATATCAATTTGATCATTCTAATTCTGAAGTAATGTATTAAAACTTGTCTAAAAGGACCACCTTATAGAGCACCAACTATTAGCCCCTATAACCAGGTGATCTCTTAAGGTTGTCATTAGATTAACCCTTTAATGGTCAAATTTTGTCAGGAAAATCTAAATATTTCCATATTGAGTGTCCATTTGCAGGCCAAGAAAAGACTAGTTTTGAAAATTTACCACTGGAATGATCGGCTCGGTTATCGAGCCAGTAGTCATTCCAATGGTAATTTTTCTGTGTCTGCCTGCAAATGGACATTCCTCAAGATCACTGCAGAAACTGGTTTTGGCCTCCTTGACCGTTAATGGGTTAAAGTACCTAGATTTTTGGTTCCTGAACATACGTGATCTTGCAAGTAGGTTTGACTGAACTGTCAAATTGAATTGAGTCAGTTTAATACATTATTTCGTAGTCAATCATTACATGAAGAAAAGTAGACAGCAATTTCAATTTCTAGTGCAATAATGTTTCTAAAATAATCACTCATAAACATCACTGAGTGTGTGAGTGAGTATGCACATGCATCTGGACGATAGCCTTGTATACTAAATGTTTAATAGACCTTTCCCACATTAGCGTATTTTGGGAAAATACGTTCCCAGAATGCATTGCGCATACCACTTCTGGCTGGTAACGGCGATATCCGACGCACAAACAGCATTACTTTACTACTGGAATCAAATACAACGCACTTTAAGCAGCTTATATGAAGAACTAATTTCATAATATTATTGGAGTCATACATCATTGGAAAGCTAAGTAAATTTTCTATACATTTCTGTATTCGTTTTTATAGTTTTGTAAAATTTAATACAGTTGATTGTGATTTTAAAATAGCCGCTATTGTCTAGTTGATTTAATGAATCTAGGTATAATGGTGTATCTTATATATACGTAAATAACCCAGTGAAAGATTTAGAAAAAAAAAAAATAATAATGCATTAATGATTAGGCAACTGAATGCACCTTCTAATGATGTATGACTTAAATAATAGTGATTTTAGTTTCTCAGTGAAATTGCTATGTATTTTAATGCAATTGTAACTCAAGAGAAGAGAATTTTTTGAAAATTTATCATTGGAATAACTGGTTCAGTTATCGACACAGTTATTCCAGTGGTAAATGTTCTAAAATTCTCTCGGCCCGCAAATGGACGTTCCCAAAGACCACTACAAAGGCCGTTTTTGGCCGGCTTGGTTGTGAAGATTTTAACAGTTCATCCATTTTGTGGCTAAAACAAACCGCTTGCCCATTCTTCTTACTTCAGGAAATATACTAGCTCTTATCATATAAAAGTACAGAATCCAGATGAAGATGAGCTTAATGCAAACTTTGAGTGAGTCTCTGACTAAATGTTTGCTGTGCTTTATCAGTCACTAAGTAGTGTTTCACATCAGCTGCCATTTCCTTGTTGTTATTTATACATTTAAATGTTGCCATTTTCTTTTGTGTAGCCCTTTAATGGTCAGTTTAGTCTATTTCCATTTACTGGACAAGAGAAGACGATTTTTGAAAATCTAACACTTAAATGACTAGCTCGCTTATCAAGCCAGCCCCTCTAGTTATAAATTTCCAAAAAATAGTCTTCTTTTGATCTGCAAATGGCCGTTTCGCAAGACCTGTGTAGAGAACTATATTGTCCGACTTGACCATTAAAGTGTGAACTCTGCATGTGCACCTTGTCATACAAATGTGAGAAGTATGGAAAATGGTGTCATTTAACCCTTTCAATATTCAACAGAATATAATATACTTGTTGTTAAGAATTTACTTTTTCAAGGTTTAGTCCTTGAAAGGGCTAATTATCGGCACATTATCAATAAAACTCTGTATATCAAATCTGTGCTATTCATGGCTGCCTTTCTAAGCACCAAAGCTGATCAATAAAAACTGGTTCTCTTAAATTAATTTATCTTATTAATTGATCTCAACAAGTAAACGGCATTGGCACAGCTTAGCTAGAAATGGGCAGGGGCATAGCTAGAAATGGGCGGGGCATAGCTAGAAATGTGCGGGGCATAGCTAGAAATGTGCGGGGGATAGCTAGAAATGTGCAGAGTATAGTGTGGGTTATAGCTAGAAATGTGGGGAGGGGGTATGGCTAGAAATGTGCGGAGGGTGTATGGCTAGAAATGTGCGGGCGAAGCTAGAAATGTGGGGTGTGTGGTATGGCTAGAAATGTGCAAGGCATAACTAGAAATGTGTAGGATTAGCTAGAAATATACGGGGCATAGCTACGAATGTATGCGACAGAGCTAGAAATGGGCGAGGTATAGCTAGAAGTGGGCGGGGCATAGAAGTGTGTGTGGCATAGTTAGAAATGTGGGGGGCATAGCTAGAAATATGTGGGGCATAGCTAGAAATAGGCAGGGCATAGCTAGAAATGTGTGGGGCATAGCTAGAAATGTGTGGGGCATAGCTAAAAATGTGGGCCATAGCTAGAAATAGGCAGGGCATAGCTAGAAATGTGTGGGGCATAGCTAGAAATGGATCCCTAGATTTAGTTATTAGAATACCAGCCAGCGTCAGAATTAAGTAGAATGTTAGTCTCTCAAAATTCCCTCGATACCTCGACATGCACTGACGCAGGCCTCTAGTCTTCTATTGCTTTAAAGAAGGGTTTATACGTTTCCTGCTAAATTGTCTGCTAGTATTCATTACATCCTTTAATGGTCAAGATTTGTCAGGAAAATTTAAATTTGTTCGTCATCAGTGCCCATTTGCTCGCCATGAGAAGACTATTTAAAAAATTTACCACTGAAATTGCTGCCTCAGTTATCGAGCCAGTCATTCTAGTGGTAAATTTTCAAAAATAGTATGCTCTTGGTCTGCAAGTGGACATTTCTCAAGACAACGGCAGAACCAGGTTTTTCTTGCCACCTTGCCCATCAAATTGTCAGACATTGGCCACCGTGAAGATAGTCTTACTGCGCCGTTACTGTTGTGGTTATGATTTATCCTTTGTACGACTATGAATGCGGAGGCATATAGAGGATCTCACATGCGGTACCATTTCATATCAAATTTAGCACACCAGGTTAATAAGAACTCATTTGTAACGAGCATTAGCAAGTTTCAATGCGATCTTACTAAACGAGTGTGGTAAATTTAATACAAAATGTCAACGAGTGTTTTATTTTATTTATCATATAAGCAATTATTTTCAGGCTGATTCTGGCCATTTTACAATATCTTTTCTTTATCATTGTAGCACCACACTATGTTATGCAGTAGAAAACAGGCTTGCTTGTGTAATACACCAGTGTGGGAATGGGTTGTGTGATTTCCATCCATGATTTTGTCCAAACAAGTTTGGTCAAGAAAATCTAAACCTTAGGTTCTTTAATAACTGAGCCCACAATTCCAGTGGTAATTTTGTAAAAACTGTCCTGATCTGTAAATAGACAATCAATACGCAAATGATTTGATATTCTTGCGTAATTTTGACTACGGGTTAGATCATTGAGCGACATTGGTTGTAATGTTCATTGGTTGTAATTTCAATGTTTTTTGCCTATCATTACCAAATTTGGTGTCTGTGTACATACATGTATTTCAATGTCGCTCTGTTTGGTATCAAAGGGACCAAATGTTTCACTCAACATAAAAAAATTGTTTATCCTTGAGCTGTAATCTCAACTTAGTTCTATTGTGTGCTGGTTTGCCATATCAACTGTAGCAATCTTATTCTTATTGTCATTTCTGAATATTCTTTTTTATAAGCTTAAAATGTGATGTTGTTGTACCGTTGCTCTTGTGACAATGCGTTTTTATCGGAAATTTATTTTAATATTGTATCAATGTACTATTAAAGTTATGTTCCCACAGCAGTTAATGTTACATGTTTGGAGGGGGCTCATTAATATAGTTTTCTTCATTAATTCAGCTTATGTCAACATTTGTCTGATGTTTACCCTCGCCTTGTAAGGTGTGTGTGTGAGCGCGTGTGTGTGGGTGAGTGTGTCTCGGTCTGTGTGTATGTACATTTGTCTGTGTGTCGGTCTATGTATGTACGTGTGTCTGTCGGTCTGTGTGTATGTACGTGTCTGTTGGTCTGTATATATGTCTGTCGGTCTGTGTGTATGTATGTGTGTCCGGAGATGTGTCTAAAAAATTACTTATCAGACATGTCTCAAATTTTAACACAATGATGGAACCTATCAATCAAGAGGATTTCCAGACGTTGGCTGTGATCCTGAAAGAATCTGGATGCGCAAAGGCTCTAGGGAGATCTCAGAAACTACTGATCCGATGTGGTTCAAATTTTACCACAAGAAAGAGAGTGACTGTACACTAGGATTCCGCAACTTTTGGTGTGATCTGGGGTGGAAAAATCCTGGGAAAAACTGTACAAACTGGCAGAACAGGACTTTGTTATCTTTGGTTGCTCTTGTTTATCATATGCAGAAGTGAGCCATGCTGAGTCATGCTAAAAGAAACAGTGTTTAACCCTTTACTGCTCAAATGTGGTCAAGAAAATCAAAATATATCCTTATTGAATGTCCATCTGCGCGTAAAGAGAAGAGTATTTTTGAAAATTTGCCACTGGAATGACTGGCCCGATTATCGAGCCAGCCATTCCAGTTGTAAATTTTAAACAATATTCTCTACCTGCAAATGGACATTCCTCAAAGACTGCAGTCCATTTTTGAACAGCTTGACTATTAAATGGTTAACGCCTACCAGTAATATAATACTATCAATAGATTTCTGAACACTTCTCAGCTGCTATAAGATAATTCACTCAGTACAATAAGTTATGAGTTAGCCAGTAGGTGTAACGAGTGCATCTGACAGGAAAGAGGTGCAGAGCTATCACCTGTGTATTATGTAGCTGTCAAGCACACACTCCAACACCTACCAGCTGACTCTGAGCTCTATGTACCGAGTGAAACCTTTTATAATGCATAAGGACTGTTAGTCGAGTGTGTTTAACCCTTTAATGGTCAAGCTGGCGAAAACTGGTCGCCACACCTGGTCTTGATAAATGTCTGTTTGCAGGCCAAGAGAAGAATATTTTTGAAAACTTACCACTGGAATGACTGGCTCGATAATTGAGCCAGTCATTCCAGTAGTAAATTTTCAAAAATAGTCTTGTCCTGCAAATTTGAATTTTCTTAGTAAATCTTTAGTGTTAAAGGGTTAAAGTAACAATACCAGGATGTTATTGGTAGGCTTTGAACACCATTTCTTTTAGCCTGACCGAGCAGCTTTAATCCCATCAGAACAACTGGGAGATATGGTTGCCTCTGGAGTTAAGCATCCGCATGATGACATTGAGGGCACAAGTTCAAAGGTCAATGTTACTGACCTTGGTACAAAACTTGGTTTTCAACATTAAGTTTTGAGTGTGTAGCAAAACATCTCGGGTTATATTTTATGATTGAAAGCCGTTTCTCACTTAGTGGTCCTAATGTGCACTAAGTGGAAGTCTGGATGCCAGTTCCTTGTTTAAACGTTCCTCTTATACTTGGCCCATGACGGCAACATTAGGTGTGACTTGACTTGATTTGTTAACTAGTATTTTTTTTTTAATTGATAATGTAACCGGATTTGTTTCACTAGAGGCATAACACAAATAGTCTTAGAGTAAGATAAATCCTGCACGAGGAGATTTTTATCTACTACCACAATTAGATAAGAAACGGACAGAGTAGCCACCACTTGTTAGATCTACAATCAGTGGTAACCCTACTGTACACATGAGCAGTTTCCTCGATGAACATTTTAAAATTACACATCCAAGATCAAATGATACCTACACGACACCACAGATTTCATCAACAAATTGGAAAGTTTCTGACTCATTCCACAGTACACTATGCTCGTCACCACGGTCTGTGTGATACCGTTCCGGCTAAAGATGCCTTGCCAGATCCTGTATACATAATCGAAGCTGGTTCAGCAGTTGTCTAATTACGGTGTAATCAGTCAGCCACGTAAACACCACGCAATGCAGGTCCTCTGGTGAACCAAAGCTTACGGATACAAATCCTGCCTCTACTTGACGTGTGCCAAAAATGTGGAAGCTGCTGTGGAGTAGATGAGTCTCATGATGTGTGAATAATCCATTAAGCATAATTTCATAATACCACAAAATTACTTATAACCAATTGGCTTAAGTCACTTATCCCTTTAACACTCAAGCGAGCCAAAAACAGACTCTACAGTCATCTTAGTTATCTGTCCCCTACCGGTAAAATCTAGGGGGGGGGGGGGGTGTGTGTGTGTGTGAACTATAGGTTTGTACTCTGTCTGTCCATCCATCTGTCTGTCGCTGTTGGTTTACCACACTTTTTTGCGCAGTCCTTCGAGGTATTCAACTGAGAATTGGTACATTGCTTTATGAGAAGTTACAGACTAAGTTCGAGTTTCAGGCGTATGCGTCAATTTTTGATGGAGTTATGCGCCCACCCCCACCCACCCACACCCACCCACCCACACCCACCCACCCACACACACACACTGCACTTTTTCCCCCGCCTCCTTCAAGATATTTAAGCGAAAATTGGTGCATCATTTTAGTATATAAGGAGTTACAGACCAAGTTCGAGTTTCAGACATTTTCTGTCAATTTTCCATGGAGTTATGCCCCCTTTCGAGTTATGAAATACGAAAATTATTGTTTTTCCGCACTTTTTCGCAGTCGCAAGATATTATACTGAGAATTTGTACACTGCTTTGTTATGAAAAGTTACAGACCAAGTTCACGTTTCAGGCATATGCGCCAATTTTTGATGGAGTTCTGCTCCCTTTCGACTATATGAAATATGAAAAATATCAGCTTTCTGCACTTTTTTGGGCACTTCTTCAAGATATTTAAGGGAAAATCGGTACATCGCTTTAGTATAATGAGTTACAAAGCAAGTTCGAGTTTCACACATTGTCGTAAATTTTTCATGGAGTTATGCCCCCTTTCGGCTTATGAAATACAAAAAATATTAGTTTTCCACACATTTTCGCAGTCTTTCAAGATATTCTACTGAGAATTGCTACATTGCTTTGTTATGAGAAGCTACATACCAAGTTCGCGTTTCAGGCGTATGCGTCAATTTTTGATTGAGTTATGCCCCATTTGGATGAAAAATATCAGCCTTCCGCACATTTTTTTGCACTCCAAGATATTTAAGGGAAAAGCGGTACAGTGCTTTAGTATAAGGAGTTATAGACCAAGTTCAAGTATCAGGCGTTTGCGCCAATTTTTGATGGAGTTATGTCCCATTTCGACTTATGAAATACAAACATCAGCTTTCAAGACTTTCGTCTCCTTCACCATATATAACTGAAACTTGGTTTATTTCTATGTTATGAGAAGTTACAGAATGATCGTTCGAGTTTCAACTGCTTCTGACAATTTTTAATGGAGTTTTTGACTGTCAATCTCTAAAGATTTATATCACCAGGTATTGTATTGCAATACTTACAGAATGCTTGTTTTACTTGTAATCGTATCAAACTCATGTGAAGATTTACTAGTGTCAAACGATGACAGAAACTGATGATGATATAGAGGATGGTGATACTTTAACCCTGTAATGGTCAAGCGAGCTTTAACCAGTATCTGCAGTGCTCTTGAATGTCCATTTGTAGGTCAAGATAAAACAATTTTTTTTGAAAATATATGTGGCTCGATCATTCCAGTGGTAAATTTTTAAAGTCTCTTATCTGCAAATAAACATTTTCTTCAAGAAAATTGAAGAAATTTGAGGGTTACCCCTTTAACACTCAAATCAGCCAAAAACGGCTTCTGCAGTGGTCTAGATAAATGTCCATTTGCAGACCAAGAGAAGAGTATTTTTTTAATTTTACCACGGATAACTGGTTCGATAACTGAGCCAGTCATTTCAGTGGTAAATTTTCTAAAATAGTCTTCTTGATCTGCAAATGGACATTTTCTATGTGAGAACTGAAATTTTCTTGAACAAATTCAAGTGCTAAAGGGTTAAAGTGCTGAAAGTGATGTTCTTCTAGACATGTTAAAGAATCTTTCAACAATATACAAAATGAATTGTAGCAATAACTTAACCCTTTAATTTGGCTGTGATTGGTCAAGAAAAACGCCACCATGCAAAGAGTACTACAGGATTATATGAAGTGTTGACGCATATTGTTGGTAAAACATGATTGGGATTCAGGCATTTATATTCACCTGTCACAGGTCAGCTTTCTATACTTTAATGAATGAATGATCTAGCCTAATCACCACCCCTCCTTACCCTCAATGAAACGACTTATGCCATGCAGAGATTTAATCTTCATCATTCCACGTGTGAATCTTTGAAAGTTGTTCGATTTTTTTGCATGGTTTTTGCTTAGAATATTTTGAATGGTTTGTTGTATTAGTTGTCTTATTTGCGTTATTGTTGAATGATGGCTCTGGATTTCTATCATTCTCTAACGTTGTTGTATTTATGCGGCACTTATTGTTAACAATCCGCACAAATATACATGTATTTGCTTGTATGGTTATGAAGAAGTGCACTACTTTGGGAGTTGCAAGTTTCCTTGTAGTGGCAGACATTTTATTTTATATATCAATTGTCACCCATCTTCGTAGTTGTACAAAATTGCCAGGCAACTAAGGCATGCCTCTTGTCTTAACCATTTCTCTAAGAAAATGTCCATTTGCAGATCAAGAGAAGACTATTTTTTACAATTTGCCTCTGGAATGACTGGCTCGGGACATTTCTAAAACCACTGCAGAAGCCGTTTTTGGTTGATATGAGTGTTAAGGGCTTAACCCATTATCCCTCGATTTTGTTTTTAAAAATTTCAATTTTGTCATAGAAAATGTCCATTTGCAGACCAAGTGAAGCTTATTTTTTTTAATTTACTATTGGAATGACTGGTTCGGTTATCGAGCCAGTCATTCCAGTGGTAAATTTTTAAAAATAGGCTTCTGGTCTGCAAATGGACATTTTCTATGACAAAATTGAACATTTCTGAAGACCAGTGCTGAAGCCGTTTTTGGTTGATATGAGTGTTAAAGGCTTAATACCCTTCAATTTTGCGAGATAGGTAAGGCAACAACAATGCGTTATGCGCGGACACTGATGAGTGGTGGGCATGTGTCCCGGTACCGCCGCCCATCCTGGGCACATTCTTGGCCATTTCTTCAAGACTACTGCAGAGGCCAGTTTTGGCCGGCTTGACCATTAATAGGTTACGGCATTATTGCCTTGTCTTTGTTACTGACCTGTTCAAGCCTTGTATACTTTAGATGAAACCTGTTGATTTCGGTGTCAACTGGCATGTTGCTTTGACTGCCAATGCACAGTATTGTTTTTAGACTGAACTCATATTCTAGTTATTCTTATATGACTGTTCTTGTATGTTTTCTGCATCACAGTTTCCTATCATCAGCCGGTCTAATTAAGGCAGCAAGCAAGTCATCTGAAGTGACAGAATCTTCTGGTGAACAGCTTCCATCAAAAACAGCCATTAACCATGAACTGGATAAAAGTCCCAAAATTGACAAGGAACTTGAGGAAATGAGGTACTAGACAGTTATTAACTTGATATTTAATGGTCAAGATCGGTCAAGAAAATGAAAATATTTGTTCATTTGCAGATCAAGAGATTGTTTTTGAAACTTTGTCACAAAAATGCGTGGTTCGATAAATGAGCCAGTCATTCCGGTGGTAAATTTTCCAAAAAAGCTTCTTATCCTCCAAATGGACATTCCTCAAGACCACTGCTGAGGCCAGTTTGGCGAGGTTGACCATCAAATAGTTTCTGAGAATATAGGTCTACAATTTAATTTTAGTTTAGAGACACTAATAAAACATTCAATCAATGCATGTTTAGGCTCAAGAGCTATCAGTGTTAGGTAGCTAACCATCGAGGCTTTGGCGCCTCCTGTTCACCTGTTCAGATACACTTCTGGACACGTGGAAAAATGCTGACGTGTACATTTTAGAAGCAATGTTGCTGAAAGGGGTTGTTTTCTACAGCAACAGCTTACAGCAATACTGTTTTCAAGATGAAGAGTTATCATATAAGTTATCTATGGTGCAGTTTTTGTGAGTTATTTTTAAATATGCTATAAATCTGCATTGTATGTTTTCCCGCCAGGAACCAAGCCAAGGAAGCGATGGAGAACTTTGACAAAGCATCGAGTGTCTTATCACAGCCATCTCCATGTAAACCTGTTTTACCAACTCCAACCTCACCCGCTGCTGCCGCCACTGTGCCAACAACAACAACAACGACGACACTGACACCTGTAAAGATAGAAAATGGACCTGTATGATGACTGATATAGATACACATTGTATATATATCATATGTTGGACTGCCATATGTTCACATGGGTTTTATCTTGTGTATATATTATATATTAATATGTATCATATGTAAAGAGTGTGACTGAAGGTATGTTATTTGAAAGTACAGAGTTGTTGAACATATATTTGTTGTAAAATGCATTGTTGCCGGGAGGGTTTGGGCTGAATGACACATGTGGTTAGTCTATTAATTGAAATAATGCCTCAAACTGCATTTTATTTTTATTCATTAATTTATTTTCTCCCTTAACTATTTCTGCCAGGAATTCATAGAAATTGTGTGTCAAATCAAATATTAATGTTAGATTTTCTGAAGGAATATAGTCTGAAAGTTATTGCTGCCTTAGCCTAGGTACCAAATAATTTTGAAACATTTTTTTCAAAAAGCCAGTGGGTTTCATATTATCTCTATTGAGTCGATGGAGCTAATATGAATCCCACTGACTTTTGAAAAAATGTTTTTCAGAGTTGTTGGTATCAAAGGGAACAACAGCTTTCAGATTAACTTCTTTCAAGAGAATATATCTTTGAAATATAGTGTCTAGTAGCTATCAAAGTACTAAGACGTTGGTGAAAATAAGCTAACTCCATAATTATAATGTTGGCCACAATGCTTTTTTGCAGTGGTCTTAATAAATGTAATTTTGCAATCAACCTTCTAAAGACAATTTTTAATACCCACTGGAATGGCTAACTCTAACCATGATATTTAATGGTCAAGATTGTCTCCATAATAATGAGTGTCAGTCAATCAAGTGGTAAAAAAATAGTCTCCTTGTCCTACAAATATTTGCCTACCCTTACTTAAATCTTTCTTTATTGAATGGCTATTAAATAGCCATTCAATAAACAATGATTTAAGTAGGGGTAGGTGGTTGTCCCAACGAGATCGTTGTTGAATATATGGAACTTACTCTGGGAACCTGGCATCATCTTATGGCCTGGCTTTGAGATTGGCTATTTTTGTCGAACCTGACATGAATCCAGTGTGCTTCAGAAATTGGGTAAATTAGAATGTTAAAGTTTTTCAATAGACATTTAATTCATCAAGGACTTGTCCGATCATAATAAAACTACAGATTTGTTCTATACCATCATTGCGTCCTGTCTCCATAATAATGATGAGTGTCAAAAGATTTTCCATATTTTTTTACATAGTTTGGATGTTTCCTTAGGGGTTTATTTTTCACAAGGGTTAGAAGAATGTTAGTTTTTCAATGGATGTTTAATTCATCAAGCAGCTTATCCTATCTTTACATATTTGTTCAATATGATCATTGCATTCAGTTTGTGTTTTAAGGGGAATTATTATCAAATTCCATACTTTTATTTAGTCAAGAATTAGAATGTTCAAGTTTTTTACTAGATGCCACACGTTATGTGTGATATGCGGACAAATAAATAGACTTGACACAACGCAGTCCATCTAGAATTTCAGTGGTGAGAGGGAATATGTAATCCAGACATTTTTAGTGATGAGGAGTGGGGGTGATGTTTATGGTTTAAGAGGTAATGAGGTGGTGTTGATGAAAGAATATTTGCTTATTTACTCCCAGACGTACAGGTTTCAATTCCCCACATTGCACATACTTATTCAAATGCGATTTCATAATATCACAGTAAATTCTCTCCCCCCTCCCTCTTCCTCTCTTTCTCACTCCCCCTCCCTCTCTCTTCCCCCTCCCTGTCTCTGTCCCTCCCTCCCTCCCTCTCTTTCCTCTTCCCCCCCTCTCTCTCTCTCTCTCTCTCTCTCTCTCTCACTCTCTCTGGTTGACAAAGATCACTGTCTACTTGCCCTTTATTGCTGAATTTTCTTTGGCCGACCATTGTTCAGTTTCCTTTAGCTTGCTGCCTAATGCTAATGTTGAGAGCAGTGTAGTTAGAACTCTTGCTGTCTAACATTAAATGTTTTACCCTCTTAATAGTCAGAACTTTTGTAGAAAATTGAAATCATTGCATAGTCACTCCATCTAGAGGCCGAAATAATACTATTTTTTAAATTTTACTACTGAAATGACTGGCTCGATAATCGAGCCAGTAATTCCAGTGGTAAATTTTCAAAAATTGTCTTATCTTGGCCTGCAAATAGACATTTGTCAAAACCACTGCAGATGCTGCTTAAAGCTGTCTTGACCATTACAGAGTTAAAGCATCACTACTTAAGATCATCATCAGTTTTACTAGTAAATCTTCACCTATGAGTTTGACACGAGTACCTGTATGTAAAATGATGATTATCTCTATTTGTTGATTTGGCATTGCATTGCTGCTATTTTATTGGACAGGTGTTCTTTCGGTAAATTGAGAACAAATCTGCATAATTAGTGGACATGGTTTGTTAAAAAAAAAATTGATAGTTTCAATGCATGGTTTTACAGTATAGCTCATTAAACCTTTCATGCTCGGAAGGAATGTCCATTTGCAGGCCAAGAGAAAAAAATGTTTGAAAATTTACCACTGGAATGATTGGCTTGATAACCGAGCCAGTCATCCCAGTGGTAAATTTTCAAAAAGAGTTCTTTTGGTCTGCAAATGGCCATTTATTAAGCAAAAAATTTAAATTTCTTGACACAATAGACATTAACGGGTTAATAAGTTTAACCCTTTAACCCTCATATCGGCCAAAAACGGCTTCTGCTGTGGTCTTGAAAAATGTCCATTTGCAGACCAAGACAAGACTATTTTTGAAAATTCACCACTGGAATGACTGGCTCGATAACCGAGTCAGTCATTCCATTGGTAAATTTTCAAAAAGGGTTAAAGCATTTTTCCAAAACAAAAACAAGTTAGTTCATACAAGTTTGAACACGAAGTAAGAAATGTTTTCTTGAATATTTTGAACATAATCCAATTAGAAGACATTCTTTCTCTAGTCAGCAATGTCTTCCAATCCAATTATATTCAAAAATATTCAGCAGTACATGTCAAGTTATTTCTAAGCTGTACTGTAGAATTACTTTATAGCCTTTGTTCTGATGTCATTGCTCAGTGAAGTGGTAAAATAATGAATTTCGAGACGAGAAATTTGTGCACTTAATGACGCACAAATGCATAATTCATAATATTTTTCACCGAGATCATTCATTTTAAATGGACCTTTCCACTGTATCCATCCGCCATATGACGTCATAATTAATGTGACGTGTAGAATGATGTCACAATCAATGACATCATTATGACCATAAATAATGGAGATAGGTACGTCACGAACGTATAATTGAAGATGGACTATGCGTTGTTGGACGAATTGTATGTCTGCTATTTAATAAATATCCTGTTGAATATTTTGAAATTAATTTGACTGGCCACTGTTGCTGCCATAGGCAGCAACAGTACCCAGTCAAATTAGTTACAAAATATTCAACACCTTACCTATGAAGTTTTCATGATATTGATAGTCGGGGCATTCGGTGAATGATCAATCCCAACACGGCGAGCTGTGGGAGGAGCTTAGCTAGAGTTTGGCGGGGCATAGCTAAAACTGCAACGGTCCATTAATAATAAATATATATTTATTTAGCGTTTATTTAATAGAAAAAAATATGTAAATTGTAAGAAATAAATATATAGGTGCTCTTGTACCATTATGTAAATACACAATACAGTGTACACATGTATTTATTTTTAGTAACTTAGATGTGATTGGGTTATGCAGTCATATTGATTAGCAACCCTCAAGGCTGAGTTATAGCTTTCTACAGTCTAGCAATATTCTAAGCACTGCAAATGTATCTGCTAGCAACTCATTTGTTTGCTATAATTATAACCAAAATGTAGAAACATGATCTAGGACAGACTATAACTCAATCTGTATGCTGCTCTACCCAACAGCCAGGAATTTCATTGTTTTTTAATTGCTCTTTGCAACTAGTGTTAGGCAGTATGTACATCTGTCAGTCAAATGTTAACTTTTCGGACAAGGTCGCAGCTGCCGTGCATTATATGCACTGGTCTATCTTGCAGTTGTAATACAGGGTGTTTATTTTGAAATTTTCCTGAAAGGGAGACATGATTGGAAGGTGATGCAGAAAAAAACCTTTAGAAAGGTGCATAAAAATGGCAGTTTCTGTGTATTCTGAACAAACATGTATTTGTTTTTACAAAAGCGCTTTCAATGCCAGCATACTTAGTATGATATAATGCACCCAATGTAACATCTGCCTATGACGTAATAAAATTCTCTCGTGTGTATGATGTGGAATGCTTATGCGATAATGGGCTATGACATTACATCATATGTAGAAACCGTTACTTTATTTTCACGAGTCTGAAGCGAGAGGCTTTTTTCTACTCTGTAGTTTTTCCTAGATCACTACTCCTTCCAAACAGGCTCATGGTGATGTCCTTGACAGCAGCAACTTTTAGCGACCACATTTTCAAAATACACACCATCTGGTACTAAAGACTGGAAGTTGATTATTTCAGCTGTAGAACGTGTGATTATTTGTTGTGATTGTAATGTCACGATCATGACTGAGGTGACTGACATGGATGCTAATGAATGTACATAATATGCATGATAATGAAGAAGAATAATTGTTATGCGTTTCTTTAACAGATCACCTGTCAATCAGTTTGCATTGCTGTGAAATAAATATATAAATAAAGAAAACGGAAATCGGCTGCTTTCTCACTTAGTTTTCTATTCGAAAGCAGATACTAAATCAGTGTTAACCCTTTCACGACGAAGTCGGCCAAAACTGGCATATGCAGTCTTTAGGAGTGTCCAATTGCAGGCCAAGAGATTTTTTTTTTTAATTTACCACTGGAATGACTGGCATGGTAACCGAGCCAGTCATTCCAGTGATAAATTTTCAAAGAAATAGTCTTCTCTTGGCCTGCAAATATTTAGATTTTCTTACCCAAATTGTAGGTATATGGACGGGTTAAATATTGTTGCTGTTCTTCATAGTAATGATGATTGAATGCAAGGGTTTGGATTGCTATCAACCTGGATAAAGCTTTACATTATACCTCAAAATT
Organism: Chaetoderma sp. LZ-2023a; assembly: GCA_034401795.1. Taxonomy (NCBI): domain Eukaryota; kingdom Metazoa; phylum Mollusca; class Caudofoveata; order Chaetodermatida; family Chaetodermatidae; genus Chaetoderma; species Chaetoderma sp. LZ-2023a. The sequence continues at coordinate 53,048,329 of CM067374.1, read as the reverse complement.
TGTTGAATATTTTGAAAGTAAATTGATTGCAAACCAATACTGTCTAAGGCAGAAACAGGTTTCAGTGAACATCTTTTCAAAATATCCAGTAAGGTTGCTGTGAAATTGAGATGCAATGTTTAAATATGTGCTGAATTGTTTGCCTAACGTAACCCTTAGAGGCCACAAACGACAAATACTTCATGATATGCAAAATATTCTGCTCAATATTTTGAAACTAACCTGACTGCGAGCTGTTGGCTGCCTAGGGCAGAAACAGTTTGCTGTTGAAGTAGTTTTCTGGAGTGATAACTAGACTATCTTCAAACATTTCAGCCTGCATGAGTAATCTAGCAAAAACAAGATGTGATTTCCTCTTTGTTTGTCACAGCAATACCTGGGGCCCATTCCGGAAGGCGAATATTTTCCGTTTATCAAACAATTGTTAGGTCACGTGGTGCGTTTGCCTACTTGAACGGGATGTTCGCCGAATGTTTTGTAACACGGCAAATGCCTTTATAGGTGATTCGCCATAATTTGCAGTGAAAACCAAGATAGCGGCAAAATATACAGCATCGTCAATTGAGACACGTTGATTGTCAATTTAACCATAAGTAATGCATACCAATGCATTCTTAGTGATCGTAGTATTATGTTAGTCTTCAACAAATATGTGTATGCATGTGGATTGTTTCTCAGACCATGATATTCATTATGGCGTAATAAATATGACGACATAATGCATCGCATCTGACAAACAGTTAACTCATAAATATCATGTGACGTAAAACAATGTTTGTCGAAGCTACGCGTAACAACCCATTCAGCAGGTTGAGAATAGTTTGCCATCCACTGTGAACATAAATAGGTGAATGGTCGCCGAACATTTGCCTTCCTGAACTCGCCCCTGCATGCAGCTATTGTGTGTATCGGTGCCATAACATTGGTCATGGCCCGTATCTTCCCGAGTTTGGTTAACACTTATGGTCAAGTGGGCCTAAACTAAACTCGGGAATAGTCTTCAGAAATGTCCATTATTTACAGGCATTGAAAACTATTTTTAGAAATTTACAACTGAAATGGCTGGCCAAATAAAGGAGAGTCATTCCATTGGTAAATTTGCAAAAACAGTCTCAAGTCAAGCAAACATACACTCGGAAAATTTTAGATTTTCTTGAACATTAACTCTAACACAAATATAAAGCGAAAACGGCTTCTGCAGTGGTCTTAAGAAATGCCCATTTGCAGACCAAGAGAAAAGTATTTTTGAAAATTTACCACTGGAATGACTGGCTCGATAACTGAGCCAGTCATTCCAGTGGTAAAATTTAAAAAACAATCATCTCTTAGTCTGGAAATGGACATTTTCTATGAGAAAATGTTGATTGTCTTGAACAAATTCGAGGGTTAATTGGTTAATGATTGTGGACTATCATGTCCTGTATCACCCACCAAATTACCATCATCACATTACCCAGTTTGTTGATCATTCTGCCTTGTTTAATCTCTGAGTGGAAGTTCTCTTTGTTGCTTAAACCTTTAACATGCGAGCCAACCCAAAATGCCTTCTGCAGTGGTCTTGAGACATGTCCATTTGCAGACCAAGGAGACTGGAAATTTACCACTGGAATGACTGGCTTGATAATTATTCATCTATCACAAAAACATGTATACATCTGTAGACAGCATAGGTGCTTTGCACATACCCTTTGACTGTAGATACCAACGCTATCACATGAATAAGGGTACACTCGGGTTTTCCCATCTGAAGTTAATATTTATTTACCTCTTACCCCGGCACAGGTCGAGATAAATGCACGCACACACCCAGCCACGCACACGTTTATGTTTTATTATGAGCCATGCGGACAATTAATTCAGTTCACCCCCATCCATAAGTAGCTAAAATGCAGTGATCTGGAGACATGTCCATTTGCAGGCTGACTAGCATTTACCACTGCATTAACTATGATGTTGCCTAAGGTAGCAACGGCTTTCAGTCAAGTTAATTTACAAATATTCAACAGGTTTCCTTTATGGTTAGCTTGAAATGAAATATGGCGAATTCATCTGAATGGCTAAACTTTGAAAAGATTTTCCAAATTCATTTTCTCGTAGTGACTTGCAGCTAGTGGTATAAGATGCAACTAGTGGTATACGGTCGGTGCAACTAGGGGTATAAGACGGTTTGTAGGTCTAAAATCTGTGACATTTCAGATAAAGCTGCCTATGGTACAGCTAGATAACTCCATTAGCCCTTTACTGGCCCATTACTAACCAAAATCATCCTGAGCAGTGGTCCTGGTAAATGTCCATTTGCTGGAAAGAGAAGACTATTTTTGACATTTTACTATTGGAATCACTGGCTCGAAGGCCAAACCAGTCATTCCCGTACTAAATTTTCAAAAATAGTCGTCTTGGTCTACAAATGGACATTCACTTGCGAGAAATTATTATCAATCTTGACAATTACGGATTAAAACTCAAATAGTCACACCACTGAAGTTGCGACCAGCATGTGTGACCCATTATGGGTGTGACATATGCAGCCTTGTCAGAAACGTAATTGTCACCAACAAACCGACTTACCTCTGAACCCTGGAACTGTTTAGTTGTATTATTGGGAGAATGCCCTCAATTCAGTTTGGATAACCTTGGAATGAGGTAATCCTGTGGATGACTTAATTCTCATTGTCTGTCCTCTATCAAACATATGAAATGTACACTTGCAAGCCATAAGATGGTTATGTTTGAACGCCTAGCTCAATAACCAAACAAGTCATTCCAGTGATAAATTTTCAAAAGTACAGATTTTCATGGTCTGTAAATGGGCAGTCAATAATGACATTTTGATTTTCAATAAACTTGTAAAGCCTTCCGGGAATACTTGTTTGCTCAATTAGAATGCAATTTTTTTTATCCTCGTCCCTGTAAGCGGAGGAGGGTAGGATGATTGCATTTGTCTGTGTGTCCTGAACTGTATCTCAAAAACTACTGATCGGATTTAGCTAAAAAAAATTTAATACAATGATAGAACTTGCCATATAAGATTTCCAGATATTGGTCATGATCCGGATAAAAGAAATCTGATCGAGCTCGGATAAATTTTGAGATCTGTGAATATTTCAAAGACTACTAGTCGAATTTGGTTCAAATTTTAACATGGGAAAGGATGTGCCCATACCTTAGAATTCCACAAGTTTGTGCGTGATCCAAACAAATCTGAAAAATCTGGATACGCCAACAAATCTAGAAAATCCTAAAACTAAAATATGTCAAAAATCAGATTGCTCTTGTTAACATTGTGATTCGTTGTCATTTTGAACAGAGATCTTTAATGTTTTGAAAGTAATTTGACTAAAGCATTCGATATCACGTTTGGTAACCTTTTAATGGTAAATTCAATCTCTACACTGGCCTTGAGGATTGCCCATTTGCATGCAGGCCAAGAGACTATTTTTGACAGTTTTCCACTGGAATGCCTGACTAGACAACCAAGGCAGTCATTCAAGTGGTAAATGTTGAAAAATATCTGCAAATAAACTGGATATATTAAAAATTATTCGAAAATAGTCTTGGCCCGCCAATGGAGCAAATATTTTGATTTACTTGACCAAATTTATCCATTTAAGAGTTAATAGTCGGTATTTGTCACTAAAAGTTTTAATTTTTGCTTAGTGAATATCAATGTGCAAGCAGGAGATAGTCTTCACTTTGTGGTCAAGTGTACATTCAATAAACACAGATTAATATATTTTTTACTAGAATTACTACTCTGGACCATTATAGGGTCAAGTCACAAAGATCATTTGACAATAAAAGCTATAACCATTACAAATGAGTGATTAACACTAATGGCTAAATTTTGTCAAGAAATTACAGTATTTCCTGGATGTCCATTGGCGGGCCAAGAGAAGACTATTTTTTGAATATTTTCCACTGTAATGACTGGCTCTATTATTGAGCCAGTCATTTAAGTGGTAAATTTTCAAAAGTAGTCTTCTTGACCTGCAAATGGACACTCCTCAAGAGGACTCCAGAGGCTGATTTTGTGTGGACCATCATGACAGTGTTAAGCAATCACCTGTCTTTACCAAGCATTTCTTAGCACTATATACAGTGTCCATTATAGACAGGTTGGACTATAATACAGAGAGTCGGCTTGAGATAGTGACTAGCACTCAGGACTACTTAACCTAGAACCTGGTTCGTGCCTGAGATGTATGCTATCTCGCTGTCCCTGGAGACTTCAGCAATCTTCTTCGCTCCTTGCCGCTCTCCACCCAGGAGTTTAAATGGGTAGCAGTGTCAAAACTGGAGAAGTTATCCGTAATGGCATAATAGTCTGAAAATAAAACTGACCTAGATATGGACTGAATTGGACCTAGAAATTAGGGACTCGATATAGGTCAACCAAGCGAATAGCTTCTATAATTCAGAGCTCAACTGAATTTAATCCGCTTTTCGTCAATATTTGACTTATTTCGTTTTATAGATCATGAGTATAAATTTAATTCCTTCTACCCAGTAACTGGTATTAGAGTAATGTATTTTGAAAACTGGTGAACAAAGCTTTAAAATATGTTCAGTTTTATGTCTGTTATATTTCATGAAGATATTATGGGATGTAATCGACGCGTTTCAAAAAATGTCTTTTTGGCCTGCAAATAGATATTCAATAAACAAAAATTCAAATTTCTTGCAAATTTTGATGATTACGTTGTTAAAGAAAAAATACTAGAAAATCATTGAGTTTTTGATTCCAGTCAAAATAGTTTCAAAATATTCATATTTCTTAGTTCGTAAAGAATTTCTCAGATCTGCCCAGAATGTTTGAAAAACTTGAGATATTATCACTGCCTAGAACTTAGTATGAATTGGATTCTTAGTAAGGGGAGGGGAGTGAGCCTGGGTCATGGTGCTCTTTAATCCTTAAAAAAAATTAACACCATTTAACGAGATGTTGAATCCAATTTATTTTAACCGTAATGTCTTCCAAAGGAGGAACCTTTAAATAACCTGCAGTATACGCTGATATATCTTGTTGCCCTGGTAACGTGCTAAATTCAGGAAATGTGTATGCCTTGTATATTGTTAATACTACATATGTATTATTATTATTATTATGATTGATGAGAATAATATTAAGATATTAAATATCGGAGTTGTAATTATGTATTTTACTGTAATATACTGTACATGTGATATTTTCGTGCTGCTATGACCGTGTGGTATGATATAAATACTGAGAATAATAACAGGACTGTAGTGGGGTCTTCGTGCATAAACACTAATTTAACAATACTTGTATAATAGATTATTTGACTTACGTAATACCGGTAGTTAATTTTATGTACACAGATTTCAATCTCAATAATATTATTAACCCTTTAATGGCCATAACCAGTATTTGCGGTGGTCTTGAGGAATGTCCATTTGCATGCCAAGAGAAGAAAATTTTTGAAAATTTATCACTGGAATGACTGACTCAATAATCGAGTCAGTCATGCCAGTGGTAAATTTTCAAAAATAGTATTGTCCTGAAAATGGTCATTCACTAAGAAGAAATATTTATATTTTTAGTCAACCTTGACTATTGAAGGGCTAAGATGCTGCAACAACAATAATAATAATAATAATAATAATAATGTAGAGAGAATAAGTACAAATAGCCTCCGTCCACTTTCACATTTTCTTTCCATATCTGGTAATGTATCTGGTGAATAGGGAAGTCAGAATGTATTAGCGCTTTAAGCTCTTCAATGGTCAATATTTGTCATAATTTCTGCTTAGTGAATGTCCATCTTCAGGCCAAGAAATTACTATTTTTTAACTTTTACTGCTGGAATGACTGGCTCGATAACCAAGCCAGCCATTTCAGCGGTTAAATTTTAAAAACCGTCTGCTCTGGCCTGCAAATGAACATTTATCAGGAGGGCCACTTCTGAGAATGCTTTTTGGCCATTTAGCCATTAACCCTTCCACAGATAAATTCCTCGTGTCAATCTCAGGGCAGCCAAACAGGAAAGCTGTTGAATATTTTGAAATTAATGACTGGAAGCCATTGCTGCTTTAGGCAGCAATGGCTTCCAGTCATATTAATTTCAAAATATTCAATATAGTATGCTATATATCGCAACAAATTAACTTCAGGAATTTGTCATTGAAAGGGTTAATGGAAGTGAAGGAACGTGAGTGGGGATGTTTTTGTTGGGATGTACAGGGACTAGAACATAAAAGCTCAGATAAAGAATAAATTTTAAATCTAGAAAATGTGAAAGTATTGATTTAAATCTGGAAAAAATTAATTTGGGAAATCTGTTTAAAGCTTGGCGACATTGTACTGCTTTTCATTCAACCCTTTAATGGTCAAGATTTGTCAAGAAAATTAACCTTTTTGTTTATTGGATGACCATTTACAGGCCATGAGGACCTTGAAAATTTACCAATGGAGTTACTGGCTCGGTTATCGATCCGGTCATACCGTAGTAATATTTTTAAAATAATCTTATATTGACCTGCAAGTGGGAATTTCTCAAGACCACTGCAAAGGCCATTTTTTACTTACTTGAACAGTAACGGCTTAATGATTGCTGATTTATACAAGTTTGAATTTTCCTTCTAAATCTGTAACGCCCAGGTATTCTTAATTCCTAGTAACTTGGTTCCATGGGAACTATGATAAGCTTGGAAAAAACATTTCAACACAGGTTTATCAATTGAGCAATCGCAGCTCTCAGTGTCTTTGTGTTGGATACGAGAATAACACTTTAGAAAACTCTTGATGGGAATGACTACCGGGGTCTTATATAATACTCTTGGTGTGTAAATGGTCATGATTTCTCAGGAGCCCTTCAGAATGCATTTTGAGGCCAGCTTCTTCAGTGTATAATTAAATGTATTAATCATGATGATCTTTGTTATTCTAGACTAATGCGGGTCATTTCTAGTTTATCAGTATTATCTTTCATGCACTCACTTGATAGTCATAGGCCACGCACAGATTCTTCCAGATATAGATGTTTTTCTTCTGATTAACCCTTCAATGCTCAAGCTGGCCTAAACCGATCTCTGCAAGTTTTCGTGAGAAATGTCCATTTGCAGAATAAGAGACCATCTTGAGAAAATTTTACCACTGGAATGAATGACTGGGTTGATAAACTGCTAAATTTTCCAAAATAGTCTGCTTGGTCTGTGAATGGAGATGATTTAATGAGCAAAACTTGATTCTCTTGAACATTAGCAGATTAATTTTTCTTAACCCAAGCTGTCAAAAATTTGCCTCTGCAGTCGTCTTGAGAAATGCCTGTTTGCAGGCCAAGAGAAGCTAGTCATTCGAGGAGTAAATTTTCAAAAATAGACATTTGGTCTGCGATTGGACATTTTTATAAGAAACCCAATTCGAGGGTGAAATGGTTAATACTCTCGCTCTCCACTGCTCACGTACATGACAAGGGAGGTAATTACTATGATTTATATATCACCATGTACTGGGTGAGGAAATGCATTTGCTCTTCATTGCATTCAAATGATTATTTTCCAGCTCAAGAGAAGACAATTTTTACAATTTTACCACCGGACACCAGAATGACTGTCTCGCAGTCATTCCATTGATAAGTTGTCAAAATGTCTTTTCTTGCCCTTCAAATGGATATTCACTAATCAACGATTTATGTTTTCTTGACTTAAGGTTTAACATTGCAATCTGTTAATCATATTTTGGTATAAAAGCTATTTAAAAAGAGCACATATTTTTGTGATTGCAAGATGGTTTAACCTTTGACCCTTATAACAGCCTAAAACGGCTTCTACAGTGGCCTTGAGAAATGTCAATTTGCAGACCAAGAGAAAAGTATTTATGAAAATTTACCATTGGAATGACTGGCTCGATAACCGAGCCAGTCATTCCAGTGCTAAACTTTCAAAAATAGTCTTCTCTTGGCCTGCAAATTAACATTTTCTTTGAAATTTTTTAATTTTCTTGAACAAATTCAAGGCTTAAAGGGTTACGAGATCCTTTTAACCCTTTCACAGACAAATCTTAGGAAAAGTTTATTCTTTAGAATTTAAAACGTATTCTGTTGGATATTTTAGATTAATGTGACTGGAAATGGCTTCGAGTCAAATTAATTTTGAAATATTCAACAGTTTTCCTGTATGGTTGCATTGTAAATGACATATGGGGAATTCATCGGTGATAGGGTTGTAGCCTTGTGGTCCAGAATTACATTACTTATATTAAGTGACTGGTGTTACTGCCTATCTTACTGTTCTCCACAAGCTGACTCTTTGATTGTATACTATATATGAATATAACACACTAACATTTCAAAAACTACAGATTGATAATGTTAAACTAAATAATTCCTGAATTAACTTAATTTATATTAATTTGTTAAGATTTTAACACACATATATTGAATTTGATAACCCTATATTATACAACTTAGCCATTACACTTGACCCTTTAACGGTCAAGCCGGTGAAAATTAGAAAGCCTAGTGATGTATTTTCTTTTAACTTACCACTGGAATGTCTGGCTCTGATACAAAGCCTGGTATTTCAGCCCTTGGAAAGTTTAACCCTTTTATGAAGAAGCGGGCCAAAACTGGGGTCTGCAGTGGTCTTGAGGAATGACCATTTGTAGGCCAAGTGATGACTATTTTAAAAAATTTACCACTGGAATGACCGGCTCGGTAACCGAGCCAGCCATTCCAATGTTCAATTTTCAAAAATAGTCTTCACTTGGCCTGCAAATAGACATTTGATAAAATATTTTGATTTTGACAACATTTAGTCATTAAAGGGTTAAAAGAAAGATTCATTTCCTGGCCTTCAGCTGGACATTCTCTGATAGAAAATTGTTGTTGTTAATATATTTTTATCATTACTGGGAGTTTCATGAACACTAATAATGCTTGAAGTGTTTATTTTTTAATTCTAGATAGCTCAAAATATTATCTATAGGAACGTTAAAATTGTTAATATAAATATGTATGAATGTCAGGGTAGATCACAAACTGGTAATAATAAATCACAATTATTAGCCTCCTTTCACTTAAGAGTGCCAAAGGTAGGTAACTGCAGCAAATAAATCTCAATTATGGGCAACAGGAAGAATATTTTTGATGATATGGCTAGTTTGGTAAGCTAAACAATGTATCACGGCCATGCTTTTAAATATAATGTTAGTCTTTCAGGCTGAAAACAGATTTTTGTTTACCCTTTAACACTCAGGCTGGCCGAAAATTGCTTCTGCAGTGTTTCTGGGAAATGTCCATTTGCAGACCAAGAGAGGACTATTTTTGAAAATTTACCATTGGAATGACTGGCTCGATAACCAAGCCAGTCATTCCAGTGGTAAATTTTCAAAAATAGTCCTCTTGGTCTGCAAATGGACATTTTCTATAAAATTTAAATTTTCTTTGAACAAATTTGATGGTTAAACAGTGAATAATGTGTTGCTGGCCTTGGCCACTCTAATAATGCCTGATTTCAATGCACACTGTGATCGTACACAATATGCTAGCAATTGATGTCTGGCTGGTGTTACCCTCGCATCGGTATGAAATGAACTGATGCAGATAATTAAATAAATATACATGTATAAATAAGCTGCTTTTATTGCTGCTGGTCCTATTATTATTAGTATGATTATTACCTTGTATTCAATATAAATTTGTAGAATGTTTAAAAATTAAAAAAGATTTACATAACAATACACCTCTTACCTTGATCTGTACACATGTGACTGATCTATACACGTACGACCTTAATATGTACACCCATGACTTTTGTCTATACACCCGAGACCTTGACCTAACTATATCCTTGATCGGTACAGTTGCGACCATGATACCCCCATAACCTTGATTTATACTAGTATTGGGAATTGGTACTATTTTTCTGATTGATGATTGGTTTCATATACTAACCGATGATCAATTAATTATTGATCATAACAGGCTCATTTTTTACCCATTTCGAATGCAGTAATTATAGCATGGAGGATGATAACAATGTACCGAGTCTGTCCGCTTATTGTCTGCGAGTTGACCGGGGGAAGCCGGTGACCCTTACCCTGCTAGATTGATGCCTATTGGCTCCATTGTGTGGAGCTTGTGAATCCAATGGCATTCCTTCTGTCTCCTCCATTTAGTTGAGGCTTCATCCTCAGGATCTGAGGATAGGACTTGGATTGTTCTGAATTGCATGTCTATTCTAGAATGTCCAGGTGTATTGAATTGCCTTGAAACGAGGCTATCCTATCTCATTTTGGTAGAGATTGGTGATGGAACGTAGGTGTTCATGGATGCGTATTTTGAAAGTACATTGAGTTTCTCCCACATACTGCTGCTTGCAATTTGAGCATGTTAGTAGGTAGACTACATTTCTAGTTTGGCAATTGCCAATCGGTGTGGGAGCTAGAGAAGAATCTGTTTCTGCATTTTGTGGCAGATGTTGCAGTTTTTCGTTTTGCATGGTACTGGAAGGTTTCTATGAGGTAGTGTTCTGCCTACCACAGGAAGTTTAGCTCTTATTGTCGAGTCTTTGATGGTTTTGTTTCTCCTGAACCAAAAAAGTTACAGTTTTAGGAAGGCTATTCTGCATTTGTTGCTCGTTTCCAGGATTGGCCAATATTCTGATTATTTGAGGAAAATGTTCTGTCGAAATCACAGACGACCGGTTTCTGTTGTGTAATGTCGCTATGTGTTTTCTGAGGCGGGTGAAGAAGGTTGTTTCTGACTTGTGTGCGGGCTCTGGTCCTGGCATTGCTCAGAATGGTGTGTGGGTATCCTCTGCAAAATGGCCTAGTAGGGCTAGGCTGTTTCTGTCAAAATCCTCTACGTGTGTGCAGATGCGTCTGAGTCTCAAAAACTGTCCATTTGGAGATGAGTCTTTGCAGATGGAGGGATGTTCTGACTCGTACTGGAGGTACCTGTGGGTTTTGTGTAAAGATCAAAGGTGATGGTCTGACTATCAGTGTTTTTGACCATGGTGTTCAGGAAAGGAACTTGTTCTCGTAATGATTCCATAGTGAACGTGATACTATAGTGGGATGAATTCATGTGTGTAACGAAAGCATTTAAAGCTTCTTCGCCGTGCTCCCCAGATCATAAAGATGCCATCTATGTATCTGACATAGAGTGACGGTTGATATGGTGCTCTATTTAGAAGTTTTGTTTCTAAGTCCGCCATAAAGGTGCATGCCGCTTTACTGCCCATGGCGGTTCCTCCTATTTGGAGGTAGTGGTCACCATTGAACTCAAAATTATTACATTCTAAAACTAGTTTTAGAAGGTTGAGGAGACCCCGTGTGGCGATGTCTCCTGGAAGTCTGTGTTTCTGACAGAACATGGCCACTGCTCCAAGTCCCTCATTGTTAGTGATGTTTGTGTAGAGAGAGTTGACGTCCATGGTGACTAGTAGAGTGCCTGGTGTAGTAGGTCCGTAAATTTCCACTTTGTTGATGAAGTCTGGTGTCTTTGACATATGATTTGATTTTTGTGATATGCACTTTGATGTGCTCGTCAAATAGCTACTTATTAGCTCTGTAGGACAGCCTATACCGCTAATAATCGGTCTGCCTGGGATTAGTCCATCCTCTTTGTTTGTGGACTTTTGGTAGAAGATAAAACCTAGCGGTTTAGGGATTGAGATTGATGGCAGTTATGTGGTCGATTTCTCCATCTCTGACTAGGTGATCTAGGCGTTTTTCTACAAGATTAGTGTGTTTTTGGATGAGGTCTGTGTCAATCTTTTTGTAAAACCTAGGATCAGCTAGTTGGCGGTTTGCTTCTGCTACGTAGTCTGATTTATTGTGTACTACAGTGGCCTGTCCGTTATCTGCTTTTTTAATCACGATTGTATGGTGTTGTATCAAACCGTTCAGGGCGGTTTGTTCTGTGGTGGTTAGGTTGCTCTTATTGGAGCGCCGGTGGACATGTTTGCTGAAATCATACCTGATTGCTTTGAAAAAACCCTCAAATGGCGCATCCATGGTGGGTGGCGGCAAATTTCTTGATTATGACACTGGTGGAATGACCACAGTCCCGGTTCCCTGTTGTAATAGTGTGTGTGGTAGGTGCAGGCTTGGTGTAAAGAAATGTTTGAGGCGCATGCGTCTAAAAAATGCCTGTATATCTGTATACAGGTTACCCATTTGTGGTTCTGAGACCATTGGGCTGAAGCCCAGGCCTTTGTCTAGAAGACTGACAGTTCCCTGGTTGAGGGGAGAGTTTGAATGGTTGAAAACGAATGAGGAGACCTAAGTTTCATCGTCTTTGTTGACTGAATTATTGTTACAGTTTAACATTAAGTAATTTTGGTTTACAGGATATAGCTATAGTGATGATAAATTGTTGTTGAGTGCTGTAGTGGCTGGTAAGCCGCCATTTTCCAGTCATCTTGAAGCCGTAAGGTTTTTGACTACCTGTAGGAGGTGTTCGATCGCCTGTGCGCTTCTAGTCCCCATGAGCGGTGCTGGGTTGTTCTGTGGACGTCTGTTGGTGTCTCCCCTATAGTGGTCTGCCCACTCTGTTCTGGGATTTTGCCTGTGTGTATTCTGCAATGGTCTTCTTTCTGGCCGGCGGTTTGTGCCTCTGGCTCCCCTCTATTGCTGGCGGCAGGCGGGTCTGCTTCGTGACCATCTTTTGTGGCTCGGTGATCTGTGTAGTCGGCTCTGTCTTACAGTAGTGGTGGCAATGGCTAGTTCTGCCTCGCTGGTGGTGGTGCTGTCAGTGCACCTTTCGAACGCTGCTTTGTAGCCGTTCACCACTTGATACTGGAGCTCTACATTTTTGGCAGTGTGCTCCAGGACGGATTTTGTTAGTGGTTTCAAACGCTTTAATGCGGTTTGCCCACGCATTCTTGAATTCAACATCTGTTTCTGGGCTCTATGTAATTCTTGTTCGGAACATGTTAGGTGAGCCGTCAGTGACTGACTGCTCCAATCTCTACCTGGAATTCCAGTTTGGTGTGTTTACAGGCTGCGTTTCTCCACAGCCTGTAAGATCCCAGATGTTGACCAGGGATTGCTGGTTTTTTGGTACTTTGGGTTGCTGCCGGTTTCTACGGCTGTGTTGGTTGGTGCTAGGACGATGTCGTCCTCCACCCTTCTCTTCTGCGCTCTTTCTCTTCCCCTCTTGGGTGGGTCGACGGCTGAGGAGCTTGCCTCCCCCACAATGGCTATGGCTGCCGGTTTCGTAGGCGCATGGTCATTGGCAATGATGTCGGTGTTTCACTGGGCCAACAGCGCGTCTGCATCCACTGAGTTTAGGTTTTAGGCTCAGTCCTAAAATAGATGGTAGTATGACTCTCTCCTCCCTTGGCAACTGGTTGCTAGGCTGACTCATTATAGAACTTAAGCTTGATAACAGCGTAGTCAGATAATATAAAACCAAAAGACTGGTTATAAAGCCTGACGCTTGGATTCTGTTGTGAATCCAGAAGTCTGAATGGTCTGAAGCTGTTTTTTCAGCCCCTTTTATACCTGCCTGGGGATTGGCTTGGATTTGCCCATATATGGGCATTGTTGTGTTGGTTTGCCAGTTCAGTAAGTCGCCATTTTTGACGGTTGTGGTAAATTTTTACCGGTTAGAACTGTATCCACCCATGACCTTGCTATGGACACATGTGACATTGACCTATAGATCTGCCATATTGGTTAATACATTTGTACATGTATGTAACCTTGCTGTGCACAACTGTGACCGTGACAGTATACACCTGTGACCGGGAGCTATAAATCTATGACCGATCTGTACATCTTTTGACCGTGCAGTGCACACACGTGACTTGATCTATACATATTTAACCTTGACTACATCACCTCTGACATTACTTTACACACAAGTGACCTTGATCTATATTGTGTACAAAAGATGTTACCTTGTTTTAACCCTTTCAGCCTCCAATTTGTTCAAGAAAATTTCAATTTTATCAAAGAAAACATCTATTTGCAGACCCAGTGAAGACTATTTTTGAGAATTTACCTCTGGAATGACTGGCTCGGTTATCGCTGAGAGGTGAAAGCTTGGCAGCAGCTGATGTGCAATATGTGCAATGTCTCTGATATACCAGGTATCACTCAGACATGCTTTTATAGGGTATAAAATGTATCTAATCCTTTTCCTGCATCTGTTCTCTCAGCTAATTACAAAAATTACCAGCATATTTATAGATCACTTGATTTTTCTTTTTGTATGTATGATTACTGTACTTTTTCATTTTGGTGATGGCAAATGCCAACGATACATCATTTTGCATGATTCAAATGACCTTTCCAGTTTATCCATCAATCATATGACATAATCAACTACGTGATGTGTAGAATGGCGTCATAATCAATGACGTCATGAATGGTGTAGATAAGTTTGTCACGAATGCTTAATTCATGATGGACTATGCATCGTCATATGAATTACATATCTACTATTTAGTAAACATGCTGTTGAATATTTTGAAACTAATTCGACTGGGCGCTACTTTTGGCAGCAACAGCACCTAGTCATATTAGTTTCAAAATATTCAACAGGTGTATAGTTTTCTGGAAATTGATCGATCCCAGCGAAGTATTGGTGGAGCTTACCTAGAGATGGGCGGGGAATAGCTAAAACCGGATTCCTCCATTGCATCACCATAGTATTCACTAAGAGAAGGTGAGGCTGCATTCACCTAGAAGTAAGTCATGGAAATACCTGATCTGACTGAAGTTGTTGCTGTCTGCAGTTTCAACTTGCAGTCAAATTGTTTTCAAATAAATATACAGCATGTTAACTTGCTATACCCTTTAATAACTACATACTGAGTCACTGACTGGGAAGTTGTTGGTACGCTTCAAGTTAGGAAAGTGTCTATGGTTTGTCCAGTTTTAACTGGAATATCACTCACCATAGTTAAAACTGGACAAACCATAGACAATATTACATCTACAATTAAGAAAGAGTGTTGAGAACTTTTTGGCAGCATGTCCGACATTAGTACGGGTCAACAACTTGATGAACCAACCTGTAGGTATGTCACCCAGTCGGAAACAGCAAGCGAAACAGCACACGGGCTGATCGGATATGTCTCTTCCTCCACTAACAGCTCCACAGCCACGCCATGTAGGGCCGCCAATTCCTCATCAGTTAATACTAATGTTCAAAATGACTTAATGAGGGCAGAAGATCTCATAAGAGAACTAACTGTGCAACACGTTTTCAATCAAGACTGCCTCCA
Organism: Chaetoderma sp. LZ-2023a; assembly: GCA_034401795.1. Lineage (NCBI taxonomy): Eukaryota > Metazoa > Mollusca > Caudofoveata > Chaetodermatida > Chaetodermatidae > Chaetoderma > Chaetoderma sp. LZ-2023a. The sequence continues at coordinate 53,033,128 of CM067374.1, read as the reverse complement.
ATGTTTTCTAACCGTGCTGGCGCAAAACAGTTACGCCCCAGACCCAACCTGGGACCAAGTTTTAACTATAATGCGCCGGAACAGCCGCCATTTTCCGGCACCGTAGCTCCAGCATCACTTCAGGGACCAGCGTCATCCACCAAAGGACTTTCCATGCATACTTTCAATTATCAGACCTTTTTACTGATTAAATTTTGTATAGTCATTGTATTGTCTCACTTCTTAGCTCCTTCAAACAGGTCCTTTAAGCTCCACTATGGATTCAAATAAGAAAAGCATTCTAACACGGTTTTTTGAGTTTTTAGTTGGTCTTACTATCACCTCTATGGCACTACATCACCATAGATCTTGCAGAGATAGTCACTGCCCATCTGATGAGTTCCACATATGAACGAAACGCCATACGTCTGAATCAAACAGAATGTGGTGAAAAAAATCTTGATCATATACACATAAGGGATACCACTCCCTTTGGTCACACGGGCCAACCGCATCGGCACACATGCGTTTTTTTACTACTAAATGACCCAAAAAAAACAAGTAAACTCTGACTCCAGGGAAAACCCCTGTTTTTTACCAAAACAAATATGCTGCACCGCCAAAAATATCGGTGCACTGTCAAAAAATTATTTCTCCACTGCCAAAAGTATTGGCATCGGCAAAAATATTTTATGCACTGCCAAAAAAGGCCACACCGCCAAAAAATGCTGCACCGCCATAAAAGGCCACACCGGCAAAAAAAAAAGTTTTAGCACCGCAAAAAAGGCTGCACCGCCATAAAGGGCCACACCGCCAAAAAAAAAATTTCTAGCACCGCCAAAAATGGTGCACCGCCAGGAATATGGGTTGCACTGCCAAATATTGTGCACCGCCAAAAAGGGTACACCGCAAAAAAAACGCACCACCAAAAACGGGCCACCCAGCACCGCTAAAAAAGGTTGTACCGCCAAAAACCAGACTACAGATGCCCATATAATGGCATGATACAAGCCACTTCTGGTCCCCCAGGGCGAGAGTATAAAAGGCGCCAACTTTCAGAGCTCAGATCATTCAGACTTTTGGTCTCGAAACGAGAACAAGCGTCAGGCACTCATAGAGTTAGTCAAAGTTTTAGACTAAGTCATTAGTACATCTAACTTGCTATACCATGTATAGTAAATAACATTAACATTTATAAGTATAACAATAGACTAAAATGAGTTATTAATTATGCTTCTTATAAAACTTCATTTTTATTTACACATTTTAATTTTAATTCAAGCATTTCTCATGATCATGATGTTTCATTAACAATTGTACAGATGTGTAAGAGTTATGATTCCCATTTGTCACTAATAATGAAGTAGTGATTCTCTACACACTCGATATGGATAACTGTTCTCTGTCAATCATTCATTCTGAACCACCATGTACTCAATCAATCGTCATCAGGGCTTTAGATTTAGCTAATTTTGGCACACCACCTACCTGGTTCAGGATTCATCAGTGCTCATAGAAACTAGAGAATTTTGAAATCTGCAAGATTGGTTTTGAGCCATTTTAGATTTAATAGCCGTATAAGACCTCTGAATGGCCATAAAATGGCACAGCATCTGTCTCTGAGAATTTAATTGACTGTAAATCAGTTAATTAGTGTTCATATCAGCCAGTACTAATTTAATTTGAGCTCACTAATATGGGCGGATTTCATTTGGGCATAACTTGTAAAGCCATACCTACGGGGTAATGTAAAGCCCTGCTTCAATGTCATCTTGTCTTTTATTTTCTTAACAATTTTGCTTATTACAATTCATCATTACAATTCATCATTATCATCAAGCTCATTTTGTTCAGCAATGTCATTGTTCATCGGAATGACATCAGCTATGCTCCAAATCTTTAGCGCAAATAATGGAAATATCTCGCAAATATGAAGCAGGCAGTTATGCAGTTGTATTTGTAGCCTTGGAAAAAACTCCTGCTCAGTGGGTGAACCAACAAAACTACTACTGTTTGCACATTTCTCTAACAATTCCTCAAATACGGATAAAATAAAGTATATATTCTCGAATATTTTTGGGTTCAATGGCTCTTCTCTACGACATATTGTTCGAAGTTGGTCAGTGTAATTTTCAATTTTAAGCAGAATTATGCGAATTCCTTCCTTGAGAATTTCCGATTTCTTGAGAAATAAAGACAGTAACATGCAGACATCTTCAGTTGAAATATCCTGCAAATAAATTGACAATTATAAATACAATGCAGGATTCCAGTTTCTCAGTCAATCAGATGACGTCATAATCAACTATGTGACATGTAGGATGACATCATAATCAATCACACCATAAATTATGTAGCTACGTTCATCACGAATACTTAATTGATGGCGGACTAAGCGTTATTGTATGAATTGTGTGTCTACTATTTAATAAACATGCTGTTGAATATTTTGAAACTAATTTGACTGGGCGCAGCGCCCCGTCAAATTAGTTTCAAAATATTCAACAGCTTACCTGTATAGTTTTCTGGAAATTGAAAGTCAGAGATCAGGGATCGATTGATCGATCCCAACACGGTCGAAGTGTGACTGGAGCTTAGATAAAGATGGATGGGGAACAGCTAAAATTGGATTCCTCCATACTTAAGGTTCTCCTGTCCCATTAAATAGAAATACATTAGCACGAGACATGATATGCCTGGTGGCATCTGTTCACCCGGCATGCTATGCTACCCAGCATGCAATTTTCTGACTCCATAATGGTTGTAAATTTTTCAAACAAAACCAACCCACATGCAAATAATCATTTGTCCTCCAACTCTGGAAGCATAAACATGCACGTAGGACATATTCACGGCAGTACATTCTACATCCTGTATTTCGATACTGTTCAGCACAAGTGTGTTCAATTCCAAGAGAAAACGAGTCATTTGTGGTCAGAACAATGAATGGATGAGTCATACAGACATTTGTACTGTACATCAGCAGTGATCTTTTAACCCTTTTATCATCAAGAGGGACAGATAAATGGTTTCCGTAGTGAACATTCTTCAAAAGTGCCCTTTGTAGGCAAGGGAAGACTATTTTTGAAAAGCTTTATGCACATACCGTCATTCAGTCTGTTGTGGCCAGTATGAAGTCTGAGTAAGATGACTTGTTCCAAGTCTGCTAACCGTTTAACACTCATATCAGCAAAGAAATGCCTTCTGCAGTGGTCTTGAGTAATGTATATTTTCAGACCAAGAGAAGACTATTTTTGAAAAGTTACCACGAATGACTGGCTCGGTTCGATAACGGAGCCAGTCTTTCCAGTGATAAATTTTCAAATATAGTCTTCTTTTGGTCTGCAAATAGACATTTTCCATGAGGAAATTGAATTTTCTTGAACAAATTTGATGGTTATAGAGTTAACAAGTGGTAATATTCAAGAATAGTCTTCTCTTGGCTTATAAATGGTAAATAAGCAAATGTTTTTATTTTCTTACCCAATCATGAGATTTAAAGGAGTAATTCCAAAAGTGCCAAGGATTGTACGGCGTTGGATTATACCCAACACCATACAATCCATGGCAGTTTTCGTGACTTAACCCTCCGATGCTCATTGTCATATTACACTTTAAACAGGTAACCCTTTAATGCTCAAATTTTAATTTTCTCAGAAAAAGTACATTTGCAGAACATGACTATTTTTGAAAATTTACCACTGGAATGACTGGCTCAGTTATCGAGCCAGTCACTGTATTGCTAAATTCTCAAAAATAGTGTTGTTCTGCAAATGGGCATTTCTCAAGACCGCACCAAAAGATGGCCAGTTTAAGCATTAAGTGTTAATACCGGGTGTAGCTTAATTATAAAGACATACAAGCAAGTAGTGCTTTTAGAACTGGGACAGGTAAATTACAATAATCTTATAACTTTAACCCTTGACTTTACAGTATCTCAAATACTGATACAAGACAAACTATATAAGGCAACTCCCAGTCAAATTAGTTTCAAAATATTCTACAGAATATTTCTTAGGTCAGAATAAATTCATCATTTCTGGTCTGCAAGGGTTAGACAGCTAATCTAATGGAGTGTTTGTTACCTGTTGAAGGTTTCCATCAAACAATGCACTGTCCACCATACTGGTAATGAGATCAATAACAACTTTATGAACTTCTGTGTCATACTTTAATTGACAGCAGTACACTTCAGCCACCTGAACCAAGGCATGCTGAAGACACTGCAGACTTACTCCTGATGCGATGGAAGATCGTTTAAGTCTTGGAAACAGAACTGCATTCTTTATTATCTGTAGACATTCTATTGCAGTATCTTTTATTAAGCGCTTTGTGCTTGAGTCATTTTCTTGGAAACTAGGGTTATTATTATCAGCGGAGAGTGAATTCAGTTTGACCATCCCCTGTAGAAACATAGCGTGCTTGTTTAACTGGTTGGTTTTTGTACTGGTTTGTGTCACTCTGGAATGGTGACCATGTATATTCTCTGCATTGCTCATACCAAAGTGAACTATTTCTGATGAGCTCGGTGGTGTTGGGTAGAACATGTCACGCTGGGTGAGACTGATATCTGAGAAATATAAAAGTATACAAAACAAGTTCAAAAAGATTAAAATTTTTTCAGAAAGTGTCCATTTGCACACCAAGAGATTATTTTTGAAGATTTAACACTGGAATGACTGGCTCGGTTATCAATCCAGTCATTCCAGTGATAAATTTTCAGAAATAGACTTGGTTTGCAAATGGAGATTTTTCAAGACCACTACAAAAGCAATTTTAAAATGCTTAAATTTAGCTTCTGAAAACATATTTTTGTGAAACCTATTCCAGATAAAATTTTCAAATACATGGTCATAATGGCTTTAAAGGGTTAATGAGGACTCAAGATTAAACTAAAGATTATTTAGAACATCTAACTCTCTTGCCAAATGACGATTTTGGAAAGTCTAATACGGTCGCCAGAAACAATGATTTACCAATCAATTTATGAACACGTTATTCCAGTATACTTTGTATTAGTTAATGGGAAATCCAAGATGGATATCGAAGAAAATTTACCAAATTTGTGCATAGAATTTCTGAAGCCTACTGCCATAAAGTCTGTCCATACGTGTTTAATTTAAATCGGCCCAGCATTTTAATTTGGCCTTTAATGATTTCCTGGACATCTATGCAAATCTAAGATGGCTACCAGAAGAAGAATTGGCTTGAGGCTAGTAGAAAATGACCAGGGCTAATACTATTTGTGGACTGACCAGCTTGGTGAGTTGGTAACAATTTGATATCTTAGACATAACATAGATATCATACATCAATTAAAAGAGAGCTGTTAGATGAGAGGAGACTGGTGCCTTTCAAAAAAACTAAGTTTTTAACTGTCTGATTGCCAGCACACAATACTTTCAATGGCCACTAACTCTGGATATGCCAAACATTTTGAAAACAACTTGACTGAAAGTTGTTGGTGGCTTAGCCACCAACAACTTTCAGTCAAATTGTTTTCAGATTATTCAGCATATTCAGAGATAAACCATGGGGGAAATATGTCTGCAGAAATTCAGCAGGCAGACACTTAAACTGAACCAGTTTTCATACAAAGCTGAATTGAATAACAGAACACAAAGTATTAAAGGGCTATTGAATAATCAGTAGACCTATTACTGGCTAGTTACTGCGATCACTAGTCCTGCTGGCTAGTTACTTATTTCCAACCCCGGCAAAAGTACTAAAGCCTAGCATAGCGTCAAGCAATTTTCTAGACATTTTCGGAAAATCCAATATCATTGCAGCCAAAAAAATTGACCAATTAGATTTCTCACAAGTTCTAAAACGTACAGCTCTAGTGTTTTTCATTGGTTCAAAACATGTATTTTAAAATAAAAAATACTTTTTGGAATGATTATGAAAATAAGTTTTGAATGATTTCCGAAAAAATCCGTGGAAAGATTTTACCAATCATAGTTCTGAGACCATAAGCCAATTTTAATCAAATATTACATTGTCCTCCCAGCCAAGTTTGATTTAAAGTGGTCAGTGAGTATTAGACATGATGGTGAAGTAACAATGTCATATTACCGTGAGAGTACTTCTCTTGTGTTTCTTCTAAATTTTGAATGCCCTCAATCTGTATTAGTGTCTCTGTCTGTCTCAGTCGGAGTAGTTCTGCCCGTGTCTGCTCATAACGTTCCTTCCATCGTAACTGTTCATGCTCATGTTCACTACACAATTGCTCTGTGTATTCCTTCGCTGTCAGATGTTCTGGTTTGTGTTTGATTATTGCTACAGCAGTTGCAACTTTCAGTCTTTTTATCCTGTGTTGGTCTTCTATAGAAACAAATTCAACAATTTTAAGAGGCCCAAGGGGCCTGTGTCGCTCACCTGGAATTATCGGCGACTGGCACAACCTAACAAAATGAGAGGACCACTAAAAATTTACCAATCAAATTTCTGTGAAGAAAGTTTAGCCAAGTTTTATTAAAATTGGCCTAGAGGTTTAAGCCTTTTTGTTTTTCTCAGAAATTTGCAGAAAATACAAGATGTCTGCCAAAATCGTTATATTCATGGCGGACATCTTTTTTTTACATATCAACTTTCCATGGACAAATTTTAATGGCGTTTCAGCCCTATTCATAACAGGCAAATTTCAGCCCGATCCATTCAGCGGCTCTGAAGAAGTTTTTACGAAAACCAGATCATCTAAGATAGCCGCCGAACCATTTGGAAATTAAGTTCCGTCAAACAAACTTGGTTTAGCTCTTGCCCTAGATCATATTTCATGAGGCCTGCATCGATCACCAAAGCAGTTTCAGAGATTTTTTAAAAACGCTTCTAAAGGTCCGCCAAAATCCAAGATGGCCGCAGGCCAAATTGGCCGATCATCTTTCTTTGAACAAATTTGTATCCCTATTCCCTAAGGATGCCTCCTGTCAAATATGATTGAAATCGGCCCAGGGTTCTCAAGAAGACATTTTAAATTTCCCATTGCTTTAGTATGGGAGTTTTTGGTAAGAATAACATTCAAGATGGTCGAACCGCTTATCCGACAGTTTAAAAAAATTGCAAGTTTGAAATCAGAATACCTAAAAACCTATATAAAACCAATTTCGGCTTCAAGTCCATCAAATAAAAATATCAAATATGGCCGCCAAACACTACATTTTGACTGGTCGATACTGGCCAAGTTTTTATGTATCAACTTTCTTTGAACAAATGTTAAAAGCTCTTAGTCCCTAATCATATCTGCCCAATTTCGGCTCGATCCAGTCAGTGGTTCTGGAGAAGTCATTTTCGTGAAAATTAGGTCATCCAAGATGGCCGCCAAGCTATTTGGCCAATCAAATTCCATTGAGCAAACATGGTTATTTGACTAGGTCATATTTTATGAGTTTTGAATCAATGCCCCAAGCAGTTTCGGAGATTTTTCTCAAAATAGGTCAAAATCCAAGATGGCTGCTGGCCAAATTGGCTGATCGGCTTCATTTGAACAAACCTGAATCCCTATGCCCTGCGGATTATTCCTGCCACATATACTTGAACTTGGACCAGTGGTTCTCGAGAAGACATTTTAATTTTCCCATTGCTTTAGTATGGGAGTTTCGGCGGGAAAACGGCTGCCAAACCGTTTATCCGACAGCTTCGAAAGTGACAAATTTGAAATGAGCATACTCAGCAACATATATAAAATCAATTTTTGGCTTCAAAATCCATCAAATAAAAAAATTATAAATGACTGCCAAATGCTTTTTTATGTATCAACTTCTCTTGAACAACCTTTAATGGCCCTTACTCCCTAATTATATCTCCCAAATTTTGGCCCAATCATGACATGGCCACCATAGGGTTAATAACCTGCTCTCATCTCGTGGCCAAGAAAAGGCCAACAGAGGGTTAGAAATGGAGCCAGGTACACACGGCGCATCTGCCTTAAGAAACCCGCCCCAACCCCACCTCATGCTGAGGGAGGGGGATACGGAATGTTGAATACATAAGGTCTACACATAGGCTAGCTTGCGAGTGAATAGTTAAGAACTCCACAGCCTGCGCTCCTGATTCAAAAGGCCTAAGTAAGGAGCGAAGGCGATAGGCCTAACATCTGAACCCAGCCACTATTCTCATGATTTTTTGCATTCTCATGGTACCTGTAATCAGAGGACGTCATTCATGAAGGAATTTAGAAAATTAAGCAAACTTGTGCTGGGCTACACCCAGAGAACCACATCCCATTTCATCCAAGCCACCTCTTTATCAAACGAGCACTTTCACCATCTCTGGCGTGCTGGACAGTGACCAGCAGTAGGACCGGCCCAAACACATGCTTTGATAGGGCAGGGGGATGGGCATGGCTTACTCGCCCTGGTTGGTATAATATGGGAAGACTAAACGTGGGCCAGTTGGAAACAGTCTAAGTCTGAGCAAAGTTTGGACAGCCAGTAGAGAGATGATCCTGCTCCATGTAAAACAAGGGGCCTGAATAGCTCACCTGAAACAGGCATTTCAACTAGAAACACCATCGCCTACATGTATAAGTAGAACCTGGTTGTTGCCAGAAATGCAACATGCACTAGGCTGTGTCCTACCAAATTTGATTAATATCGGCCCAGTGGTTCGAGAAAGTTTATATTTTTCATTGCTTTACTATGTGAGTCTTTGGCGAAAAAGCCAAGATGGTCACCAACTGGGAACTTGTTCACCTGATTGCTTCAATATTTTGATTGGTCAATGGCAGCCATGTTTTTTTACGTATCAACTTCCCTTGAACAAACTTTAAAGGCCTTTAGTGCCAATAATATCTGGCAAATTTCGGCCCGATTCGTTCAGTGGTTATGGAGAACTCATTTTCATGAAAACTAGAATCCAAGATATCCACCAAAGCATTTGGCTAATCAAGTTCCCTTGAACAAATGAATTATTTATTATGAACAATATGGGGTGTACAAACAACAATTGTGGTAGAGAAAACAAAACAGTATCTATATTTAATATACCTAAATAAAGGTTGGCTAAACAGAGTAATGACAATATTGGCCAAACAGTACAACACGATAGATTAGAATAGCAACAGTAATGAGAATTCGTTAAAGGGTTGAAGTTGTGGTGGGGTCTACCTAGCAGTCAGAAGACAATAGAACAAATTCTTGTCTTGTGGCTGCCGTTACGTGGAATGCTGTCTGAAGACTGATGCGCTATCGTGAATATGACTAGAGCACCATGTTCTGCCGCTGATGCCTAACATTGCTGTAATTTGACTGCTGTCTTGCGGCTGCTGCTAAGCGGAATGCTGTCTGAAGAGTGAAGACAGATGTGCTATCGTGAATATATGACTAGAGGGCCGTGTTCTGCCACTGATGCCTAACACTGCTGTAATTTGACTGCTGGCTGATTATTATTGACATGTTTCTCATCTCTTGCCTCACGCTGTGGAACTGCTGGCATTGGTGGTCTGAAAATTTGTAGAGCACAAAATCTTTAAGTGTCTTGCCTCTTGTTGCCGTATCGCAGTGCTTCTACTGTTAGATTTTCAAAGTTTTTCTTCTCACTCGCATGGGATGGTCAGCCACCAGCGCTGACATATATGGATAAATTTGAAAGTTCTGTTTATCAATGTTAAATTTGTTTATTTTCTGCCTCCGTGCTCTCGATTTCTTTATAATCATATTACATTTGTCTCTTTATTCACACAGCACCGTAATTTTCTCTCCTCATCTTTCATACAGTGGATGGTATGGCACCACCTTCTTAAAGACCATTTACACTACTGCTTTATTTCTAAAAACAACATTCTCTTGACCACTCAGGATCAACTGAATAGCCAACCCCCACCTACCTCTCTCTGACAACCAAAAATCCCAGCCCTTTTATACTCATCAGGGAGAGCAAGCCATGCCACCTCCCCCTGGCCTTTCAGTGTGACTTTCTGCTGGCGTGCTGATATCTAGCATCAAGTGGTGCTCATCGTGTACTCCCTCGTCAAGTGGCGCAATTAGATAGGCGGTGGATCTCTGGGTATACCTCAGCACACATTTCATTCTCCGGGAAGGTTTTTCAAACTATGTGAATGGTGGCTGGCTTCAGGAGTTAGACGTATACCACCTTATCTCCACATTGAGACTGACAGTATTGAAACTATGCCTCCTGTCCACTGAACAGTGCATGCGCAGCAACGCATTCATCGGACTAAGTTTACATGCTCTTTCTAATTTTGATACCGTCTTCCATCCTCAGCGAGTGATGGGGTGTGGATGAGGAAGGCATCATGCGTGCCCCTGGGTCTGCTATTAGCCCTTTCTCTTCCATGGCACTGCTACGATCTGAGTGGATTATTAACCCTGCTGTGGCATAGGCCAGCCACAGCATATAGAACCCAGGCACGTGGTACCGGCGCATTCTTTCTACATTAGGATAGAGTTAAAGACCGACAAAGTCATCAAAGGAAGTAGTTCTAAGCAATAACTGTGTTCATAATCTATGCTTGAGCAATGTAAACTTGCATTAGACAAAACAGTAGATACAGCGAGAAACTCCAACAACCAAGTCTGGCATCGACGCGGCTTGGGCGGCTGAATGCCCAGGGCGCAACGCCACGCCACAATACCCAATGATTCCACAACTTTGTGTGAGAATCTGTGTGATCTGCCACAAATTCAAAAATCTGGACAAGAAACCTTTGACAATTTGACAAAACGGAAGCGTAAGGGTCAAACGTGTCCTGTTTCTCTGATTGCAGATTGCTTTTTCTTAAAGATCTCGTGTTCCATTAAATAGACACTTTTCCACAAGATATGAGATGCCTGTTGATTTATGTTCAATTTACCCAGCATGCAATGCTACCCAGCATGAAGTTTCCTGACTCCATAATCATTGTAACTATTGGACGCCATATTCGTTTAGTCTATTGTCTGTATAGGTCAGGATTTCTGTAACAAAACCAACCCACCTGCACATGCAAATAGCCATTTGTCCTCCAGTTCTGGAAGCGTAAGCATGCACGTATGGCGTATTCACGGCAGTACATTCGACAGCCCGTATTTTAATACTTCTCAGCGCAAGTGTGCCAATTTCCAGAAAATTAGAGAAAGCTTTTATATATATTTTGACAATAATTTGCGTGAACATTTGCTATCAATGACAGCAACAACAGTCAGTACAATTATTGTCAAAATAACCATTAGGTAATGCGATTACTACCTGGTACAGATTTGATAATAATTTGAATGAAACATGTTGCTACAACAGCTTTCAGTCTATCTATTATAAAATAATCATCATAATTTTAGTTGACTCTCGCTACGGACTTGAATATCAATTTGACTGTAAGTTATAGATTTCTAAAGCACCAACAACAAGTGTCAAATTATTATCCACACACATGCAGTCAATATATTACTATTTAGATAAAGTGAGCATAGGCCTATGTACGCTTTCTCGCCAAGAATGAATGCTTAGCAAACGGTGTGTATGTTTCGTTGACATATTTGTGCATTTGTTTCAAATGCATTGATCGAACAGAAACGTACACTCATTAGCTAGGCGAAATATTTACTTCGTGCAGGCAAAGTGTATTTTGGGCATACACTCACTCTACTTAGATAGTAATACTGAGCGCTGTGTGATTCTATCGACAAAAATTTGATAACGTTGTTGGTGCCTTAGTCAGCAACAACTTACAGTCAAATTGCCCTTCAAAACCGTAGTGTTGACTGAAATTTATGATGATTATTTTAGAATATATAGACTGAAACCTTATGCAGCAACAATATTCATTCAAATCTTTATCAAATATGTAGCAGGTAGTAACTGCATTACCTATTAATTATTTTGACAATAATTTGACTGAATGTTTCTGCTATCATTGATAGCAACAACATTCACACAAATTACTGTCAATGTATATAAACGCTTTCTCATATTTTCTCCTGGACATTACCACACTTTCTCTGAACAGTATTGAAATGCAGGCTGTCGAATGTACTGCTGTGAATGCGCCCTACGTGCACGCTTAAGCTTCCAGAGCTGGAGGACAAATGACTATTTGCACGTGCAGGCGGGTTGGTTTTGTTTGAGAAATCCAGGCTTCTACACACATTAGACTAAACGAATATGGCGTCCAATAGGTACAATGATTATGGAGTCAGAGCATTGCACGCCGGGTAGCATAGCATGCTGGGTAAACTGAACCGGCATCTCATTTCTTGTGCAAAAGTGTCTATAATTAATGGAACACGAGACCTTTAAATTATTTGTTTACGCAATGGAAAATGGCGTCTGCTGTATTCTAAAAGCCTAACAAAAATATGTTAATTTATTCTTTAGCACGGATAAACGTGACCGAAATGTGTTGATCTATTAGTTTGTCTTGAAATCTAAGCACAACACTCGACTTAAGTGTAAATTTACCTGACATTTTTTCATTTGCAGCGTGTGGGTTAATCTCGTCTAATCACGTTTTCAACGAGATCCAATATGTCTGCGCCCATGAAAATTAAAAATCAATATTTATTTTTAGTTATTTTGTCATATATGTGCACTGAGTGACACATCCAAAGATGCTGTAACTGAGAAAGAATAACTGAAGACAAAATGGAGTTTCTTCAACATCTAGCACATTCACTAAGAAAGGCTAGAACTGTTGAACTTCCTGGTGGTACGTTTTGTTTTATTTGATACCAGTTTTCAATAATGATTTAATAAGCTACCTCGGAGTTACGGCGTCGCAAAGAATTATGGGTAATGTCAAAGGTCAAAGCACATAAACAAATCTCTCGAGTCTGACAGCTCTGCGGGTACGCTACGAATTTTCCTCCTCATATATGCATGTTTTATGGCGTTCTTATGTGTGAACTTCTTAGTGCCGGCTTGCTATGGAATCATATCAAGATATTTATGCAGCAGAATTAGAAAATCAAATAATATTTACGCAACTGGAGGCGGAAAACAACGCGGTCAAGCGCATTAAGCCCGGTGCCAATTCGGCCCATTAACTCGCTGTTCCGATTAGAATTGGATTCACACTACTCACTAGTGTATTTTGTATAAATTCAATAAATAAATGTTATTATATGTATTTTAGAAGTACAATTACAATATGCTTATTTTTAAGTCTATGTAATATCAGCGATTACGCGAGACTGACAGTGTAGGCCTACACACTACACCAGCTTCATAGTTAGGCCTATATAGTTTGTGTGTATGGTACTACGCATACTTGGGTCTTACAATTTCATTGTTATAATATTCCCAATTTAACACTATATAATTCTCTAGTCTCCTAAAGGCACTATTAGGCTACCAAATGTAATCATTCAATTTAATACGTGCGCGTAGATTGCGCTATTCATTGATAAAGGAATTATCCCAAACAGAGTATAATTATATGTTTATCATATTATCCATAAATAAACATCAGTCAAACAAACCACTCAGGCCGGCAGCCAGGGCAGGACCGGTGCACTATGTAATATTACCCCCAATCAGGCAGCCATGGCAGGGCAAGCAATCAGACAGCAAGGGCAGGGCATGCAGGCAATCACGCAGCCAAGGGAGGGCAGGCAGGCAGCCAGGGGAGGGCAGGCAGGCAGCCAGGGTAGGCAGGCGGCCAGGGAGGGCAGGCAGGCGGCCAGCCAGTGCTGGCAGTCAGTCAGGACATGGCAGGTAATCAGACAGCCAGATCAGAGCAGGCATGCAGCAAGGGCATGGCATGGCAGCCATGCAATCAGGCAGCCAAGGGTGGACAGGAAGGCAGGCAGCCAGGGCAGATAGTCAGTCAGGGCATGACAGGCAGCCAGAGCAGGGCAGGCAGCCAGGGTAGGGCAAGCAATCAGGCAGCCAGAGTAGGGCTAGCAGGCAGCCAGTAGAGGACAGGCAGGCAGTCAGTCACGGCATGATAGGTAGTCAGGCAGCCAGGGCATGGCAGGTATGCAGCCATGACTGGGCTGGGCAGTGTAGGGCAGGGTACACAATTAGGCAGCCATGTCAGGCAATCAGCCAGGGCGGCAGCCAGACAACCAGGCATGTGGCAGCCCCAGCGGCAGACAGACATCGACGTATGACCCAATCCACCACTGACCCACCTTAGTTGGTCGGTTGACCAGCCAGTTGGTCAATCATCCTGCCACTCACTCACTCACCCACACAATTTATCAGTCACTCACTCGTGAGTTGGTGGGTCGGTCAGTGAGTTGGCCAGTCAGTGAGTGAGCCAGCCAGCCAGTGAGCCAGCGAGTGAGTCAGTCGGTGAGTGGGTGGGAGGGTGAGTTGGTCAGTGGATGAGTGGGTGGGTGAGGGCGGTCGGGTAGAGTCGGTCGGTCTGTGAGGCGGTCATTCTGTGAATATGTCGGTCTGTGAGTCGGTCGGTCTGTGAGTTGGTCGGTCTGTGAGTCGGTCGGTCGGCGGGCCAGCCAGCCAGTCATGTACTCTGTTGGTTAGTCAATCACTCACTCATGCATTTAGGCTACTTGGTAGCCCAAACCGCCCCATAAACGACGCCACTGCAATGGTGCGTATATTTACCTAATTGATTGGCCGAACGATCGCATGGCTGGCTGTAGTTGAATTGAATTGAATCCAACTATTGATTGATTCATTTCTTTATTCTTTAATCATTGATTGACTGAATGATTATTCTGATTGCTCTAGAGTGGCTGACTTGTTGATCCTTTGATTGCTATATTGTTTAGGTGCACGGGTGATCAGTACTCGCATTGTTCTGACAAATTATTTGATTGACAGTGTGGCAGGAGGCAGTGTCGGGAGGGTGTGAGTTAGATCTTCCCAATGAAAATCTTTGAAGATTAAGCTCGATCTGAGAATCCTTCTAATACTTTAATGGTAGAGTTTAGACATATGGTTGCTCTTAAAACAAAATTAAAACAATGCACCACAACATACCATACTTCACCCTAATTTTGTTTACAAATTTGGATTTTTCAAACAAAAAGATCACCGGATTGCCATTGTTGGAGGGGGTATAGTCTATATGTGGGGTGGATGGGTGGGTGGGTATCACGAACGTAAATTTAAAAAAAAACTACTTGTTTTCAGAACCTTACAAGTTCGTTTATTGGATTTAACACAGATGCCATACAAGGACAAGTTGGCTTTTAAATTTTCGAGATGCTTGCCATATACATAGGCGTAGGGGAGGGGTGGGGGCGCTAGCAACCCTTCAGATTTTTTCTCTCAGTGTATTCTCCGTAGCGCCCATTAGGTTTTGGTCATACCCATATAGTTTAGCACCATCAACCTCCCCCCCCAACCCACCCCACCACGCCAAAGTACGTTCCTACACACCTATAAATGTAGGCGCTATATATGATATGTGATATAAATTTCCAAAAGGTTATAGCAGCTAACTGCTATTGGGGTGAGGGTGGGTGGGGGGTGTGTTAAAACATACAGCCGAACATGACGGGTTTTTAAAAAAGATTTAATAACAAATATTTATGTTCTCGACACCCCAGTCGTGGCTATATATTTTTTTTTTGGGTGGGTGGGTGACTGTGTGTTGGGGTGCAGGGGTCGACGCGCTAACCGCCGAGGCTGCTAATTATATATAAATGGAAAATAATAGTTACAAACTGTTGATTTTGTAGGTTTTAATCAATATGGGTATGAAATTTAAAAAAATTATATAATACCCGGCGACAGTCGCTGAAATCAAACATAGCAGTACTACATATTATATAGGCTAACTATGTATAGGGCATTTACGAAAAAAGGGTATTTCATGCGATTCGTGTTAGCCATATGAAATTTCTTTTATAAACATGCAGTGATTCTACGTAAGAATATTATCTTTATGTAGCGAGATGTTTGTAAAAAGTTTATTTATCTGAAAACGCCGTAAAAGCTATGTGATTATTGCTAAGCGAAGGCACACAAAGTGGTTTGTTTATGTGCTTTGACCCTTGACCCGACGTTTGATGCACATGCGCATTCGGAACTCCGAGATAGCTTATTATACTTACTTACATATAAGTAATATGAAAATAGGCGTTGCCTATAAGCGAACGCAGACACAATTTATTGCCTAAATAAATGGGACGAATTTGTATATGGTCGAAATGTCCTAAATACGTATGCGGGCGATTCCATGAAACAGGATATTCATAGTAAAAATTCAAAATGCCTTACAAGCTTTACTAATGGGTTATTTCCTTGCTTAAACTAATCAATTTACGGGATATATCAAAATTTTTGGTCTAAAGTTTGACAAACATGTATATTTTGATGTGAATGTATTGGTGTCCAAACTTTGCTGTTTTTTGGGGTGTAATTAGCTTTTTCAGTTTTCTTAGATATTTTAGAATAAATTACATTTTTAATCTTAAAATGTTATTGAGTCATTAGAGTGTTATATTCTGAATACAAAACACAAATTTGTAAGAGAAAATTTTTTTTTTTCTTAAATCCAGGATGTTAAATGAATATCAGTTTAATGTCCCGTATGACATATTTACATCTAAAAGTTTTCCCTCTGTGTTAGCTACAAAGCACAAAAAGATCTCGTTTAGTATTTTCTAACTTCAAGCTCTAACCAACACAGAGCTATGATGTACAATGGCAATTTTATATTATATACCTAAAAATGAGATATCAATGTCTGTCATGTCCCGTACAACATAATTTTAAATTGCCCCCATATTTTAGTATATAAGGTCTAATAATAGTCTAATCATTACGAATGTGTCTTATTATTGCAGTTGTTTCTTATTATTTGTAATAATTTCAATAGAAAATACATTTTTTAAATCCATGGTAACAACCAATGAGATCAGGTTTCTGAAATTGTGTACATGGATGAACAACCAATCAGACGACTTGTACTTTTTTATTTTTGGAGAAGTTGAACACATGCGTTTGCTGGATCATTGGAAACCCCATACAAAAGACCACAAACCCTTGGCAAAGCGATAAATAGACTTGTTTGTAAATTACCTTTTTCTCCTAGAAAAAAGCATGCAGTTGTCGCAGGTGTTGCTCAAAGGGTTGATTTGCAACTTGAAGATGAATGCTAATGTTAGCGATAGTCCATTTCATGTTTCAAGCCTGTCGACTGAGACTATTACATGTGTTCAGGACTTTTATATCAATCCAGATATATCTTACACTATGCCAGGCATGAAAGATGAAATAACTCTTTGGGTTGATGGCAAGAAAGTTAAAGAATGGAAATATTACCTGACACTATTCCTTCGAGAAGCTTATGCCATATATAGTCTATTACACCCAGATAATAAAATTGGTTTCTCAAAGTTTTGTACCCTTCGACCACGATATGTTCTCCTTCTACATGAAACACCAGCTGAACAATGCAAATGTAAAGTTCATGAAAACTTTTTCCTCAAACTTAACGGACTGCGGATTAAGTACGATTCAAGTAACTTTTGGGAATCTTTATTATGCGATACCGCCATGAATTCCAAATGTTGGCAGTCAAAATGTTTTGAATGTGCTGATGCAAAAAAGATGGTTGTAAGCTTAGATCAGGAACAGATGGTGAATTGGAGAGAGTGGGAAACCTGTGTGACTGAAAATGAACATGGCAAAAAGCAAAAACGGTTCAAATCTGTGTTGCATGAGGGTTGTGCTGCTGAATTGAGGGAGCTTGTAGAAGCAGACTGAGGAAATTGTTAGACATATCAACATTAAGAGAATTCAGGCTGAGGAGTTCCGAAATGATCAGGCAAATCCAACCAAAAGAGCTTTACAAGTGGATTTTGCAATGAATTACTCTTGTGAGTACCAAGAGGAAGTTCAGAGTGCTCTTTGGAGTAGGAGCAGTGTCACTATATTCACTGCCGCAGTAATGCACCTTGGTCTATGTAAGACATACCTTGTATGCTCCGACACCAATATAAGACCAAGGACACAGTGGGCATATTTATAGACCACCTGTATCAGAATTATATAATACCTGTTAATTGTAGTGCAACAGAGGAGGTTATATGGACAGCTAGTCCCTCTTCCGAATTCAAAAACAAGTTCATGATGAGGTTGTTACAGGTTCTAAGTGATAACTACAAGCGCAAGTTCTCATGGAACTACTTTGCCACAAGCCATGGTAAAGGTGTGGTGGACGGGCCAAATCAATAGTTCGAGCATAAGTGATGAGTAAAAAGTTGTAAAGAAGAGTAGTGCAGTTATCAGAATATTTTGCCAGGATTGCATCCAACTTATGGATAAAGCAAAAGTTATGCATATTTCCAATGAAGAGATTGAGAAATGCATTGGAAACTTAGTATCGTGGTATGATGTCACATCCATTGTCGGCATTCAGAAGATGCACATAGCCTGTTGTCTGCCAAGTGGTACCATTAATTTATATGAAAATGCACAGACAGAACAGCCTACACTTGCCATCCACGGTCATATAAAACTACTGACTCCAGCCAATGAACTACGGGTACTTCAGACTCAACAACTTGAATTAGGAGATTGGTGTGTGGTTGATTATGAGGGAGAGCATTTTCCTGATGAGGTGATTGACATCAAATTTGGTGAATATGAAGTAAACGTCATGCACAGAGCAGGAAAATACTTTAAGTGGCCAGCTCAAACTGACAAACTCTTCTACCAACAGAGCTCAGTAGTAAAGAAATTAGCAGGTCCCCCAGCCATGGTTACGAGAATGTGGCCAAGAGTTTTGTCGGAGTTTCCGGACTTTGATTAGCCATTGGTCATGTTGGTCAACACAAAACCATGTAGATCACACACTGCAATCTTTTAGCATTCAACCTAATGTTCATTTTCAAAACTAAGTTCCGACCCAGTCATCACATGCAGCAGACCTAAGCTTACTACCATCTTAATTCCACTTTTCAGCAGATGTTTCATGTTGTAGTAGAATATGCTAGTCTCACTGCAAAGGCAGGCTCAGACTAGTTATCCCTGTGTAAAATTTCCAAAATATTCTCTTTGCCATGCAACAGAAATTTTTCAAACTAATTTCCTCAAAGGTGTTTCAATTTTCTCATAGAAAATGTCCATTTGATGAGCAAGAAGACTATCTGTGAGAATAAATTTACCAGTGGAATGCCTGGTTCGGTGTTCGAGCCAGGCATTTAAGTGGTAAATTCTCAGAAATAGCCTACTTGTTCTACAAACATGACAAATGGACATTTCTCAAGACCACTGCAGAAGCCATTTTTTACTGTCTTGAACTTTAATAAACCTTTAAGAAAGGTGAAAATTTATAAATGTATATTCATAGTAGTTACCGATTGTAGTTTAAAGTGGAATACAAGTTTAATCCATGTTCAAATATATTCCTTTGTTGCACCCACACACACCCACCTCCCACCCACCCACCCCCCATAAATTAATCCGTCCATCTAGGCTGACCTCTATCCGTGATCATCCATCTGGAGTTTCAATTCTGTTTCATAGCTCAAGTTCTACTATGTACAGCTATCATCAACAAACTCAATTGGTCACAGGGTGGCCCTTGGTATCCAGAAGAACCCTATTAATTTTGGTGGTCAAATGTCAAGGTCATAATGACCCAATTAATGGAATTGTGTTGCGCCTCCGGATGATAACTCATGTTTTTGCTGGTTTGGCAGTTAAAGGGTTAACCAGATCAAAATAACCATTCTGATGTCAAATTTCTTGCTTTCAGTGAGCCTATTGAAGACAGTTTAATGACATTTTGGAAATAAGATACCAACTACTCTCGACAACATTATTTTCGAAATGTACATCAGTCTGTCTTATGTCGTACGGGATGTGTCTAAATATCTGACTTCAAATGCCCTCACATACAATACAGGCAATATACAAATTATGAGGAAAGCTTATTATGATTAAGCCTTTAACCCCCACAAGTAACAGAGTTTAAAGGATTTCATGTCAATCACATACAAACATGGTACATGCAACTTGTGAAATGGATTTTGAAAGCTTTCCTCATTTGTATATTGCTTGTATTGTATATGAGGGCATTTGCAGTCAGATATTTAGACGCGTCCCGTACGACATAATGCTTGTCCCGTACGACATATTTTCTCAACTGTCTTTAATTGAGTGCTATTTTTATATTAAAGGAATTATGATTTTAAAATGAGTTTAGTTTGCTTTTGGTATATTTCTATTATTAGATTAATCCATCATTAGAAGGAATACCCTAAACACTTCACAGAGTTTTTGAGTGAAAGATGTGTTTAAAAAAGTCATGTCTTTTTGCTGTCCCGTACGACATAATACAATTTTCAGGATTATTTCTACCAAGATAGGTATTCATCTGAAATGCCTATTGTTATATGATAGGCTATAGTCAAACTTTAATGAAAGTGTTTTGGGATACTAATATAATGTAGTTTGCTATCCAGGATAGAAAAACCTTTCTGGATGTCCCGTACGACATATATGGAATCGCCCAAGCCCATCTATAGTATTTTGAAGCTAATTTTTCGTCATACGTGGAGGGCATTCTGATAAATCCAGTCCACGATATTCACAACAATGCGTCTGCCCATTGTCAGTGATATCCGCCACCATTGTTGCGTCTTTTACTGGGGCCTACACCATTAAAATAGTTGCACCAGTCCAATGACATTATAAAAGTTGTACCGACATATCGCGGTGCTTCTCGCTATTTGAGGGAAATACAAACAAGTTCATAGTAACTATGACGTTATAATGAAATATCGTCCGCTAGAATTTTTAAATCGCGTTTATCCAGACATAAGCTACAAAAAACGGGAATTAATGCATGTCTGCGAGTATATACATGTATGTACATTCCATCCGGGTGCGAATGGCATGGTACCCGGCTTTAAATTTCCCGCTATCTTCGCTAAATGCATACAACATTGACAACAACGACTTTCCACTGCCATGAGTGTTAAAAATAATACGAGGCAGTCAATCAAACCTCGTATTGCATATTGCATTTACAGACGCATAAATAGGAATAAATAACACTTTTATTTGGTCTGCGTCAGACCATTTAATCGCTTTACATTCTAAAGTAAATGTACGCTATTTCGTGATGACAATATCACACACATTTTGGACATTGAAAATGTGCAGGAGGTTGCCCTAAAACAACGAGAGGAACATAAGCATAATGAAGAACCATATCCCATAATGCAACGGGGGGCCCATGAAGAAACCACAAAAACTATATCATAAGCCGAAACCGGAAGCAAAAAAAGCTCGCGACCGGAAACGAAGCTTTCTCAGTCACATGGTATATGTATTTTAGCCTGGTTCCCTGTCTCATTTTCTGTTGATTTTCCCTCATTACACGTATGTACATGTTATCTATATATGCACACTTCGTTCGTGATGGCTTCGCGCGAAGCCATCGCACACTGCGTTCGCTATTATATCCTATGCTATCCATGCATGCTATAAGCCTGTACAGATATTTGAACAGACTGACGCAGTGGGAGTAGGGTGGGGTGGGTGGAGGTTGCAAACTCGGACTGGGATATACCAAAACTTGGCCATATGTGTGTCTAATTTCTTTTTAAAAGTTTATGCTTGGGGCACTTAATACAGATTCTGGCAATAGTTTTGTTGCAGAGCGCTCTAACAGAGTGGACCTATTGAAACTATTTTTTGCAACTCCTACTGAACATAATGCTGGACATGGTCAATTCCATGGAGGCGTCTATAAGTTTCAATCATATCCCCTTATGATTGCCTGAAATATAGCTCAGTTGGTAGGTTTCGATAATTTTTTTCCCCTCGTGTGTTAGTTTTTTTATATGTGGTATCAAGAACAAACAACTAAATAATTGAGAACATTTGAGTTGTCAAGTGGGCAGGCTCGGATGTAGGCAGCATACTGCAGCTTACACTATAGCCAGCTAGGGTACCGTATTTCGCTTAATAGTAGCCTAGGCTTCTATTAGGACAAGGTGTTCAATTTCCAACCAAACATCTGAGAAAGGGGGTGGGCTTATATTACAGAGTTTTCCCAAAAAAGTGTTCTAAAAATTAATACTACGGAAATTCAACGTATTTTCTCCCGTAAAAATTCCCACCGCCTGCGTTTAATATATACCTCAAAACATCACCAGGGAAGTGAAATTATTTGATTTGAGCGCCTAAATATTGTGTATCCTTTAATAAAGCTTGTTTATTACATCAAAGTTAATCCACAATTTGATACAAAATGGAGTCGCGAAAAAATACAAATCACGTGATTCACCTCCAATTGAAGTTTATTTTAGAGCGAGTACTCGGATATAAATATTCTGGAATCCGGGACTCGGAACTCGGGAATATCTATATATTATCATTGCGCGATAGGAACTGAGTATTATCCTGATCTTAAAAAACGGGTACCCGTTTGATAAACTCCCGTTAGCATATAATATTTCGCGAGAACATGATACCTTCCATCTCAAGAACTGCTGGCTCGCCAACTTAAGAAGCCGGCTATATTGGCGTTCGTAAGAATTCAATTTGGATCATTTAATGTTGATCGGCGTTACAAAATTCATGCACATTTTCTCCCGTGCTTGTTGTTTGGTTCATAAATTAAGTCTTAAAATGTATTTATAAGGAAGGTATTTAATCATGCCAAGACTGTTTTACGCGCATTTTGACTACAAAAGTGTGGAATAAACGTTATTATATCTTGAACATATGTGGCCTACTACTAGTATTAATCTAATAGGCGGTCAAGATTTACAAATCCGAGGCCTGTATTGACTTCTAGAGGGGCCCGGGAATGTATCAGGGCAGAGATCGGTCTGAAGTAGACAAACCCTGTGACACGATTGTTATTATTATACACGCTATTCTTAAAAA
The DNA here is from genome assembly GCA_034401795.1 of Chaetoderma sp. LZ-2023a. Lineage (NCBI taxonomy): Eukaryota > Metazoa > Mollusca > Caudofoveata > Chaetodermatida > Chaetodermatidae > Chaetoderma > Chaetoderma sp. LZ-2023a. The sequence continues at coordinate 53,010,388 of CM067374.1, read as the reverse complement.
TTTGCTCTTAATAAAAATTTTCCTATACAGTCTGCTGAGTTCGGGGGTGGGCTTCTAATACAGAGTTTTGCCGTTTTAAAACTGGTAAGAAGTCATTGGAGCTCATATGTCAAAGTTAGGGGGTGGGCTTCTATTAGAGCATACGCTACTATTAAGCGGAATACGGTATCCTCGCTGTAGGCAGCATACGGCGACTGACGACAGGATTTCTGTCACTTGATAACTACACAACATATCTCAAGAACAAAAGATTTAAAAACAGACAATTATTAGTAGGCCTATTTTCTTTTTGCAGGGAATTAAATATTATTAGCTCACCTGGGCTGAAAGGCCAAGTGAGCTTATGATGTGGCGACCATCCGTCCGTCCATCATTCATCAAATTTTGCTTTAAAATGTTACTCCTCCTTAACCAATAGCCGAATCTTAACAAAATTTTGGTCAAAGGATGCTACTATGCTCGGATTCAGAACTTCCATTTGGAATTTTGATTCATGAATCTTTTGGGTCAGTCTTAGATTTTATTAAAAATTTACCGGAAATTGTTAAATTACTGTGTCTCCTTACCCTTTTGACCGATTTCAATCAAATTTGACTGAAAGGATCCTATGGTCGCACTCGATCCATTGAAATCAAGCAGGGATGTCAACAAAGCCTCTACGATGTACAAGATCATGAATGGCCTAGTAGATGTGCAACCTCGTGGAAACCCGATCACAACAAGCAGGCGCCAAACTAGAATTCACCATAGGCTGTTGATCACACACACTCGTACGGGCATCGGAAACTTCACTCCTTCTTCACATCCGCAATTCGGTTGTTGAATAGTTTACCAGCAGATGCAGTGTCAGCTCCTTCAATAGAGGCTTTCAAAATATTTTGACCAATTTCAACCAAATTGGGCTGAAAGAATCCTATGATCATAGGCTCTAGAATTTCCATTCAGAATTTTGTTGCGTAAATATTTGAGTGAAAATCCTAGATTTTATTAAAAATTTACCGGAAATTGTCAAATTGCTTCTTCTCTACCAATTTGAACCAAATTGACTAGAAAGAATCCTTTTGTCATAGGCTCTAGAACTTCCATTCAGAATTTTGTTGCGTAAATATTTTAGGTGAAAATTCTGGATTTTATTAAAGATTTACCGGAAATTGTTAAATCTCTACTTCTCCTTACCATTTTGACAGATTTCAACCAAATTGGACTGAAAGGATTCTATTGTAATAGGCTCTAGTACTTCTATTCTAAATTTTGATTCATGAATTTTTTGCGTGAAAATCTTAGATTTTATGAAAAATTTACCAGAAATTGTCAAAACTCTGCTTCTCCTTAGTTGCATGACATATTTCAAACAAATTTGGCTAGAGTGACCCTATCAAGGTAGACTAGAATTTCTATTCAGAATTTTGATTGGTAAATTTTTTAGGTGGCCATCTTGGATTTTCCGAAAATTATCCATCATATCTATTTAAATGCAAATGGTTCAAATGCTAATGGTCGAGGTGAGCGCCACAGGCCCCTGAGCCTCTTGTATAAAAAGGAACAATAGATTGGCAAAGATAAGATTTTTATTGCGAAAATCTTATCACTATGTAATTGAAAGCATTTTATACATAAAATAGTTTCTGCCCAGGCAGAGGCAGAAACCGAGCAAAGCTGAAGCAAATACCCAATCTCAAAGGCGGTTAGAATACGATCAGTAAAGCAATAATAATTAAATGAAAGAAGACAGCTATGATCACGATCATCTAATCCATCAAATGACCATTCAAATGTAAAAGATATCTCAATATCGTCCATATATTCCTTCATCCATTTAGATATTTTGATAAGTAAATAGAAAGAATATTTTTCCTGTAAGTCGTTGCTGCTTTAGGCAAGTATGCATGCACAAATTAATTTCAAAATATTCAGCAGATTAGTGATAACAACGTTGTGATCTCTCCAATGTTCTGAACTGTGAAAGGGTTAAGACGCAGAGACACATTTGTATACGCTTGATCAGTTGTATTGGATTTCTCAAGCATGAGTTCCTCTAGAGGGAGATTCCGCTGTTATCCAATCAAATACTGACACGTCACACTGACGTTTAGCACAACAGACAAAAACATGGCGGGTATTTTTGCAATTTGTAGGCCAAACAAGGCGACTAACATCGGGCTTGTAAACTCATTATTTATAAAAAAAATTAGATCAAATGGAATACTAAGGATGATTTGGGGATTGTGTTTACAACTAAATGCCGTGGTTGAATCTGATTTATGGACATTAACAACTTTGAGTTGTGCAAGAAAACATACAACAAATCATAGTCTTAAACAATGCAGTAAGTTCGTTTTTATTGAACACACAATACAGTAGGTATATTTTTTAAAGTAAAAACATGCACAAATAAATATACACACACGATAATATAATCGATAATTAAGCACACGCAAAGTTACCAGTTTCTGTTACACTTTTTCACTGCGTCCCTCATGCGTCCTAGGGGACGCAGAGGGTTAATTTTTAAGCGTCCCTCTGCCATTTTTATGCGTATATATGCACAAAAGGACGCATAAGGGCAACTCTGTATACAAGTATTGGTCACACAAACTACGTGTAGAGCTTTAATGTTGTTTGGCAATCTAGACACGTGTATGGCCTTATCATCCATAAAATCTTGTTTCCTTTTGTAGCCTGTATTTGACAATGAGTGCTGAATCTCAGCTTAACAGTTAGCAGGTCTTGGAGTGACACTAAATTGCTGTAGAAATCAACGCTTTAACCCTCGAATTAGTTTTAACAAATTCAATTTTCTCATAGAAAATGTCCATTTGCAGACCAAGAGAAGATAGTTTCTGAAAATTTTCCACTTGAATGACTGGCTTGGATATCGAGCCAGTCATCCCAGTGGTAAGTTTTAAAAAATAGTCTTCTCTTGGTCTGCAAATGGACATTTCTCAAGACCACTGCAGAAGCCATTTTTGGCTAAACTGAGTGCTAAAGGGTTAAAACTGTGGGCGTAAAAGTGAACCCGCGCGGTGATACAATTACAGTCAATATGCAGACCGGTTCCGCCATTCCTGTCACTGAAGATGGAGAGGTCTCAGATTGCTGGCTGTGTGTGAAAGTGTACAGACCGTCTTCAAATTCAAAATGGATGCGCACAAAATGTGGACAAGAATTTGCAGGCATTGCATAGATGCTTATGTCACAGGACCCACTGGATGGGTTGAGTAAATTTTATTGTCTGTATCAAGCTAGTGATACAGGCTTTAAGACAGTTTAGGCATTGACGTTTTATGACAATGTTCAGTAGTTCAAGGTAGAAGACCACCAAGTATTATTCTGAAACAACATGGCTATTATAAATAGCTAGATAGACTATAACCACTACTTAGGTTGTTCCTGAACAGTTTTTGGTGGCTATTTCGGACAAGTACCATTGCTTCCAAAATCATCAAATTTTGTCCAGACTAAATGCCTTTGTTGAGAATTCAGAGGATGCAAACATCAATCATAGCCAATACACTGATACACCATAATATGGCTATACAAGCTGCTGTTCTTGATCTCCTGATTGCCGTTTTCGACTGTGTCTGTTATCATCATGCATGCCTTTGTGCATATGTGGGCACATGGCCACCCTTCCAGGGACCAATATCTCAATTCTGACAAATCCCTCCACTAAGAATATACCTTGTCAAAACTGGTAATGATGGTGTTCATTCGTATGCCGCTTCTGAGAACACATCTGTCATGCACACCACTTCAGATATATGAAGAAATATGCGGGATCATGTCACGATCATGTCACTGACACAAACAGGCACACTTATACATGCAAGCGTGCAATCATTGCACAAAATGGACTCCACCACTTCAATGACACAAAACACATTGAATGTATTTAAGTTCTCTAATGAGCTACAATGATGGAACAAAATGTTGTAAGTCTAAATCGCTCTTTCCCCCCAGAATCTTGACCTTTATTAATTAACATAGTTATGGCGCCATCCAGAGCATAATTTTTCAGTAAAAGAATGGAATGTCATGCTGTAGAAGATCTGTGAGCCCTGTGTGAGAGAATCAACATCTAAGATTTCATAAGTCTATTGAGTTATGTTTGGGGAAGATGATGATAGGAAAACCAATAGAGCCGACAGCTTTTGGTGGTAATCTTGAAAAACTGGTTTATGAACAGTAACTCTGTTGATGGTTGTCAGGTTGCTTTAAAATTCTTTATCTAGGCACGCTAGGTGCAGTGGGGAAGAAACCTATTTAAATTGACAACACTGATCAGAAATTCAATATCTTTACAAGCTGCCAGTAGCCATCTTTAAAAGTAATTTTCATTCAATTGCACCAGGAAAGTGTGCCCGGGCAGATTTAACTTGTATTTTTCCATTCTCCGTGTTTATAAAATTTGTATAAAATTATGATTTAACTCTTTCAATGACAAATCCCTGAAAAGTAAATTCTTAATCATAGAAAACTTATTCTGTTAAATATTTTTAACTTAACTGTCTTGTGAGGACCTGTGGTCAATAATGAGTTTCAATTAATTTTATGGTCTACTACACTATTTAAACACAATAGTGTCACTGTGACAAGCATATGAACTATATCATTTTCAAACCAACTTCTTCCATGTATGGAAGTAGCATACACTCATATTTCAATGTTATGAAAAAGCAAACCTGTAGCATATGAACAAATTTTAAATAGGTAGGTGAACTGACAGATGTTCAGAGGTCCCTAGCGTATCATCTTTACTTACAGTGCAGCTCATAAATAAGTTTAAATGCATCCAAAGCAAAAACACAAATATGTTAGTTAGAACCATATGAACATGATACAAGAGACGTTATGTTGAATAATATTTCGAACACAATTTGGGTTGAAATCCAACCCAATTATGTTCAAAATATTCAACAGTATATGTTATTTAAGTTGTACTATAAGCATGCGGACGGCAGTGAAAGCCTCGCTACGCACCTCAATCGCTGCCTAAATTGTAAACAAACCGTGTACTGTCAATAATATGTCAATGTAGACTATACGCAAATAGATTAGTTTAGATTAGATTTATATATACCCGACATTTTAGTTAATTTTAAACACAGCTGGAGTAACTGCTATATTGCAATCATAAATTTATTCATAAGCCTACACAATGGTCAATTACGATCGTACGTGCACTGAGCGGTATAGGCCTACTTAACTATCATTTAAAAAGTTGTACATTTGTGTGCATGCATACCTATCATCTATGCAAAATCTGCCGTCAATCCAGAAAGATAAGATATATATGCATTTGTAGAATTGTATTCCAAGAAGTGTGTGGGTGGGTTTGATTAAATATAGCCTAATTCACGTACACGAAATCCGATGTTACTGTCACCTCTAACAGGCCTATACGTTAGAATTGTGATGTCAGGCACCGTGACCATGAGGTCTGTCCTTTAAGTTTGATCAACAAAAATATCATCAACTTCGATATTATTGAACCTTTGTGCATCTCGAACAATGTAGTGTCCCTGTGTGAACAATGAATTGTCAAAGAATAGGTGCATATGTGCCTAATGCGTGCAGCGGTAGAGCTAGCTATGCTCACCGAGATAATAATCTAGACTAATAGGAATTGGTGTCATCCCGGTGTGACGTCACAACTCTAGCGTGATAGCTAAAAACGTTTGGTTGTCAAGGTGATTGCTATATGCTCATCTCAGCTTTGGCTGGGCCGATTACAAAAATTAAAAAAGTATTTTGTTCTTCTAGTAAAGGAGAATCTGTATTATGATTGTCAAGTTAATCAGAGCAATCGGGTATCTAATCCTCACACCATCTTTAATTTGACAGGAAGCCTAAGGCAGCAACAGCTTCCAGTCAAATTAATTTCAAAATAGTCAATATTTTCCTGTATGATCGCATTGGAAATGAGAAATGGGGAATTCGTCAGTGAAAGGGTTAAGAAATATTCTGTTTGCATATTCGTAAAATTAAGGTGAGTATGTGACATACAAATGTACCTGTCATTTTGTTGCTCTTTAGACAGATTACATTTGTACATTTCACACTGTCTTGACATCAAGATGCTGGGGTTTCACTTAAACGTGAACCAGTTAAATATCTTTGACTAACTATTCTATTAAACCATAAGCAGATCTGATATATGTTGTGTTTTATGTTTCAGATCACCGTTCAGCATTCTATATGCTTATGTCCATGGTGATTGCCAATCAACACAGGTATGTCGTTCTTTTGTTTGTTGTTTGCCAAATTTATGCTTGTACATGTAACGCCACGATCGTGCCACATTTCACCATTGTCTGAATGGATAATTTAACTAAATTTAGCAAATATGTTCCTGTTAATGCCCACCCTATATACCTACACATGCACATGCACATACACATGTGCGCAAACAACACCAGTACCACCACCACCACCACCACCACCACCACCACCACCACCACCACCAGCCGGGATCAGATCAAGTCTAAAGTTGAGTGCACGATAACAATCTTTCTTTCAGAGCCAGATCAGGCCAATATGTTCTTAAATATCCATAGATCGATGCATAATTTTACAGATCTGGATCCAGATTATCTTAATCCCATTCAGCTATTTCAGTGATCAAATTTCCAAAAAGTCTTCTCTTTATTTGCAAATGTACATTTCTTAAGATCACTGCAAAGGCCATTTCTGGCAGGCTTGGCCATTACAGGGTTAATTACAATACATCTAGATATGAAAAATGTATTCTACTTCAAGAATCTCTATGGCAACCACATTATGGATCATTAAAAAGCTACAGTCATAGGTGTGTTATCGCATAATGTGACAGAAATATAAAATTGTGTTTTTAGCCACTTGTCTTAAGCAAGAGCCATACTGTGACCATCCTAATGGCAAGTGATCCTAATAGACAGGTTGGATTCTGTTTATTCTGCATTATGTTTATCATATTCTCAGATCCGTAACAGATTTACTTGCAAGTTCCAAGTTCAATGTCAGCTATACATCTGGCCGTGCACAGAGAACCTTGCTGCATATTGCTGCAAAGTAAGTAATATATAATTAGAGATTATAGGGCTGCGCGATATACCGATACCATATTTAAAACCGATATCCTGCTCTGATGGTTTCATAACTGATTATAAAAAATAAATCTCGAAAAACCGAATATGAACATATTTTCGGTTTTTCGTATCAGGATTGTTAAAAATAAAGGATACTAACGAGCATGAAAAGCGTAATGAATAATAATGGCCATACTTTTCATTAAGCTACGTTCGGGGCAACTAATAATTGAATGTGGCCCCAATTGCGCGTATTGTGTAACTCCATGTAACTGGAGAAATCAAGCAGCGAATTAATTAAATAAATATCCACTTGTCTTTTCTCTGGTAGTCTCAGATAAATTTGCAATATAAAACACAATACTAACGCAGGAATTTGTCATTGAAATTTGTATCGGGGAAAACATTTCTAAACAACACCATCCATTTTATTTACGTCACCGGCTAATTAACATAATGCAAAGTCGTCCCAAAACTAAATCGCCCGAATGCATAAAAATCTCGCCAATAAATATAATGCTGAATACATTTTGCTGATTAGGATATAATTTTAAATAAAATTATTATTCAAACCATTTTTAAAACGTTATCTTCTATACACAATATCATATTAACTTATGAAATTCGTGTTCGCAATATTACAGTCAATATATTCTTCACGGCATGATTTCGTCCTCGGGCCGAATTGGAACTGAAAGAAGAAAGGGAGATAATTACATCATAATTAATTACAATCAAGTGATTTACATCTTTTCGCAACCTGGTTTGCTGATTTATGATTAATTTTGATAAAATAAACGATGTTTATTTAACTGTGCGTAATATTTAGGCGGTCTAATTAATAATTTCACTCCCGCGATGATGGATATTATGAGGTATATTAAGCTTTAAAGGCGTAAAATGTTACGAATGTATCAGGGCATGAAAATACGTTCTGTTTTCGTGCTGTTTTCGTGCTATTTTTTATCATTTAAATTTTTTGTTTCATGTCCATAAAACCGATATTTGGTTAAAACCGATATGAAAAGTCATATCGAAACCGATATGGCTGTAAGCCAAACCGTGCAGCCCTAATAGATTATCAATTAAATTACTAGCTTTATGAAACTTAGTCCTTCTAATGTCCTTGGTGGCACATGAGGATTCGATAAGTAAGCATCACTGTTTTCAGTTTGCAGCAAGCTGGAGTGATCGGATCATCCAATCTGTCACTCAAGTGTCTGGCATTGTAATTATTTTTGTCACATGTTAGCAGTTGTTGCAACAAAAATGACAACTCTGGCACGAAAATCTAAAAGTCTATCACGAAGGTGCATGAATTGTATGTCTGATGAATTTACAATTTAATAACATTGTGTTGAATATTTTTTAACTAATATGACTTGGAGCTGTTGCTGAAGTAACTGCTTAAAGTCATATTATTTCAAAATATTCAACGGCTTACACATACAGTTACCTTGAAATTGGGATTCTTAAAAGTCATGGTTCAAAGTGTTAAAATAGATTTTGAACACATACAAAGTGGGTGGAGCTTAGGTAGGAATAGGTGTGTCATAGCTAGAACTTACGGTTCACTGAATATCATTGATTATTCTTGTCCGGACGGTACTTTCAGGAGTTTTGTGTATACAATAATCAAACTTAGTGTATGGATGCATTTTCACCTACCGCTTTGTCAGGTATCAAAACTTGGTCAACATGACTTTCTTTTCATGGATCACTGACAATTTTTGTTTGTCATTGGTCTTGTATACATTAACTCCTCTTGATATATGAATGTATTCTACTTCTAGTATCAATTTATGGTAAACCCAACTTCAAGATTAATTGCAGGCATTCAGCGAAAAGTGGGGTTATCCTTTGTGATGCACTGCATATTAATATGCTTTAAGCTAGAGATATTAAGATTTTGGGGTTGAACTGGTCAATTTAGTTACCTCATATGATTCTATTGTAAAGTTGTATAAGATCTTATTTGTGAATATTATTATACGATATGACAAAACAAGGATAAATTTGTGGAATACCCCCGTCTTCGATATATTATTCAATCGGGCCATCATGAATGCAAAAGTGTCTATTTTGGAAACAATGTTGCTGAAATCTGTTGCTGTTATGGCTTAGCTCTTGACCCCAAAATTGGCACTGGGACCACATGGACAAACATCCACCGACATTTGAAGATCACTCCAGTAGACACAGAGTTATTGAAAAACATGTCCAATGTGTCCATTTTTAAATCAATGCTGCTGAAAGCTTTTGCTATTGCATTTTAAATTAAAATTGGAATACATCTTCGGGACACTATGGGCAAGGTTCCACCCAAGTTTGAAGAAGATCCCTCCAGTAGAAGCAGTGGTATTGAAAAACATTCTAAGAACAAGAAGACGAAGCACTTTATGACACTTGTGTTTAGCAATGTGGTTAATGATTAGCTCAAGCGATACATGAATATAGTTAGATATAGACTGTGAATACGATAGTGCTAGATATTATTTTATTGTTTTGTCCTTTCAGTTGTGGATCATATGAATGTCTGAGCTTGTTGCTTAAAAGGGGTGCCGAGGTTAACTGTCAGGATATGTCTGGTTGTACCCCGCTTCATTTAGCAGCAAGGAATGGGTAAGTGTGTATATGTTTGTCGTAGAGCTATCCAGATTCATCCCATACTATGGATGGCCTTGTGGTAGCCATCTTAAGCTGTTAATGCTGATAACAGTATTCAAAGGTATAAATAGCCTGTAGGGCTTCACGGTATAGGAAACATGAATACCAGTTACGGTATTAATTTTCATACCGGTATACCTTTAATACCAGTATTATTACTATGGACAAAATCGAGTGAGGCTCCAGTAGTACGATTCCATAGTCAACGTATTTCCCATACATACGAAGTAGGCCTATATCAGCGCTCCTTTAACAGTCGATGCAAATTTCCACAATAAAACCAATAAATTATACGAATCCTGATATTAAATGCTAAATATTAACTGTCTTCAGTTAAATCATATCTCAAAATGGCTGAAATTCAACCAAATCATCCGTACAAATGATCTGAATTTGCCACGAAATTATAACTACTCCGTGTCGAGATCATGAGATACCGGTAACCAGTGGCAATCTCGTCCCAAATAATCTCGCCCATTGAAACTTCGAACAACCAAGGCTGTTGATATGCTGAATGTAAATCTATGTTTTACTCATTTTCCTGGCTACTTTTGTACTTGTATTGATGTATGTGCCAGAATAATAAATAAACTGTCCACCAAAACGTGTGCCTTATACGACGAAATTGCAATGGGACGAAACCGCCACGAATCGTGCAAATCTCCGCACAGTGGAACAACCAAGCCATTATAACACATACTAAATAGACTATAATATGCTGAGAATACATATGCCTACACTCGCTGAGCCTTGTTCTCGTTAGAGTAGCTTGTATCGATCAATATCTAATGCTACCTGTCAACATAAGAAGTGAATATAGATCACGGGGACTGAGAAGTTTTTCTCATCTTGTCGGTTCCTCTTTACTTGGGCCATTGGCCGGTCGCTACAAAGTTGTAAAATACTGAGAAATTGTTAACTAACCAGGCTGTAGTAATTGATATAAAATATCACGCAAAATAATCATTTGATATTATGATTTTCTAGAAAACAATGGCCCGAAATTATAAAATATTAGCGCAAGAAAAGATAGGTTTTAGATATTTTTAACCACCCCCTGTCCTATGAGGTTAATTAAAATGTTTTATTCTATTTTTTGCGCGAAGTACATTCTTATACATGTAACTAGTAATTTATCAATTACTTTAACCCTAGCCTCTAGCAACAATTTGACAGATACGGATAACTAAGAAAATTTTCAAGTGTGATTGTTAAATATCATTTTCCCATACGAAGAGCAGTAACTTATCGCGTTAGACAGATATATTATGGGAATGTCACTAATGGAAAGCGGATTATCTGCCTAACAGAAGGTTATACCGGTTTTATGTTATATTTCGGTATCAGCAAAATCATACCGGTATGACTACCAGTATGGCTATGATACCGGTATTCGGTATAATATCGGTATATCGTGAAGCCCTATAAATAGGTCTTTCTGGACTAATTGTATTAATTTTGGTACAATCAGACCCCTCCATTGACATAATATCTCTGGTTCTTTAAAACATACATTTTCTTTGTCCACATAGTATTCTATCGCATGCCACTGACTCACTATTGCCAATTGTGTTTTTGTTTTTGATACCACAAATTCATTAAAGTCTGCGTTGAATTTTCAGCCAGCGAAAATGTTTGGGCAAGCTTCTTGAGTACAAGGCAGATGTGAACATTCGCAACAATGAGGGCCTTACAACAGTGAGTATTCTGATAAACCCTACATTCAGTGCACACCAAGGCTAGGGCTTTAATAGTCGAGATTGGTTAAGAAAATTCATATTTTTGCTAATTGAATGCTGATTTGCTAGTGAAAAGAAGAGTATTTGTGATAATTTATTAATTAAATGACTGGCACAATTATTAAGCCAGTTATTTCAATGGTAAATTAAACAAATTAGCATACTGATGTTATTATGCTTTTATAGTGTCAATAGCAAAGAAACTAGTGTACATTTGTCAACAATTTTAGTGGAAGATGTTGCTGTCTACGAAAGCACCATCTTCCACCAAATTTGTTGAAAAATAAACACCAGTACATCTTTTACTTTAATTTGAAAATTTAAAATTTTGACATCAGAGTGGTAAGAGTTAAAGCATTTATTATGAATGCGACTGAGGATATTGTACAGTCATCATCGTTAAGTGTTTACATCATATCCTCCTCTTCCAATATCGTTAACACTCAGTCAGTCTTTCAGTTCACACTGAATTGAGGAATCCAGTTTATTCATCACTCATATGACATCATCATCAACTACATGATGCCTAGGCTGACATCATACCAAATTACGTCATTAATGACTCGATTTAGTCTGTCTTAATAGTATGTCAGCCTGTACGAATTATATGTCATTCCTATTTAATAAACATGCTGTTAAATTGTTTGAAACTAATTTTACTGGTCGCTGTTGATGCCAGAGGCAGCAAAAGTACCAAGTAAAATTAGTTTCAAAATATTCAACAGCTTACCCGTATAGTTTTCTGGAAATCGACATTCAGAGAGTGTAGGGATCGATACATCCCAACATGTGCAAAGAGTTGGTAGATCTTAGCTAGAGATAGGTGTGGCATAGCTAAAACTGTATACCTCCATTGGGCATGGGGTAATTTATGAAGTGAGCCATGGAGTGGATTCAGCCATTGTCGCACTGCTTACCATTCTCGCACCCATTTTCTGTTTCATTCCCATCCCCTTGTAAAGATTGAGACCAGTATGAAGACAGTTCAAGGCGCACCATTCCATCCAATTCTATTCTAACACAGTATGTAGTTGTTCCTTGGTCGAGATTGCACCAAGTAATGTAGTGATGGTCGGTTTTGTTATGTTCAACTCCCAGAAATGTTCTATATCAACGCTAATAATCAGGGGGCTAGCAGTTCCGCAGAGGCTCTTCCATGACTAAGTGTCACTTCATTGGAATTTGTACAGTTAAAGTGGACACCGACTTATAGGGTTATAATGTGACAGTTCTTTAAGATGGGTCATCGTATACCCACCCCTCTTAATAAACCACCATGATTTGCCTCCAAAGACTATTGTTCTATAGTCAATAAATTGTACTAAGTTTTACAGTATATAAATTTCAATTGGCTTTCACTATTTGAACTCAATAGAGAAATTTGTTGTGACTTTGAGAAACATTTTGTTGGTTATTTTGAGCATAATTTAACTATGGTAGCAATGACTTCCAATCGAATTACTCTCAAAACATTTAAAAGCAGCTTTCCTGTGTCTGCTGCCTAATACCTATATGTTCAAATGTAGATAATGAGACTTAGTAGGATTTATCCTTTTGGTGGTCAAGACTTGTCTAGAAAATTTAAACCTTTGCTTATTGAATGTACATTTGCATGCCAATATAAGAGTTATCTTTGAAAATTTACCACTGGAATGACTGGATCGCCAGTCATGCCAGTGTTAAATTTTCAAAAGTAATCTTCTTTTGGCGTGCGAATAAACAAATATTTTGCTTTTCTTGACCAAATTTTGCCATTCAATGGTTAATGGGCCACTTTATATGTTTGATCAAGTGTGCTTTTATCGACCATGATTGTTTTACTATAAATTCCAGGTACACTGGCTGGCGGTGAATGGTAGAACAGAGCTGCTTCATGATCTCCTGCTTCATGTGAAGGATGTTGATGTAGAGGTTTGTCAGAACAAATAACACTAAGACATAGTATTAACACTTTAACCCATCAACTTTTATTCAAGAAAATATCATTTTCCCCATAAAAATTTCAATTTGCAGACCAATGGAAGATTATTTTTGAAAATTTACTACTGGCATGACTGGCTCAGTTATCGAGCCAGTTATTCTAGTTGTAAATTTTAAAAAGTAGTTTTCTCTTAGTCTGCAAATCGAGATTTCTCAAGACAACTACAGTAGCCATTTTTGGCAAGCTTGAGTGTTAAACATTGAATGATCAAGATTTGTCAAGAAAACTTAAGTTATTGCTTAGTCAGTGCCATATATTTGCACACCAAGAGAAGGATATTTGTGTAATTTTACCTCCGAAATGGCTGGCTCACTTACAATGTCAGTCTATCTAGTGATACATTTTCTAAAATAGTCTTCTCTTGGGCTGCAAATCGACATTTCTCTAAACCACTACAGAGGCCAGTTTTGGGCAGCTCAACCAATAAGGGAAGGGAAATAAGAAATGATATTTATGGGTAATACGATATTATTATACAATATAAAATAAACAACCATCGGTAAAAGATTTAAATGAATCAGGATTATTTCAGAAAAAGCATTCTAGGAGCTCTTAACTTGGAACCAATTAGTGACTTCGCTGGTGCTTCACACTCCGCCATGTGTCAACTGTGTGTTCAGGTATATCGCATACTCGAATTTAACAAAAGCAAACCTGAATATGCTTTCGTAGTTGGTATGAATATTATTCTCTATAGGCGCCGATGTAGAGCAATTAACTCGCTACTGCTAATTCACTATTGATCCTTTTGAAAATATTATATTTGAAAGTCACTGTTTTCTGGTGGACGCAATGAGTTTCGGTCAAAATGATTTCGAAATACACTGCTGGTTTCCAAGGTGATGCATACATGATCATGATGCCTACTGAATATTTTGAAATTTGTGTAACTGAATGTAGATCCTGTCTCTGGAAACAATGGCTTTCAGTCAAAATTGTCTTAAGATTAGACAGTATTTTACCTACAAGAAGTAGTGGCTAATCAGCTTAACGTGAGTATAGCTGAGATTATATGACCGGCTGTAGCGGGTATTATTTATTTGCTTGGCATACACCAGAGCGCACAGCACCAGCTTCGTCACTAATTGGTTCCCGCCAGATTGACATAAATATAATTAGTTGCTTTTTTCAAATTATTCTGATTTATTTCTGTTTTTCACTGGTGGCTGTTGGTTGATTGTTATCTAAATGTATCATTCAGGAACATTTGTTAGTTCCCTGGTCCTTTCCTTTAAACGGTTAGATGTTCTGAATATTTCACTTCAAGAGTATACTTACCTCCCTAATACTTTTGATATTGCTAAATATTGGCTTTCACTCAATAAACACTCAGATTTAAAACAGTTAGGTGCCCCTACTGGGCAGGGAGTCAGAGCGTAGTCTGGCGGATGCCAGCCCCACCACCGCGCATGCGCAGACTAGCACTACCTCTTTGCTAGATTATTGGCAAAGAGAACACACATGTTTTTTGAGTCATAAGCTTTTCTTGCTCTTTAACGTTTTTATTGGTGTTATTTTGGAAGTGATAAGTCCTGATTTGGATGGCGGGAGGATACACTTCGCCACAGGAGGACGTTGGACCTTTAAATCAGGTGACTTCTAGTAAAATTAGCGAGTTTTCTTCCCGGTGTATTGTGTTTCCGGGACTCGCGTTTACCGTGATAAGCGCCTTAGTTAGTTGGTTTAGGTCAACTCGGTGCTACCTAGGACTAATTTCTCTTTCTGTTTCTGTCCACAGGTCTGTATGACGCTAGGTTGTGACGTCACAGTTGCAGAGAGTTAGTTTTCTCTCCACCATGGTTCCATTTCCTACTAACACTGTTAGGTTATCTAACCAAATGAAAAAATTATGTCCAGTGAGTTGGAGGCCTGGTATAAAGGTCTTCTCACTTTGCCCTCTTGATCCAATTCCTTCCCCATGAGGTGGAGAGAGTTAAGAGGCGTGCAGATGGTGGAGTTTTCCGGTTCGTCACGTTGGATGGTTTGTCTATACAGAGTGTCAGGTATCTAGTTATTGATAATGTGGTGATGTTAATTATTGTAAACAAACAAAGGGAGATAATTAACATTTTTGCCAGAAAAGAGTTATCTATATGTATCTGATGGTTGTGTAGTCAACTTATACATTCAGCATACAATTCGTCCTTGCACTTGGATGTTTTGTTGGGATCGAATTTTTCCTGTCACGGGATTAATGACGTCATAATCAGCTGGCTATGTATTTATTAGCAATTCAAGCGCTATGCTGGTTTTTGATGTATATTGATCTTTATGATCGTTTTCCTTCTCTTTGAGTTGGATTGAGTTTCTAAGCTTAACTAGTTGCTCATACTCCTTGTCCTTTGCCCTGTTTCAGGGACCGGGTTGCGCGTCCTGTGGACGTTTTATGCATGTAAAGTTCTGGCCGCATCTGTGTTATCGATGTAGCCCTTGTGGTCCATTGATTAATTGTGACATATGTAAGCACTGGGGGGGGCGAGTTAATGTCCGAATTCTTGTGCTGCTTACAGGCGACGGACAAGGTGGTAGAGGAGGAGAAGAAGAAGAAGCGGAAACGAGAGGTTGTAAGTAGGAAGGGTAAGGGGAAGGTCTCGTCCGCGGTGGATATGGAGACCTTCCGGACCGAGATGTTGGGAGAGATGAAGAGGACAATAAAAGATTTGGTTCCAGGGTTGCTTCGTGGCATGCTTCCTGGACCAGATCCTTTATTGTCCTCATCATCGGCTTCGGAGCAGGTAATCCCCGCCTCTGGATCGATTTTCCTTAGTCCGCTTCCGTTGTCCGACGATTCAGAGGTGGCCCCATTAGAGGGGGCGTTCCACGACCCTGGCAGCAGGCTTATTGCCGCGCCGATAGGGGACCGTGGACGGTTGTCGCTGGAACCCGCGGGCTGCTTATCAGTCCAGGGGTATCCGCACGCCGCGGTGGCCAGTACCTCCTATGGCACCGTTCCTGGTCAGCCCGGGTTAGCTCTCTTTGCTGACCCGGGGTCTAATCTTTCTGACCAGGGTGATGAGGATTACCTGCTAGGGTCGCCGTCTGACGACGTGGACATGGATGAAGACGTTTGTGCACCCCTCGCGGGGAATACAGGCGCTTTTTTCCACGGTATTACTCACCCTGGAGTAAGGTCCGCGGTTCAGGTGGTGGCCCAGGGCGCTGCTGATGGCCAGCGGTACCGCATACCTCGGCTTGCCGAGAGTGTAGCTGGTGCTGGCCGGGCCCGTGGTGGGGCTATATATACCCCGCGCTCTACCGCGGTGCCTGCTCCTGGTCAAACCAGTGATATTCTCATGCCGGTGCTGTCAGGCCCGCATGTTTTCCCTGGCTTGCCAGGTGTATCAGCGTACCCGCCGTCAAGCTCTACTGCTTGCGCTCAGGAGGAAGACGAAGGACCCCGTCTTGTAGAGCGCTCGCAGTTAGCCACGGAGGAGGATTGGTATGACGCTTGCCAGTGGTTGGTGAGCGTTAGGCCTGATCTGCCCGTGGAGCAGTCGGCTAGCCACCGTGTTCACACGCCGTGGTTAGCTGGGAAACCAACTGCTAACGCTATGCCTTCTCTGCCGCTGGCGGAGCATGTCGTTGACATGTTCAAGGCGGCGGAGTCGTCCATTAACACGAGTGGACGTCTCGCGAAGGCCCCTCGCGAGGTGGCCAGGCGTTGTCGCATCGTGCCCCTGGACTACCAGCGGTACGGTGTGGTACCCAAGCCCAGCATGGATGACCGCGCGGCTTTGGGTGAGGATACGCGGCCAGGCTCCCGTTCTGACGCGGGGGTCTTGTGCGCGAACGCGTTGCGTTCGGCGAATACCGCGTTGCGTGATGCGGAGGAGAGTGGGAGGGCTTCGATTGCCGCTCTGTCCCACGTCTCCCAGCTGTTACAGGGGGTAGTAACGGCATCCGCATCGCGCCAGCCAGGCCCGCTCGCGGTCCAGCGAACCATCCAGGATGGTATTAACCTGGCGCTGGACTGTGTGACGCGGGCGGTGACCAGGAGTGTCCGGGCAAGACGCACATTTGCCCTGGACAATCTGTGCCCGTCTCAGGACCTGTATAATAGGCTACTCCGTACGCCTATGACGGGTCCTGGTCTTTTTGGTGGTGAGGGATGTCGCCACCTCCAGGAGACGGTCACCCTGGTGAATAACCAGAGGGCGCTGCGCGAACAGTTTGAGGTGCTGCGTCGTGCTAACGTTCGCGCCGCGGCCCCTGCGTATCGTCCCCTGCAGGCTCGAGGTGGTGCTGGCCAAGTCAGAGGCCAGCCGCCGTCGCAGCGCCGGCCTCGGCCGCGTGCGATTCGGCCAGCAGTGAGGGGGGCGCAGGCTCCTCAGCCGCCGTCTGCCAGGCAGCCGCCCGTGCACCGAGGTGCGCGCGGGGCGGGGCGGGTCGCGCGAGGATCTGGGCGTGGTTATCGTTCCTGACAGGGCGCTTACCGCGGTAAGGACCACGCCGGTGTGTATGGCGACGGAGACAGTGCCGCTCTTGCATGCCTTGTGTCCACCGCGGTCCCTAGGTGGACCGGTGGGAGGCCGGCTAGCCGACCACATGCAAGAGTGGGAACGGTTAACTCAGGACCGTTTAGTCTTGCGATGGCTTTCCGTGGGGTATCATCCAGAGTGGATGACAGGCCCGCCGTCGCGACTGTCTCTGGTGCCAGTCTGGACTCCCATTCCGAGAGATCCAGATCAAAGGTTGTGTATCGAGGAGGAGATAAATTCCCTCGTACAAAAAGGAGCTATTCAGCCGGCACAAAGGTGTCCGGGCTTCTATTCAACCCTGTTCTTGGTAACAAAACGCACCGGTGGGTGGAGACCGATTCTCAACCTCAAGCCATTGAACAAGTTCATCGAGACGCCCAGTTTCAAGATGGAAACGGTGCGCTCGGTGTTGGCGGGGTTGGAGAGGGGGATGTGGACGGCGTCGATAGATTTGAAGGACGCTTATTTCCACATCCCCATCCACAGGAGTTTCTGTCGCTTCCTGAGATTTGCATTCCAGGGCAGACAGTGGGAATTCAGGGTGTTGCCCTTCGGAATTTCCACGGCTCCTCGGGTTTTCACCCGTGTGGTTCTTGCGATCACAGCATACCTCCGCAGGAGAAGCATAGCAGTCCACACGTACATAGACGACTGGCTGTTGAAAGCGCACACCCGGGAAAGTTTGTCCGCCAATCTGGAGATTGTTTTGAAAATTCTCACAGACTTGGGCTGGATGATCAATTTCCCAAAATCAGAGCTGACTCCATCCCAGAAGTTTGTTTACCTGGGGATGTTCTTCGATCTGGAGACAGGATATGTTTATCCTACTCAGGAGAGAGTTCAAATACTCATCTCGTTGATTCAGTCAGTGTGCGACAGTCGTCATGTCCTGGCACGGGTTTACTTGAGAATGCTGGGGTTGATGGTTTCGTTGGAACCAGTCATTCCTCAGGCCGCCTTACGCAGGCGGCCGATCCAGTTGTTTCTCATGACACAATGGACCCAGAGTACAGGTTCGCTGGACTCGAATGTGTCAGTGTTGGCGCCTCTGATTCACCACCTGCAATGGTGGTTGAATACAGAGAATCTCTTGCCGGGGGTTTTGCTAACCCCTCCCCACCCTCAGGTGACTGTGTATACAGATGCATCGATGGAGGGCTGGGGAGCTTGCCTGGAAGAATCCACGATATCAGGGCTTTGGAATCTGGAACAGTCACAGGAACATATAAATCTACTGGAGCTAAGAGCAGTAGTCCTGGGCCTGGAACATTTCTTACAGAAAGTTCAGGGCAAGATTGTTCTTATTCGTTCAGACAACTCAACAGTTGTGACTTACATAAACCGCCAGGGCGGAACGAAGTCGCCCAGTCTCTGTATGATGACATGGAAACTGCTTTGTTGGTGTCTGGATCACCAGATTACCTTGAAAGCAGTTCATATTCCGGGAAGGTTAAACCTGCTAGCAGACTCATTGAGCCGAAGGATGAGTGTTTTACCCACGGAATGGCAACTAAATCAATGTGTGGCGGATCGTCTGTTCGACCATTGGGGGAAACCCAACATCGATTTGTTCGCAACGAAGAAGAATGCGAAGATGACGACGTACGTCTCTCCGATTCCGGATCCAAGCGCTTTCGCAACAGATGCGTTAGCTATCAGCTGGGGGAGAATGTATGCATACGCATTCCCTCCAGCAATCCTGATTCCAAAAATTCTTCAGAAAATCAGACAAGAGGAATGCCAAGTGCTTCTGATCGCCCCGGATTGGCCAAGCCGATCATGGTATACGGATCTGCTGGACCTTCTGGTCTGCAATCCGGTTCCTCTGCCTCTGATGGACGATATTATCTTCCAGGGCAAGGCCCTTCACAACAATCCGTCAATGTTCAGATTGACTGCGTGGATGTTGTCAAGGAATCTAGAATTAAGGAGGGCTTTTCTGAGCAAGCAGCCATGTTTATGGCCAAAGCCAGGAGGGGGTCAACCTCCAGAGCATATAATTATAAAATCAACAGATTTGCAGAATGGTGCTCAAAAAGATGTATTGATCCAATGGATTCATCTATTCAAGTAGTAGCTGATTTCCTCTGTCACCTCTATGATGCCTATAGCCTCAAGCCTAACTCTATTGCTGGTTATAAGTCAGCATTAATGTCTGTTATTCCTTGCTTGGCTAAGAGGGGAAGTGATGAAGTAAATACATTGAATGTATTAATTAAAGGCATGGGCAATCTAAGACCAAGGAATCCTCCTGTGATTCCGTCTTGGAGTTTATCGCTAGTGCTTCAAGTACTAGGTGATAAGCCTTTTGAACCACTTAGTTCCATTTCTATGAAACTATTAACACTGAAGACTGTGTTTTTAATTGCTGCGGCCTCGGCTAGGCGTAGGAGTGAGATTCATGCCTTATCAGCCGAGGATGACCGTTTTGTGGTTTCAGGGGAAGGCCTTAAGCTGCTACCTAGGATTAATTTCTTGGCTAAAAATCAGTCGTTGAAATATCCAGGTCAACCTATTATTTTGCCTGCTTTAACTAGATATGATCCTAATTCTAAAGCATGGTGTCCCGTCCGGGCGCTGCGCCGGTACAAACAACGTACGGCGGCATGGCGCACCGACCAGTCAGCGTTATGGTTGTCATATATTGAACCCCATGGGAGGGCTTCTAAGGACACCATTTCCAGGTGGATTGTGGAATGCATTCAGTTTTGCCATAAATCCGCCACCGGGAAGCAGGTTGACGTGGCCAAGGCTCACAGTGTCCGCGGCGTAGTGACATCCACGGCCCTATTTAATGGGGTCCCTGTGGATGATATTATGTCGGTGGCTCAGTGGCACTGTGAGTCAAGTTTTACAGACCATTATCTCCGTGACACCTCTAATCCTCTCGCCTTGTCGGTTTTGAAAAAATAAATCGGTTTATATTTTTTGAGGTGATTTCCTCATTACTTATATATATCACAATTAATTTGTGGAAACACCCACTTTTTTGGGCCTGCATCAGTCTTTACCGATGGGAAGATGATGTCAGCAGCCATTTTCAACAAGGTCAGTCTTGTTCATGTGTTGTCCATTGTTGATTGTATTGTCACGATTACCCGTTATTAATATGGTGATGGTTTGTGTATTTGTGTGGTTCATTGTTGAGAGTTACGAAAATGGAGTTTTTTCGTCTCTGTCCTGTAGTACATGGCACTTGTACGTAGAGAGCGTATAGGACATTGAGGTCAGTCGACTCTTCCTCCCAGGAAGGAGGGGGGGGGGGAGCGCATATGACATTCGGTCATCTCTCATACATCGGTGATGTTATCCGATGGTTAGTCAAATCCTGACTGTTTTTTCTTACAGTTTCAGAAGTTTAAGTGCCTTAAACGCAGAAAAGCGTATAGGGATGAGCTGGTCTTTTGACCTCGCCTCCCTCCCGCCAGATTCACTTTCGAATTCTGGCAATATCAAAAGTATTAGGGAGGTAAGTATACTCTTGAAGTGAAATAAACGAAATCTAGGATTTCTTTTTTCACGAGAGAGTTGATACTTACCTCCCTAGATACGGACCCGGCCTCTCCACCCCACAGAGGCTCGGTCTTCAGGCTCTTAATAGTTGCATGTGTGTCAGCCAATAATCTAGTCAGAGGAAGTGCTAGTCTGCGCATGCGCGGTGGTGGGGCTGGCATCCGCCAGACTACGCTCTGACTCCCTGCCCAGTAGGGGCACCTAACTGTTTTAAATCTGAGTGTTTATTGAGTGAAAGCCAATATTTAGCAATATCAAAAGTATTAGGGAGGTAAGTATCAACTCTCTCGTGAAAAAAGAAATCCTAGATTTCGTTTAATTTACTCATATATGTTTATTTGTTCAGTATGTATAGTTCTACTGCCTAAGATTATTTTACTTCAATCCATCAGTTTTATCATTTGGACTCGGTGTTGCTGTTATGGGATTTTATGTATTTTACCAATTTTCTGCATAATAAGAGGATTCTTTCTGACCGGAAATAATGGAGGAATTACAATGACTTATCTGTTAAATTCATGCACATTTTGCATTATTTGTGTGTTAAAGTCTTTTTATAGGATGTACCTGAATATACACATGCTAAGAGTATTATATAATGGGTTATTGTCTGTTCCTGGTGAATTAGTGACATGCATTGTCGCAGAACAATACATCTTTTTGCTTAGCAAATGCATACTCGTTTTTGTTTCAGGATGCTCAAGGACAGACTGCCCTACATGTGGCCTGTCAGAATGGACATAAATCTGTAAGTTTCTAATAATCATCATTGTTATTACTCCTCCATACTCCATCCTAAAGAAAACATGTTTTCCCCTAGTTCTAATTCTAGTCAGTCATGTGTCCTTGTAATACAAGGTATCAAACACCAGAATTCTTCAAATGTGTTCTACTTACAATGGCATATGACTACACATCTTGCCTAGTGATTTCTAACTCAATGACCAATGGATGGATCTGATCTGTCACTCAAGTATATGATGTCATAATCAATTACGTCAGTATGCTGACATCACAATCAAAACGCATATTGAATAATTTATCTAGCTCAATCATAAACATTGAATAGTCCATCAACTGTACACATTTTATGTCTTTACTACTTAATCAACATTCTGTTGAATATTTTGAAACTAATTTGACTGGTGTTGCTGCCATAGGTAACAACAGCACCCAGTCAAATTATTTTCAAAATGTTCACCAGCCTACCTGTATAGTTTACATGGAAAATGGGATTGTGAGAATCCAGGGTTCAAAGTATATAAATTGATCCCAATGCACGGTGCTTGGGTAGAAATTGATCCCTCTATTGTGGGCCAAGAGAGGCGACCTCTTACTGATGGTAAAGTTCCTGGAAGCAATGCCTCTATCAGTTTAGAGGTCACAGAATGGGAAAATGAATGCAGATGTGATGACCTTCAAAGACTCCTCATTCATTCTGGCCAGGAATTTCTGTTAGCATGTAAATAGTAGGTGAGTCAAAGTTGAAAGTTTTGTGTTTCGCTGGACATTCTAAATATCCCTGTAGAAGTAACACTTGATTTAGTCATGAATATATCTTTGTGTAACACTATAAAAGCAAATTCACAATTTTTTCCATATAATTGCAGACAGCACAGTGCCTTCTGGATAATGGTGCTGATGTGAACAGGGGTAACCACAACAGAAGCACACCATTACATTTTGCTTGCAGGTATATTGTGATGCTATATATATCCCCTCAATAAAGTTTGGGGTGGGTGGGTGAAGGAGTTATATAACATGGATGCATATGTCGATTCCTATATAGATATGTGTGTACAAATTTGTTTCCATGAAATGACTTGTGATGGAATAAACGGATTAGATCCAAATTTAGAATTTCACTTCAAGAGTATACTTACCTCCCTAATACTCTTTGATATTGCTAAATATCGGCTTTCACTCAATAAACACTCAGTTTAAAACAGTTAGGTGCCCCTACTGGGCAGGGAGTCAGAGGGCAGTCCGGCAGAAGTCAGCCCCACCACCGCGCATGCGCAGACTAGCACTTCCTCTTTGCTAATTTATTGGCAGAGGGTGTACACATGTTTTTGTGCTCAAAGCTTTTCCAAGTCTTTTTAAGCAATTTATAGAAGTCTAGAACACCTGTAGAGATGGCAGATAGGATTACTTCGCCGGAGGAGGGCCCAGGATCTATCCATCAGGTGACTTCTATTATATTTTAGCGAGTTTTTCCCGGTGTAATGTGTTTCCGGCACTCACGTTTATCGTGATAAGCGCCTAGTATAGTTGTTTTATTTCAACATGGCGTTATATAATGCTAATCTCTCTTTGTGTTTATGTCCACAGGTATCTGTCTGGATATGTATGGAACATCACATCAACAGAGGGTTTGTTTCTCTCCACCAAGGTTCCATTTCTTACTAATACTGTTAGGTTATCTAACCAAAAAGTCTATGTCCAGTGACTCGGAGGCCTCGTAAGAAGGTCTTCTCACTTTGCCCTCTTGATCCAATTACCTTTCCCCCTAAGGTGGAGAGAGTTAAGAGATCATAGTCTTGGTGGAGTGTTCCAGTTCATCAGATTGGATGGTTTGTCTATACAAAGAATCAGGTATTCTAGTTAATGATATGAGGTGGTAATAATTAAAAAAGATGTAAACTTTTGCCAGTATAATCATTGTGTATCTGATGTTTGTGTAGCCTGAATATCTATCCTTCCTAGTTAGATGTTCTGGATATGAATACAATTCGTCCTTACACCTGGATGTTTGTTTCGGATCGATTTAATTTCTTTCTTGAAATTATGACGTCATAATCAGCCTTGCTCTTTATTAACATTTAAAGTTTTGTCCAACGCTGGTTTTCTCATATTGATAAGTGATCTTTATGATCATTTTCTTCCTCTGTTTTATTTTGGTTTTGGGTTTCTAACCTTAACTAAAATACTCATTGTCCTCGTCTTCTGCCCTGTTTCAGAGATCTGGTTGTCCGTCCTGTGGTCGCTTCTTAAAGGAGAAGTTCATCCCTCACCTGTGCTTCCAATGTAGTCCTTGTGGACCATTACTTAAGTGTGATGTATGCAAGCAGTGGTGGGGGGGGGGGGGGGGGGCGAACTAATGAATGAGTTCTTATCTTTACAGGCGAAGGATAGGGTCGGGGAGGAGGAGAGGAAGATCAAACGAGAGGTAGCAGGTAAAAGGGGTAAGAGGAAGGCCTCGTCCTCAGTGGACATGGAGGCCTTCCGTAGTGAGATGTTGGGAGAGAT
Organism: Chaetoderma sp. LZ-2023a; assembly: GCA_034401795.1. Classification (NCBI taxonomy): domain Eukaryota; kingdom Metazoa; phylum Mollusca; class Caudofoveata; order Chaetodermatida; family Chaetodermatidae; genus Chaetoderma; species Chaetoderma sp. LZ-2023a. The sequence goes on along the minus strand of CM067374.1, from coordinate 52,985,694 downwards.
GAGGAGGACAATCAAGGATTTGGTTCCATAGTTGCTCCGTAGCATGCTTCCTGGATCAAATCCTTTGTTGTCCTCTTCGTCTGCTTCGGAGCAGATAATCCCCGCCTCTGAATCTAGTTTCCTTAGGCCGTTACCAGTGACAATTCAGAGGTGGCCCCATTAGAGGGGGCATTCCACGACATTGGCAGCAGGCTTGCCGCGCCGGTGGTCCATGGACGGTTGTCGCTGGAACCTGCTGGCTGCTTATCAGCCCAGGGGTATCCGCACGCCGCAGGTGCCAGTACCTCCTATGGCACCTTTCCTGGCCAGTCCAGGTTAGCTCTCTGCTGACCCGGAGTCTAATCTTTCTGGCCAGGAAGAAGAGGATTATCTGCTGGGTTCCCCTTCTGATGCCGTGGCCATGGATTTTGACGTCTGTGCACCCCTCGCGGGGAATACAGGCGACATTGTCCACGGTTCTACTCACGCAGGAGTAGAATTCACGGCTCAGAAGGTGGCCCTGGTTGGATCTGACAGCCAGTTGTTCCACATACCTCGGCTTGCCGAGAGTATTGCTGGTTCTGGCCGGGGCCGTGGTGTGGCGGTAACCGCCCCACGCTCTACCACGGCGCCTGCTCCTGGACAAGCCAGTCAGATTAACATGCCTGCTCTTTCGGGCCCGCATGCTTTCTCTGGCTTACCAGGAGTGTCAGGCTATCCAACTTCAAGCTCGACTGCGTTTGCTCAGGAGGAAGACGAAGGCCCTCGTCTAGTAGAGCTTTCACAGTTAGCCACGGAGGAGGATTGGTCAGACGCTTGTCAATGGCTGATAAGCGTCAGGCCAGACCTGCCCGTGGAGCAGTCGGCTAGCCAGTGAGACCACCGGCCGTGGTTAGCTGGTAAGTCGACTGTTAGCGCCATGCATTCTCTGCCGCTAGCAGAGCATATCGTTGGTATGTTCTCGGCGGCGAAGACGTCCATCAAGGCGAATGGACGTCTCGCGAAGGCCCCTCGCGAGGTTGCAAGGCGCTTCCGCATCGTACCCGTGGAGTATCAGAGGTACGGTGTGGTACCTAAGCCCAGCGTTGATGACCGCGCGGCTTTAGGTGAGGATACGTGGCCAGGCTCCCGTTCTGACACGGGAGCGCTGTGTTCGAACGCACTGCGTTCGGCCAATACCGCGTTGCGTGATGCGGAGGAGAGTGGGAGAGCGTCTATTGCGGCGCTTTCTCACGTCTCCCAGCTGTTGCAAGGGGTAGTGACAGCATCCGCATCATGCCAGCCGAGGCCGATCACGGTCCAGAGAGCCATCCAGGATGGTATCAACCTGGCTCTGGATTGTATGACTCGGGCTGTGACCAGAAGTGTCCGGGCGAGGCGCACGTTTGCGGTGGATAACCTGTGCCCGTCCCAGGACCTGTACAATAGGCTTCTGCATACGCCTATGGCAGGTCCTGGTCTCTTTGGAGGTGAGGGATGTAAGCACCTCCAGGAGACGGTCACTCTGGTCAACAACCAGAGGGTGCTGCGCAAACAGTTTGAGGTGCTCCGTAGGGAGCGCGTTCGCGCTGCACCCCCTGCGTACCATCCCCTGCAGGCTCGAGGTGGAGGTGGCCATGTCAGAGGCCAGCCACCAGCGCAGCGTCGGCCTCAGCCGTGTGCGATTCGACCAGCAGTGAGGGGATCGCAGGCTCCTCAAGCGCAGCCAGCCAGGCGCGCGAGGATCTGGTCGTGGTAATCGTGCCTGATGGGCCGGTTACCACGGTGAGAACCACTCCGGTGTTTCTGGCAAAGGAGACAGTGCCACTCTTGCACTCCTTATGTCCACCTCTCTCCCTAGGTGGTCCGGGGGTGGGGGGGGGGGGCCGGTTGGCCCGCCACAAGCAAGAGTGGGAATGGTTGACTCAGGACCGTTTAGTCTTGCGATGGCTTTCAGTCGGGTATCATCCCGATTGGATGACAGGCCCACCATCGCGACTGTCTCTGGTGCCAATCTGGACTCAAATTCCGAGAGATCCAGATCAAAGGTTGTGTATAGAGGAGGAAATAAACTCCCTCATACAAATTGGAGCAATTCAGCCGGCACAAAAGTGTCCAGGCTTCTATTCAACCGTGTTCTTAATGACAAAAAACACCGGAGGGCGGAGGCCAATTCTCAACCTCAAGCCTTTGAACAAGTTCATAGAGACACCCAGTTTCAAGATGGAGACTGTGAAGTCGGTGTTGGCGGGGTTGGAGAGGGGAATGTGGACAGTTTCAGTAGATTTGAAGGATGCTTATTTCCGCATCCCCATAGCGAGGCGTTTCCGTCGCTTCCTGAGATTTGCATTCCAGGGCAGACAGTGGGAATTCAGGGTGTTACCCTTCGGAATTTCCACGGCTCCTCAGGTTTTCACCAGAGTGGTTCTTGCGATTACAGCATACCTCCGCAGGAGTAGCATAGCAGTCCACACATACATAGACGACTGGCTGTTAAAAGGACACACCCAGGAAAGTTTATCGGCGAATCTGGAGATAGTTTTGAAAACTCTCACAGACTTTGGCTGGATAATCAATTTCCAAAAATCAGAGCTGACTCCATCCCAGAAGTTTGTTTACCTGGGAATGTTCTTCGATCTAGAGACAGGATATGTTTATCCTACTCAGGAGAGAGAGGGTTCAGACACTCATCTCAGTAATACAGTCAGTGTGCAACAGTCGTCATGTCCTGGCACGGGTTTACTTGAGAATGCTGGGGTTGATGGTTTCTCTGGAACCGGTCATTCCTCAGGCAGCCTTACGCAGGCGGCCGATCCAGTTATTTCTCATGACGCAATGGACCCAGAGTACAGGTTCACTGGACTCAAACGTGTCAGTGTTGGAGCCTCTAATTCACCACCTTCAATGGTGGCTGAAGACAGAGAATCTCTTGGTGGGGGTTATGCTAACCCCTCCTCACCCTCAGGTAACTGTGTATACAGATGCCTCCATGGAGGGGTGGGGAGCTTGCCTGGAAGAATCCACGATATCAGGGCTTTGGAATCTGGAACAGTCAAAGGAACATATCAATCTACTGGAATTAAGAGCAGTAGTCATGGGCCTGGAACATTTCTTACAGAAAGTTCAGGGCAAGATTGTTCTTATTCGTTCAGACAACTCAACAGTAGTGACTTACATAAACCGCCAGGGCGGAACGAAGTCGCCTAGTCTCTGTATGATGACATGGAGACTGCTTTGTTTGTGCCTGGATCACAGAATTACCTTGAAAGCAGTTCATATTCCGGGAAGGTTAGATCTGCTAGCAGACTCATTGAGCCGAAGGATGAGTGTTTTACCGACGGAATGGCAACTAAATCAGTGTGTGGCGGATCGTCTGTTCGACCATTGGGGGAAACCCAACATCGATTTGTTCGCAACGAAGAAGAATGCGAAGATGACGGCGTACGTCTCTCCGATTCCAGATCCAAGCGCTTTCGCAACAGATGCGTTAGCTATCAGCTGGGTGGGAATGTATGCATGCGGGACCCGGCCTCTCCGCCCCACAGAGGCTCAGTCTTCAGGCTCTTGTTAGTTGCATGTGTCAGCCAATAAATTAGTCAGAGGAAGTGCTAGTCTGCGCATGCGCGGTGGTGGGGCTGGCATCCGCCGGACTGCCCTCTGACTCCCTGCCCAGTAGGGGCACCTAACTGTTTTAATCTGAGTGTTTATTGAGTGAAAGCCGATATTTAGCAATATCAAAGAGTATTAGGGAGGTAAGTATCAACTCTCTCGTGAAAAAAGAAATCCGTGATTTCGTTTATATAGCTTTAAGTTCATTTTTCTCAATATTCGACACCCTTAACCCTTTAACTCTCAAATTTGTTTAAGAAAATTTAAAGTTCCTCATAAAAATATCCATTTGCAGACCAAGAGAAGACTATTTTTGAAAATTTACCACTGGAATGACTGGCTCGTTTATTGAGCCAGTCATTCCAGTGGTAAAATTTTCAAAAAAAGGTTATCTTGGTCTGAAAATAAACATTTTTCAAGACCACTGCAGAAGCAGTTTTTGGTTGATGTGAGTGTTAAAGGGTGAAACATACAAAATTGGTTAGTTTACTCATTTCCAAGCAATACCTGTGTAGACTTAACAGATATGAAGCATATTTGGGATATATATCTTACTACTATAAACATTCAACTTCATAGCCTGTTCATTACCCTTAATATAATATGAACATGTTAATGTTAAAATCATCTGAATAAAGATTATCTTATTAGTTTGAATATCATTTGTTCATCATTCACGTCTGTGTATAGAAATTATTTTGATATCATAACTGCATTTATCTCATGACAGTAACAAACATTATCCCTTTAACACTCAAACTGGCCAAAAACAACTTTTGCAGCAGTCTTGAAACATGTGCATTTGCAGACCAAGCAAAAACTGTTTTTGAAAATTTACCACTTGAATACCTGGCTTAATAATGGAAGCAGTCATTTAAGTAATAAATGTTCAAAAATTAATCTCTTAGTCTGCAAATGGACATTTTCTATTAGAAAATTGAACATTTCTTTAACAAATATGGGGTTAAAGAGTTAAACTCAATATTTCTCTGTATTTGTTTAGCCATGGTCAGAGAGATACAGCTCAGATCCTGCTTCAGAGAGGTGCAAAGTTTATTCCTGATCGTCATGGCAAAACCCCTCTTGACCTGTGTGTAGAGGTAGTAACAGTTAATGCTTTACTCCATTCATAGTCACTTTCTTTATATGTACCAGAGAAATACGTACCTCTTCATCATAGAAAATGCTTACATGCCGCTCTAGAAACTGTATTTTTGAAAACCTTTTAGCTAAGGGACTGGCTCTTAAGACTCGGATTTTAACACAAGAGCAGGTGTCCAGTCATGTTAAGAACATCAAATTTGTTTTAATCCTTAAAGACATTGCATAAAAATTCTAAAAAATTTAAAACAGAAGGTCGAGTATCTGGAATCTGATTGCTGTTGTTATTACTTGCATTTGTTTCTAGGGTGGTTACAGTGAGACAGCTGATGTCCTCCTGGAGAGTATGCCCAATCTATTTGAACAACTCATCTATATGGTGCAGAGAGACAATATCAAAGACCCCATGGTGAGTTATACTCTGCATCTTATGGGCCCGCCTTGTGAAGACACAAACCTAGTTATGCCCCCCCCCCTCCCATATATATATATATATATATATATATATATATATATATATATATATATATATATATATATATATATATATATATATATATACACATGTGCAAAAGTTAAGCACCAGCAAAAACAATAGAACGTAGAAACATGATGGTACAACTAGGCTGCCATACTTTTTGTCCCCGCGTTAGCTGACATAATTCCAAGTACGAAATGCACATGCATGCATGACTTCACGCCGCTTGATGTCCGTGCGTGGCGGGAAACAGCACACGTGTTCAGTTATGTAAAAGTCCAGTTTGAGGTGTAGAACATTACATACAGATTTATGCGACAAGATTAGGAATTTTGTGTTCATGACCGTGGTTTATTTGTACAGAGAGAATTAGCTCTTGATTGTGAACCGCTATGGCAAGACGAAGGTTAAGTGATCGTGTGAAATGGCAAATCATAGGCATGCATACCACTGGTATGTCATGCAGAGAGATTGGCAGACAGCTGAACATTAACCATACTGTAATCAGTCGTTTGATTGCAAAACATGGGCAAACTAACGAGGTGAAGGACAGGCCTAGATCTGGAAGACCGAAGAAGACTACTGCCCGTGATGATCGAGCCCTAGTACGCCTTGGCCAGCAATGGGAAACGCGCAATAGAGTGTCAATGTCTACAGTCAAAAGGAGACTGTATGCTGCTGGCATGAAAGCTAGGAGACCTGTCAGACGTCCTCTCCTCACTGCACGCCACAAAGAGGAGCGTCTGAGGTGGTGCAACGAAAGAAGACACTGGAACATGAGATCCTGGAGACGGGTACACTGGTCCGATGAAAGTCGGTTCCTGCTTCATGCCACAGATGGTCGAACTCGTGTATGGAGGTCCAGACGCACGGCGTACGACCAACGTAACATCATGGAAGAAGTTCCATTTGGTGGAGGTTCCGTTATGATATGGGGGTGCATCTCATTTGATTGTAAGCTGGATCTGTTGACTGTACCTGGAACACTAAATGGACAAAGATATCAAGATTCCATACTGAATAGAGTTGTGGTGCCTCATTTTGTAAATCATGCACCTGGAACCCACCCTATATTCATGGATGACAACGCCCGACCACATCGTGCTAGAGCTGTGCATGAATACCTCCGCCAGAATGCCATCGAAACCCTACCATGGCCAGCAAGGAGCCCTGACATGAACCCTATTGAGCATATCTGGGACATTCTGGGAAACATGGTGAGAAGGAGGGATCCTCCTGTGCAGAACCTACAGGAATTAACAGACGCACTCCATCTTGAATGGCAACGAATACCACAATGGCGTATCAGTCGGTTGGTGACCAGCATGAGACGTCGTGTCCAGGCCGTCATCCAGGCACAAGGTGGATATACCCGGTATTAATAATGACAGTCTCAAACTCGTGCACAGATGTTAAACTTCGTTTTCAGACACCATTAATGACAATCTAGCCACGTGTGTCAACTGTAGGGCAATAGTTGTCAGTTGTGTCAACGTAACCATATTCAGGCCTCGTTTTCAAGTTCAAACAAAAACATACAGTGTTTCCCCACCATCATAATCAGCATTCCTCTAGTTGCATTATTACCTCTTGCACTAAGATGGATGGGTACATAAATGTTTATGCTATTGCTTTCTTCATAGCACATGAATATACCCTCGCATGTGCGTAAAAATAGGGTGGTGCTTAACTTTTGCACAGGTGTATATATGAGGGTTATATAGTATTTGCTTTGTCCGTCTGTCCGTCGGGATAACTCTAGCTCTACTGGAGCAACCTTCACCACAGTTGGTTTGAAGGTTGATTTTGGGTGGCCAAAGAACCTTGTCAATTCTGTGGTCAAATGGCCAAAGTCCTAATTAATGATGTAATATTGCATTTCCAGATGATAAGAACCCTATCGATTTTGGTGTTACACGGTCAAGGTCACTGTGACCTTTAGTAATGATGTAATATTGCGTTTCCAGCTGATAACTCGAGTTCTATTGAAGGGATTGTTAGCAATCTTGCATGGGAGCTTGTCCTTGGTGGTCCGAAGCACCATATCAATTTTGTGCTCAAAGGTCAAGGTCACAGTAACTTAATTAATGACATTATATTGTGTTTCCAGATGATAACTGGAGTTCTATGGAAGTCGTCCTTACCAATCTTGGGTGGGAGGTTGTCCTTCATGCTCCGTAGAAGCTTATCGATTTCAGGGTTAAACTGTCACGGTTACAGTGACACAATTAATGACATATATAGTGTTTCCGGATGATAATCGAGTTCTATTGAAGGGATCTTTACCAATTCTTTGGTAGGCAGTTGTGTTTGGCGGAATGGAGGGCATACTTTAGCAATCTCTTATTATTGTTGTTCTTGTGGTCTCTTAATACAAGTGACTGGCTTTATGTGATAGGCCTTCTGGAGACAAGGATGGAGCTACTTTAAACTATGTGGTCCTTTGACCACCTCTACTTTGATCATTACACATCAGAAACGATAAATTCTTTATGATATAACAAATGTTCTTTTGAATATTTTGACACTAATTTGACTGGGCTGTGTTGCTTCCCATGGTAGCAACAGGTTCCAGTCAGATTACTTTCAAAATATTCAACAGCTTTCCTATAGAGTTGTCTTGAATTGAGATACTTGAATTTGAATGCTTAAATCGTTAATGAACTTGTATATTTTTGCTCCAAAATACAAGTTCTCATTAATTTTATCCACTGCCTTACTCGCTAACTCATAAGTTTGCTTATTGCTACATCCTCGCTTAGGGAAATGTCAAAGCTTTATTGTAATCCAGTAATAGTGCATGTTCGATTGTCTATGTTTCAGCTATACAAAGTGCTCTCATATATCTGTGAACAGAACGTGAGCCAGACAAACAGAGTGATGGTATCCCTGACTGAACAGGCCACTCATATAGGACATAAACTACTCAGGTATGTCTCTGTGCGTCCATCATACTCTCCCTATGTACAGACCTTGTAGTATATGACGAGGTAATAACTAATAACAGGTGGTCTTGTAATGTGAGTTGCTAGAGAACATGGCTTTTGCGGATGATTGGTCACGGAAATCTTGCATGAAAACTTAAGAAGGTTGGAAGTAATTTAATGGAGAAATCTAGTTTTAGCTATGCCCCACCCATCCCTAGTTAAGCTCCACCCACACTTTTCCCATGTTGAGATCCCTCAATCCCTGCACACTCTGAATCTCAATTTCTAGAAACCTAAACAGGTAAGTTGTTGAATATTTTGAAACTAATTTTATTGGGTGCTGTTATCCCAGTCCAATTAGTTTTAAAATATTCAACAGCATGTTTATTAAATAGTAAAGACACACAATTCATACAACAACACTTATAGTCCATCATCAATTAAGTATTCGCGATGAATTTATCTAGGTCATTCATGACAACATTGATTATGACATCATCCTACATGTCACACGATTGATTATGACATGATTGATGGATAAACTGCACAGCTCCATTGGCTGTTGTTGCTGCCTTAGCTACTGCAACATTGTCCTCATGTTTCTAAGCATTTGTTTTGTCTTTTTGTTAGATATTTCTAGTTCTGAATTTCCGTTGCTTTCTCTTTTATATCAACACCAGTGTCTCGAGTGTGGTTGAGTCACAAGTTCGCAGTCTTTTGCGCTGTGTGAAGTTTCTCTGTCGTCTCTACTGTCTCCATATAGCACAAACAGACAGTGCTGTGTCAATCAATGGTGTGACAAAAACATCCTCCAGAACAGCACAGATATTTAGAGTAAGTGCTAACAGTATTAATATAGTAAGCTATGTGGCAATATTACAGTTAATACTGCCTATTCTGGACACTCACATTTAGGGCCAACTAATGCTGGTTCTTTAACCCTTGACCCCTAATATCAGCCAAAAATGTCTTCTGCAGTGGTCTTGAGAAATGTCCATTTGTAGACCAAGGGAGAATATTTTTGAAAATTTAACACTTGAATGACTGGCTCGATAATTGAGCCAGTCATTCCACTGGTAAATTCTCAAAAACAGTCTTCTCTTAGACTGCAAATGAAGTTTTTCTATGAGAAAATTGAAATTTTCTTGAACAAGTTAGAGTGTTAAAGGGTTAAGACAGGTGGTCATAGGGTTGTCATAAGACCACTTATCTTAATGAACAGACATCATTTGCTTCACAAAAGCTATTATACCAGGGTGAATGAGATGTATTGAAAGGAGAATTCCTCTGAAATATACATAATTTTGCAACTACTCTGTATTTTTGCTGTAATATTTGTGTGTCCTTGGTGTGTTTTTTTTACTGCATACTCTAACACAGGAATTCTGACCTTGTCACCCATATGTTATTATTTGTTCCTTTTCTAGAAACTAAAATGACTGTATGAGTCTCTCAATTTAGGAAACTATTATGATATTTATGGAATAATACAATTGCAAAGAATTCCGAAAATATTAAATATATCTAGACAGACAAAATAATAGCGCCACAACATAAATTTCACTTCAAGAGGTATACTTACCTCCCTAACACTATGATGTTTCCTAAATTTTGACCTTCACTCAATAACCCCAGATTTAAAAAGAAAGGTGCCCCTACTGGGCAGGTAGCCAGGTGACAGTCTGCTGGATGCCGACCCCAACCACGTGCATGCGTAGACTGACACTGCCTCATTCTTGGCTATTGGCCTAAACCACATGTTCTAATTTTGTGCTATATTTTTGTATCATTTATTTCATTTGGACCTACGATTTAATCGAAAATCGCGATTTTTGTTTACAAAACCAATCGCTATGTTTCAAAGCAAAAATCGTGCAAGCCTACTCCAGCCATTGAACAAGTTCATAGACACACCAAGTTTAGATGGAAATGATCAATACGGTGTTGGTGGGATTGGAGAAGGGAATGTGGACAGCATCAATAGATCTGAAGGATGCTTATTTTCACATCCCAATTGCGAAGAGTTTTCGTCGGTACCGGAGATTTGCACTTCAGGGCTGACAGTGGGAATTCAAGGTTCTACCCTTTGGAATTTCCACGGCTACTCGGGTTTTCACCAGGGTGGGTCTTGCAATAATAGCATACCTCCACAGGAGAAGCATATCAGTCCACACTTACATAGACGACCGGCTGTTAAATACACACAATCAGGAAAGTCTATCAGCAAATCTGGAGATAGTTTTGAAAACTCTCACAGACTTAGGCTGGATAATGAACTTTCAGAAATCAGAGCTGACTCCATCCGAGAAGTTTGTTTACCTGGGAATGTTCTTCGAGGAGAGAGTAGAATAACTCATCTCAGTAATACAGTCAGTGTGCAACAGTCATCACGTTCTGGCACAAGTTTAATTTAGAATGCTGGGGTTGATGGTTTCTCTGGAACCAGTCATTCCAGAGGCAGCCTTGTGCAAGTGGCCTATCCACTTATTTCTTATGACACAGTGGACCCAGAGGACGGGTTCCCTGGACTCAGAAGTGTCAGTGTTGGAAGCACTTATTCTACTTCGAATAATAGTTACCAGATGTACTATTATGATAATGTCTATTATCTAGTCTAGCACAAAATAAACAATTAAAACTCTGCACTCTCCATGGTCCTGCCCATACTGTGTCAGGGAATTACCATAGCCTCCATGTACCGAGTCAATTCCCAACAACAGTCAGATTCGTCTACTTTATTGACTTTAACAGTCGCATTTTTTTCTAGTCTGAGATTTAGCGATTTAGCTGAATTTTTGCTTTTTGAGTGCTGTGAGCAAGTTCTAATCGCTGGCGTAATGGAAGGAAAAGAGAAATCGTTGCAGGGGCAGGCTGTATCAATCTAGGATTTATACATTCGTGCCATAATGACTGAGATCTCCTTAAATTGGCACATTATTTTGAAATGGTAGCCATTGTTTGAGTTGCTCCGGTACCCGTTAACCTTTTAATCTTAACCGGGTACACGGTTAATTTCTCTTGCGACTCGGTTCCTTCCAAGATGGATGCGCCCTTAGCCAAGATAGCAGTGCCTATGATTATCGTTTTGTTTTTGCTCGCCGTGTCTATGCACTCAGTTTTAAGCTGACCTTTAGCTCTCACTTCATTGCCGTGGGTGTTTGTAGCAATCGGTCTTAATTTCTTGATTATTTTAACATTAGTTAATTTCCAAGTTGTGTTTATAAAATTTTCACTTTAAAGATTTTCAAATATTTCCTGCCTAAAACTTGATTATCATTAATCTAAGAGAAAGTTAATGTTTCTAAGTAATTTAAAGATTACAATCAAGTAAATTGTGCATGTTGCTCGTCATCATCTTATCATGTGCAGCGTTTTAATTCTTATTCTGTGTTCGCAGAAAGTGAAGGGACATGGCAAGCCCCCGCGGGATATCTTATGCTCTCACTGCAATCGCTTCATGAAGTGGGGCACCACTGTGTCGCTTGTGCCAAGTGCAAGGTTGGAAATCATTGCGATGTATGTGTAAGGTGGTCGTCAGACTTAGTGCAGAGTTTAATCGCGATTGGCGTGCGCGTGTGGAGAGGATTGCGAAGGACAAGGCAGCCAAGATGGATCGGGCGTCCGTTAAAGGTTTGGAGAAGCACCTGAATGAACAGATGGACTTGGCCTAGCGTACTTGGCCGACCCAATTCAAGGCGATGTTTGAGTCGTTCCAGTCCACGGTTCTGTCGATGCAGCCTGGTGCAAGACAACCTATCGGTGATCCGGCCAGTTCTGCGGAGGAACCTGCACATGACCTTTCTATTGCATCGGCTCAAGAGCCGACGGCGGAGGAAAAGGATATTCTCCTGATGGAAGACTCTGGCATGCCAGGTATATTTCCGTGGTATTTCCCGTGGCTCACCCCTAGGTTTTGTTCGGATCTGTCAGCCGGGCGGGAATGTCGACATTCCATCTGGCATCTTCCACCCAGAGTTTGTGCTATCTGGAGTGCCGTCAGAGCCATCTTTTACGGCTCCCGTCAGCATCACGGATGCGGGTATGGCGGCTCCTCTCAGAGTCCCATGTCCTGCCGTAGTCCAGGCTCCCGTGCTGGAGCCGATGGATTGCGGTGATTCCATATCTGGTGATTCGCTAAATACTGGAGCCGCAAGTAGTCGAGCCACGGACCCGCTTCGAATTGTAAGTTTGGTCCGTAGCTCTCAGCATGGATTGGCGGTGGCCTTCTCATCAAAGGGTGTGGAGGAGGATGAAAATGGTAGTCTTTTAATGGACGAATCATCATTCTGCATGGGTGCAGGTTTTTGGCTGGATGTCCGACCATCTCGGGTTGACGCCTGACCAAGGGTCTCAGCGCGATCCGGCGATGGAGCAGATGTCAGAGCGTGCGGCTAGCACTCTGTCAAGTGGCTCTAAGGCCATGCCAACTCTGCCATTGTATACTCAGACTTCTGACATGTTGGAAGTCGGAGCGTACCATTTAGTTCAGCCGGAGTACACGTTACCCAAGGGCCCTAAAGGGATAAGGAGTAGGATCCGCTTTCCAGAGCAGGCCTATCACCAGTATGCCCGTGTTCCTCAGTTTCTCAAACTAATAAAGATGCCTTCAATGCGCTAACGCTTATTGAGGATGTGGCGAGAGTGGCTATGGCTGCTCTCTTGCATGGTTGTACCATCTTGCAGGGGATGCTGACCTGCGTGTTGGCAGGTGGGGAAGTGCCAGAGGCTGCTCCCGCAGTTATCCGGGACACCATGCGCTTATCCCAAGATTGGCTGGCCAGGGTGATCACCAGATCATTGGCGGAGAGGAGAATGGTTCTCGATTGTGTAGAACTGGGACCAGAGAGGAGGGTTGCTTTGTCTTCTGCACTCTTCATTGGTCCGGGCTTGTTTGGCGGCTCGGAAAGACAAGCTCTCTCCAAGGTTGCATCCATGGTTGCAGAGCAGGCGGTCGTTGGCAAGTCGTGGAAGTCGATGAAAAGGACTCGGCCACAGCCGTCCTATAAGCAGTACTATCAGGAGCAGCAGAGGCAACGACAAAGATCGCCCTTCTGTCCGTTAGGCCGTGATGCCCATCAGGCATCCAGTTCTCAGGGACCAGGCTGTTCGTCATCATACAGGTCCTCTAATAAGAGACCATATGAAGATGACAGGAAGGGTGGCGGCTCAGGACGCGGCGGCTACCATAAGGATAGCCATGGTGGCGGGTCCGGGCCATCATATTCCACGAAGCCGCGAGGTGGCCATGGGCTATGGTCCTGATGGGCTTCCAGTGAGACCCGTACCGGTGGCACCAGGAATGCAGGGAGTCGAGGATCTTCACCAAAACGAATTCACGTCTTGTCATGCAACATTGACCGCGAGCTGTGTGCAGATTCCTTCCATCAGAGGCAGACTTCAGCTGTTCTCGAACCAGTGGGAACAGGTCGTGCAAGATTGTTTAGTCTGTCATTGGCAAAGAAACGACTACGAACTGGACTGGCTCATCCATCAATCGTTAACATCGACTCCCGTATGGACTGCATTCCAATGGAATCCGATCGTCTAGATGTCATTTGCTCGGAAATCAAAGATCTTCAACGAAAGAATGCGATTCATTTAGTCCGCAATCAGTCCTCCCTGGGCTTCTATTCGATAATTTTCCTCATTCCGAAATGCACCAGAGATTGGAGACCGATTCTCAATCTCAAACCGCTGAACAAATTCATTCTTTCACCAAAATTTCAGATGGAGACTGTGGCAGCGGTGATGACAGGGCTGGGAAAAGGCATGTGGGCAGTATCGATAGGTCTGAAGGATGCATATTTTCATATTCCAATGTCAATTCCTTTTCAGAAATACCTTCGCTTTGCGTTTCAGGACAATGTCTGGGAGATCAGTGCATTACCGTTCGGTCTGACCACAGCCCCGAGGGTCTTCACCAAAGTGGTTCTCGTCATGACTTCTTATCTTTGCAGAAGAAACATAGCTGTTCATACTTACATAGACGACTGGCTGCTGAAGGCAGGGAATCCAGTCATTTCACTTCAAGAGTATACTTACCTCCCTAATACTTTTGATATTGCTAAATATTGGCTTTCACTCAATAAACACTCAGATTTAAAACAGTTAGGTGCCCCTACTGGGCAGGGAGTCAGAGCGTAGTCTGGCGGATGCCAGCCCCACCACCGCGCATGCGCAGACTAGCACTTCCTCTTTGCTAGATTATTGGCAGAGAGATCACACATGTCTTTTTGTGCAAAAGCTTTTTCTTACTCTTAAACTGTTTAAGTGGTGTTATTTTGGAGTGATAGTCACTGATTTGGATGACAGGAAGGATCACTTCGCCAAAGGGGGACTTAGGACCTTTAAATCAGGTGACTTCTAGTAAAATTAGCGAGTTTTCTTCCCGGTGTATTGTGTTTCCGGGACTCGCGTTTACCGTGATAAGCGCCTTGGTTAGTTGGTTTATGTCAACTCGGTGCTACCTAAGGCTAATTTCTCTTTCTGTTTATGTCCACAGGTCTGTATGACGCTAGGTGGTGGCATCACAGCAGCAGAGAGTTAGTTTTCTCTCCACCATGGTTCCATTTCCTACTAACACTGTTAGGTTATCTAACCAAATGAAAAATTATGTCCAGTGAGTTGGAGGCCTAGTAGAAAGGTCTTCTCACTTTGCCCTCTTGATCCAATTCCTTCCCCATGAGGTGGAGAGAGTTAAGAGGCGTGCAGATGGTGGAGTTCTCCGGTTCGTCACGTTGGATGGTTTGTCTATACAAAGTGTCAGGTATCTAGTTATTGATAATGTGGTGATGTTAATTATAGTAAGCAAAGGGAGATAATTAACATTTTTGCCAGAAAAGAGTTATCTATATGTATCTGATGGTTGTGTAGTCGACGTATCCATTCAGCATACAATTCGTCCTTGCACTTGGATGTTTTGTTGGGATCGAATTTTTCCTGTCACGGGATTAATGACGTCATAATCAGCCTGGCTATGTGTTTATCAGCAATTCAATCGCTATGCTGGTTTCTGATGTATATTGATCTTTATGATCGTTTTCCTTCTCTTTGAGTTGGTTTGAGTGTCTAAGCTTAACTAGTTTACTCATACTCCTTGTCCTTTGCCCTGTTTCAGGGACCGGGTTGCGCGTCCTGTGGACGTTTTCTACATGATAAGTTCTGGCCTCATCTTTGCTATCAATGTAGCCCTTGTGGTCCCTTGGCTAATTGTGACATATGTAAGCACTGGGGGGGCGAGTTAATGTCCGAATTCTTGTGCTGCTTACAGGCGACGGACAAGGTGGTAGAGGAGGAGAAGAAGAAGAAGCGGAAACGAGAGGTTGTAAGTAGGAAGGGTAAGGGGAAGGTCTCGTCCGCGGTGGATATGGAGGCCTTCCGGACCGAGATGTTGGGAGAGATGAAGAGGACAATAAAGGATTTGGTTCCAGGGTTGCTTCGTGGCATGCTTCCTGGACCAAATCCTTTACTGTCCTCATCATCGGCTTCGGAGCAGGTAATCCCCGCCTCTGGATCGGTTTTCCTTAGACCGCTTCCGTTGTTCGACGATTCAGAGGTGGCCCCATTAGAGGGGGCGTTCCACGACCCTGGCAGCAGGCTTATTGCCACGCCGAGAGGGGACCGTGGACGGTTGTCGCTGGAACCCGCGGGCTGCTTATCAGTCCAGGGGTATCCGCACGCCGCGGTGGCCAGTACCTCCTATGGCACCGTTCCTGGTCAGCCCGGGTTAGCTCTCTTTGCTGACCCGGGGTCTAATCTTTCTGACCAGGGTGATGAGGATTACCTGCTAGGGTCGCCGTCTGACGACGTGGACATGGATGAAGACGTTTGTGCACCCCTCGCGGGGAATACAGGCGGCTTCTTCCACGGTTTTACTCACCCTGGAGTAGAGTCCGCGGCTCAGGTGGTGGCCCAGGGCGCTGCTGATGGCCAGCGGTACCGCATACCTCGGCTTGCCGAGGGTGTTGCTGGTGCTGGCCGGGCCCGTGGTGGGGCGGTATATACCCCGCGCTCTGCCACGGTGCCTGCTCCTGGTCAAACCAGTGATATTGTCATGCCGGTGCTGTCAGGCCCGCATGTTTTACCTGGCTTGCCAGGTGTATCAGCGTACCCGCCGTCAAGCTCTGCTGCTTGCGCTCAGGAGGAAGACGAAGGACCCCGTCTTGTAGAGCGCTCGCAGTTAGCCACGGAGGAGGATTGGTCTGACGCTTGCCAGTGGTTGGTGAGCGTTAGGCCTGATCTGCCCGTGGAGCAGTCGGCTAGCCAGCGTGACCACAGGCCGTGGTTAGCTGGGAAACCGACTGCTAACGCTATGCCTTCTCTGCCGCTGGCGGAGCATGTCGTTGACATGTTCGAGGCGGCGGAGTCGTCCATTAAGTCGAGTGGACGTCTCGCGAAGGCCCCTCGCGAGGTGGCCAGGCGTTGTCGCATCATGCCCCTGGATTACCAGCGGTACGGTGTGGTACCCAAGCCCAGCGTGGATGACCGCGCGGCTTTGGGTGAGGATGCGCGGCCAGGCTCCCGTTCTGACACGGGGGTCTTGTGCTCGAACGCGTTGCGTTCGGCGAATACCGCGTTGCGTGATGCGGAGGAGAGTGGGAGGGCTTCGATTGCCGCTCTGTCCTACGTCTCCCAGCTGTTACAGGGGGTAGTAACGGCATCCGCATCGCGCCAGCCAAGTCCGGTCACGGTCCAGCGAGCCATCCAGGATGGTATTAACCTGGCGCTGGACTGTATGACTCGGGCGGTGACCAGGAGTGTCCGGGCAAGACGCACGTTTGCCCTGGACAATCTGTGCCCGTCTCAGGACCTGTACAATAGGCTACTGCGTACGCCTATGACGGGTCCTGGTCTTTTTGGAGGTGAGGGATGTCGGCACCTCCAGGAGACGGTCACCCTGGTGAATAACCAGAGGGCGCTGCGCGAGCAGTTTGAGGTGCTGCGTCGTGCTAACGTTCACGCCGCGGCCCCTGCGTATCGTCCCCTGCAGGCTCGAGGTGGTGCTGGCCAAGTCAGAGGCCAGCCACCGTCGCAGCGTCGGCCTCGGCCGCGTGCGATTCGGCCAGCAGCGAGGGGGGCGCAGGTTCCTCAGGCGCCGTCAGCCAGGCAGCCGCCCGCGCACCAAGGTGCGCGCGGGGCGGGGCGCGCGAGGATCTGGGCGTGGTTATCGGTCCTGACAGGACGCTTACCGCGGTAAGAACCACTCCGGTGTGTATGGCGACGGAGACAGTGCCGCTCTTGCATGCCTCGTGTCCACCGCGGTCCCTAGGTGGACCGGTGGGAGGCCGGCTAGCCGACCACATGCAAGAGTGGGAACGGTTAACTCAGGACCGTTTAGTCTTGCGATGGCTTTCCGTCGGGTATCATCCAGAGTGGATGACAGGCCCGCCGTCGCGACTGTCTCTAGTGCCAGTCTGGACTCCCATTCCGAGAGATCCAGAGCAAAGGTTGTGTATCGAGGAGGAGATAAATTCCCTCGTACAAAAGGGAACTGTTCAGCCGGCACAAAGGTGTCCGGGCTTCTATTCAACCCTGTTCTTAGTAACAAAACGCACCGGAGGGTGGAGACCGATTCTCAACCTCAAGCCATTGAACAAGTTCATCGAGACGCCCAGTTTCAAGATGGAAACGGTGCGCTCGGTGTTGGCGGGGTTGGAGAGGGGGATGTGGACGGCGTCGATAGATTTGAAGGACGCTTATTTCCACATCCCCATCCACGGGAGTTTCTGTCGCTTCCTGAGATTTGCATTCCAGGGCAGACAGTGGGAATTCAGGGTGTTGCCCTTCGGAATTTCCACGGCTCCTCGGGTTTTCACCCGTGTGGTTCTTGCGATCACAGCATACCTCCGCAGGAGAAGCATAGCAGTCCACACGTACATAGACGACTGGCTGTTGAAAGCGCACACCCGGGAAAGTTTGTCGGCCAATCTGGAGATTGTTTTGAAAACTCTCACAGACTTAGGCTGGATGATCAATTTCCCAAAATCAGAGCTGACTCCATCCCAGAAGTTTGTTTACCTGGGGATGTTCTTCGATCTAGAGACAGGATATGTTTATCCTACTCAGGAGAGAGTTCAGAAACTCATCTCATTAATTCAGTCAGTGTGCGACAGTCGTCATGTCCTGGCACGGGTTTACTTGAGAATGCTGGGGTTGATGGTTTCATTGGAACCAGTCATTCCTCAGGCCGCCTTACGCAGGCGGCCGATCCAGTTATTTCTCATGACACAATGGACCCAGAGTACAGGTTCGCTGGACTCGAATGTGTCAGTGTTGGCGCCTCTGATTCACCACCTGCAATGGTGGTTGAATACAGAGAATCTCTTGCCGGGGGTTTTGCTAACCCCTCCCCACCCTCAGGTGACTGTGTATACAGATGCATCGATGGAGGGCTGGGGAGCTTGCCTGGAAGAGTCCACGATATCAGGGCTTTGGAATCTGGAACAGTCAAAGGAACATATAAATCTACTGGAGCTAAAAGCAGTAGTCCTGGGCCTGGAACATTTCTTACAGAAAGTTCAGGGCAAGATTGTTCTTATTCGTTCAGACAACTCAACAGTTGTGACTTACATAAACCGCCAGGGCGGAACGAAGTCGCCCAGTCTCTGTATGATGACATGGAAACTGCTTTGTTGGTGTCTGGATCACCAGATTACCTTGAAAGCAGTTCATATTCCGGGAAGGTTAAACCTGCTAGCAGACTCATAGAGCCGAAGGATGAGTGTTTTACCCACGGAATGGCAACTAAATCAATGTGTGGCGGATCGTCTGTTCGACCATTGGGGGAAACCCAACATCGATTTGTTCGCAACGAAGAAGAATGCGAAGATGACGACGTACGTCTCTCCGATTCCGGATCCAAGCGCTTTCGCAACAGATGCGTTAGCTATCAGCTGGGGGAGAATGTATGCATACGCATTCCCTCCAGCAATCCTGATTCCAAAAATTCTTCAGAAAATCAGACAGGAGGAATGCCAAGTGCTTCTGATCGCCCCGGATTGGCCAAGCCGATCATGGTATACGGATCTGCTGGACCTTCTGGTCTGCAATCCGGTTCCTCTGCCTCTGATGGACGATATTATCTTCCAGGGCAAGGCCCTTCACAACAATCCGTCAATGTTCAGATTGACTGCGTGGATGTTGTCAAGGAATCTAGAATTAAGGAGGGCTTTTCTGAGCAAGCAGCCATGTTTATGGCCAAAGCCAGGAGGGGGTCAACCTCCAGAGCATATAATTATAAAATCAACAGATTTGCAGAATGGTGCTCAAAAAGATGTATTGATCCAATGGATTCATCTATTCAAGTAGTAGCTGATTTCCTCTGTCACCTCTATGATGCCTATAGCCTCAAGCCTAACTCTATTGCTGGTTATAAGTCAGCATTAATGTCTGTTATTCCTTGCTTGGCTAAGAGGGGAAGTGATGAAGTAAATACATTGAATGTATTAATTAAAGGCATGGGCAATCTAAGACCAAGGAATCCACCTGTGATTCCGTCTTGGAGTTTATCGCTAGTGCTTCAAGTACTAGGTGATAAGCCTTTTGAACCACTTAGTTCCATTTCTATGAAACTATTAACACTGAAGACTGTGTTTTTAATTGCTGCGGCCTCGGCTAGGCGTAGGAGTGAAATTCATGCCTTATCAGCCGAGGATGACCGTTTTGTGGTTTCAGGGGAAGGCCTTAAGCTGCTACCTAGGATTAATTTCTTGGCTAAAAATCAGTCGTTGAAATATCCAGGTCAACCTATTATTTTGCCTGCTTTAACTAGATATGATCCTAATTCTAAAGCATGGTGTCCCGTCCGTGCGCTGCGCCGGTACAAACAACGTACGGCGGCATGGCGCACCGACCAGTCAGCGTTATGGTTGTCATATATTGAACCCCATGGGAGGGCTTCTAAGGACACCATTTCCAGGTGGATTGTGGAATGCATTCAGTTTTGCCATAAATCCGCCACCGGGAAGCAGGTTGACGTGGCCAAGGCTCACAGTGTCCGCGGCGTAGTGACATCCACGGCCCTATTTAATGGGGTCCCTGTGGATGATATTATGTCGGTGGCTCAGTGGCACTGTGAGTCAAGTTTTACAGACCATTATCTCCGTGACACCTCAAATCCTCTCGCCTTGTCGATTTTGAAAAAATAACTCGGTTTATATTTTTTGAGGAGGTTTTTCCTCATTACTTATATATTTCACAATTAATTTATGGAAACACCCACTTTTTTGGGCCTGCATCAGTCTTTACCAATGGGAAGATGATGTCAGCAGCCTTTTCAACAAGGTCAGTCTTGTTCATGTGTTGTCCGTTGTTGATTGTATTGTCACGATTACCCGTTATTAATATGGTGATGGTTTGTGTATTTGTGTGGTTCATTGTTGAGAGTTACGAAAATGGAGCTTTTTCGTCTCTGTCCTGTAGTACATGGCACTTGTACGTAGAGAGCGTATAGGACATTGAGGTCAATCGACTCTTCCTCCCAGGAAGGAGGGGGGGGGGGGAGCGCATATGACATTCGGTCATCTCTCATACATCGGTGGTGTTATCCGATGGTTAGTCAAATCCTGACTGTTTTTTCTTACAGTTTCAGAAGTTTAAGTGCCTTAAACGCAGAAAAGCGTATGGGGATGAGCTGGTCTTTTGACCTCGCCTCCCTCCCACCAGATTCACTTTCGAATTCTGGCAATATCAAAAGTATTAGGGAGGTAAGTATACTCTTGAAGTGAAATAAACGAAATCTAGGATTTCTTTTTTCACGAGAGAGTTGATACTTACCTCCCTAGATACGGACCCGGCCTCTCCACCCCACAGAGGCTCGGTCTTCAGGCTCTTAATAGTTGCATGTGTGTCAGCCAATAATCTAGTCAGAGGAAGTGCTAGTCTGCGCATGCGCGGTGGTGGGGCTGGCATCCGCCAGACTACGCTCTGACTCCCTGCCCAGTAGGGGCACCTAACTGTTTTAAATCTGAGTGTTTATTGAGTGAAAGCCAATATTTAGCAATATCAAAAGTATTAGGGAGGTAAGTATCAACTCTCTCGTGAAAAAAGAAATCCTAGATTTCGTTTACTCTGCGCAACAATCTTCAGGTAGTCCTGGCCTTACTAAAGTACCTAGGATGGATTGTGAATCTAGAGAAATCAGAATTGACTCCATCCCAGGAGTTTGTGTATCTGGGAATTCTTTTCAATCTCAGAGATGGTGTGGCTTTTCCGGCGGAGAATAGTCAAGAGCTTGATTTCAGTTCTCAATTTCTCTAGGAGCCTATCTGATGGCGCGTCAAATTCTCAAAATACTGGGTTTACTAGTATCTCTGAAGAAGGTGGTTCCTTATGCAGCACTCAGGCGCAGGCCGATTCAGATGTACTTGATGTCATTCTGGTCTCAGAGAACGGATCCGTTATCTCTGAGGATTCCAGTTAAAGAACCATTGATATTCCATCTTCAGTTGTGGTTATCAGAACAAAATCTCCTGCGAGGTGTTCCTCTACAACCTCCTCAACTGCAGATGTCCATCTTGACAGATGCATCGATGACGGGTTGGGGAGCTGCATTGGATGATCTGTTAGTGCCAGTGGAATGGGATCGGACCAATGTGCAGAAACATATAAATGTTCTCGAATTATTAGCGGTGGCATTAGCGCTTCGAAAATTCAAGAACTTAATCTGAGACAAGCTTAAACTGGTCAGGAAATCCTCTGTCTTTCTTACCCCAAATCCGAATGTTTTGCACTTGCTTTTATACATGTAACCGCATTAGATGCTGTGTAACCGGAAAATGTTGCGTTTGTAAGCAGAAATTTTGTTTTACACCCAGAAATTTTTGATTGTTGGTTGGGTGTAACCGGAAATTTGTTTGACTGTTGTTTGTTGGGGTTAGTGTAACCGGAAAAATTTGATTGTGTAACCAGAAATTTTTTTTATCAGTCTTGTGTAGGTTGAATAGAGATTTTTGGACAACAAACTACGTCATTAGTCTCAGCAGCAGCTTTGAATCCTGCCTTGACCTTTCTCACACGTTCAGTGAGTGTGCCTGCGCGGGTTCGAGTAGTTGGCCAGTCAGGTGTAGACCGGCTTCTTTGATTTGTTTATCCCACTCCTTTTGGAATGTGGGATCATCAGAAGGTGGAATGTACTGGCAATTGACTTGCAAAAGTGGAAGTACTTTCCCACTAGCAATAGAAAGTTCTAGTCTGTCCATCTGTAATTGGATGATGACTAGTTTGCATGAGGTGTTTCTCCATTGTTTATATCTTCCCTGAAGCTCTGCTGGAATGGTGGGCCTCTTCTTTGGATTCTCAGGGAGGTCAAAGTGTTTATCCACGTCTTCTTCGTTTGGCCTGGTTCTCTTTCTCGGGTATTGGTTTGCCTCTTCTAGACCTGTCTCCTTCATCAGATCAACCAGTGTTGCACTGGATCTGCATGGTATTAGTGATGCGCTTTCTGCCATCAGCCGGTATAAAGCATCTTGAGTACAGGATACAGGATATCTGGATGCAGGTTCTCATTTTCAGTGAAAAGCTTAAACTGGTCAGGAAATCTTACGCTAAAAACCAGGGACAGATCCACAAGTCCACCAAAACGTCGACGCACTGAAGGCACAGTCCCGTTCAAACAGAGGATGCAGAAGAGAAAACCGGAGAGAGCAAACAGAAGAAACGAGTTTCACAACATATGGGACAGAGTCCAGAAAAACTACAAAAACTTTGAAACACTGAATAAAGTCTTAAAATCCTTTTAAACAGTTTGAATGCTAACTGCCATGAATTACATTCAAACGGCAAGCAATCAACACTGTTATTTTTTAAACTATAAAAATAAAGTCAACAAAGTTTACACAAAAAACTAAAAACAAACATCCTCCGAATGAGATCTCTCTGAAATCTGCTTCATAAAAAATCTATCTGAGAAAAACCTCAGTCAGGATGTTGTACATGTATTGTCGCTAGGTCTGGGATTCAGCCCAACTGTAATCGAACCCAACAGGTGCAGATTACACTCAGACTGTAACAAATTTTTCAGGAGGCTATGCCTCAAACTACATTTTGAACACCCACCATCTCCATGGGGCAATGATGAAAGCAATACATCAACGGTGGACACTCACACCACCAGTCTCCACATTCACAGAAACGTTTCATAGAAAATTTAAACCACCTCCACCTGGCAATGATCATGTCTTAGACACTTTCATCAGAAAAGTAAAACATGGTCTTAATAAACTTAAACACCACCACAACTTTAGATGCAATGTCACCAAAAGTGAGAGAAAGCTAACGTACACGTTAGCTGCTGACAAATCCATTGTTATCAAAAAAGCCGATAATGGACAGGCCACTGTTATATTAAATGCATATGACTATAACACAGGCTATTATAAACTGGTCACAGAAAACCTCACCACCAAACACGCTGAAAGAGTAGAAACAGCCATCACAGGGCTAGTTTTAAAAGGGGAGATAACTTGAGACATGGCTAATGGCCTACGGGTAGACAATCTGCGCACAGCGCGATTCTATCTTCTACTGAAAAGCCACAAACAAACCACACCAATACCTGGTAGACCAATCATCAGCGGAAACGGCTGCCCCACTGAGCACATAAGCAGTTTCATTGATGAACACCTTAAAGTTCACCTCCAAAAGATCCCATCATATGTAAGGGACACCACTGATTTCATCAATAAACTAGAAACCTTTGGTAAATTACCAACACACGTGATCCTAGTCACCATGGATGTCGCATCACTTTACACCAATATCCCACACAGTGTGGGACTAAAGGTTGCCGCACAACTTATCAGAGAATTTGGTATTCCGGGCAACCTCACACCTAGGTCACTATTAGACCTACTATGTATTGTATTGAGATGTAATAATTTTGAATTTAGTGACAAACAATATCTCCAAACAGGAGGGACAGCTATGCGCACCAAAGTAGCACCCACTTATGCTTTAATATTCATGGCCCAACTGTTACTCCTTGGAGCACCGCACAAACCGGCCCTCTATCTCTGATATATCGACGATATATTCATGATCTGGACAACAAAAACCAGATGCATTCAACAATTATATGAATACATCACATCATTCCATCAAATTCACGGCAGAACAATCCACCACTAGAGTCAGTTTTTTGGACACATATGTATACATTGATACTGACCACTCCATATGCTTCGATTTATACTGTAAACCTACAGACACACATGGGTATCTACATTACCAATCAGCACACCCGCAGTCTACTAAAAACTCCAGCCCACATGGACAATTCCTAAGACTACGGAGAATCTGTAACAAGGAAACAGATTTCCACACCCATGCCCATGAACTCATTGGCTACTATAAAAAAATGAGTATCCTCCCGAGCGTCTTCTAAACAGTTATCAGAAAGCTTGCACACGTTCAAGACGTGATCTACTCACACCCAAAGTTAAAAACATAGAGGACAACAAAAGGGAATCCCAACACACGAATCGCATGCATAATGGACTTTCACACTCAGAGAAAACCATCCATTGGGAACTACTAGAAAGCAGTCCCAAGTGTAGGAACACATTCCTCACTCCACCCATGTTTGGCTATAGGAAGAATCCTACTTTCAAAGACACGCTCGTTACAGCCAAATTTGAGTTTCCCACCACTAGAGGCTTCCAAGGAAGAACCTTCCAAAACCCTATCCATCCATGCACTAGGAAAAATTGTTTTTTCTGCCACAACATGGATGATAAACGTGAATTCTCCAGCACACACACGGGCTTAAAATACAGATGTATGGTCAAGACATACTGTAACACACGCAATGTCATATACTTACTCATATGCACACAATGTCACAAACAGTATGTGGGAGAAACAAAACGTGAATTCCAGATACGGGGAAAAGAACATCTTAGGGATATCAAAAAACACAAGGATACCCCTGTTGCTAAACATTTTAATTTGCCCAATCATAATGGAAAAAACAGAGGAATTGTGGATATATTTGCGATGAAAGGAAACACAAAGATGGTCACATACATGTCACCGATCCCAGACCCACTAGCTCTAGCAGTAGACGCACTGGCGGTAAGTTGGAAAGGAATGTACGCGTATCCTCCAACGATTCTAATCCCAAATGTTCTGGCAAAGATATTAGAGGGCATATGCCAAGTACTACTGATTGCCCCTCATTGGCCAGGCCGATCATGGTTTACAGATCTGGTGGACATTCTGGTTTGCAATCCAATCCCTCTTCCAGACAGAAGGGATCTTGTTTTTCAGAACAAAGGTCTGTATCTCCACGACAGACCGGAGATGTTCCAATTGAATGCATGGATGTTATCAAGCAGCGAGAAATTGAGGGTGGCCTTTCTGAGAAAGCAGCGAAGTTTGTCGCTTCAGGCAGAAGGGGGTCAACCACCAGAACATATAATTATAGAATCAACAAATTTGCAGAGTGGTGTAAGGGAAGAGATATTAATCTGTTTTCTGCATCTGTTCAACATGTAGCAGATTTTATGTCATTTATACGAGGTTGACATACTTGTACCTTCAATGCTAGCAGCATAAAAGTCTGCATTAGCTTCAGTCGTTCCGAGTCTGGCTGCTGTAGAAGTTATTAAAGCAATGAGCAATCTGCGACCTAGACAGCCAATTCCTATTCAAGCAAGGAATCTATCTCTTGTTCTACAGGTTTTAGGGCATGCTCCCTTTGAACCAATTAGATCTATAGATATTAAACTGCTAACTATTAAGTCAGTTTTCTTGGAGCAGCATCAGCGCGATGGAGAAGCGAATTTCAACCACTTTCTGCCGAACAAGACCGTTTTGTCGTTATGGGTGAAGGTTTAAGACTATTACCATGTCTTTGTTTCCTGGCAAAGAATCGGTCCCTTAAATATCCAGGACAGCCGATCATTTTTCCAAGTTTAATTAGGCATGACCCAAGCTCTTGTGCTTGGTGTCCTGTCAGATGTCTGAAGATATGTACTGAGGAGTGGAAAGATGACCCGAAATCTCTGTGGTTATGTCTCAAAGCTCCTCATCTTCACGCCTCGAAAGACACCATTTCTCATTGGATAGTCGATGCTATTCAGATGTCGCATAAAATCGCAACAGGAAAGCAGATTGATCGTGCGAACGCTCATCAAGTCCGATCACTAG
The DNA here is from genome assembly GCA_034401795.1 of Chaetoderma sp. LZ-2023a. Lineage (NCBI taxonomy): Eukaryota > Metazoa > Mollusca > Caudofoveata > Chaetodermatida > Chaetodermatidae > Chaetoderma > Chaetoderma sp. LZ-2023a. The sequence continues at coordinate 52,959,474 of CM067374.1, read as the reverse complement.
CAACAGCATCAGCCCTTTATAAGGGTGTCACTTTAGAGGAGGTGATGTCTGCAGCACAATGGCATGCCGAGTCATCATTTACTGATTTCTACTTTTGCGATATCTCCAGCGCACTTAATCCGGTAGCCGTCGCCAATTTGTCGAATCTCACTTAAAGCCACGTCCGACCACTGGTTACGCATACATCATACGGTTCTTCCACAGGCACTAACACTGGTGATGCTCATGATCTGTGAACGACCGTGAATTGGGCGAAGCTCCTGCGATGATCAAGAAAGATCAAGCACTCAGAATGGTGAGTGTTTTCTTAGTTTAAGTGACTAATATTAATTTACTTACAGTCGAATTCCCAGACTGATTAAGTAAAAGTCTGGTTCAAGAGTATCTTATTCATTGCAACAAACAATAGACTCATTCAAATTTGAAAATCTAATCAATATACTGATAGGTTTTTTTTAAATTAGAAGTTGTAGTAGCATCTGCACTCTCCTGGACTGCCTTAGCTGAGACTTGGGGCTGACACGGGTCTGGTGGGTGTTGCCTCCCTTTTTGACAGACACTGGAATTTGTGGGGACAAATGAGGGGGGGGGGGAGGGGGAGCGCGGGCTAGACCATGGAAGTTTAGCACTCTATGAGTCAGATGGCGGGACGGATGGTAGATGAGAGCTGTTTCGAGCCGAGCCTCCTCCCACCAGAGTTTCTTGGCTGTTGAAATCTGGAGTTTATCATAATAGTACATCTGGTAAGCATTATTCGAAATAGAATCAAAAAAAGATTCGGCTTTTGTTTCTACGAGAATTGTTAGTACTTAGCAGATGTACTATAGCCTGCCTCAGCCACCCCGCTGAGGTGAGACTGAGCTGCTTTCGCTGTTTGTCAAGACAAATATAAGACGAATCTGGCTGTTGTTGGGAATTGACTTGGTACTTGGAGGCTAGGGTAATTCCCGGACACAGTATGGGCAGGACCATGGAGAGTGCAGAGTTTTAATTGTTTATTTTGAGCTAGACTAGATAATAGACATTATCATAATAGTACATCTGGTAAGTATTAACAATTCTCGTAGAAACAAAAGTGGATGCTTTTTTGATTCACCACTTTAAATGGTGGATGAAAAGAGAGAATCTCATGGCGGCGGGTGATACTCACCCCTCCCCACCCTCAAGTAACGATGTACACAGATGCATCAATGGAGGGATGGCGAGCTTGCCTGGAAAAAGCCACAGTATCAGGGATTTGGAGTCTGGATCAGTCACAAGAACTTATAAATCTCCTAGAATTACGAGCAGTAGTACTGGGTCTGGAACATATCTTAAAGAAAGTTCAGGGCAAAATTGTTCTAGTTCGATCAGACAACTCAAAATTAGTGACTTACATAAACTGCCAGGGCAGAATGAAGTCGCCCAGTCACTGTATGATGACTTGGAAACTGCTTTGCTGGTGCCTAGATCATATGATCATCTTGAAGGCAGTTCACATTCCTAGAAGGTTAAATCTGTTAGCAGACTCATTGAACCGAAGGATGAGTGTTTTGTCCACGGAATGGCAACTAAATCAATGTATGGCGGGTTGTCTGTTCGACCACTGTGGAAAACCCAACATAGATTTGTTCGCAAAGAAGAAGAATGTGAAGATTACGACGTACGTTTCTCTGATTCCAGATCCAAGCGCTATCGCAACAGATGCGCTAGCTGTCAGTTGAGCAGGAGTGTATGCATATGCATTTCCACCAGCAATCCTGATTCCAAAAAGTTCTTCAGAAAATCAGGCAGGAGGAGTGCCAAGTGCTTCTGATCGCCCCAAATTGGCCAAGCCGATCATGGTATACGGATCTGCTGGCCCTTCTGGTCTGCAATTTGGTTCCTCTGCCTCTGATGGACAATATTATTTTCTAGGGCAAGTCCCTTCACAACAATCCTTCAATGTTCCAATTGACTGCGTGGATGTTGTCAAGGAATCTAGAATTACAGAGGGCTTTTCTGAGCAAGCAGCCATGTTCATGGCAAAAGTCAGAAGGGGGTCAACCTCCAGAGCATATAACTATAAAATCAGTAGATTTGCAGAATGGTGCTCAAACAGAGATGTTAATCCAATGGATGCATCTATTCAGGTAGTAGCCGATTTCCTCTGTCACCTGTATGACGCCTATAGCCTCAAGCTTAACTCTATTGCTGGCTACAAGTCAGCTTTGATGTCAGTTATTCCTTGCTTGGCTGATAGTGGAAGTGACAAAGTCTGTTTATTGAACACTTTAATAAAAGGCATTGGTAACCTAAGACCGAGAAATCCACCAGCGATTCCGTCTTGGAGTTTGTCTAGTGCTTCAACTTCTAGCTGATAAACCCTTTGAACCACTAAGTTCCATTTCTATGAAAATGTTGATGCGTAAAACTGTATTCTTAATTGCTGCGGCCTCTGCAAGACGGAGAAGCAAAATTCATGCTTTATCATCCGCCGAGGCAGACCGTTAGGTGGTTACAGGGGAAGGCCTTCGGCTTCTACCCAGGATTAATTTCATGGCTAAAGACCAGTCTTGGAAATATCCAGGTCAACCTATTATTTTACCAGCTCTGACTAAGTACGATCCTAATGCAGTCACACTGCGAGTCAAGCTTTACAGACCATTACCTCCATGACACCACTAATCCTCTTGCCTTATCGTTTTTTCAAAAGATGATCAGGTGTATATATTGTAGATAAGTTGCACTTGCTGTCTTCAGACAGCACATTTTAATTGTGGAAACAACCGCATAATCGTGTATCATTTTTCCTTCACTGAAGTGGACTGGATGGATACAGCTTACATGCATAAGGTCAGTACTGCCTTTTGTTGTTACATAATTTATTGTCACGATGCATTACCCTTTTTGTTAATGAAAAGGTAATGGTACCCGTGTGTTATGTGGTTCATTTACTGAGAGTATACTAAAACGAAGCCTTTCGTCTCGTGTCCTGTAGTACTTAGCACCAGTACTTAGCGAGCATATGGGACATTGAGGTCATAGCCTCTCCTTTCCCAAACGGAGGGGGAGCGCATTTGACATATGATCATTACTCTCACCATCGGTTGTGTTATCCGATGTTCAAATCATTGCCTGATTGTGTGTGTCACACAATTTCAGATGTTAGTGCTTCATGCACAAAACATGCAAGGGATGAGCTGGTCTTTTGGCCCCGCCTCCTTCCCGCTGAATTCACTGACGAATTCTGGCAATATCATAAAGTGTTAGGGAGGTAAGTATGTCTCCGAAGTGAAATAAACGAAATCACAGATTTCCTTTTTCATGAGAGAGTAGTTATACTTACCTCCCTAACACATCCCCGGCCTCCGCCCCACAGGGGCTTGATCTTCAGCCTTGTAAGTGTGTCGTCCAATAGTTCAAGCTGAGGCAGTGTCAGTCTGTCATGGGCGAGGTTGGGGCTGGCATCTGGCAGACTGTCACCTGTCTACATGCCCAGTAGGGGCACCTTTCTTTTTAAATCTGGGGTTATTGAGTGAAGGTCGATATTTAGGAAATATCACAGTTTTAGGGAGGTAAGTATAACTGCTCTCTCATGAAAAAAGAGATCCGTAATTTCATTTATTTTGCCGTCAGATTTGTTTGCATTTCTTATATGTGTGGAATTTATAATTTGCATCTTCTTGGATACTGAGTGCTCAAATATGTGTAGAATGTCTTTTAAAATGCTAGTATTGACACATGAAAAGCATTTTATGGACAATATTCCATATATTATGGTTGTAGATCTATGAGCTATAGAGTGATCCATTTTTATCTATGCCCCACCCAATTTCTGTCTACGCTCCACCCACTTTGTGCACATGTTTGAATCTATTCTCACACGTTGACCCATAAAATCCCAGAATCTGAATTAGGTAGATATGCAGGTAAGCTGTTGAATATTTTGAAACTAATTTGACATGTCTGTTGGTCGTAATTGCAGCAAAATCTCCAAGTCAAATTAGTTTCAAAATATTCAACAGAATGTTTATTAAATTGTAATTTCAGTAAAGACATACAATTCAGATATTTTTATGATGGACCTATGTTGTTTTAAATATGATGTCAGTTAACAACTGACATATTTGATGATGATGTCAGTCATCTGATACTTGAGTGACAGATCCCAAGACAAAGCCGAAGATGACTCGCCTTAGTGTTAAAGTTGTTCAAACTCCCATGGTAGCTCGACAGGCACAGGACCAAGCCTCTAGTATTCAAATTATATTAAAAATAATAGATTTTTTGTCCATTCTGCTTTCACCCGCCAAACTCTTGGCCTCTATTCGTCATACACATGCATCATTGTCTTCAGTATTAGCCATCAGTGATGGCCACGTACTTGGGGATAAATATTCTATATTAGTAGCTTATCCTTATTATTTAAATCTTAAAACAATAATTCTTTCAGAGTTGATAGAAGAAATGTTGTTATAATAGCAATGGCTTATAGCAACATCGGTTCCTGAATGAACATCGCTTAGCATAGGACAGGGAATTAAATTTGGTATCTAGTTCCTAGTTGTGAAATTATTACAATATGGAAAGCCAGGAATTTAAAAGATGTATTTACTCTTATAATCATTCTTCCGGCCACCAAAACATTTAGCAAACAATAGCAGTTTGAATTTAGTTTTCTGTTTCTTTTCTTTGTAGCCATTAGAGTTCCTATGGCGTCTCTTGGAAGAATGGTTAAATCTGCTTCGAGAGGAATTTCGTAGTAATCGCAATTCATCTAGTTCTAGCAGCTCTAGTGATGGAGAAGTACCGGATGAATGTGATCCAGATGTTGATTGTGCTGGAAAAGCTATCATTAAAACACCAGATGAAGCAAAGAACATGACGAGTTGTTTTGTTTTAAGTGCAAGTCGAAGCAGTAAATCTCAACCACACGTTGATTTGAGTGAGAAATCATTTATTCCATCCGATGCCTGCCTAAGTAGGGATGCCATACCGAGCAATGGTTTCTTGGATGAGATTAGTGCGGATATTAAAAAGTTACACATCGATCCTGGTGATCAGGACATTATCAGTGTAACAGTACCTCGAATCTGTGCTGCAATCCAAGCCTTCTATATGACCTGTTCATGTCAGGCACAGCCTGGGTCAGTAACTCTCTGAATTGCTTAATACATTCATCGATAAATTCCATATATCATAATTGCAGGGCAGACAAACAGGAAATCTGGTCAATATTCTGAAATTACTATGACTGGAAGCCAGCGCTGACTATGGCTTCCAGTCATAGTAATTTCAAAATATTCAACAGCAAATGCTATGCATAATAAGGAATTTACTATTTCAGCGATTTGTTGATTTGTTGTGGAAAGGGTTGAATTGAAATTTCATCAAAATATTATTATTGGAATGGATGTGTATATACATTTATCGTTATTTATTAGCTCACCGGGCCAGATATTGATCCGATTTAACTTAAATGTTAGCAGAAAAAATTTAATTCTTTAAATTTGGTCTACTAAAAGTAAACAAAGGAAGGAACGGTGAGGTTCTTCAATCATTAATATTCTTATTTCCTGTTTTGTGTTATAAATGGTTGTCCTTGTATCATTTTACAAGAATCTGTAATGGACGATACTTTATCCTGAAAACGTCACATAGATGTTGAAAAATCTAATATTCATTTGTACATTTATTCTGCTTTTCAGAATGACCTCACCTCGTTTTATTGACTTTGTTTGTCGTCACAATCCAGTGCTAAGGTCCTTAGTCAACAGGTAATGTTTGATAATAGCTGAAAAACCTGTCTGTAGTTGCCACCTGCTTTTTGGGGCCATATCATTCTTCATTTCAGGTGGTCTTAAACCCTCTATCTTCACATAGCAGAAACGACAAATTCATTAAGATGTAACGCATATTCTGTCGAATATTTTGAAGCTAAATATGACTAGGACCTGTTGGCAGCAACAGGTTCCAGTCGAAAGTTTCAAAATATTCAGCAATTACAACTTTCCTATCTTTAAATTGTGATACAGGAATTTCAAGGATAATAGACCCCAGCATCCTTTGGCTCCAAAACATCTATTGACCATGATAACTGGGTTCCATGTGCAGTGTCCATTATAGACAGGTTTAGCTGCAACAGCTTTTAAAAGAATTTTCATGTAATGTTTTTATACCGGTGGTTAATATATTCATTGTGACCCAGATAAGCAACTAGATGTTAACACTTTCACCGATCACTTTCACCCCATGTCTAATTTTCAAGACAACCATACAGTAAAACTGTTGACTATTTTGAAATTAATTTGACTGGAAGCCGTTGCTGCCTTAGGCAGCAACGGCTTCCAGTCAAATTAATTTCAAAATATTCGACAGTAATCTTTAACTCGTAAAGAATAAACTTTATCAGGGATTTGTCGGTGAAAGGATTAATGATTGTCAGTCCATCGACAGGTTATTCATGATCTATCTATCTTTTCATTCTCTCTGATAATGTACATTGAGGAGAGGGCTTTGTAGAATTTCTTGTTGTGCCATTATATCACTACTGTGTCTTTCTTAGGAATGTGGTCTGTCCATTTTGACATGTAAATGGTGACACCAAAGCCATCATTACTAAGATTATTTGTAGTGGTCTTGAGAAATGTCCATTTGCATACTAAGAGAAGAATATCTTTTTAATTTGCCGCTGGAATTACTGGCTCGTTAACCGGGCCATCCATTCCATTGATACATTTTCTAAAATAATCTTCTATTGGTCTTTTTCTTGAACAAATCTGCCTCTCAAAGCGATTGCCAGAAATATATAAATGTTTGATATATAATTCTTGCCTCATTATTACTCACGCCGCCGACGGCGGTTGTGAGTACTGCGGTTAGTGCCGCCTGTGTGTGTGTGTGTGTGCATGCGTGCGTGCGTGCCTGCCTGTTTATCCGAGGGATATCGCGGGAATCCTATGTGCTAGAATCACCAAATTTGGTACATACATTAATATTATGAGTGGCTAGAGCAATTTTTAGTTTGGGGTCAAAGGGTAAAAAACAGGTCACGGGGTCACTTAGTCCATCCCGAAATACACATTTTTAGTCCTAGATCTGGAAAGCAAGTAGGTAGAATCACCAAATTCGGCACATACATTGATATTGTAAGTGGCTAGAAATTGTTTGGGTTCAAAACATCAAAAATTGAGGTCACAGGCTCTCTTAGTGCATCTCGAAATACAAATTTTTAGCCAGAAATGTGGAATGCAAGTAGATAGAATCACCAAATTTGGCGCATACATTGATATTATAAGTGGCTAGAAAATATTTTTGTTTGGGGTCAAAAGGTTGAAAATCCAGGTCACATGATCGCTTAGTGTATCACAAAATACACATTTTTAACCATAAATCAGGAACGCAAGTAGATAGAATCAGCAAATTTGGCACATACATTGATATTATAAGTGGCTAGAAAATATTTTACTTTGGGGCAAAAAATCGAGGTCACCGGGTCATTTAGTACCTTCCGAAATACACATTTTTAGCCATAAATCAGCGATGTAAGTAAGTAGAATCACCAAATTCGGCACATGCATTGATATTATGAATACCTAGAAATTGTTATAGTTCGGTGTCAAAAGGTAAAAAATTGAGGTCACTGGATCACTTAGTGCATCCCGAAATACATATTTTTAGCCATAAATCTGGAATGCAAGTAGGCAGAATCAAACAATTTGGCACATACATTAATATTATGAATGGCTCGAAATCGTTGTAGTTTGTAGTCAAAAGGTCAAAAATTGAGGTCACGGGATCACTTAGCGCATACCGGAAATAACTCTGCAGTGCAAGCAGGTCAAATTACCAAATCAGTAACATACATTCATCTTGCGGTTGGCTGGAGGGAAAACTTTGTTTCAGATCAAGAATTCAAATATCTAGGTCACGGGGCCACTAAGTGCCTCCCAAAATACACATTTTTGGCCATAAATCGGGAACGCAAGTAGCTAGAATCACCAAATTTAATCCACCCTTTCATATTATAGGTGGGTAGAAGTTCTATTAGTTTCGGGACAAAGCAGCAAATATCTAGGTCACAGGGTCACAAAGTGCATACTGGAAACCACATATTTGTACATAACTCTGGAAAGCAAGAATGTAGAACAACCAGATTTAGCACACACATTCATATTGCAACAGCTTATGATTGCGTTGAATTTGAGGTCAATGGATCAACTATCTAGGGCAAGAGGGTTACTAAGTGCAATGTCAAGGCAGAGCGCAAATGTGTGCATCACCATAACGACTAGTTATTATTATTATTATTATTATTATTATTTATTATTATTATTATTATTATTATTATTGTTATTATTATTATTATTGTTATTATTAGTATTTATTATTATTATTATTATTATTATTATTATTGTTATTATTTGCAGAAATCCGAAAGTGATTTTTGACCATTTTCATTTTTTGTTGGAGTGTCCAGAGCTTATGTCTCAGTTTCTACATATCATTAAAAATCAGGTAATTATAAATTGGTGTAGAATCTTTTTAATCATCAGCCCTATCTCAAACACCTACCTTAGGGAACACTGGTAAGTGATCACCTAGTGGTCTCTTAGTACAAATGATGTATCATAGGATATGCTGTTTTGCGGTTAAAAATGCTCATTGGTCATTTAAAGAGAGGCGGTGATGTTTCACATTTTGTTTAGTTTCAAGAAAAAACATGTGAAAATACACTAAAAAGAATTCTCGATCTTACAACAATGGTTTTGTGCACTAAAACTCCCAAACCTGTTTACCCCTACTTGTACGATTCTTAAAATGAGCATCTGTCTGATTTTCACATTATCCTCTGCACATTGGGCTCTAGCCACAAGTCGTTTTCACTTTTTGTATTGATTTTTTCAGTTTGAAATATAATTCTGAATATTGTTAATGATGCAACTTATTAAAGTCTGTCTGTCAGTCTTTCTGTCTGTCCACATGTTGATTGGTCTGTCAGTCAAATTCTTTGCATTTCTAAACTTGGTAAAATAATATCAAATTAACGCCTTGATATTCAAGCCACCTAAAAGGGGCTTTTGCAATGGCATTGAGATGTGACGATTTGTTAGACTATTTTTTTTAATTTACCATTGGGATGACTGGTTCAATAACTGAAGCTGTCATTCCAATGTTAAATCTTCAAAAATAGTTCTCTCTTAGCCTGCAAATTGACATTTTCTATGAGAAAATTAAAAGTTTCTTGACCAAATTCCAGAATTAAAGGGTTGATGATAATAGTATGCACCTGCTTTTTGACAGCCTTTTGAAGCCCGTCGTGAGTGGTTCTATGAGAATTTAACACCAGAACAAGAAAACAGTATGATCCATACGCCACCAAATGACCAGGATGTACTTGTCGTTAATCGAGGTAAATAGATGCACATTTATTGATTCCTAGATCACTATTTCATAAATTGTTCATAAATCAAGCCACACGATGAGATACATTTTTAATTGACGTCATATTTTTTGTATTTTTTGTCAACAAATTAAATTTTGTGTTTGTTTGCAAGGTGCGTAAACTATGTTCTCTGTTTATATTGTTTGTTTTGCTGGATGAAATTATATGCATGTATCTTTTGATGATAATAACAATATATCTAAGTACTGAATAAATACATGTATCTTTTATTTATGTGAAATGTTGGTAGGACCAAAGAATTTTAGTACATGTGTTTATATTTTGTTAATTTACTATTAATTTTGTTGCTTAAATATTATGTTGCTATTTAAACTGAAACGCTGTTGGAAATAATTTCTCAATTTTTTCTGTATTGTTTATTAATTTGTTTAACTGGCTAAGTAGAATGACAAGTAAATGAATAAATTAATTAATTAATTAAATAAATAAATAAATAAATACTTATTTTTACAATGATATTATTCATATCTTTCAGGAAATTTATTCGAGTCCAGTTGCAAAGAAATCCTGAACATGGATCCTGATAAGCTTAAACAAGCCATCACAATACGTTTTATCGGAGAGGAAGGGATGGTGAGTGACTGTTTATTCTAATTTAATTGCTGAGACTGTCAGGCCGTTCAACCATCCATCCTTGCAATCAAAGCAGTACTTACAGAATGTTTGTTCATACATGTTTTTGTCAGTCTATCATGTTGTGCTAGATACACTTTTTCCACCCTAGTGTTGACAATACAGTCATACCTATATGTCTTTAATGGTCAAACAAGCCAAAACCAGCCTCTGTTGTTGCATCGAGGAATGGGCATTAGCAGGCCAAGAGACGTTTTTCTCAATTTTACCACTAGAATGACTTGCCCATCATTCCAGTAGTGAATTAAAAAAAATAGTCTTCTCTTAGCCTGAAAGTGGACATTCATTAGGGACAAATTTAGATTTTCTTGACAAATCACAACCATTAAATGGTTAATCAACCACCTTATAAAACACCGATAAGTGGTGCCTAAAGGAAGATGGTCTACTAATACAAGTCAGTCACGATACGATATGCCTTTACTGGTCGCAAGATGGTGGTTCCTTATTACATGTTGTCCTTAGACACACACGCACGCACGCACGCACGCACTGTCTTAGTGAACCGCAATCTTTTGGCCCAAATGAAAGGGGATCTATCAAGTAGGTTTGATTGTGTATAATTCTTGATAGTACATTTCTTGAATAATTTGAAATAATTGAACTGAAAGCTGTTAAAATTCATTAAATATGTTTGGTTGTGAGATATTCAATGTTGTTATGCAAAGTTTTTGCATGTATCTCTGTTACCAGGGTCAAGGTGTGATGCGTGAATGGTTTGATGTTCTCTCTAAGGAAATCCTGAATCCAGACTATGCACTCTTCACACAGTCAGCAGATGGTAGGAATACTATGCCACAACACAAGCCATCGATGCTCATTTCTGTTTAAGGAATGTCTAGTTGCTGGTCAAGAGAAGTCTACTTTTGATCAACAAGCCAGCCATTTCAGTAATCAATCTTAAAAAATAGTCTTCTCTGGGAATGGAGGAATACAGTTTATCGATCATCATATAGCGTCATAATCAACTACGTCACATGCAGCCTGACATCATATTCAATTATGTCATAAATGATATGATTTCATCCGTCTTAGACGCTTAATAGTCCGTCAAGTTATACGAATTGTATGTCTTTACTATTTAATAAACATTCTGTTGAATATTTTGAAACTAATGTGACTTGGCGCTATTGCTGCTATAGGCACCAACAGCCCCAGTCAAATTAGTTTCAAAATATTCAACAGAGTACCTGTATAGTTTTCTAGAAAATGAGACTCATGGAGTGCATGGATCGATAAGTTCTTAGAAGTATGCTGTGTTGCATCTTAGAGCTAGTGACATAGGTTCATCAGCCTGTTATCGTTTTCATTGCTATTTAAACAGATAACCTGCTTCTTACATTTGTGAGATTTTGAAGCACATGGTTGATAAATAATAATTTTATCATTTTGCTGTAGTTCGATTAACCAGTCAATGACGGAGAGAAATATTTTAACCCTATGAATCCGACTGCCCAAATATCACCAAAGGCATTTAGAATTTAAGAACAATTTTGGTGAATATTTTGAAACTAATTTGACTGGTACCAGTTGCGGCCTATAGCCTATGGAAGCAACCGATTCCTGGCAAATTAGTTTCAGAATATTCAACAGCTTATCTGTATGCTTGACTCGAAATAAATTGAGATTCTAGTATCGGGGGTCAAAAGGTTTTATAACTGTTATGGGTGACTGTGGCTTTGATACTAAGCCAAGCATTACAAGGTTAAATTGTCATCTTTCTGCATGTAAAGGAACATCATCCTTGAAGATGAGTTACATCCCTTTGCCACTATTTTTGTCGAGCCCTATGCGAAGCCTAGAATGGCCCCACATAATGTAGCGAGCCAAATGGCGTGCAGATAAATGTTGAAGTTTTTCAATATACGTTTAATTCATGAGGGGCGTATCCGATCCCAATAAAATGTTGTAGATTTGTTCTATACTATCATTGTATTCAGGCAACATCATAATTAAAATAATTTTCATAGTTTTTCCATTTTACGGGATTTGGACTTAGCCTATTTTGCAACAAGAATTAGGTAAACTAAGTTTTTTTCAACAGACATTTAATTCATCAAGGACTTATCTGATCTTAATAAAATTTTACAGATTTGATCTATACCATCATTGCATCTGGTCTGCATCATAATTAAAACGATTTTCAAATTTTTTCCATATTATGGGGTTTAGTTAAATGTTAAAGTTTTGCAATGGACATGTAGTTCATCAAGGGCCTACCTGATCAGAAATAAAATTTTTACAGATTTGCATCTCGACTCCATCATAAGGAAACTGATTGTCAAATTGTTTCCATATTTCCGAAAAAGTTGGTCCCGATCCCAGGTTGATTCATAATAAGGAAAAATTAGCTACCTCTCCGGGATGTAGAAATTGTTTGAGTGTAGCTTTCGTGACCATCTCGGTCACTTCTTCAGCGCTAACTGACGGTCGCTGGCAACGTCACTCTGGTCAGTTCTTGTGGAGTCACGTGACAGCATGGACTGGTAGACTGCTGGTATACGGTACACTCAAACAATTTCTACATCCCGGAGAGGTAACTAATTTTTCCTTATTATGTTTCCATATTATTATCTGGTTTAGACTTAGTTTATTGTTGATCAAGAATTAGAAGAATGTTAAAGTTGTTGAATGTTCTTTTAACTTATCAAGGGCTATACTATTTTAACCCTGACCACTCTGATGTCAATATTATATCTTTTACTGAGTCAATAGCAAAGAAACCGGTGTACATTTTTCACCAATTTTGGTGGACGATGTTGCTGTCTACGACAGCACCGTCTTCCACCAAATTTGGTGAAAAATGTACACCGGTTCATCTTTTAGTTTAATTTGAAAATTTATTATTTTGACATCAGAGTGGTAAGGGTTAAAAAATCCTGTTTTTGCCGCACTGCCACACATGTGTGATATGCGGAAAAACTAAAGGGATTGACACGCAGGATGCAGTCCATCTAGTTAGTAAACATATATTTACCGAGTTGAAATATTATCATCCTCATCTTCCGCAGGTACGACATTCCAGCCTAACAGTAATTCCTCGATTAATCCTGATCACTTGAACTATTTCCGCTTTGCCGGTCAGCTGATGGGACTAGCTCTATATCATAGGCAGCTGATCAGTGTCTACTTTACACGCTCATTTTATAAACATATTCTAGGTATGTCTACAATAGATCTGGATTATTAATTGAATAGTGTATTAGTTATAATGATTAACCCTTTAATGATCAAACTGTCCAAAATCGGCATGAGAAATGTCCAATTGCAGACCAGTTTATTTTTAATTTAACACCAGAATGACTGGCTTGACAACTGAGCCGGTCAGTCCAGTGGTGTATTTAAAAAAAATAATCTCTTCCTGTAAACGATTAAAAGATAGCAGCTGATGTGTGTAAATTGTTTAATTCGTCAGTAATAGACATTAAATCTGGTCTCACACTAGCACTCTTTAATCGCCAGTTACAAGAAATATTTATCGTGCATGAATTGCATGAAAATGTCTCATCTGCAGTAGATAATTACATATTATTTTGGTCATTTGCAATCCGACGCCAATATCAACCAGATTTTAAATATTTGAGACAGATTGCAGAAATTTTGAGTACGCCCCAGCTGGCTCACCTCGTGTGTGTCTCACCGAGATTGCGACATGCATTCTGTATATCTCTTGACAAATGAAATGATGGTTTCAGATCATGGATCTTTGAAAAATGTCAGCCAATTGAATTATATTACCAAAATTTGAGCCAGAACCGCAAGAAGATTGCAAGCCATTGCAGAAATTATGTCTTGAAATGATTTAGCATCACTTCACAGAGACAATTAATTGCAGCCTGCTGTTATTTAGATGCTAGTGTGCAGCCATGTTATCAGCCACCCTTGACAATTAAGATGGCAATACAGATTAAATGTTAGTCCTACAGAAGCCAGTTTTATTTAGATTGTATTATTTGTCTGTCTTACTGTCTGTCTGTCCGTCTGAATTATCTACTTATATATTTCAGGCATTCCAGTAAACTACACAGATGTGGCTTCTATAGATCCTGAATATGCAAAGAATCTTCAGGTATTATAATTATTGGAGAAACTCTGTTAAGTAATTTATCAAATTAATATTGTGGCAGCAACAGCGCCCAGTCAAATTAGTTTCAAAATATTCAACAGAATGATTACAACATGGTAAAGACATGCAATTTGTACAAAATGCTTAGTCCATGTTCAATTAAGGATCGTGATGTACTTATCTACATCCATCATGACGTCATTGATTATAACGTCATCTACACGTTACGTAGTGATTATGATGTCATATGAGGAATGGATAAACTGGAAAGATCAATTAACACCAATACTACCAAGCTTTCTATAGATTATGTTCTATAGATTATGTTGTATCATGGGCTTAAATTGTATGCAGCTGAGTGTCAAGACCTTTTGGTTTATAACCTTAATAATATGCAAAATTAAAGAAATCATCACTTTAGAAACCAACTTGTATATATGTAATACTGTGGGAGCTCTAAAGGATAGGCATTCCAAGCATCCCCTCATTATGATAACACCCTTGTATTGAATGAATACAGGGATCCATTTCTAGCTATGCTCCACTCATTTCTCGCTAAGCTCCACCCACATTGTACATGTGTTAGAATCAATTTTAACACTGAAACCTACAGTCCCAGAACCGCAATTTTCAAGGTAACTATACAGGTGGGCTGTTAAATATTTTGGAGCTAATTTGACAGAGAGCTGTCCCCAGTCAAATTAGTTTGAAATTATTCAAGAGGATATTTATTAAATTGTAAATTCACCAAGACATACAATTCATAGGCTTTCATGGCAGACTTTACAACTTTTCGGTTAACAGGTAACATACTTTGATTAAGACGTCAGATAATTGAGTGTCAAGTGAGATCTCTCCATTTCTTTTACAAACGATGAAGGGAGTACTGGCATGTGTTTCATTCTTGCTGTGTGTGATTGTGTATGCATTAATTTTAAAACATTCATATTTGAAATTAATACCTTTCAATGACCTGTAATGTAATGGACTAATCATTGTTATGCATTATGTATTTCCTCCAGTGGCTCTTGGATCATGATATCACATGTCTTGGCCTTGATCTGACGTTTTCAGTTGAGACAGATGTATTTGGTGTCATGCAGGAGATTGACCTCAAGGTCAATGGTAGCAAAATATCAGTCACTGAAAGGAATAAGGTATTCGTTATATTTTATGTATATTAGAGATATATTTTATCTGTCATTTTTATAATTCATGGTGTCCTCATTATGTTTTCTACTGCAGAGAGTGTTATATATAGTGTGGCATTGTGTATCTGGGTTTACTATTGTCTGTGCCAGGTTTAGACATTCATTTAGAACTTCCAAATGCAGTGTCCATTATAGACATGGTTGACTGTTGACTGTTTTAATTAAAATCAATAATAATAAGCTAAATCCGCATATTTATAAGTACAATTTTACAGTATCTTACAATACCTGATTTATACACATAAAAATTATTTTCTTGCTGATATTAGATTGTGTTGTTTACAGTACAGCTCAATATAACTTAGAATATTTCCAAAACAAAATAAAACTTACTTTTGAATATTTCAAGCATAATTCAGCCTTCCAGAGTATCCATCTATCATCTGATATCATATGATGTTACAATTAGCTAAGCGGTGCATAGGATGATGTCATAATCATTACATCATAAATGATTCTATATATTCTATATATAAAACAGGATATAATCCAACTGCCATGAAGCAAGGCATGCTCACACCAATTCTAAAGAAGGGCAAAGATAGTAGATTAGCAACGAATTATAGAGGGATCATGGTATTATTAATCATAGGAAAAGTCCTTGAGAAAATTGTACTATAGAGGACAAAGTCGTTCCATGATGTTGAACAGTCTAACTTCCAAAGAGGGTTTGCTGAAAAATCATCATCCGTAAACACAGCCCTGATTATCGCAGAACTACAAAACGAGGCCAAGGACAAACATGAACCACTATTGTTAGTAACATTAGATGCATGCAAAGCCTTTTGATACTGTATGGCATTCATCACTTTTGCGAAAGATCTACAGCGTCGACATAACAGGTTCACTATGAACTATTATCAAAGAGATGTACTCGGGTGCCCAGACAGCCGTCAAAGTGAACAAGTGTACATCTCACCCCTTCCAGATATAGTGTGTAATAAGGTGTTCGTCAGGGTGGCATACTCTCATCCATTCACTACAAACAGTTCAATAATAAATTGCTACATATTATTGAAGATGTAAATATTGGTTCACAGATTGGGCATATCAACTGCAGTGCACCTACATGTACAGATGACATTGCAATATTGGCAGACAATACAATTCACTTGCAGGAGCTTCTCACCATCGTGGAAAGAGATACAAAAGAAGAAAGATATACCATTAATCCGCAGAAATCTGCTATTATATCATTGAGCAAACATGTGAGAGTTGGGCACGATATCACTAGCGGGAGATATCATCAAAGAGTCAGTGAGTGAAACACACCTTGGAATTGAACAGTCAGTCTCGAATAAGGAGAATGTTAAAAAGCGTATCAACTCTACTCGCAGAACACTGTACTCAATGATGGGTGCTGGCTTACATGGACATGGCGGTCTCTCCTATTGTATCGTCACATTTGGAAAATCTATTGTCTTCCCAGACTCCTTTATGGCTCAGAAGTACTAAAGCTAACACAAGTAGCTATTAATGACCTTGAACAGTTCCAGCGATCAGTTCTTCGACAGCTACCATCACTTCCTTCAAACACAGCATTAGTTTCAGTTTTGAGTTTGCTTGGTGTAAGACCAGTCCAAGCTGAACTTGATAGCAGGAAACTAATCCTTCTTCGCAATATCCTTTCAGAAAAGAATACTATTGAGCATCAAATAGCGGCCCGGCAAATCGCTAAGAAAGATATCAACAGCAACAGTTGGTTCTCTGAGTGTCATAGTATCCTTCACAAATATGAGTTACCAAGCATATATGAGCTGATTCATAACACTCCTACAAAAGATAAATGGAAATCAAAGGTACAAGACGCAATTAATACTGCAGTCCAAGCACAATGGCACGAAGAATCACTAATGAAGTCATCTCTTAAGTACTTGTGTATTAACTCATGTGCAGTGGGATCAGTTGGAGCTCAGTTGTTAATTACGTTAGAGATGCTAGGCGTGCTGCCATAAAAGCGAAATTATTAACTGGATCATATACACTTCAATCAAATCGAGCTCGCTTCAATCAGCATAACACATCGGATAAATGGCTACTTTGTCGCGATGCTCTTGAGGATAGGATTCATTTTCTAATAACCTGCAAAGTGACCGAAAACTGCAGAAGATCCTGCATAAATAACATTCAACTCATACTGCAAGAAGAAAATCACCCAGACATCATCAAGAACATTATGGCGACTCCTTCACTTGTAGCACAGATAATTATAGATCATGAAAATATGAAGTCAGAGCATTTTCTTCAACTATCTCCAAAAAAACTCAACACAAATTGCTAGGATCACCCGTTTCTCTGGTATGCACTGCATAGTATTAGAAGTAATGCTATGGATCAGCTTGCATCTTCTTCCCCCTACTAACTAGCTTTTAAATGACTGCAATGTACATGTAAGTGTACAAGCTGTTAATATGAACTGTCATTTAAATGCAAGAACTAACAAACCATTGCTGCTAGAACACTATAATTGAACGATCTTTAGTTGCTGTTTTAATTTAAATCTGACCATATTATACTTAATTGCCGACAACGAGCGCTAAGGTTGGTGCCTCGCAAAAGGGATGTCAGAAGAAAAAGAGTAATATTTACCCTGACTTCAGGGGTGAGCCCACAGTGGCTGTAATTACAGATACAGTACAGTATGGCCCGTCTTTAACCGACACGTACCAATTATGGCAGCAACAGCGCCCTGTCAAATTAGTTCCAAACTATTCAATAGCTTACCTGTGTAGTTTTCTGGAAATGGATAGTCAGGGAGTTAAGAGATCGATCGATCCCAACATGATTGAGGTGTGGGTGGAGCTTAGCTAGGTATAGGTCGGGCATAGCTAAAAGTTGAAAGGTCCATTGGATTGGACATCCAAATGTTCGAAATATTCAGCAGAACATTTCTAACATTGTCTTCACAATTATACTAACATGTTTCTGTTTTTCATTTGGAAACATGTTAACTTATTTATGAGCTGTACTGTGTGTTTCTGTTTCAGAAAGAATATGTTCAGTTAGTGACAGAGTTAAGAATGTCCCGCGCCATTCAGCCACAGATTAACAGCTATCTGTCTGGTTTCCATGACTTCATTCCACAGGCGTTAGTGCAGATGTTTGATGAACGAGAACTGGTACGTGAATTTAGGAACAGTCAAACTTTCTCGAGAGACTACCTGACTTTTGGAGCTAAAAGATGATATTTTTAAGGCAGGTTGTCGACAAACCACCTGTGTTAGAAAGAATCACCATGTTTGGTCTTCAAAAGGTATACCCTATGCCAAGACACTCGTAGTAAGAGACCACCTGTATTTATAGTGACTAGTTATCTATGTTCCATAAGGTGCTCAATTAAGACAGGTCTTACTACTGTGTTTGTAAATTTATATTTAATTTTAATAATTTTATTTTTAATTATCAATACAATTTTATAGTCTATACTCTGTTGGATAGATTTGCAATTGTTATGAGAACCTATTGAAAATTTAATGTATTAACTGTGCTCTTATTGATTTCTTATGATTGTCTAAGATTGGCAGAGTTTATTTTTGAATAACACATTTGTGGAGAAAACTCTTCGTTATTAGTTCTCATTTCAGCAAAGACTTCTTGCGATTTTATTGTTCAATTAAATATAATTGACCAATGAAAAAGTGAGAAACCTCTTCTCAGAAGAGAATATACCGCTTCATGAAAGAAATGAGAAGAGCGAAGAACAAGAAACGCAAAAGAATGCCGGAGGAACTATTGCTAACCATCTCAGTTTATATTGACAGGAGCTCATGTTGTCCGGCCTGCCTCAGATTGATGTGGAAGACTGGAAACGGTGTACAGATTACAACTTCTACACAGAAGGGGCTATAGTTATTAAGGTGGGACCACATTCTGATTGCAGTCAAGTGCTAGCAAGGGTTAATTTCTTAACCCTTTAATGACTAGATTTGGTCAGGAAAATCAAAATATTTTCTTATTGGATGTCCATTTGCAAGCCAAGAGAAGATTTTTTTTGTAGAATTTACTACTGGAATGACTGGCTCGATAACCGAGCCAGTCTGGCTCGATAACTGAGCCAGTCATTTCAGTGGTGAATTCTCATAAATAGTCTTCTCTTATCTATCTCAAATCTAAATATTTGCTTATTGGTTGTCCATTTGCAAGCCAAGAGAAGAATGTTTTTGAGAGTTTACCACTGGAATGACTGGCTCGGTTATCAAGCCAGTCATTCCGGTTGTAAATTCTCAAGACCACTACAGAGGCCGGTTTTGGTCATCTTAGACATGAAATGGTTAAAGATATTATGGAACATGTTTTTTTCTCATTCATTTTCTTGTCAAAGCTCCATCATCATGAATACCACAGTTATCAAAACAAGATTTATTTTTTGTTTCATTCTGTTCACAGTCCATAATCTCTGAGCATGACAGTTTCATGAAGATACAGTAAAACCCTTTAACCCTTTATCCCTCGAATTTGTTCAAGAAAATTTAAATTTTCTCATGGCAAATGTCCATTTGCAGACCGAGAAAAGACTTTTTTTTTAATTTACCAGTGGAATGACTGGCTTGGTTATTGAGCCATTCTTTTCAGTGGTAAATTTTCAAAAATAGGCTTATCTTGGTCTGCAAATGGACATGTCTCAAGATACACTGCAGGGCCCGTTTTTGGATGATATGAGTTTTAAAGGGTTAATGGTGAAGCCAGCTGAAAGCAGCCTCTGTTTTTGGTTGTTTTAGCGAATGGAAATTTGTTGGCCAAGAGAAGATTATTTTTGAAAATGTATTCATTCCAGTGGTAACTTTTCTAAAATATTCTTCTCTTGGCCTGCAGATGGCCATTCTCTAAGCACAAATATTCCCTTTAATGGTCAGGAAAATCTACATCTTTGCTGAATAATTGTCCATTTGCAGGCCAAGAAAACAATAGTTGTTATTACACCACAAAAACATCCATTACCGTTCAATCACTACTTGCTAAATCAATTATCTGCATTTAGCTACCAGAATAGGATTTTTATGCTTGCATACACTCCTCCCCATGCCTAGTCCTATAAATATAGACCCTCAACCAGGCCACTGGTTAGGTCCATCTCCAGTATATTAACTGATATAGACTGGGACCAGTCTGTACTCACTCCATAGTGATGCCTGTCACTAAGCGCGCTTGCGCATGCGCACTGGAGCCCAAATAGGAAACAGATTTACTTTTCAATTATTCTGCAAGCAGAACAACTGCACAAATATTATCAGAAAGTTTTTATAGCTTTACGCTGTGTCAGCTTACTATTGAAGGACTTCCTCACGCTAAGATATGCCTACTATGAAGTCTATCCTCCCAAAATTATGTTTTTGGAAGTATTTCGTGGTTATATTGAACTTTATAACTATGTATATAAATGTTACCGGTTTTCGTGGTAACAACTTTAATATGCCTAAGTCATCATCATATAAAAACACTCTATTACTCCAGTGAGCCCTTAATCACTTTCAGTTAAAAGAAAAAATAGTGCTTTACAAGGAATTACGTTTATTTCCCTATGATAGAAAACAATCTTGAATTTGAACTTTTCCGGCCTTTCTTTGAAAGGCGTTTGCATGTTTCTAGACTCCTTTTATCGAAATTCTAAGCTGTATGCTTCTTTCGTAATCTTTTTTCGTTTTTAAGAGTCTGTTTTAACGAACGATAAATCAACTGCATATCCTCAATCGGTGAACGAGTTCACTCTGTGGAGTATGGAGGACAGGTCTGTTTTAAGTGCACTACGTGTACCCCCCACATCGATATGCAGGTTTTGCATAGGGTGGTCTGCGTTCGTATATAAGGTTTTTTTAAGGATTATTCATCCTTACAGCGCTGACCTCTGGTCATCCTTCCCCAACCTCCATTGCTAGTAAGACAAAAGCTGTCTTTTGCAATATTCTAATATGTCTATTCCAGCAGCAACGGAGGGGGGGGGGGCCTCTTCGGCGAATTCGGAAGATGTGTTAGCTTTATTTGCGAGATTTGAATCCTTCACTGCAGTTTTGACTAAATCTTTAGACGAAAGAATATCTTCTGCCATCATGGAGGCCAAGAAACAGGAAGTTTCTTCTGATTCCGACGATAGTCCGAGGGCTAGCGAGCGTTCCCGCAAATGGGGGAAACTGATTCCTCTAACGTCAATGCAAGTAATCAGGTCTCCTAAACAAAAGTCTAGAGCGACAAAGCTCTTGAAGGTGAGCTCGTGCAGGTCACGGGGTCAAACCCACATTAGTCTTGAGGGTGATAGGCATAACCCTCAAGCAGTGGTGGCGGCGGCGGAAGCTCCCGTCCAAAAGCCTTATGCTAATGCCAATATTTCGGTCATACCGGTCGTCAAGATTCTCCATAGGTCGCCTATAGCTAAGAGTTCGCATGCTAGCTTTGCTAGTTCTTCCGCTTCCGTTGTGGTGGATTCGGGACTTGGGTTTACTTCCGTTTTCCGGTGCTACGTCCATTCCGACCGTTTCCGGTATGACTTCCGGTTTTGCAGGACATCCGGGTCTTCAAGATCCGGTTCTTACTTCCGTTCCGACCGTTGCCGGTATGACTAATAAACTCTTCCGACTTCCGCTTCCGATTGGGACATAACTTCCGGTCTAGTGGATGAATAAAGAACAAAGAACAAATAATTAGAGCATGTAAGCTCTCGAAGGTGATCTCGAGCAGGTCAGTGGGTCAAACCCACGTGAGTCTTGAGGCTGTAATTAAGAAGAAAAGGCATGACCTTCAAGCAGTGGTGGCGGCGGCAGAAGCCCCCCCCCCCCCCAATGTCAAACTCTTAGATCAGTTGTAGTGGATTCAGGTCCTCAGAACAGGGGTTACTTCCATTTTCCGGATCTACCTCCATTCCATCCGTATCCTGTCTGTCTTCCGGTTTGCGTATTTCTGGTTCCTATGCTTATTCTGGGTTTTTACTGTACATCCGGGTTCAGTTTCCGGTTGTCTTCTTCCGGTTTGCGCATTTCCGTTTCCTATTTTTTCATTTCTGGATTCGTACATCCGGGGAAAGGGTCATTACCGGTTTTCATGGTGTTCTATGATTAACTTCCAGGTTCTGTTTTCCTGTTTTGGATTTCCGGTGATAGCTCTTACTGAGATTCCAGGTTTGTCTTTCCTAGGATCTAGTCATCATCTTGCCTAAGAGTTAGTCTTATTTCAGTAAGTGCTTTTAAAATCGGAATGTTTAATCGCTGAAAATATTAATTCCAAGACATTGCCAGTCTTGAAGTCTCTCTTGGAATCGTAGATATTCAGCATTTTTTCTTTTATCGGTGAAACAATTCAACGTAATTAAAGACTCTTCCGACTGCAGCCGATAAGTCAGTCGGTATTCTACGCATTATCGCTAGATACTTAATTTTTAATTTCATCCAACTTTAGATGGCCAGTTGTCTTCGGGCTGTTCAGCCTTTTTTCGCGCTCTTTTTTCCTCTTATGTCAGCAGGTTGACATATTTATTTTAACCAAAGGGAGTTCATTTCTTGAAGAAAATCCCTGTTTCTAGCTTAATACGTAGTCTAATTCTGACAGGCGCTGAAAGGAAAAGATTCAGTAGTGGATTCATAGGGAAGAGAATTGCTCTAAGATTAATGATTACAAGAGCAAGAAAACGCTGAGAATAGAGAAATAAGACAAAAAGGGGGAAGGAAGAAGGAATAAAAGCCGGGTTTTTTCTTCTGCGTTGTCACAGTCATGGTTTTGGTGAGTCATTTCGCTTTGATTTTATATTGCCTCTGTCTTTCAGCATTTTGTTTCATGATTCAACCCGTAGTGTTTTCATCATAATCAAGTATCAGTGTTTTGTGTATTTAACATTTGAGCTGTTCCCAGAGATTCATTATCAATCTATCAATCTTTCCTTTTATTGGCATATCAAACTCAATGACATCCGTCTTTACAAGATGATAATATTGGTTCTAAGTCTTTAAATATAAATAAGTAAAGATAAGTATAGGTCTCTTCCTTCATCCTCTGCCTCTTCTCCTTCTAAAGTTTTCTTCTAGTCATGTTCTCCTTCCTCTCTCTCTCAGTTTTCTTCTTTTTTCCCTCCTCTGGGGTTTTCCTGTATTTTATCTTCTATCAATCCTCTCCAAGGATCTTCTGGTCCTGTTCTTTCCTCTTCATCTTCCATTCTTCTTAATTCCTCTCTTCCTCCTTCCTCTTCTTCCTCCTTTGATCATCTTGATCCGATGGTTTCTGTCATTCTCTCTTTTGAGCTTGAGATTCAAATTGTTGATTAAGGTATGGTTTTCTCATTGTTTTCTGTGCTTAGGGATTCGTCTCTTGTTCGTTCTTTCATGTCAGCTTTTTTCTCTATTCTTTCAAGGTTTTCCACTAGTGGTCTGAATCACTTTCCATGTCCTCTGGTCAGGATGTTGTATCTGATCACATTCCTTCTGATCAATCTTATTCCTTTTCTGATTCTTTACAGTTTTCTCTTCAAGCTTCCAGGAGGCCTTGCTCTCCTCTTTCCATTTGAACTATTGAGTCTATGGCCTCTGGTGATTCTTCTCATCATTTTTCTTCTCCATCTCCTAATCCTTCTTCTAATTCTTCAATTCCCAAGTCGGTCAGGGCTGAGGAGATTTTGTCCAGTCAGGGTCTCTTCGGATGTCTGGTCCCTGGCTCACAGGTGGATTGCTTAGGCTCTTCCTCTTCCTTTTAAGTGCGAGTTTTCTATAGTCCTTCATTCTTTTTTGTCGGCTCTTTCTTCTAATTCTTCTTTCTTGTCTCCTCAGCTCCTTCCAATTGACAATTTGGTGTTTAACATGTTAGTTTTCTTTGTGAATGATATTAATTCTAAGGAATTTTCTCTTACCTCTAATTGTGATGCTCCCTTTTCAGATCCCAAAGGATGATTACTTATGAGTCGCCACCTCTCTCTCTCTCTGGATCTTCCTGGGAAGTTCTTTCTTCTCATGTTAAATTTTTTTCTAAGGTTAGAGCGAGAGGGGGGCCAGGCTTATTTTTACAGACCTAGTTCAAGGTCTAGTGGTAGGTCTTCTCGCAGACTAGTGGTAGGTCTTTTCTAGCTAAGAGAGTGAAGATGTGGCCTTCGCCCGGGTAGGTCCAACCCTTTCTTCTATTTTATCTCTTCTCTTCCTCTTCTTGGTTCTTTGGATCCGTCGGTCCAGGACCTTATACATACATGAGCGCATGCAGCCTAGGGTAGGAATTCCTACCCTGTCATTAAATATTAGTAAAATGAAATGATCTCGATTCATTCTGAAACATTCAATTCTGCATTAATTTTAATTTAACAAGGGGGTATGACATGATTAAATCTCAGGATTCTTACTCCCAAGTCAAGATGGAGACCATCTCCCAGATCATTTCCAGTCTAGATCAGGGTATGTGGTCGTTTTCCATCGATCAAAATGACGCATTCTTTCATGTTCTCATTCACCCTTCCTTCAGAAAATTCCTGAGATTTGCTTACAAAGATCGAGTTTGGCAGTTTCGCGCCATGCCTTTGGTCCTGACCACGGCTCCTTTTCTTTTTACTCGCCTAGTCTCAGCCATGGCAGGAATTTAGTCAATTGGTTAGTAAAGCAAAGTCTTCCTCAATTCTCTCAGGAATGCTTCCAGAGGTTTGCGGTCTGGCATGCAACCTAGGGTGGATTTTAAATCTAAAGAAATCAAGCCTATGTCCCTCTCAAATCTTCACGCATCTAGGCGTTTCTTTCGATCTGGCCCAGGGTCTAGTCTTCCCCTCAAATCCAAGAATAGAGGCTTTATCAGTGACAATGGAAATCCTGTCTTCTTCTTCCATGGTCTGAGCAAGATTTCTGCAAAGAGTGATAGGTTTGATGGTCAGCGTAGAGAATGTTATTCCATGGACGGCACTGATGAGAAGACCCTTCCAAATGTATTTAATGTCCCTTTGGAAGCAGTCGGTTCACTCTAGTTACCATCAGATTCCCATCAGAGAACACTTGATTCCTCATCTAGATTTTTGGAAAGATCGTTCTCTGCTTCTGATGGGTTTTCCACTGGTAAAGTCCTCCCCTCAGGCGATTATCTTCACAGACGCTTCTCAGGAGGGATGGGGAGCGGTCTGGGACGGTTTCCGATCTTTGGTCCCTGGAGGAGTCAACAACTCATATCAACATTCTGGAATTGTGTGCTGTCAAGAAGGCTCTCCCTTCATGGTCAGATCTTGTGATAGGTCTCGAAGTCTCGATTCGGTCGAACAATTCGACAGTGAACAATTCGACAGTGGTCTCTTATTTCAACAGGCAGGGGGGTACAAGGTCATCCCTCCTTTGTCTAGAAGTGTGGAACCTTCTTTTATGGTGTCGTAAGAATCAGATTCTTCTAGTGTCTTCTCATGTCCCAGGCAGTCTGAATTTTCTAGTGGACCAACTGTCACGTCCCAGCAAATTCGCCCACACAGAGTGGCAGTTAAAGAGGTCGGTTGTCAAAGCGATTTTCAGTCTTATGGATCGTCCTCTGGTAGATCTGTTTGCGACATCTCTGAATGCTCAGATCTCCTCTTACATGTCTCCTTTTCCGGACAGTCAAGCCCTGGCGCTGGATGCCCTGGCGCTGGATGCCCTGTCTCAGTCCTGGACAGGAATGTTCGTCTATGCGTTCCCTCCAACGATTTTGATTCCGTTAGTGTTGAAGAAGGTCAAAGAACAAATCTGCGAGATTCTTTTAATAGCTCCTTTTTGGCCAAAGAGGATTTGGTTTGTAGACCTAGATCTCCAGGTAGACTTCCCTCGTCTTCTTCCATTCTCCCAGGATTTTCTGTCTCAAGTAAGAGGTCTTTGTCTTTATCCAAACCCAGAAATCTTCAGTCTGTGTGTTTGGAGAATATCGAAACTAAAGTCTACGAGAATAAAGTTTCTTCAAGGTCTCCAGTTATTACCGATTCTTCCAGAAGAGAGTCGCCCTGCAGAGTTTACAAGTTTCAACAAAATTCTTTCTAGAATGGTGTTCAGACCAAGGTCTCGTGCCCGATTCTGTTTCTATTCCCCAAGTATTAAACTTTTTAATATATCTCTGATTCCTTACATTTATCAGCTAATACGGTTAGGGGATATAGATTTTCTCTGACATCTTCTCTTCCTTGCCTTCTGTATGCCGATGTCAAGGGCACTAAGACCTTTAATAGTTTTTATTAGAGGTCTAGGCAATATTCGTACTCCGATAGCTAAGCCTTTATTTTCATGGAACTTGGCTTTGGTTCTTCAAGTGCTGGCAGGCTGTCGTTTTGAACCTCTTTCCTCTATTAATATTAACGGCCTCTGCTAGAAGGCGTTCAGAAATTCATGCTTTTTCTGCTGAAAGGGAGAGATTTATAGTTTCAGGAGACGGTATAGTTTTTTATCCCAGAAGGGATTTCTTTTCTAAAACTCAGTCTAACCAGTTTCCTGCTAGTCCAATCATTTTAAAATCATTATCGTCTTTTTCGTCTTCCAACAAACTCTGTTGTCCTGTTAGGGCATTAAGAATGTACAAACAGCGAACTGTTTTCAGAAGATTTGATCCATCCCTTTTATGGTTTTCTTATGCGGAAGAGTTAGCTAAGCCGGTCTCAAAGTTTACGATATCCTGATGGATTTGGGAGACGATTAAGCTTTGTTACGAGATTGCTTCTCCGGAACAAATTAATCTCTCCCATATTAAAGCTAACGATGTTAGAGGAATCTTTTGCACTTTTTGCCGGTTCATATTTAGATGAAGTTATGCAGGTTGCAGGATGGAAATCTGAATCCTCTTTTACAACCTTTTATCTGAAAGATCAGAGTGCAGCAGCTTCCTTCTTTCGTAATATTACGATTTTAACTAAAATAGCCGAAGACCATTTACCAAGCACATCTCGCCATTTTCGTTAAGACTGCATCTGTAAGAAATGGTGAGAGTTTATTTTGGTTTTTATTTATCTCTAAGTTCAAGTTTTCCTTATTTGATAATCACGGTGTGATTGATTTAAATGCACTATTATGTTATGTTATTAACATTTGGATAAGATTGGTTTGATTTTTATCCTTGTTTGTTGATTCTCAAATCGCCTCCCACCTAATGTTTTAAGTGGGGCACTGACCAAATCTATGGGTTTAGCAAGTAGTGATTGAAGGGTAATGGATGTTTTTGTGGTGTAATAACAACCCCCCACAGACCCCCCTTGCGGGTTGGTCTGTTGTTTTATTAACCACTATAAAAACACTTACCGTTCAATCACTACGACCCGGCCTCAGCCACCCCGCATGGAATTGATTTGAGAATTTGCCTATAATATTTGGCACTTAAATTCAGAAAAGTGAATCTGTTTCCTATTTGGGCTCCAGTCCGCATGCGCAAGTGCGCTTAGTGACAGGCGTCACTATGGAGTGAGTACAGACTGGTGCCAGTCTATATCAGTTAATATCCTGGAGATGGACCTAACCAGTAGCCTGGTTGAGGGTCCATATTTATAGGAATAGGCATGGGGAGGAGTGTATGCAAGCATAAAAATCTTATTCTGGTAGCTAAATGCAGATAATTGATTTAGCAAGTGGTGATTGAGCGGTAAGTATGTTTTTATAGTGGTTAATAAAACAACAGACCAACCCGCAAGGGGGGTCTGTGGGGTTTTTTTATTAAGTTTACCACTAGAATGAGAAGCTCAGTTATCAATCCAGGCATTCCAGTGGTGCATTTTCCAAAATAGCCGTCTCTTGGCCTGCAACTGGACATTTCTCAACGTTGCTGCAGAAGTCACATTTTGTCGACTTGACCATTAACAGTCACTCATGTTTTAATAATTTGGATGAGAAATATCTACTTTTGATTTGAACTTCACACAGATGACTGGCTCTATCTGGAGTCTACATACTCCAACACTTTAATCCTTTACCACTCAAGCAGTTTTCAAAAATGTCCATTTGCAGATCAAGACTTTTTGAAAATTTACAACTAGAATGCCTGGCTTGATAACATAGCCGGTAGTTTTAGTGATAAATTTTCAAAAATATTCTCGTGGTCTGTGAAATGACTTTCTATGAGAATTGACATTTTCCTGAAAAAAATTTAGGGTAACCTTGACACATGCTTTCGCCAACTTTGACATTCTGACCCTCCGCCCTACCCTACCCTCCTCCCACCTTCGGGCAAAGCCTAATGTAAATATTGTCTCCCAATCCGTAATCATATGGGTAACTAGCATACAAAATTTGAATTCCGCCAAATTTGACTTTCAAGAATAGTTAACGTTTGTGCTGAGGTTTTATCTCACTTGCTGCCTGTGATCAGTACTGGGTTAAATAAGTCTATGAAATAATTTATGCAAAGATGTATTTACATATGAATTAAGCCATTCAATACCATGGATTAGATATGCTAAATACCTGATGATGTATGGAATATCTTGTGATTATTTTGAAATTAATCTAATTGGAACCCAATACCTGTTTTAGAAATAATCCACAGTTTTCCTGTATAGGGACTTCTGAATAGTGGTTTGTTGATTTCTGTGATGACCATGTTAAAATACCTTGTGTTTGTTGTAGTGGTTCTGGGAAATAGTGCGACAGTTCACCCAGCAAGAGCTCATCCTGCTATTGCAATTCACAACGGGAAGGTATGACAAGGATTAACCGTTTAATGGTCAAGCTAAAATTGACCTCTGCAGTGATCCTGTGAAATCTTCATTTGCAGTCAAAAAGATTATTTTCGAAAATTGATCAATTGAATGACTTCCAATTTTCAAAAATAGTTTTCTTGTGGCCTACAAATTGATATTGACTAAACAAAAACTTTGATTTTATTGACCCATCTTGACCATTAACCATTTAACCCTCGAATTTATTCAAGAAAATTTTGGTCTATTTGCAGACCAAGACAAGACCATTTTTTTTTAATTTACCACTGGAATGACTGGCTCGTTTATCGAGCCATTCCAGTGGTAAATTTTCAAAAAGTTTATTTGGTCTGCAAATGAATATTTCTCGTGACCACTACTGAAGCCATTTTTGGCTGATATGAGGGTTAACAGGTTAATGGGTTGAATAATGACAACATTATTGTATCTCTCCATGATCATTGCCATAACTCTCTCTCTCAACGGAGGAAGCCAGTTTTAGCTATGCCCTGCCCATCTCTAGCTAAGCTCCACCCACGCTTTGCTTGTGTTGCGATCGATTGATCCCTGCACTCTCTGAATCGCAATTTCCAGAAAACTATACATTTATTTGACTGGGTGCTGTTGCTGCCATACGCCCATTCAAATTAGTTTCAAAATATTCAACAGCATGTTTATTAAATAGTAAAGACATACAATTCATACAATGTGACACTATTAAGCGTTTATGACAGACTAAATCGAGTCATTCATGACATAATGATTATGACATCATCCCACACTTCACATAGTTGATTATGACATCATATGACTAACTGAGAAATGGAATTCATGAATTCCCTCATGGTCCCCTCAAGTC
Organism: Chaetoderma sp. LZ-2023a; assembly: GCA_034401795.1. Taxonomy (NCBI): domain Eukaryota; kingdom Metazoa; phylum Mollusca; class Caudofoveata; order Chaetodermatida; family Chaetodermatidae; genus Chaetoderma; species Chaetoderma sp. LZ-2023a. The sequence continues at coordinate 52,929,708 of CM067374.1, read as the reverse complement.
GTCTGAGTCAATAACCAGCTCTCTAAATGGAAAACTTGACTGATCAGCTGTCTATTTAAATAGATCTAGCTCCTTTATGGTTTTGATAAAAAGAGTAATAAGTTGTGTTTTAAGACTAACTTTACTCTGCAAAATTACACTTATGTCTGTCTTTTTCAGTTTATCTGTCTGGAATCTATTGATCTGATTGGATTCAAATCTTAATAGCACAAGAAAGAGTTATGTTTGTCATTTTCTGATTGCTATGATGTATTTGTGACGAGGTTTCACACATACATGTCATTCATTTGTTGCAGCTGAGGGATAGAGGCATCTTCTTTGTACTCACAGAATTTAAGCTTTTGACCCTCAAGTTTTTAAAGAAGATTTAAATTTTCTCATAGAAAATCTCCATTTGTATACCAAGAGATTATTATTTTAAATTCATCACTGGAATGATTGGTTCAGTTACCGAGCCAGTCATTCTAGTGATAAATTTTCAAAAATAGTCTTCTCTTGATCAGAAAATTAACATTTCTCAAGACAAGTGCAGAAGCCAGTTTTAGCCGTTTTGAGTGTTAAAGGGTTAATATCATGTAGTGTAGCCATGTGCATTCATGAATGCAAATTAACCTTATGTACATTATTGTGTATTGAAGAATTCTGTATTAAATGACAACTCCTGTAAAACCTAACCATTTAATGATCCAGCTTGGTCAAGAAGATTAAAGTATATGTTCATTGAATCGCCATTTGAAGGCCAAGAGAAAACTATTTTTGAAAATTTATGGCTGGAATGATTGGCTCAGTTATCGAGCCAGACATTCCAATGGTAAATTGTCAAAAATAATATTCTCTTAGCCTACAAATGGACAATCCTCAAGACACCGATGGAGGCCAGTTAATGCTGGACTATTAAATGGTTAATACAAGTAACTTGCTATGTGATTTGCCTTTTGGAACTGAAGTATAATGGTTCTTTAAGACCAGTGATTTATTGAATACGTTTGATTGATTTTTGTTTCAGTTCCAGAGTCCCGCATGGCGGCTTTTCTAACCTAAGTGGAAGTGGTGGATTGCAGAAATTCACGATCAGTCATGTGACTTACACTAGCAGACTATTGCCCACAGCCAGTACTTGGTGAGTAGTGTTCTGTTATATGTAGTATATAGGCTGTGTAACCATTTAACTCTTACCACTCTGATGTCAATATTCTATCGTTTACTGTCAATTATGAGCAAAGAAATTGGTCTACATTTTCCAACAATTTTGGTGGATGATGTTGCTGTCTACGACAGCAGCATCTTCCACCAAATTTGTTGAAGAATGAACACCAGTTCATCTTGTAATTTAAGTTGAAAATTTAAAATCTTGACATCAAAGTGGTAAGAGTTAATGGTCAAGAAAATGACATCTAAAAGGGTAGGATATGGAGATTCTAAATTATACGGAATGCTTGTCATGTTGAGTTGAATCTTGCTCCCTTTTTCCTCAGCCAGTTCCCAGTTTGGCAGTCAGATTTAGAATATACAGAAGTGAACACCGTCACGGCTTAAATTGTGAAAATCTCTAGCTAAGTTCCACTCACACTTTTACTTGTGTTGGAATCAATCTGAAACTTTGAAACACGGAATCTCAGAATCTAAATTCCAGTGTACTTATGCAGCTAAGCTGTTGAATAATTTGAAAATTATTGTACTTTGAGCTCCCAGTCAAATTAGATTTAAATTAAATTATTCAATTGAATCTTTATTAAATTGTAAATGCATCAAAGACATACAATTTGTACACTTTAGTGACAGACTTTTTTGTTTTTGTGTCGGGGCTACATCATTTTGATTGTGACATCGGCTAACATGTGCCATATTTGATTATGATGTTAGATACTTGGGTGATAGATAGAATTCCTCCATTTGTATGTCTTAAATTGAGTGCAATAAAGCAAATATTACATTACCAGTTAAAATGAATTATGAGAGCTTATAAGTTCTGGAAAATTGTTGAAGTTTAAAATGTTTTAATTAATTTAACTGGAAATTTTGTACAGCTTACAGATAAATTACCTTCATGCTATATGGCAAAATATAATTGTTATATGTGGTCTGAAAAACCTATAAGTGATAACAGTAGGATGTGTGGTTAGATTTTTTGTTGCGCCCTGAGGATGGATCCATATGTTGTGCAGTGTGTGATGTGTGGAGTGCTATAGAATAACAATACAGAATGACGCGATATGCTGACCGCTGCCTTTCCAGTTTTGAGTAGCAGTGGCTCATGGGCTAGGGGCACAAATGATGCATCATCAAATTTCTTTATAAACATTTATGAATTTATCTACAGTGACATGTATATGTTTCCTTTTCAGCATTAACTTGCTCAAATTACCAGAATATCCGAGCAAGCATGAGTTAGATGACCGGTTGACAGTAGCAATCCAGTGTGGTAGTCTAGGGTATGGAATGGCATGATTGATAGACATGGCAATAATATTTTTGTGTAGGATAAAGAATTGACAGGTATAGCAATTCACTGTGATAGCCACTGTCTCAATGATGCAAAATATCAGGATCACTAACTGTATGACTGCTGCAAGCCACCAGAAATTCAATGGGCATTAACTCTGGATCTGCTGAATATTTTGAAAACATTTTGACTGAAAATATTCAGCAGATCCAAATTAAAACCCCTTTGGAAAATGTAGTCTTCAGAAATTCAGCAGGGAGACCGTTAACTATTGGTACGGGAATATAATGTAGCTGAGAATACTTAATCACGTGATCGGCTTTTATAGGCTAACTGATCATTAGTGATCAATCTGATCATATCTGTCGCTCATTACCATTTTGTCAATACAAACCAATAATTTAGCTCTTATGCTTGTTAGCCAATAAGTGTGTTATGAAATGCATTCTAATTATGTGGATTTGGTTTTCCGGATGCTGATAATTTAATCGGATTCTTTCATGTGGTATAATTTTAATGATGTTATGTACATTATCATCATGATTAAACATAAAAATCTGGATCCAGAGTTTCACCAGATGCACTTGATACCCAAATATGGACTATATCAACCAGATTTGGTAACGAACCACATACTATATTTGTAGTTGTTCCATAAATGCTATTAGACGATCACTTACAATACAGCACCTACCTTTGATCTTTGCTTTATTAACTCTAATGGTCAATATGGCCAAAACCAGCCTCTGCAGTGGTCAAGAGTATTTTTGAAAATATACCACTGGAATGACTGGCTCAGTAACAGAGCCAGTCATTGCACTGGAATGACTGGCTCAGTAACAGAGCCAGTCATTTCAGTGGTAAATCTTCAAAAATGTTTCCTCATGCTCTGTAAATAGACATTCCTTATGGAAATATTTATATTTTCTTGACCATTAAAGGGTTAATTTGAGTTTGTAGTAATATGAACAAAACCTTTTATTATATTTTATTGTAAAGCGGGTCACATGACTTATTATGACATTCCAGATGGGTCTATAATTATATTCCACCAAGTTCTGGCCATACTAATTCCAAGTGTACGTATTTTGTAGTTTGTTAAAGTATATATTTACATTTACTTACGTTTGTTATCTTAATAGTTTATGTATAAAAAGTACATTTTCATATATGTATAGAGCTTATTTATATTTAAATTTGTACTGCGTTGTGTATAACTCTTACCATAGGTTTAACTCGTTAATATTTAAATTTGGTCAAGAAAATCCAAATATTTCCTTATTGAATGTCCATTGGCAGGCCATGAGAAGACTGTTTATGAGGATTTACCACTGGAATAGCTGGCTCGGCTACTGAGCCAGTCATTCCAGTGGTAAATTTTCAAAAATAGTTCACTTTGCCGGCAAATGGACATGCAAAATGAGCACTGTTTGAGGCCGGATTCGGCATGAAAGGGTTAACGCTCGGTATGATCTGTTTGACATTTTTTTCGCTTCTGCCATCACAAATTTGATTCTCGGAAGAGAGAGGTTTCCAGCAATTTTATTGCTCAATTACTTTCAGTTAAAATAACTGGCTAATAAAATTGCTAGAAAACCTATTCTTGGAAGAGATAAGACAAACAAAAGCTCATGCTCTCAGTACTTAAGAATCTAAGCTAATTGTATTTGACAGGGAATCGAACCCACAACCGGCGAAAGCACCTAGCATTATAGCCCACAAACGCTTCCACTATCTTACTTTGCCGGTGAGGATTTCACGATGTGGGTTTCTGATACACAGTGGAATGTATCAGAAACTCACATCATGAAAGCCTCACTGGCAAAGTAAGACTTTGTCTTGCATCATTGGTATGGTGGAACCGTTTGTGGGCTATGATGCTAGGCGCTTTCGCCGTTTGTAGGTTCAATTCCCTGTCAATGCCAAAATACCGTAATGTAGACAGGTCGAAAATCAGAGAAATATGCCTCACTAAAATGTTAGAGGCATTTTTGGGGAAAAGTCGGCAGACAACTTTTTTAATATGACTCAAGGCTGCTGAATCCATTTTTAGCTCACCTGGCCAGAATGGCCAAGTGAGCTTATGCGATGGCGACCATCCGTCGTCTGTGTGTCTGTCGTCAGTCATCTGTCATCAGTCAACTTTTTCTTTAAACGACTTCTTCTCAAGAACCACTGGGCCGATTTAAATTATATTTGGCAGGAAGCATCCCTAGGGCATAGAGATTCAAGTTTGTTCAAACGAAGCCGATGGGTCAAAATCCAAGAGGGCTGCCGGCCAAAATGGCCGGTTTTTAGAAACGCTTTAAAAAATCTTCTCCGAAACCGCTGGAGAAATTGATTTAAAACTCATAACACATCATCTATGGGAACGTTAGACCCAAGTTTGTTCAAGCCAACCTTATTGGCCTATTTGCTTGGCGGCCATCTTGGATGACGTAGTTTTCCCGAAAATTACTTCTTCTCCCGAACCGCTGAAGGGATAGAGCTGAAATTTATAAAATATGCTTAGGGACCACATGCCATTCAAATTTGTTCAAAGGAATTTTGTACGTTAAAAAACATAGCCGGCATCAACCAATCAAAAGTTAGCATTTGTTGGTCATATTTTTTTTTTGTATTTGATGTATTTTAATGGCGAAAATTGCTCTGTATATGCTTATCAGGGTGGCGAGTTCAAATATGCCACTTTCGAGACTGTCGGATGAATGGTTTGGCTACCGTCTTCGTTTGTTTTCCCGCCATAGGCTCCCATAGTAAAGCAATGAGCCCATAGTAAAGCAATGGGGAATTCTTTAAACGACTTCTTCTCAAGAACCACTGGGCCAATTTCATTTATATTTGGCAGGAAACATCCATAGGGCATAGAGATCTAATTTTGTTCAAAGGAAGCGGATCGGTCAAAATCCAAGATGGCCACCGGCCAAAATGCCCGATTTTTAGAACCACTAAAAAATCTCCAAAACTGCGGGAGGAATTGATTCAAAACTCATAACACATCATCTATGGCAATGTTGGACCCAAGTTTATTCAAGGCAACCAGATTGGCATATTTGCTTGGCGGCCATCTTGGATGACGTAGTTTTCGCGAAAACGACTTCTCCCGAACCGCTGGAGGGATAGCTTTTGTTTGTCATATTGGCTTTTTTGTATTTGATGGATTTTGAGGCCGAAATTGGTTTTATATGTTTTTGGGTATTCTGATCACAAATTTGCCATTTTCTAATCTGTCGGATAAACGGTGTTGCGGCCATCTTTGATCTTTTTCCTGCCAAAGTCTCCCATACTAAAGCAATGAAAAATTTGTTATGTCTTCTCGAGAACCACTGGGCCGATTTCAATTATATTTGGCAGGAACAATCCTTAGGGCATAGATATTCAAGTTTGTTCAAATGAAGCCGGTCGAACAATCTGGGCTGCAGCCATCTTGGATGTTGGCCTATTTTTAAAAAACTCATTAAATATGATCTAGGGCAACAGCTGAAACAAGTTTGTTCAAGAAAACTTGATTGGCCAAATAGTTTGGCGGCCATCTTGGGGGGACCTAGTTTTTTCGAAAACGACTTCTCCAGAACCGCTGGAAGGATCAGGCTGAAATTTGGGAGATTTGATTAGGGCCTAAGGGCCATTAAAATTTGTTCGGCCGTGGGCCGATCAAAATGTAGCATGTTTGGTGGCCATATTGAATTTTTTTATTTTGACAAATCTTGAAGCCGAAATTGGTTTTATATATGTGTTTGGACATTCTGATTTCAGATTTGCCATTTTCGAAACTGTCGGATAAACGTTTTAGCGGCTATCATGGATCATTTTCCAACTAGAAACTCCCATGTACTAAAGCTAGGGTTGCACGATTATTCAATTTTTATAATCGCGATCATACGCTTAATCATGAACTACCGCATTTCGCTTAATTGTAGCCCACCCCCTAACTGTGACATATGAGCTCCAATGATTTCTTAGCAGTTTCAAAACGGCAAAACTCTGTATTAGAAGCCTATCCCCTAACTCAGCAGATTGTATAGGAAAATTTTTTTAAGAGCAAATTTGTAAGAATAGCGTGTATAATAATAACAATCGTGTCACACAGGGTGTGTGTACTTAAGACCGATCTCTGCCCTGATACATTTCCAGCCCCTTTAGAGGTCAATACAGGCCTCAGATTTGTAAATATCGACCACCTATTAGATTAATACTAATAGTAGGCCACGTATGTTCAAGATATAATAAAGTTTATTCTACACGCTTGTAGTCAAAATGCGCATAAAACAGTCTTAGCGTGATTAAATACCTTCCTTATTATAAATATATTTTAAGACCAAATTTATGTACCAAACAAGCACGGGAGAAAATGCGCATCAATTTTGTAACGCCGATCAACATTAAATGATCCAAATTGAATTATTACGAATGACAATATAGCCGGCTTCTTAAGTTGGCGAACCAGCGGCTCTTTTGCGATGGGAGGCGGCGTGTTCTCTCGAGATATTGTACCCTAACGGGAGTTTATCAAACTGGTACCCGTTATTCAGATCAGTATAATACTCAGTTCCTATCGCGCAATGATAATATGTAGAAATTCCCGAGTTCTGAGTCCCCGATTCCAGAATATTTATATCCGAGTACTCGCTCTAAAATAAATTCTTCAATTAGAGGCGAATCACGTGATTTGTATTTTTTCGCGACACCATTTTATATCAAATTGTGGATTAATTTTGATTTAATAAACAACCTTTTTCAAAGGATAGGCAATATTTAGGCGCTCAAATCAAGTAATTACACTTCGCCGGTCATGTTTTGAGGTATATATTAAACATAGGCGTAGGCGGTGGGAATTTTTACGAGAAAAAATACGTTGAATTTCCGTGGTATCAGTTTTAGAAAACTTTTTTGGGAAAACTCTCTAATATAAGCCCACCCCCTTTCTCAGAGATGTTGGGTTGGAAATTGAACACCTCTTGTCCTAATAGAAGCCTAGGCTTAAATTAAGCGAAATACCATGGAAATTCAATGCGTTTTCTCCCTAAGGATTGACTTAGTTAATATACAAACAAATCAGTTATTTATTTAGTTTATTTAATGATTCACACATTCGGCTGATCGCCGGATGTTTGTTTCCATGATTAGTAACGCGAGCAGAGTTTCACAAGCGTAAAACTGTCTCGACAAAAATTTCAACATGCCGATTATACGATTATTTAATTTTATAATCATCCACGATCATTTTGAATTATATAATCGCGATTCATCGAATAATCGAAAAATCGTGCAACCCTAACTAAAGCAATAGGAAATTTCAAGTGTATTTGGCAGAAAACATACTTAGGGCATAGAGATACACATTTGTTCAAATGAAGCTGGTCTGTAATTTGCCTGGCAGCCATCCTGGATTTTTTAAATGCCTTTAAAAATCTTCTTTTCCGAACCCCCATGGGGGATTGATTCAAAACTCATGACAGGTTATTTACGGAAACAGCTGAATCCAGTTTGTTCAATGGAACTTAATTGCCTACTGTTTTAGCAGTCATCTTGGATGACCTGGTTTTCATGAAAACAACTTCGTATCCAGAATCGCTGAATTTATTGGGCCGAAATTTGGGAGATATGATAAGGGACTAAGGGCCGTTAAGTTTTGTTCAAAAGTCGTTGATACATAAAGAAACATGACTTCTGTTTTCTTGTTATAATTCTGCTCAACTCTGTAGGGTTCTACTTATTATTGATGACCTTTCTGGTTGAAATGCCTATGATGCAGGTGAGCAATACAGGCCCCTTGGGCCTCTTGTTGCTGTCTGCCAACCTGTCCCGAAGCTCTATGGTGGCCAAAATTACTAAAAACAAAATGGCCGCCTCTGATTGACTTTTCAATGTAATTTTCCTCTTGCACTAAACCCATCTTCGACATTTATTATTTCGACTGTGCTTGGCTACATCTGGACGCATCAAATACTGGTTATGGTGAGCTTTGTATTGTAAATTGTAGATATGGCATCCATCTAATATTTCAAGATGGCCACCATGATAAAGACTAGTTCATGCATTTCAGCTTCTAACTTACATATGGGTTAAATTCAAGATATGAGGTTTCAAATCCCTCCACACATCAATAATAATTCTCCAAGTTTCTGAAGGGGTGGAAGAAGTATTTCCAGCTGGAGTCAGACCTATCCGACAAACAGTACAGTAGGAACTTATTTACCAACTGGGTTATACATGTATATGCAGGGACATTGCGCACAGTGGTAGAACCATGTAGGCATGTGTCACGTAGACTTAGTCAACAGTATGTAGTGTTAGCAGTAGATAACGTGCCCTATTGTAAACAGTTAGAATTCAAATGGAAAAAGAAAGAATACCAGGACTTCCTAATCATCAGGCTTGCTGGACTTCATCGCCCTTTCTCAAGGTTATAGGAAAGCACATTCAGTCATCTGGATTATTGGATGCATTTGTTGACAGTAACCTGCTCGGGCATAGAGCTGCTGAACAAGTCCTGGCTTACAAGTCCTATGTTAAAGGAATGATAATAAACAAAATAACCATCCAAGCTATGTGGAGAATTATGCCACGTCTACTGGGTAGAATTGATCAAGAAATCCCACAACTCAGAAAAGAGATAGAAGTAGCAATTAATGATGGGATATGGAGACACTCATCTCTCTTCTCGAAATGGATAAATTCAGAGATTTACTGGAATCATTTATGTAAAGTCACTGGACAATATCACCTTCAGATTCTGGTGGAGTTACATATGTATGGTTTATAGTGTACTTCTCTTCACCAGAGCATTTCGCAATAGAAATTGAGAACTTTAATTGTTTGCATTTCAGTCACTGCTCACCCTTTTCATGATACGGAACAGATGGGCTTTGAGATCAGAGAGACAGTCCCTGTAGTTATTGGAAAGTCGTCCACGACAGAAGATGCTCTCCAATCGGAATCCTCACTTATGCAAAAAGTAAAACCATCATCAAACAACACCTGGATAAGACGTGGAAAGATACACATATTTCACATCAAGAGTATACTTACCTCCCTAATACTTTTGATATTGCTAAATATCGGCTTTCACTCAATAAACACTCAGATTAAAACAGTTAGGTGCCCCTACTGGGCAGGGAGTCAGAGCGTAGTCTGGCGGATGCCAGTCCCACCACCGCGCATGCGCAGACTAGCACTTCCTCTTTGCTAATTTATTGGCAGAGAGTCTACACATGTTTTTGTGCTAGAGCTTTTCTTTACTCAATTCATAGTCTTTTTGTGTGAATTTGGAAGTGATTATCCCTGATAAAGATGGCAGAAAGGATGACTTCGCCAGAGGAGGGCCCAGGACCTTTAAATCAGGTGACTTCTAGTAAAATTAGCGAGTTTTGTCCCCGGTGTAATGTGTTTCCGGGACTCGCGTTTACCGTGATAAGCACCTTGTTTAGTTGGTTTATTTCAACTAGGTGCTATATAATACTAATCTCTCTTTGTGTTTATGTCCACAGGTCTGTGTGACGATATGTAATGGACATCACATCAGCAGAGGGTTTGTTTCTCTCCACCATGGTTCCATTTCCTACTAATACTGTTAGGTTATCTAACCAAAAATTTTATGTCCAGTGAGTCGGAGGCCTAGTATAAAGGTCTTCTCACTTTGCCCTCTTGATCCAATTCCTTCCCCTAGAGGTGGAGAGAGTTAAGAGGCGTTCAGTTGGTGGAGTGCTCCAGTTCATCACGTTGGATGGTTTGTCTATACAAAGTGTCAGGTATCTAATTATTGATATGAGGTGATGTTAATTATTTAGAGAGGAAAGGGAGATAATTAACAGTATTTGCCATTGTTATCAGTATATATCTGATGGTTGTGTAGTCGAAATGTCCATTCTGCACATGTTCTGGTTAGAGATACAATTCGTCCTTGCACTTGGATGTTTGTTGGGGATCGATTTTTTCCTGTCATAGGATTAATGACGTCATAATCAGCCTTGCTCTTTATTAACAATTAAAGTTTGTCCAAAGCTGGTTTTCTGATGAATATTGATCTTTATGATCATTTCCTTCTCTTGAGTTGGTTGAGTTTCTGAGCTTAACTAGATTGCTCATACTCCTCGTCCTTTGCCCTGTTTCAGAGACCTGGTTGTGCGTCCTGTGGACGGTTTTTGAAGGACAAGTTTGTGCCTCATCTCTGTTATCAGTGTAGCCCCTGTGGTCCCTTGCTTAATTGCGAGATATGTAAGCACTGGGGGGGGGGGGGGGGGGGCGAGCTAATGTCCGAATTCTTGTGCTTGCAGGCGAAGGACAAGGTGGTGGAGGAGGAGAAGAAGAAGCAGAAAAGAGAGGTTGTGAGTAAGAAGGGTAAGAGGAAGGCCTCGTCCGCGGTGGACATGGAGGCCTTCCGGACCGAGATGTTGGGAGAGATGAGGAGGACAATAAAGGATTTGGTTCCAGAGTTGCTTCGTGGCATGCTTCCTGGACCAAATCCTTTGGTGTCCTCATCATCTGCTTCGGAGCAGGTAATCCCCACCTCTGAATCACCTTTCCTTAGTACGCTTCCGTTGTTCGAAGATTCAGAGGTGGCCCCATTAGAGGGGGCGTTCCACGACCCTGGCAGCAGGCTTAGTGCCGCGCCGAGGGGCCGTGGACGGTTGTTGCTGGAACCCGCGGGCTGCTTATCAGTCCAGGGGTATCCGCACGCCGCGGGTGCCAGTACCTCCTATGGCACCTTCCCTGGCCAGTCCGGGTAGCTCTCTTTGCTGACCCGGAGTCTAATCTGTCTGGCCAGGAGGATGAGGATTACCTGTTGGGGTCGCCGTCTGAGGACGTGGCCATGGATTATGACGTCTGTGCACCCCTCGCGGGGAATACAGGCGACTTATTCCACGGTTCTACTCACGCAGGGGTAGAATCCACGGTTCAGACTGTGGCCCTGGGCGCTGAGGGCCAGCGTTACCGCATACCTCGGCTTGCCGAGAGTGTCGCTGGTGCTGGCCGGGGCCGTGGTGGGGCGGTATGTGCCCCGCGCTCTACCACGGCGCCTGCTCCTGGTCAAGCCAGTGAGATTAGCATGCCGGTGTTGTCAGGCCCGCATGCTCTCCCTGGCTTGCCAGGGGTATCAGCGTATCCGCCGTCACGCTCTGTTGCTTGCGCTCAGGAGGAAGACGAAGGCCCCCGTCTTGTAGAGCGCTCGCAGCTAGCCACGGAGGAGGATTGGTCTGACGCTTGCCAGTGGTTGGTGAGTGTTAGGCCAGATCTGCCCGTGGAGCAGTCGGCTAGCCAGCATGACCACAGGCCGTGGTTAGCTGGTAAGCCTACTGCTAATGCTATGCCTTCTCTGCCGCTGGCAGAGCATGTCGTTGACATGTTCGAGGCGCCGGAGACGTCCATTAAGTCGAGTGGACGTCTCGCGAAGGCCCCGCGCGAGGTGGCCAGGCGTTGCCGCATCGTGCCCCTGGATTACCAGCGGTACGGTGTGGTACCTAAGCCGAGCGTGGATGACCGTGCGGCTTTGGGTGAGGATGCGCGGCCAGGCTCCCGTTCTGACACGGGAGTCTTGTGTTCGAACGCGTTGCGTTCAGCAAATACCGCGTTGCGTGATGCGGAGGAGAGTGGGAGGGCTTCGATTGCCGCTCTGTCCCACGTCTCCCAGCTGTTACAAGGGGTAGTAACAGCATCCGCATCGCGCCAGCCAAGTCCGGTCACAGTCCAGCGAGCCATCCAGGATGGTATCAACCTGGCTCTGGACTATGACTCGGGCGGTGACCAGGAGTGTCCGGGCAAGGCGCACATTTGCCTTGGACAATCTGTGCCCGTCCCAGGACCTGTACAATAGGCTACTGCATACGCCTATGACAGGTCCTGGTCTCTTTGGAGGTGAGGGATGTGGACACCTCCAGAAGACGGTTACTCTGGTAAATAACCAGAGGGCACTGCGCGAGCAGTTTGAGGTGCTTCGTCGTGCTAACGTTCGCGCCGCACCCCCTGCGTATCGTCCCCTGCAGGCTCGAGGTGGTGGTGGCCAGGTCAGAAGCCAACCACCATCGCAGCGTCGGCCTCGGCCGCGTGCGATTCGGCCAGCAGCGAGGGGGGGCGCAGGCTCCTCAGGCGCAGTCAGCCAGGCAGCCGCCCGCGCACCGAGGTGCGCGCGGTGCTGGTCGTGGCGCGCGAGGATCTGGGCGTGGTAATCATTCCTGATGGGACGGTTACCGCGGTGAGAACCGCTCCGGTGTTTCTGGCAAAGGAGACAGTGCCGCTCTTGCACTCCTTATGTCCACCTCTATCCCTAGGTGGACCGGTGGGAGGCCGGCTAGCCGACCACATGCAAGAGTGGGAACGGTTAACTCAGGACCGTTTAGTCTTGCGATGGCTTTCAGTCGGGTATCATCCCGATTGGATGACAGGCCCGCCATCGCGACTGTCTCTAGTGCCGATCTGGACACCAAATCCGAGAGATCCGGAGCAAAGGTTGTGTATCGAGGAGGAAATAAATTCCCTCATACAAAAAGGAGCTATTCAGCCGGCACAAAGGTGTCCGGGCTTCTATTCAACCCTGTTCTTAGTAACAAAAAACACCGGAGGGTGGAGACCAATTCTCAACCTCAAGCCATTGAACAAGTTCATAGAGACGCCCAGTTTCAAGATGGAGACTGTGCGCTCGTTGTTGGCGGGGTTAGAGAGGGGAATGTGGACAGCGTCGATAGATTTGAAGGACGCTTATTTCCACATCCCCATACACAGGAGTTTCCGTCGCTTCCTGAGATTTGCATTCCAGGGCAGACAGTGGGAATTCAGGGTGTTACCCTTCGGGATTTCCACGGCTCCTCGGGTTTTCACCCGTGTGGTTCTTGCGATCACCGCATACCTCCGCAGGAGAAGCATAGCAGTCCACACGTACATAGACGACTGGCTGTTGAAAGCGCACACCCAGGAAAGTTTATCGGCCAGTCTGGAGATTGTTTTGAAGACTCTCACAGACTTGGGCTGGATGATCAATTTCCCAAAATCAGAGCTGACTGCATCCCAGAAGTTTGTTTACCTGGGGATGTTCTTCGATCTAGAGACAGGATATGTTTTTCCTACTCAGGAGAGAGTTCAGAAACTCATCTCATTGATTCAGTCAGTGTGCGACAGTCGTCATGTCCTGGCACGGGTTTACTTGAGAATGCTGGGGTTGATGGTTTCATTGGAACCAGTCATTCCTCAGGCCGCCTTACGCAGGCGGCCGATCCAGTTATTTCTCATGACACAATGGACCCAGAGTACAGGTTCGCTGGACTCGAACGTGTCAGTGTTGGCGCCTCTGATTCATCACCTGCAATGGTGGTTGGACACAGAGAATCTCTTGGTGGGGGTTATGCTAACCCCTCCCCACCCTCAGGTGACTGTGTATAAAGATGCATCGATGGAGGGCTGGGGAGCTTGCCTGGAAGAATCCACGATATCAGGGCTTTGGAATCTGGAACAGTCAAAGGAACATATAAATCTACTGGAGCTAAGAGCAGTAGTCCTGGGCCTGGAACATTTCTTACAGAAAGTTCAGGGCAAGATTGTTCTTATTCGTTCAGACAACTCAACAGTTGTGACTTACATAAACCGCCAGGGCGGAACGAAGTCGCCCAGTCTCTGTATGATGACATGGGGACTGCTTTGTTGGTGCCTGGATCACCAGATTACCTTGAAAGCAGTTCATATTCCGGGAAGGTTAAATCTGCTAGCAGACTCATTGAGCCGGAGGATGAGTGTTTTACCCACGGAATGGCAACTAAATCAATGTGTGGCGGATCGTCTGTTCGACCATTGGGCAAAACCCAACATCGATTTGTTCGCAACGAAGAAGAATGCGAAGATGACGACGTACGTCTCTCCGATTCCGGATCCAAGCGCTTTCGCAACAGATGCGTTAGCTATCAGCTGGGGGAGAATGTATGCATACGCATTCCCTCCAGCAATCCTGATTCCAAAAATTCTTCAGAAAATCAGACAAGAGGAATGCCAAGTGCTTCTGATCGCCCCGGATTGGCCAAGCCGATCATGGTATACGGATCTGCTGGATCTTCTGGTCTGCAATCCGGTTCCTCTGCCTCTGATGGGTGACATTATCTTCCAGGGCAAGGCCCTTCACAACAATCCGTCAATGTTCAGATTGACTGCGTGGATGTTGTCAAGGAATCTAGAATTAAGGAGGGCTTTTCTGAGCAAGCAGCCATGTTTATGGCCAAAGCCAGGAGGGGGTCAACCTCCAGAGCATATAATTATAAAATCAACAGATTTGCAGAATGGTGCTCAAAAAGATGTATTGATCCAATGGATTCATCTATTCAGGTAGTAGCTGATAGCCTCAAGCCTAACTCTATTGCTGGTTATAAGTCAGCTTTAATGTCTGTTATTCCTTGCTTGGCTAAGAGGGGAAGTGATGAAGTAAATACATTAAATGTATTAATTAAAGGCATGGGCAATCTAAGACCAAGGAATCCCCCTGTGATTCCGTCTTGGAGTTTATCGCTAGTGCTTCAAGTACTAGGTGATAAGCCTTTTGAACCACTTAGTTCCATTTCTATGAAACTATTAACACTGAAGACTGTGTTTTTAATTGCTGCGGCCTCGGCTAGGCGTAGAAGTGAAATTCATGCCTTATCAGCCGAGGATGACCGTTTTGTGGTTTCAGGGGAAGGCCTTAAGCTGCTACCTAGGATTAATTTCTTGGCTAAGAATCAGTCGTTGAAATATCCAGGTCAACCTATTGTTTTGCCTGCTTTAACTAGATATGATTCTAAAGCATGGTGTCCCGTCCGGGCGCTTCTCCGGTACAAACAACGTACATCGGAGTGGCGCACCGACCAGTCGGCGTTATGGTTGTCATATATTGAACCCCATGGCAGGGCTTCTAAGGACACCATTTCCAGGTGGATTGTAGAATGCATTCAGTTTTGTCATAAATCCGCCACCGGGAAGCAGGTTGACGTGGCCAAGGCTCACAGTGTCCGCGGCGTAGTGACATCCACTGCCCTATTTAATGGGGTCCCTGTGGATGATATTATGTCGGTGGCTCAGTGGCACTGTGAGTCAAGTTTTACAGACCATTATCTCCGTGACACCTCTAATCCTCTCGCCTTGTCGATTTTGAAAAAATAACTGGGTTTATATTTTTGATGAGGTTTCCTCATTGCTTATATATTTCACAATTAATTTATGGAAACAACCACTTTTTTGGGACTGCATCATTCTTCACCAATGGGAAGATGATGTCAGCAGCCTTTTCAACAAGGTCAGTCTTGTGCATGGGTTGTCCATTGTTGATTGTCTTGTCACGTTACCCGTTATTAATATGATGGTGGTTTTGTGTATTTATGTGGTTCATTGTTGAGAGTATACGAAAAGGGAGTTTTTTCGTCTCTGTCCTGTAGTACATGGCACTTGTACGTAGAGAGCGTATAGGACATTGAGGTCATTCGACTCTTCCTCCCAGGAAGGAGGGGGGGGGGGGGGGGGGGGTGGAGCGCATATGACTTTCGGTCATCTCTCATACATCGGTGGTGTTATCCGATGGCTAGTCAAATCCTGACTGTTTTTTCGTACAGTTTCAGAAGTTTAAGTGCCTTACACGCAGAAAAGCGTATAGGGATGAGCTGGTCTTTTGACCTCGCCTCCCTCCCGCCGAATTCACTGTCGAATTCTGGCAATATCAAAAGTATTAGGGAGGTAAGTATACTCTTGATGTGAAATAAACGAAATCAAGGATTTCTTTTTTCACGAGAGAGTTGATACTTACCTCCCTAGATACGGACCCGGCCTCTCCACCCCACAGAGGCTCGGTCTTCAGGCTCTTAATAGTTGCATGTGTATCAGCCAATAAATTAGTCAGAGGAAGTGCTAGTCTGCGCATGCGCGGTGGTGGGACTGGCATCCGCCAGACTACGCTCTGACTCCCTGCCCAGTAGGAGCACCTAACTGTTTTAATCTGAGTGTTTATTGAGTGAAAGCCGATATTTAGCAATATCAAAAGTATTAGGGAGGTAAGTATCAACTCTCTCGTGAAAAAAGAAATCCTTGATTTCGTTTACTTTCATAGACAGAGCAGAGAGTTTCCACTCACTATCCGGACAAAAGCAGGTTGTCATATTCCACTCAGGACTAGCTATTGCAGACTCTGAGCACACATTTTCAATAACTAAAGATAAGATAAGCTGCGATGTGCCCCTGTGGTGAATATCAAGAAAAAGCATATAATGCACATTGTATCCAGTATCTGCAACAATGACTGACAATTGCCAATGAATACTCCAATGAAAGAGAAGCTGTATGGTAGCTACAATGACCTGGTAACTATAGCGTCCTGATTCACAGACCATTTGTAGCCAACACGTGTAAACGCACGAATGAGAAAACCACTAGATGGCGGACCATCTATGTCAATGAGATGTATCAACTCCTAGTAGAAGAGTTACAAGAATTTTGGAGTGGCTTCTTCGTAGGGAAATTTAAACAAGTGGATCCAACGAAGCCGAGAATGGTTGAACAGAATTGACAAGAAGAGGGGAGGCATTGTTGGCATTGCCAAGACATACTCAGCCTTGAACTGGTGGTCACTGTCCTGCAACCTAAGTTCATATATATCCTGTGATACCAGCGACTGACAATAGCATATGATGCTGGCCGATTGGTCAACCGAGATCAAATTCTTTACCACAAGCTCTTGTTTGTCACAATTTCTCTGGCAAAAGTGAATGGAGATCTGCGAACATGACCTAAAGCAATTCTGTCTGAAGTTTTAAACACAGACGTTATATTCCCACCAACATGAATGCCACCATCAGAGCTTGGCTTCAATATAACCATTGTCATTGGTGACCAAGCTTTGGTAATAAATATTGGAAAAGTGTAAGGAATTTCTAGATTTGGTCATCCATCCAACATGTCAAATGCATTTAGAAATACTGAGCTTCAGGGGTGGGTGTGGGGAACCAATTTGCCCCGATTAACATTGCATTTGATAGATACTACCAAGTGTCCATAAAAGTACAAACAAGACAGAGACGTGCAAAGTGCACAAGACCAATTCGAAGGATTCTTGAAAATTGTGATGTACCATTGCCATCGGACTCGAATAATTTCTTGACACTGGCAGAAAATAAAGTAGATTTTTTCACGACTCATCTTGGAACAGATGGTAGCACAAAGACATCCTGACAAGACAATAGGTGTAGCAGGTGTGTTCAAGCATGAAGAGATGGTTGGATCGTCCAATTCATACGTTGAAACAGTCAAACTCCAAGCATGCCGAGAGGAGGCTGATACCAGGGTAATTGTGCATTGCGTTGTGAACCAATCCAATATGTTATGAGTTTATCCCAGAGATAATGATATTATGGTTCTCCTTCTGCATCACTACCACCAAATGTTGTGCACAAAACTGTGGTTAAAAGCTAGCAATGCCAAAAAGAGGAATTACATACATATTCACACAGTTATCACGCATATACCATATGATTAAATTAATTTCATCCTTTCATGCTTTGACTAAAAGTGGCGTAATATCATTCCTGTCACACCACAGCAAGAAAACTACATGGCGAGTCTCCATGAAGTACCATGGGTAACTACAGAACCTAGAAATTAGCCCTTTGACGGAGGAAACAGCAAAGAAAGCAGAACTCTTCTTCTACTTCGAATAATACTTACCAGATGTACTATTATGATAATGTCTATTACCTAGTCTAGCTCAAAATAAACAATTAAAACTCCGCACTCTCCTGGTCCTGCCCATACTGTGTCCGGGAATACCATAGCCGCAGGTACCGAGTCAATTCCCAATCACAGTCAGATTCGTCTATTTTGCGACTTGAGAAAGTCACGTTTTGTCAAAGCTCTTAAAATTTTCAATTTTAACTGATTTAAGTGTTGTTGGAGTGTGTTACTGTTGGCATCATGGAAGAAAAAGGGAAATCATCACAGGGGCAAGTTGTATCAATCTAGAATTTATACATTCGTGCCATAATGACTGTTTGAAATTTCCTTAAATTGGCACATTGTTTTAAAATGTTAGCCATTGTTGGAGTCGCTTCTGTACCCGTTAACTTTTAGTTTAATTCGGGTACTCGGTTAATTTCTCTTGCGACTCGGTTCCTCTAAATATGGATGCGCCCTTAGCCAAGATGGCGGCGCCCATGAATTATGTCGTTCTTGGCTTGGTGTGTCTATGCACTCTGTTTATCGCCGATTTTAGCCTTCGCTTCATTGTCGAGGGTGTTTGTAGCGATCGCCGATGTAGTCTTGGTTATTTAACGTTAGTTAAAGGCTGAGTTGTGTTTTTAAAGAATTTTCACTCAAAAACGTTTCAAATATCCTGCCTAAGAACTTGATTATCATTAATTTAAGAGAAAGTTAATGTGTTTAAGAAATCTTAACTATCAAGTCGATTGTGCGTATTGCTCGTCATCATTTGTCATGTGCAGCGTTTTAATTTTTCTCTGTGTTCGCAGAAACCTAAAAATCTGGATACGTTGTGCCAGAAGTGCAACCGGTTCATGAAACGGAAGTATTTGGGACATCACTGCATGGCGTGCGCTCAGTGTAAGGTCGGGAGCCCTTGTGATGTGTGTGTGAAGTGGTCATCGGCAATGGTGGCAGAGTTCGACAGGGATCGGTGTGCGAAGTTGCAGCAGGCGTCGTTGATGGGACTGGAAGGTCGGCTGAATGACAGGATGGATTCAGCTCTGGGCGTATGGGCAGCCCAGTTCAAGGCAATGTTTGAGTCATTGCAGTCCACGGTCCCGGTGACGCAAGCTGGTGCAGGACAACCATTAGGTGGTCCGGCTAGTTCTGCTGAGGGTCATGCACCTGCCCCTTCTCTGTCCTTGGCTCAAGAGCCGACGATAGAGTAGGAAGATCTGTTGCTGATGGAAGATTCCGGCATGCCGGATATTTCTATAACGGCAATGCCCGGTACGTCCCAGGGGTCGCTCTCGGGATTGGTACGGGTTTGCCAGGCGGACGGTGATTTCGACGTTCCGTCGGGCATTTTCCATCCGCTATTTGTGCAACCGGAGGGGTCAGCAGAGCCGTGTTTTGCGGTTCCTGCTGGTATCCCGGCAGCGTTAGGTGCGGCTCCTATCGGAGTGACGGCGCCAGCCGTGGGTAGGGCGGTCGTAGTCCCGGCTCCCGTGCTGGAGCCGATGGACTGCGGAGAATCCGGGTCTGGTGATTCGTTAGACACCGCTGGTAGTCGCGCTATGGATGCGCTCTGTCTTGGCAGGGACGTGTCTCATAGCGCTCAGCTCATAGCGCTCAGCATGGATCGTCGGTGGCCCTCTCATCTAAGGGAGAGAGGGAGGATGAAAACGGGAGTTCATTCTAATAAGAGGCCGTATGAGGAAGACAGGAAGGGTGGCAGTTCGGGCCGCGGCGGCTACCGTAAGGATGGCCGTGGCGGCGGTTCTGGACCGTCGTACTACAAGAAGCCGCGGGGCGGCCGTGGGGCTCGTTCCTGACGGGTTTCCGGCGGAACCAATACCGGTGGCTTTGGAGGCGAATGGAGTCGAGAATCTTCACCCAAGCGATTTAGCGTCTAATCAGCCAATCTTGACCGACAGCTGTGTGCAGATTCCTTACGTCGGAGGCAGACTTCAGTTATTCCTAAGCCAATGGGAACAGGTCGTGCGTGACTGTTTAGTTTGTCAATGGATAAGAAACGGCTACGATCCGGACTGGCTCATCCATCAATCGTTAGTTCCGTTAACCTCGACTCCAATTTGGACTCCTGTTCCAAGGGAATCAGATCGTCTAGACGCCATTCGATCAGAAATAGAATCTCTTCGTCAGAAGAAGGCGATTCATCTAGTCAACGATCAGTCTTCACTGGGCTTCTATCCGATCATGTTCCTCGTTCCAAAGCGTACCGGAGAATGGAGACCAATTCTCAATCTCAAACCGTTGAACAAATTTATTCTTTCTCCCAAATTTCAGATGGAGACAGGGCTGAGGAAAGGCATGTGGGGAGTGTCGATAGACCTGAAGGATGCATAGTTTCATATTCCAATGTCAATTCCTTTTCAGAAGTACCTTCGTTTTGCATTCCAAGACAATGTTTGGGAATTCAATGCTCTCCCATTCGGCCTGACCACAGCGCCGAGGGTCTTCACCAAGGTGGTTCTCGCCATGACTTCTTTACTTCGCAGGAGAAACATAGCTGTTCACACGTACATAGACGACTGGCTGCTAAAGGCGGGGAATCCAATCACTCTGCGCAGCAATCTGCAGATAGTCCTAGCCTTATTAAAGGATCTAGGGTGGATTGTGAATCTAGAGAAATCAGAACTGACTCCATCCCAGGAGTTTGTTTATCTGGGAATCTTTTTCAATCTCGGGGACGGCGTAGCTTTTCCGGCGGAGAGCAGAGTCAAAAGCCTGATTGCAGTTTTGGAGTCGGTTTCTCTAGGAGCCTATCTGATGGCGCGCCAGTTTCTCAGGATACTGGGGTTACTAGTATCTCTGGAGAAGGTGGTTCCATATGCAGCACTCAGGCGCAGGCCAATTCAGATGTATCTAATGTCATTCTGGTCTCAGAAAACGGATCCATTATCTCTGAGGATACCAGTAAAAGAACCATTGATATTCCACCTTCAGTGGTGGTTATCGGAACAGAATCTCCTGCGAGGTGTTCCTCTACAACCCCCTCAACCTCAGATGTCCATCTTCACGGATGCATCATTGACGGGTTGGGGAGCGGTATTGGACAATCAGTCAGTGTCAGGGGAATGGGATCGGACCAATGCGCAGAAACATATCAATGTGCTCGAACTATTAGCGGTGGTATTTGCACTTCGAAAGTTCGCGAGTCTAATTCGAGACAAAGTTGTCCTAATAAGGACAGACAACTCAACAGTGGTGTCTTAATTGAACCGCCAGGGCGGGACGAGATCACCAGAGTTGTGTATGATGGTTTGGAACCTTCTGCTGTGGTGCCAAGAGAGGAATATTATTCTTCGGGCAGCACACATTCCAGGAAGATTGAACATCCTAGCGGATGCTCTCAGTCGAAGGACGGTTTGTCGTCCGACGGAATGGCAGCTCAACCAATCGGTAGCGGAGGTTCTATTCAAACAATGGGGCAAGCCAAATGTCGACCTGTTTGCAATGAATCAAAACGCAAAGATGGTCACTTACGTGTCACCGATCCCGGACCCGCTAGCTTTAGCAGTAGACGCACTGGCGATAAGTTGGGAGGGAATGTATGCGTATGCGTACCCTCCAACAATTCTCATCCCGAAAGTTCTGGCAAAGATAAGAGAGGGGATGTGCCAAGTACTACTGATCGCCCCGTATTGGCCAGGCCGATCATGGTTTACGGATCTGCTGGACCTTCTGGTCTGCAATCCAATCCCTCTTCCAGACACAAGAGATCTAATCTCTCAGAACAAGGGTCTGTACCTTCACGACAGACCAGAAATGTTCAGATTGACTGCATGGATGTTATCAAGCAGCGTGAAATTGAGGGTGGCTTTTCTGAGCAAGCAGCGAAGTTTGTTGCTTCAGCCAGAAGAGTTTCAACCACAAAGACATATAATTATAGAATCAACAAATTTGCACAGTGGTGTGAGAGAGGAGATATTGATCCCTTTTCTGCATCTGTTCAACACGTAGCAGATTTTATCTGTCATTTATACGAAGTTGACAAACTTGTACCTTCTACCCTAGCAGCATATAAGTCGGCATTAGCTTCAGTCATTCCCAGTCTCACTATTGAAGGAGTGGAGAATGACACCTTGAATGAAGTTATCAAAGGAATGAGCAATCTGCGACCTAGACAGCCAATTCCTATCCCATCATGGAATCTATATCTTGTTCTACAGGTTTTAGGACAGGCTCCTTTTGACCCGATTAGATCTATTGATATTAAACTGTTAACTATTAAATCAGTTTTCTTGGTTGCAGCAGTGTCGGCGAGAAGGAGAAGCGAAATTCATGCGCTTTCTGCCGAACAAGACCGTTTTGTCGTCACGGGTGAAGGTTTAAGACTACTTCCATGTCTTTGTTTCCTGGCAAAGAATCAGTCACTTAAATATCCAGGACAGCCGATCAATTTGCCAAGTTTAGCTAGACATGACCCAAACTCTTCTGTTTGGTGTCCTGTCAGATGTCTTAAAATGTATAAGAAACGTACTAATGAGTGGAGAGACGACCCAAAATCTCTGTGGTTATGTCTCAAAGCTCCCCATTTACGTGCCTCGAAAGATACTATTTCTCGTTGGATAGTTGACGCTATTAAGATGTCACACAAAATCGCTACAGGAAAGTAGATTGATCATGCGAATGCCCATCAGGTCCGAGCACTAGCAGCATCATCGGCCCTTTATAAGGGTGTCTCATTAGAGGAGGTGATGTCTGTAGCACAATGGCATGCCGAGTCGTCATTCACTGATTTCTACTTTCGCGACATATCCAGCGCACTTAATCCCGTAGCCGTTGCCAATCTGTCGAATCTAAACTAAGCCACTTCCGACCACTACTTCGCACACATCACTAAAGTCTTCCGCCTACACTGAACAAGCGCTATGCACATGACTGAGTACGACCGTGGATTGGGCCGAGCTCCTGTGATGATCAAGTAAAGATCAAGCACTCAAATTGGTGAGTGTTTACATTAATTAAGTGACTATAAATATGTTTACTTACAGTCGAAATACCAGACTGCTTAGGTAAATAGTCTGGTACAAGAGTATTATTATCCTATCAACCAGACATTAGACTCATTCCAATTTGAAAATCTAGTCGATATACTGATATTTTTCAAAGTTAGAAGTTGTAGTAGCTTCTTTGCACTCTACTGGATTGCCCTAGCTGAGGCTTGGGGCTGACACGGGTCTGGTGGGTGTTGCATCCCCAGTGACAGCCCTCTGAATTTTGTGCGGACAAAAGAGGGGGGGGGGGGGGGGGGAGCGCGGTCTAGACCATGGAAGTTTAGCACTCTATGAGTCAGATAGCAGAACCCAAGCTTATGCCAGGGTTCTAGTTTCTTCACAACCTTCTCTGTTGGATGGTAGTTGAGTGCTGGTTCGAGCCTCACCTCCTCCCACCGGCATTTCCTGGCTGTCGAAATCCGGAGTTTATCATAATAGTACATCTGGTAAGTATTATTCGAAGTAGAATCAAAAAAGCATCCGCTTTTGTTTCTACGAGAATTCTTAATACTTACCAGATGTACTATGGCCCTGCCTCAGCCGCCCCGCTGAGGTGAGGCTGAGCTGCTTTCGCAGTTTGCCAAGGCAAGTATAAGACGAATTTGACTGTGATTGGGAATTGACTCGGTACCTGCGGCTATGGTATTCCCGGACACAGTATGGGCAGGACCAGGAGAGTGCGGAGTTTTAATTGTTTATTTTGAGCTAGACTAGATAATAGACATTATCATAATAGTACATCTGGTAAGTATTAAGAATTCTCGTAGAAACAAAAGCGGATGCTCTTTTGAATCTGTCAAATTTACACTGATGTGGATAACTGTCATCCGCACCTGAGTTTCTTCCCCAAACGAGTAATGCATTGTCATTCCACGTGAAGAGATCACATTATCAGCCTCAATCTGGAGGTAGGCACATCCCAACTACCCTGATCTGGCCTCTCCTAAATCCATTGGTTAGAAAGATGACAATGGTTGGATACTACCAATAATGATGTAGATACAACGAACAAGGCCCGAGCACCATTGTTTATGAAGTCACACACACACCTGAGGATTCAAAGCGGTACATGTTAACTGTATTGATTTTTACAAAGCTGTTGCTCATGAATGCGCTTCATCGGATCATCATAAATACATACCTATATTCATTCCACATGCTGTTCTCAA
The DNA here is from genome assembly GCA_034401795.1 of Chaetoderma sp. LZ-2023a. NCBI lineage: Eukaryota > Metazoa > Mollusca > Caudofoveata > Chaetodermatida > Chaetodermatidae > Chaetoderma > Chaetoderma sp. LZ-2023a. Next base: position 52,905,439 of record CM067374.1, on the reverse strand, counting down.
TAAAGTTAATATTAGTAGGTACTACTTTCGAACCATGTTATCAAACCATACGAAAACTGTCACCACTAACTATGAGTAGAGCGTTTCTATAATCAATGAATGGAGGATAAAGTAATCATGATTTATGTTGTTTGATGATCTGTGTTGAATGGGTTTGTTTATTTTAATGTAGAAATGCCTCAGCTAACCACAGTCTTTGATTGAATCTACCCAGTACTTTGATCATTACTACATTAGTACTATTCTCACATAGATTAATGTTCGGACCTCCTTTAAGATTAAATTAATATAAAATTAAACATAGTGTTTTTATTATTACTTATTGAGGGCTTGAAATAACATGAATTCCGTGGAATTAAATGTCTCGCCTGTCGCCTGTTTGTCACAGTGTCCTTGACCTTTGGCCTTGTGATCTCAATGTTATCACGCCACTTCCAAACATTATAGGTAACCACGTATCCAAGCTTAGTTCCAATAGGATTAACCAGCAGAGGTCAAATGTCAGAATGACTTTGACCTAGTGACCTTACTATCAGCAAACATCTTCCCTATGGCATAGGGAAGCATGTGTCAAAGTTTAGTCCTGGTAGTCTGAAGCAATTCTGAAATATAAATGTCAATGATTTGCTAACCTAAAAAGCATAACATTGAAAAAGCAGAGGTCAAATAGCAATGTTAGATTAGCATTGACCTTTGAACTAGTGACGCAACTATCAGCACACACCTTCCTTATGACATAGGGAGGTTTGTGTCCAAGTTTAGTCCTGGTAGTATGAAGCAATTCTAAAATATAAATGTAAATGATTTGCAAAATGCAGCAACTTAACGTTGAAAAAACAGAGGTTAAATAGCAATTTTGCAATGACCTTGGCATAAATACCTCACTGTCAGTACACATCCTCCTTATGGCATAGGGAAGCGTATGCCCAAATTTTGTTATGGTAGTCTGAAGTAATTTTAAAATATAAGTGTAAATGCTTTTCTAACCGCAACAACTTAACGTTGAAGTCACCGTCGTCGGAAAGATGAAACCTATGTCTCGCTTCCTGCTTCACAGGCGAGACAAAATGTCTACTCCATTGGTTTTATATATCATAGCGTATTACACTGTCATCATTAGAATGCTATGCAATTGAAATTTAATATTTATTAATATTTGGGTATACCCATTAAAACCCATCTTCCATGTATATTGGAAGTTATGACGTGTCGTGTAACCGTAGCGGCCATCTTGAAATTCAATATGTCCATCATAATTATGTTAACAATTTTCGTTTCCCTCTCTTTTAGTTTGGTTTTGAGTTTCTAACCTTAACTAGTTTGCTCATTGTCCTCGTCCTTTGTCCTGTTTCAGAGACCTGGTTGTCCGTCCTGTGGACGTTTCTTGAAAGATCGTTTTGTACCTCACCTTTGCTTTGGTTGTAGTCCCTGTGGGCCATTGCTTAAGTGTGAGGTATGCAAGCATTGGGGGGGGGGGTGACTTAATGTCTGAATTTCTGTCTTTGCAGGCGAATGACAGGGTAGTGGAGGAGGAGAGGAAGTCGAAGAGAGAGGATGTGAAGGGTAAGAGGAAGGCCTCGTCCGCGGTGGACACGGAGGCCTTCCGGACCGAGATGTTGGGAGAGATGAAGAGGACGATAAAGGATTTGGTTCCAGAGTTGCTACGTGGCATGCTTCCTGGTCCAAATCCTTTGTCGTCCTTGGCGTCTGCTTCAGAGCAGGTAATCCCCACCTCTGAATCACCTTTCCGTAGACCGGTTCCGTGGTTCGACGATTCAGAGGTGGCCCCATTAGTGGGGGTGATCCACGACCCTGGCAGCAGGCTTGGTGCCGCGCCGAGGGGTCGTGGACGGCTGTCACTGGAACCCGCGGGCTGCTTATCAGTCCAGGGGTATCCGCACGCCGCGGGTGCCAGTTCCTCCTATGGCACCTTTCCTGGCCAGTCCGGGTTAGCTCTCTTTGCTGACCCGGAGTCTAATCTTTCTGGCCAGGAGGAAGAAGATTACCTGTTAGGGTCGCCGTCTGGGGATGTGACCATGGATTATGACGTCTGTGCACCCCTCGTGGGGAATACAGGCGACATATTCCATGGCTCTACTCACGCCGGAGCAGAGTTCACGGCGCAGAAGGTGGCCCTGGCCGATGCTGATGGCCAGCTATACCGCATACCTCAGCTTGCCGAGTGTATCGCTGGTGCTGGCCGGGGCCGTGGTGGGGCGGTATCTGCCCCGCGCTCTACCACGGCGCCTGCTCCTGGTCACGCCAGTCAGGTTAGCATGCCGGTTCTTTCGGGCCCGCATGCTTTCCCTGGCTTGCCAGGGGTATCAGCTTATCCGCCGTCAAGCTATGCTGCTTGCGCTCAGGAGGAAGACGAAGGCCCCCGTCTTGTAGAGCGCTCGCAGCTAGCCACGGAAGAGGATTGGTTGGACGCTTGCCAGTGGCTGGTAAGTGTTCGGCCAGATCTGCCCGTGGAGCAGTCGGCTAGCCAGCGTGACCACAGGCCATGGTTAGCTGGTAAGGCTACTGCTACCGCCATGCCATCTCTGCCGCTGGCAGAGCATGTCGTTGACATGTTCGAGGCGACGGAGACATCCATCAAGGCGAATGGGCGTCTCGCGAAGGCCCCTCGCGAGGTGGCCAGGCGTTGCCGCATCGTGCCCCTGGATTACCAGAGGTACAGTGTGGTACCCAAGCCGAGCGTGGATGACCGCGCTGCGTTGGGTGAAGATGCACAGCCAGGCTCCCGTTCTGACACGGGAGTCTTGTGTTCGAACGCGTTGCGTTCGGCTAATGCCGCGTTGCATGATGCAGAGGAGAGTGGGAGAGCTTCGATTGCCGCTCTGTCCCACGTCTCCCAGCTGTTACAGGGGGTAGTAACGGCATCCGCATCGCGCCAGCCGAATCCGGTCACAGTCCAGAGAGCCATCCAGGATGGTATCAACCTGACTCTGGACTGTATGACTCGGGCAGTGACCAGGAGTGTCCGGGCGAGGCGCACGTTTGCCTTGGACAATCTGTGCCCGTCCCAGGACCTGTATAATAGGCTACTGAGTACGCCTATGACAGGTCTTGGTCTGTTTGGAGGTGAGGGATGTAGGCACCTCCAGGAGACGGTGACTCTGGTCAATAACCAGAGGGCGCTGCGCGAGCAGTTTGAAGTGCTCCGTCGGGAGCGCGTTCGCGCCGCACGCCCTGCGTATCGTCCCATGCAGGCTCGAGGTGGAGGTGGCCAGGTCAGAGGCCACCCACCAGCGCAGCGTCGGCCTAGGCCGCGTGCGATTCGGCCAGCAGTGAGGGGGGCGCAGGCTCCTCAGGCGCAGGCAGCCACCCGCGCACCGAGGTGCGCGCGGTGCTGGGCGTGGCGCACGAGGATCTGGTCATGGTAATCATGCCTGATGGGCCAGTTACCCGCGGTGAGAACCACTCCAGTGTTTCTGGCGGAGGAGACAGTGCCACTCTTGCACTCCTTATGTCCACCTCTCTCCCTAGGTGGACCGGTGGGAGGCCGGCTGGCCGACCACACGCAAGAGTGGGAACGGTTGACTCAGGACCGTTTAGTCTTGCGATGGCTTTCAGTCGGGTATCATCGCAACTGTCTCTAGTGCCAATCTGGACTCCAAATCCGAGAGATCCAGATCAAAGGTTGTGTATCGAGGAGGAGATAAATTCCCTCATACAAAAAGGAGCTATTCAGCCGGCACAGAAGTGTCCGGGCTTCTATTCAACCGTGTTCTTAGTAACAAAAAACACCGGAGGGTGGAGACCAATTCTCAACCTCAAGCCGTTGAACAAGTTCATAGAGACGCCCAGTTTCAAGATGGAAACTGTGCGCTCGGTGTTGGCGGGGTTAGAGAAGGGAATGTGGACAGCTTCGATAGATTTGAAGGATGCTTATTTCCATATTCCCATAGCGAGGAGTTTCCGTCACTTCCTGAGATTTGCATTCCAGGGCAGACAGTGGGAATTCAGGGTGTTACCCTTCGGGATTTCCACCGCTCCTCGGGTTTTCACCCGTGTGGTTCTTGCGATCACAGCATACCTCCGCAGGAGAAGCATTGCAGTCCACACATACATAGACAACTGGCTGTTAAAAGCACACACCCAGGAAAATTTATCGACCAATCTAGAGATTGTTTTGAAAACTCGGATTTGGGCTGGATGATAAATTTTCAAAAATCAGAGCTGACTCCATCCCAGAAGTTTGTTTACCTGGGGATGTTCTTCGATCTAGAAACAGGATATGTTTATCCTACTCAGGAGAGAGTTCAGAGACTCATCTCAGTAATTCAGTCAGTGTGCGACAGTCGTCATGTCCTGGCACGGGTTTACTTGAGAATGCTGGGGTTGATGGTTTCGTTGGAACCGGTCATTCCTCAGGCCGCCTTACGCAGGCGGCCAATCCAGTTATTTCTCATGACACAATGGACCCAGAGTACAGGTTCGCTGGACTCGAACGTGTCAGTGTTGGCGCCTCTAATTCACCACCTGCAATGGTGGTTGAATACAGAGAATCTCTTGGTGGGGGTTTTGCTAACCCCTCCCCACCCTCAGGTGACTGTATACAGATGCATCGATGGAGGGGTGGGGCACTTGCCTGGGTGGGGGTTTTGCTAACCCCTCCCCACCCTCAGGTGACTGTGTATACAGATGCATCGATGGAGGGGTGGGGCACTTGCCTGGGAGAATCCATGATATCAGGGCTTTGGAATCTGGAACAGTCAAAGGAACATATCAATCTACTGGAACTAAGAGCAGTAGTCCTGGGCCTGGAACATTTCTTACAGAAAGTTCAGGGCAAGATTGTTCTTATTCGTTCAGACAACTCAACAGTTGTGACTTACATAAACCGCCAGGGCGGAACGAAGTCGCCCAGTCTCTGTATGATGACATGGAGACTGCTTTGTTGGTGCCTGAATCACAGGATTACCTTGAAAGCAGTTCATATTCCGGAAAGGTTAAATCTGCTAGCAGACTCATTGATCCGAAGGATGAGTGTTTTACCGACGGAATGGCAACTAAATCAATGTGTGGCGGATCGTCTGTTCGACCATTGGGGGAAACCCAACATCGATTTGTTCGCTACGAAGAAGAATGCGAAGATGACGACGTACGTCTCTCCGATTCCAGATCCAAGCGCTTTCGCAACAGATGCGTTAGCTATCAGCTGGGAGGGAATGTATGCATACGCATTCCCTCCAGCAATCCTGATTCCAAAAATTCTTCAGAAAATCAGACAGGAGGAATGCCAAGTGCTTCTGATCGCCCCGGATTGGCCAAGCCGATCATGGTATACGGATCTGCTGGACCTTCTGGTCTGCAATCCGGTTCCTCTGCCTCTGATGGACGACATTATCTTCCAGGGCAAGGCCCTTCACAACAATTCATCAATGTTCCGATTGACTGCGTGGATGTTGTCAAGGAATCTAGAATTAAGGAGGGCTTTTCTGAGCATGCAGCCATGTTTATGGCCAAAGTCAGGAGGAGGTCAACCTCCAGAGCATATAATTATAAAATCAACAGATTTGCAGAGTGATGCTCAAAAAGATGTATTGATCCAATGGGTTCATCTATTCAGGTAGTAGGAGCTGATTTCCTCTGTCACCTGTATGATGCCTATAGCCTCAAGCCTAACTCTATTGCTGGTTATAAATCAGCTTTAATGACTGTTATCCCTTGCTTGGCTAATAGGGGGAGTGATGAAGTAAGTACATTAAATGTATTAATTAAAGGCATGGGCAATCTAAGACCAAGGAATCCCCCGGTGATTCTGTCTTGGAGTTTATCGCTAGTGCTTCAGGTGCTAGGTGATAAGCCTTTTGAACCACTTAGTCCCATTTCTATGAAACTGTTAACTCTTAAAAGTGTATTTTTAATTGCTGCGGCCTCGGCTAGGCGTAAGAGTGAAATTCATGCCTTATCAGCCGAGGAAGACCGTTTTGTGGTTACAGGGGAAGGCCTTAAGCTGCTACCTAGGATTAATTTCTTGGCTAAGAATCGGTCTTTGAAATATCCAGGTCAACCTATTTTTTTGCCTGCTTTAACTAGATATGATCCTAATTCTAAAGCATGGTGTCCCGTTCGGGCGCTACTTCGGTACAAACAGCGTACTTCGGAGTGGCGGACCGATCAGTCAGCGTTATGGTTGTCATATATTGAACCCCATGGCAGGGCGTCTAAGGACACCATTTCCAGGTGGATTGTAGAGTGTATCCAATTTTGTCATAAATCTGCCACTGGCAAGCAGATTGACATGGCCAAGGCTCAGTGTCCACGGCGTTGTGACTTCCACTGCCCTATTTAATGTGGTCCCTGTGGATGACATTATGTCCGTTTCTCAGTGGCACTGTGAGTCAAGTTTTACAGACCATTATCTCCGTGACACCTCAAATCCTCTCGCCTTGTCGATTCTGAAAAAATAATTGCTTATATGATTTTTGAGGAGGGTTTCCTCATTGCTTATATACTTCACAATTAATTAATGGAAACAACCACTTTTTGGGACTGCATCAGCCTTCACCAATGAGAAGATGATGACAGCATCCAAGTTCAACAAGGTCAGTCTTGTTCATGTGTTGTTCATTGTTGATTGTATTGTCACGTTACATTGTGTTATTAATATGGTGATGGTTTGTGTATTGATGTGGTTCATCAGTGAGAGTATACGAAAATGGAGCCTTTTCGTCTCTGTCCTATAGTACATGGCACTGGTACGTAGAGAGCGTATGGGACATTGAGGTCATTCAAATCTTCCTCCCGGAAAGGGGGGGGGGGGGGGGGGGGGGCGAGCGCATATGACATTCGCTCATCTCTCATCCATCGGTTGGTGTTAGCCGATGTTCTTCAAATCCTGACTGTTTTCACACAGTTTCAGACGTTTAAGTGCCTTAAACGCGGAAGAGCGTATAGGGAAGAGCTGGTCTTTTGACCTCGCCTCCCTCCCGCCGAATTCCCTGTCGAATTCTGGCAATATCAAAAGTATTAGGGAGGTAAGTATACTCTTGATGTGAAATAAACGAAATCTAGGATTTCTTTTTTCACGAGAGAGTTGATACTTACCTCCCTAGATACGGACCCGGCCTCTCCACCCCACAGAGGCACGGTCTTCAGGCTCTTAATAGTTGCATGTGTGTCAGCCAATAAATTAGTCAGAGGAAGTAGTAGTCGGTGCATGCGCGGTGGTGGGGCTAGCATCCGCCGGACTACCCTCTGTCTACCTGCCCAGTAGGGGCACCTAACTGTTTTTATTCTGAGTGTTTATTGAGTGAACGCCGATATTTAGCAATATCAAAAGTATTAGGGAAGTAAGTATCAACTCTCTCGTGAAAAAAGAAATCCTAGATTTCGTTTAGTCTCAGGATAGTTTGGCAGACAGCAGAAATGGATTCGGTACCCTCAAATCATTGAGAAGAAATGTTTGTCAACTTTTCCCAAAAAATGCCTCTAGAAGTTAGATATTTCCAAAATCTGACCAGTCTAATGCCACGACTACTTGTATTACTAAGCTAATTGTATTAACCCTTAAATGTCGAAGGATATTTTCCACTTATTGGATCTACATTTGCAGGCCAAAAGATTACTTTTGTAAAATTATCACTGGAAGGAGTGGCTTAGTCAATGATACAATCATTTCAATGGGAAAGATATAATTATCTCTTGGCTTGTAAAGAGAAATTTCACAGGACCATTGCAGAGGCCAGTTTGACAATTCACCTTTCCAGAGTATCCACCTATCAAATGACATCATAATCAACTACATGATGTGTAGAATGACATCATAATGAATGACGTCGATAAGTATGTCATGAAGGCATATTTGAAGACGGTCTATGCGTTGTACAAATTGTTTGCATTTACTATTTAATAAATATTCTGTTGAATATTTTGAAACTAATTTGACCCAGTCAAATTAGTTTCAAAATATTCAACAGCTTACCTGTGTATTTCTTTGGAAATTCTGTTTATTGTTTGTTTTTTAACATGTCTAGTTCTCATTAGAGCCTCGTCTCCATGTAAGTGTACTGTGAAACATGAGCTTAATGCGGACATAAAAAAGATACCAAATTTTGTCAATATCTAATTAGGGTTTTGGTGTGTATCTTATTAGAACCCCAGTCATTCATGTTTAAAATTAGCATCACTTGCAATTCCTAATGATTCGCTTGTTAACACTACCAGTACACACACCTTGTGAACATCCACCGATAGTGAGTCAAGCTCTATATAAAGACCACCTCTATATAAAGGTCACTTATATACAAATGCCAGTTTTACTGACTCCCAAAATCAATAGGAATGATACATTTGACCCTCAGTAGAAAGGCTACATGTCTGGTCTTCAGGCTGTATTTACAGGTTTAACTGTATATCATTGTGTATTATGGCATTATTAAGTCTAGATAATATATTTTATTCATGGCTCAAATTATATCACTTGAGTCTTATGATGTACAGTAATTTGGAGTAAGAATTGTGGTCAGTTTAGTTAGAAAATCACGACTCACAGATTGTCATTTTAAAATTAAATTTATTTAATTAAATAATTTAATAATAGTACATTGAATCCAAAGATATGTAGTTAAGATATGCTTTCATACGTGTAATATTGAGATGTTTTGTAATCAGAATTTTGTTCATAACTCATACTTCACATTGCGCTTACTTTGGGAGTATATATATATATATATATATATATATATATGCTTAGGTCAATATAGTCAGAACATGTAATAATCATATATGTTGCCAAGGCACCTGTACACCCTGTGAATGGTCTGTGATCATGGAGATGAAGTTGCCCCAACAACTTTCAGTCAAATTGTTTTCAAAATATTTAGCATTTCCCGAGATATAACCCCTGGATTATGCTGTCTGCAAAAATTGGGCAGTCAAACGGTTATTTTCAAAATGGAATATCAACCCATCATATCATGCTCATGTGAGATTGCAACTGTTCTTCTGTATTAATGATGTCTAGAAATTACTCGAATTACCTGTATTTTAATTTGTGTCATGTTTTCATTTTGAGATAGTATAAATGAGAAACATGGACCCATCCATTTGTAGCTATGCCCCTCCCATTTCTAGCTAAGCTCCGCCCAGTTTGTACATATATTTGATGCAATTTTAACCTTTTGAACCATGGATTCCTAGAAAATAGTCAACAGAAGGTTTATTAAATTGTAAATTCATCAAAGACACACTATTCAGACACTTTTGTGATGGACCATTGCCCATTTCATGACTGACCTACGCTATTTTGATTGTAACGTCGGCTAACAAGTTACGTATTTGATTATGACATCAAATACGTCAGCGACAGGGATCAGATCCCTCCATTGTATCAGAAATGGATGTGCATCACTCCGTATGCTTTCAGTAAGACAATATAGGGTATATAGGTATAGGTTGGGTTTATAGTCTGCTTCCACTTGCGTGCTCAGCCGACTTTCCAACGTTACCCCCTGGTCATGGAGCCTTTTCATTCCTGCAGAATCTCAACTCCCTTTGAGGAGCATTCCGTTTATAGGCGCTCGATGGCTTTTTTGCCGACATTCCGTATTGTCGACACTGCCCTCACAGGTATCTATTTTACAGACATGTGTACTGGAACAACGCAGAGTGAAATGCCTTGCTCAGGGACAAAATGCGGCTGCCCGGCCAGGAATTGATCCTGCGACATTCGAGTCACGAGCTCGACTCCCTAAATCTGCCTGATGAATTTCTGCAGACTGCATTTTCGATGGGGTTTAACTCTGGAGCTGCTGAATATTTTGAAAACAATTTGACTGAAAGTTGTTGGTGGCTAAGCCACCAACAACTTTCATTCAAATTGTTTTCAAAATATTCAGCAAGTCCAAAGTTATTGCCCATTGAAATTATTGTATGATGGCTTGCAGCAACCAGCTAGTTAAATTTATCATTTGAAGAAACTATTCTGTGATTAAAGCATTATTTGAAAGCAGATAAATAGATCAGCTTTACAATATATACGATTTTATTGTAATTTGACAGCAAAAAACCTGCCATGCAAGTATTGCATTCTGTCACTTAGAATACATATATTGTCATATACAGATATTGTTGATTATTTTTTATGCTTTAGCCTTGCCATGAGATTGTTCCATGATCATTACAACGTGTGTGTGTGTGTGTGTGTGTGTGTGTGTGTGTGTGTGCGTGTACATGTGCGTGTGCGTGGTTCAATGCTATCAGGTCCTACTTGCAGGATTTAGACCAAACTTGGGTGGTAGGGTGGGGTTGGGATTCCGAAAAAGTGTATCAAATTTTTGGATCCAAAAGGCAAGGTCGTCAAATAGAAGTTCTACTGAAGGGATTTTGACAAAACTTGGATGGATGATTGCCTTTTGATTCAGAAGACATGAATTGATTTTGTTGTCAACGGTCATGGTAAAAAAAAAGGTAGGATTGCGAGGCTCAGAATTCTCTAGATTGCTTGTTTATTTGTGTTTTGCCTCTGAAGTGGAAAGTGAGATACAGTACAGCTCAGAAATAACTTTCTAACAAATATCTGAAACAAATTTCTAAAACAAAATAAAAAAAAGTACTGTTGAACATTTTGAACATAATTGGATTGGAAGACATTTCTGCACTAGGCAGCAATGTCTTCCAATACAATTCTGTTCAAAATATTCAACAGAATATTCCTTACTAACAGGTTTTTCTTTTGTGTCCATGTTAACTTATTTGTGAGCTGTACTGTATCACTGTTACAATGATGATGACAACATCTCGGCTTATGTTTCAGGATTGGTTAACCGTAATGGGACAACACTTGTGATACATGTTTACCTATACCAGTAGGAAGTAACACAATGACATTGAGGTCACTAGTAAGTAGGTCACAGTTAATATTGAATGAATTTGTTTTTTCTGCAAAACTGGTCTACTTCTAATTTGATTACGTGGCTTGCAATTATATTTTTAAGAATATTATGTTGTGTAGACTCGTTTCCTAACAAGTACACGTACAGTAGCAGGTTTGGCGTTTTCCTTGTTTTCTCAAATTTTCTTCCTGGTACGCAGATCTGAACAATCACTGAGACGTTGAGTAGCACATTATTCACACGCTTCTGCATCGTATCATCTGCAATAACATTTTTGTATCCCTTCCGAAGCAGATGTGAGACGGGTATTATACTGGCACTAGCGTTAGTGTCGCATTTAATAAATCATATTGGCATATATTTCCTGCTTGGCTAAGCCTGTTTGAACAGAAATTGGATACATGGTTACATACGCTGCTAGGAATATGCATGATGATGGTGAGATCACAAGTCACTGTGATCATGGTAGAAAACTTCTTTTTCATCGTTAATTTTTTACGTTTAGCAAAACTGTTCAGCTTATTTTTCAGAATGGATGGATCCAGTTTATCCATCGATAATATGATGTCATAATCAACTATGTGACGTGTAGGCTGGCGTCATAATGAATTACATCATGAATGACGTCGCTAAGTTCGTCATGAAGACTTAATTGATGAGGGACTAAACATTGGTGTACGAATTGTATGTCTTTACTATTTAATAAACATGCTATTGAATATTTTCAATCGAATATGACTGAGCACTGTTGCTGCCATAGGCAGCACCAGCACTCATTCAAATTAGTTTCAATAAATTCAACAGATTACCTGTCTAGTTTTCTGGAAATTGAGATGCAGGGATCGATCGATCCCGACCCAAAGCATGGGTGGAGCTTTGCTATAGATAGTCAGGGCATAGCTAAAACCGGATTCCTCCATTGGCTGACTCTATTGGAACTATACTGAGATGCATGTTTGGCTATGCTGTTAGAAAGGTCACACGGTCAAAGGTAAGTGACTGGCCTCTGATGCTCATTGTCAATGAGGATGACTGGTGGGACATTTTATTATGCAGAATTATTGTTTATTGTCTTTATTGTTCAACAATGGCTCTTACAGTTTCAATTTTGATTTGTTATAATTACTATTAGGAGAATTAAAATCCTGGGCTCACTGCTTTGCAGTAGTGCTGACATTGCTGCACACTGTCATGGGGAACATAGGTTTTCAGTCCTTCTGGAAACTATGGATTCATAGATCAAAGATGCCTTTGATAAAAAGACTATGTTTATACAATGCAACCTGTACATCCTTGATGCTGTATAACTAACAGCTGGGCAGCTCCAAAGCAGCTCTAGATAAACACGATGCCTGCGACCACAGACACCGCACCATCACTGGACACTGATGGCCAGACAACATAATTTCCAATGATACACTATACAAGATGTGTAATACGTCGCCGCTGTCTGTCAAAGTCGCTCCAGCAAAGATGGTCCCTGTTTGGCCATGTGCTAAGAATGCTAGAAGACACACCAGCGCAGAGAGCCTTGGAATTCGCCCTACTCGGAGCCAACAGATACAAAGCCAGGAGAGGACATCATTGCATAAATCTGCTAAGCATGCTATGAGGTGACTTCAAGAAAGTGGGACTCTGTACACTCAGGTCAAGAATGGACCTGAGGAAGCTAAGGATTTTGGCTGAGGACAAGACACAATGAGCGAAAGCGAAGAAGGACTGATTGCAGCTGTAAGATGTTTCTACTACTACAGCCGCAGAATACAGTAATCATACAGTAATCATACATACATACATACATACATGCATGACTGTCGGCTAAGTTAGCACATGGAAATTGAAGCCGCACGTTGCCAGTGCGTCAATAAAATAAAAATACCTACACATACACACGATGTATGTCATACATCTACATCTGCATTATAATTATTTTGAATTTTCATGAATTTTTAATATTATCTGTTCCGGCTTTGGACCATTATTGGAAATGTGAAGGGTTGAATGGCGTGTGGTCATCATTATGGCACAGCTGACAAAACTATCATAAAGTACAACAGTGCACATATTATGAAGTCTAGAGCTTTCTTTATTCCCAGATAAGAGATTTTCAGACAGAAAAGTATGAAAGACAAGCATTGTAACACAGTCCAAAAATTACACATGTCAAATTAACCCTTTAAGCCTTAAATTTTTTCAAAATTTAAATTTTCTTAAAGAAAATGTTAATTTGCAGACCAGGAGAAGACTAATTTGGAAAATTTAGCACTAGAATGACTGGCTCGGTTATCGAGCCAGTCATTCCAGTTATAAATTTTCAAAAATCGTCTACTCTTGGTGTGCAAACGGACATTTCTCAAGACCACTGCAGAAGCCATCTTTGGCTGATATGAGTGTTAAAGCGTTAATGACATCTAAAAGAATGTACAGGTTGAAGTATTTAAAGCAGTCATAAAACAACAATTAAAGCTATATATATATAAAAGCTAATTTGACTGCCTATGGCAGCAGCAGCTCCTACTCAAATTAGTTTCAAAATATGCAACAGAATATCGCCTATATTTTTAATAATTTATCGTCTGTGGTCTGTAAGGGGTTAAAGAAATAGGAACTGTGTCATTTAGATAAACTAAACGTCTCGTATTTTACCTAGAAACACATTAAAAACAATATTGACCGAGTAAAATGGAGGAATATCGAAATACATCTTTTATAGAATAAATGCTGGTTCATGTCTGCCCACATGGGTGCCAGTAATGGATATTCTTCTCATTGTTTTGTCACTTTTGCTTGAGATGAACACTTTTCTGTGGCCTCAAAGAATCCAATACTATTCCTTAGCTAGTGAAGGCGTGTTACAACCATTCTCGTGTTACAACCATTCTCGTGGATTACGGAATACTTTCATTATTTTTGCCTCTTCTGTACCATCCTTAGGTTCATGGCAATACTCCCAGCGCTAATAAGTGAAGAAATTAACAATGATATTGAAATTAATCTAAATAGATAGTCATCATACTGCTTTAAATCCTTAACCCTCACAGAACAGAACTTACAAACTCTTTATGATTTAGGGATATTCTGCTGAATATTTTAAAACTAATTTGACTGGGAGATGTTGCTGCGATGAGAAACAACAGGTTCCCATCAAATTATTTTCAAAATATTTTACAACTTCCCTGGATAGCTGTTTCAAAGTCGGGACACTGGAATATCAAGTGGTAAATTGTAGTGCTATTATGCAGGGACCGATCTACCCACTAGCCAATTAGTCAAAAGCTAGTAAAACTGAAATCTGGCTAAGAAAAGCAGAATTGGCCAAATCATGGCTAATCATTAAAATTAATTTAATTTTCTTGATTGGCTGATTGATGACTAATTCCAGCATTGCAATTGCAACGCATAAATTTATGTTTAAGTTGTTGATTATTTTGAAACTAATATGACTGAATGTTGTTGCTGCATTAGGCAGCAACAGCTTTCGGTCATATAATTTCAAAATATTTAACACATTTCTTATATATTAAGACCCTATTGTATCTGGACTGTAAAATTGATAGCATTAACTGATGATGACTAATTGCAAACAAAAATGGTATTTGGATAATATATTGGCTAACACATTGCAAAAGCCAGGTCTGTCCCTGATTATGCTATTTATATGTAAGTGTTCTAAAGATAATAATTATGCTTATAAAATTCTGTATCATCGTGAATATTGTTTGATAATATTGAACTCAACAAGAGCAAATTTTGACTACCACTGCCACCTACTACTACTACTACTACTACTACTACTACTACTACTACTACTACTACTACTACTACTACTACTACTACTACTACTACTACTACTACGACCACGACGACGACGACGACATTGTGTTGTATATCTGTTTTATTGATCAAGCCACAAGCACCCAGATGATATCAGCAATAAGCTTACCGCTGTTAATGGCAATGACATAAGTATGCTTTCAATGCGTGATCCGGGTGTGGCCAGGCCGAATTTTGTTCCACGGTCATATACCAGATTGAACTCTGTGTAGCGCCCTCGACGAATCTGCTGCCATTCGCTGATGATCATTAATAGTAATAATAATAATAATAACAAGCATTCTGTAAGTATTGCTTTGCAATACATGTCCCCTACCTGGTGATATAAATCTTTAGAGATTGACAGACAAAAAATTGACAGAAGCAGCTGAAACTTGAACTTGATCTGTAACATCTCATAACATAGCAATAAACCAGGTTTCCGTTATATATGGTGAAAGAGAAGGAAAAAGTCTTGAAAGCTGATGTTTGTATTTCATAAGTCGAAAGGGGACATAACTCCATCGAAAAATTACGCAAATGCCTGAAACTCGAACTTGGTCTGTAATTTCTGATAATAAAGTAATTGACCAATTCTCAGTTGAATATCTTGAAAGACTGCGAGAAAAAGGACGGAAAACTAATATTTTTCGTATTTCATAAGTCGAGAGGGGGCATAACTCCATGAAAAACTGACTAAAATGTCCGAAACTCGAACTTATTCTGTAACTCCTTATAATAAAACGATGTACCAATTTTCCCAAAAAGTGCGGAAAGCTAATATTTTTCATCGAAAGCTAAAGGTCAACTCCATCAAAAATTTACGCATACCCCTGAAACTCGAACTTGGTCTGTAACTTCTCATAACAAGGCAATGTAGCAATTCTCAGTAGAATATCTTGAGACTGCGAAAAAAAGTGCGGAAAACTAATATTTTTCGCATTTCATAAAATGAAAGGGGCATAACTTCATGAAAAATTGACGAAAATGTCTAAAACTCGAACTTGCTCTGTAACTCCTTATACTAAAGCGATGCACCAATTTTCGCTTAAATATTGTGAAGGCGTGCGGTGGGGGTGGGGGGAGTGTGGAAAGCTGATATATTTTTGTATTTAAGTCGAAAGGGGGCATAGCTCCATAAAAATTTGACGCATATGCCTGAAACTCGAACTTGGTCTGTAACTTCTCATAACCAAGCAATGAAGCAATTCTCAGTATAATATCTTGAAAGACTGCGAAAAAAAGTGCAGAAAACTCATGTTTTTTGTATTTCATAAGCCGAAAGGGGGCATAACTCCATGAAAAATTGACGAAAATGTCTGAAACTCGAACTTGCTCTGTAACACCGTATACTAAAGCGATGCACCGATTTTCGCTTAAATATCTTGAAGGAGTGAAAAAAAAGCGCGGAAAGCTGATATTTTTGGTATTTCTTTAGTCGAAAGGGGGCATAACTCCATAAAAATTGATGCATACGCCTGAAACTCGATCTTGGTCTGTAACTTCTCATAACAAAGCATTATACGATTTCTCAGTTGAATGCCTTGAAGGACTGCAAAAAAAAAAGGGCGGAAAACCAACTGCGACAGACGGATGGACAGACGGAGTGCAAACCTATAGTCCCCCCCCCCCCCCCCCCCCCCAGTTTTACCGGTAGGGGACTAATAATAATAATAATAATAGGGGGTGGGGGTGGGTGCTACCATGCTTCTTTATTCATCAGAATGCAGGAAGCGGCTTCTCAGAGCGTCTAATTTTCACAATTTTCTTGGTGGTCATAGCCCTCATATTATTTTTAATAACCCTTTAAAATTTGATTATCTCCCTTGACTGGCGCGCTGCTGATCATTTTCACCAAGCTTTCTCGAATCTCAATACCACGATCAATTGGTAGTGAAATAAAAAAATGTGTAAAAAAGTGTAAGCGGAATCTATAAAGTGCTTCTTTATTACTCAGAACACAGCAAAATTTTCTGGGGGAGGACCCCCACACACCCCGCTCTAGGATCACCCCCACCCCCTATTTTTAAAGACCTTCCACTGTCCCTGAAGCTGTTGAATGACGACAGCTCCCATTCAAATTAGTTTCAATATATTCAACATAATGTTTATTAAATTGTAAATTCTTCACAAAAGCATGGAATTCATACACTCGTGATGGACCTTCCGATTTTCGTGACAGGGTTATACTTTATGATTGTGACGTCATCTACCTAGAAATTAATTCAGGTACGTGAGTGATAGATTGGATCCTTACATTGTATTTGTATATGTATACATGCAGATGTTTCACAGAAACTAGTGATTAGATTTTAGTCAAATTTGACAAAGAAAAAGGCCCTCTGATAGACTACGATTTTCTGTCATTGATCTAGATATTTAAATTATTCCTGAAAAAAGTGGAATTAAGGGTTATTTATAAGTTAATTTCTTTATTTTTAAATTAATACCATTATAAGTATGGTACTGAAGAAATAAACATTAAGATTCATAAGCATTATAAAAAGAAACGGGGACAAAATTGTCCAATACCAGCGTCATTGATGAATATCTTTCTGTCCTATCCACTGTGAGGTCAAAACAATTGAAAACAATGTTCCCGAAACCTGTTGCTGTTGAATTTTAGCATTTGACCAAAAATGGCTTACATCTTTGGAACAACACGTGGAAGCTTCCACCCAAATTTGGAGAAAATTGCTCTCGCTAACTAGAGTTATTACAAATGTCTTAACAAGAAGAAGAAGAAGAAGAAGAAGCAGCATTCCACGCTTGCATTAATCCTTGCATCTAGCGATGCAGGTAAAAATGGTTAAATTGAGGTGATCATACCAAATTTATTCATTATAAGCACTTAATTCATTCATAGTTTCAAATAAAGAAAGTTTCAGAGTTTCCTTCACCACGCTCTATGGTTAAGACACAATACTTACATCTGCTCATCCGTATAAGGGTCATCCATGCGTTTCTTCACGATCGGCTTGTAGGAAGGAAGGACCGCCTCAGCCGCAGTCTGACAATATGGACATTAACAACCGCTAAATTACAAACATCTGTAAATAAGTCTCTCAAAATATTCTTAACATTCATTTTTGAGGACCAAGTATTTTCATTTCAAGCTAACATATGAGTAGGAACTGGAGGGGGAGGGGTGGGCAGGGGAGGAGGCGCCTGTCAGGTTTTCCCTCATATAGCGTATTCCCATAGCGCGCCTAGGTTTTAGCCAGCACCACAGCCCCCCCCCCCCCCCCCAGGTCCAAGTGAGTTACTATATGGCTGGCTAATTACACAAAAAGACTTAAATGTTCTTAGATGGCGCTTAACAGCACAGCAACAACCATCAATATAATCTAGTAGTGATGAGCTAATGTGGGCTTATACAATCGCGATCTGACTGTCAGTCATCTTTTGTCTGTGGTCTGTCAACAATTGTGGCACGTTTCGCCATTTGTTGATGGATTAAACGCAAATTTGGCAAACATATTCCTTTAGGAAACATCTATTTGGGCCATTAATATGAATTGGCCACGCCCACAAATGGCCAGTTCTGGCTCTTGCTATATTTTCAAAGTATTGACGCCTAAGGGGAAAATACATTTGTGGCACATTTCTTCATTCATCAATGGATTAAAACTAAATTTGACACATATGTCGCTTTATGCAACATCTATTGGAGCTATGAATATGAAGCGGCCTCGCCCTTAAACAAGGGTCATAACTCTGGTTCATAAAATCGTTTTAAGTATTGAACCCTATGGGGAAAGTGCATGTGTTTTGTCAATTGTTGATGGATTAAAACCAAATTTAACAGATATCTTCCTTCAGTCAAATATCTATTTGAACTACAAATATAAAGAGTCCGCACCATTAAACATAGGCCATAACTCGGGTTCATTAAGACATAAACTATTCAACCATAAGGTTAAAATACATTTGTTTCGTCAATTGTTGATAGCTTAAAACCAAATTTAGACCTTCCCAAGCAATATCTATTTGCCCTATGAATATGAAGGCCACGACTTCAAATAATAGGCATACCTCTGGCTCTTTAAGGCGTTTTAAGCGTTAAGTCCAATGGAGAAAGTAATCTGTATCACGTTTGGTATATTGTTAATGGATTAAAACAAGATTTGGCAGTAATGTTCCTTTTATACACTTTAATCATTTGACAATAGTGTCAGGGCTGGCTGCCACATTGATTAATGGTACTCTTCCTGCTGGCCAATCATGCCAATATTCTTGCATTCCGTCATCCAATTCTTTCGCTGTGACCTCTCCGTCACTGCTTTGGTAAATGCCAGTGTTGTGACACTTGAACCATTGGTCAGTAGTGTCAGTGATGGCTGCCCCATTGATCAGTGGTACCTTCCCCATCGGTCAATAATGTCAGTGACACCAATATTCTTGCATTTTCTCATCCAAAATTTTTGACTGACAATTGTCACATTGGTAAATGTCATCTGCTGGGTCAATAATGTCAGGGATGGCTGCCCCATTGATCGATGGTACTTTTCCCATTTGTCAATAGTGTCAAGAACACCAATATTTTTGTTAGTGCCTCATTGGCCAAGAATGATAAGGACCACTGCCGCATTGGTCTATGGCAACAGTTATGCCTGCCTAAGGGACTAATGGTGCTAGTTGTGCATAAATTAATACAAACATGTTTACAGTTCTTCATCAGATAGGTTAGCACTATGGCTCTTAGTCCATTTATCTTTTTCTAATAAAAATTGATTATTCTGACCTATTATTATATTGCTATAAAACTTTATGGGGAGTATGCCTATCATAGTATAACCCTTACCACTCTGATGTCAACATTCTATCTTTTATTGTGTCAATATCAAAGAAACTGGTGTATATTTTTCAACAATTTTTGGTGGAAGATGTTGCTGTCTATGACAGCACCATCTCCCACCAAATTTGTTGAAAAATGAACACCAGGTCATCTTTTAATTTAATTTGAAAGTTTAAAATTTTTGACACCAGAGTGCTAAGGGCCATAATGATTGTTCAGCACTTTAATTATGACGATTGGTCAAGAAAATCTAAATTATTGCTAATTGACCTTTCCAAAGTATCCATCCATCATCTGACCTCGTATGGCGTCATAATCAGCTCAGCTCGTTTCACGTCACGAAGTGTTCCATATAAACCGTCATCAAATCTCAAGTAGTCCGACACCGACGCTGTTGTATGAATTGTATGTCTTTGTAATTCTTTGCTATTTAATTCACATGCTGTTGAATATTTTGAAACTAATTTGATTGGGCGGACCCAGTCAAATTAGTTTCAAAATATTCAACAGCTTACCCGTGTAGTTTTTTGGAAATTAATAGTTATGGTGTTCAGAGATCGATCGATCCCAACACGAGTGACGTGTGGGTGTAGCTTAGCTAGAGAGGGGCGGGGCATAGCTAAAACCGGAAAGGTCCATTGAGTGTCAGTTTGCAGGCAAAGAGAAAACTATTTTTGAAAATGTACCCCATTCCAGTGGTAAATTGTCAAAAATGGTCTTCTTGGCCCCCAAATGGACATTTCTTTCAAGATCGCTGCGTAGACCTGTTTTGGTTGTATTAAAGCGTTAAGATTTATTCAAACCATCCTCTATTTCATGAACTAATTTACCGTGACGAAAGCAAATATCTCATCCTGGTTACGATCGTTCAGGTCGTCGAAGAAGATACCGCCCACGCCGCGGGTCTCACCTGAGAAAATCAGAGACAACGTGTTTCTTGTAGAACAATACACCTACAGAATTATGTATTCTGTTCCTATCCGAGGTTGTATAAAGTCTATGTATGGATCGGTATAATAAGTCCGAATTTGGATGTATTTTTGTTGAGTACAGCTCGGATGGGAGCTTATAACCAATGCTAGTCGATATTTAGTCAAATTCAAAATGGGAACTGGTATACGTATGTGCGTGCGTTATGACAGTGTTTCTTTATCTTAATAAATAATAATAATAATAATAATAATACAATTTTAATCAGCCTATTAACAAAACAATTTCTGACGAATTTTACATTTATCTCATGCACTCGGGAGGTATCTGAAGAGTAAATCTGTATATCTTGTCTAATAAAAAACACTCATACGTCATACTGCTTTAGACCAGTATCTAATTTACTTGTCAAAAACCACAAGGCCTGATACAGCACACATTGCATGCACGCACGCACGCACGCACGAATGTCTGAATAAGTAAACTCTGTGATGTGAATAAACGTAATGCGTATGCGTGTCTGTGCGTGCGTGCGCCATAGAATCCCAGATGCAAAGATGTCCGATAGGATTTTCAACACATGCCTTTGTCAGGATCTGTAATAAATGTGTATCAGTCTCTAACCTCTGTGTTTGATGGTGAAGTATTCATCACACCACTTCTTAAACTTTGGGTAATATTGTGAACTGTGTTTGTCACATGCAGTTTTCTGTGTTTGATGGAATGAACGGGCATCCTGTGTGGAGAGAAAATGAGAGTAAACTTAAAATTTGTTATAACCATTATATTATACCTATGTTTATTGTACAAATGTTGCCCTCATATGCTAATGTTATATAGCCTGAGTGGAATAAAGAAAACTGAAACTATTGACGATTTTACGTGATTTTACATAATCATCTTAATTGTGTGTTGTGTATTTTAATTGTCTGATCATTTAACTCTGTATGTTGCTTCACGGTTGAAATAATTAAGTACACTAGCCACAATACTTGGTCTTCATCTCTCAGTCTTATTAGTCCGTTTAATTGTCAAGTCGGCCAAAACCTGCCTCCGCTCTGCAGTGGCTTTTAGTAATGTCCATTCACAGGCCAAGAGAAGACTATCTTTGCAAATCTACCAGTGACAGTAGTAGTAGTAGTAGTGTAGTGTGGGCCTGTACGCTATTGTTCTACGTCATTCTAGACAATGGCGTACAGGGGAACACGCTTTCTGTGTTTGGCTGTACGTTATTGTTCTCGATCATTTTAGACAATGACGTACAGGGGCACACATATTTTGTGTGTAACAATGGCGTACAGCGGTACACTTAATTTATGGAATGATATAGGTCTGTTTAGACACTAGCATGAAGAGGGTCAGTAAATTGAACGAATGTTTATGACAATAGCGTACAGAGGCACACTTTATTCTGACGAATAGGGTGTCGTGTTGTATGTGGTGTTGGTTCGTGTACGTACATTCGTGGTCTACGTACGTGCATTGGTCGTAATAATTTATTGATTAAAACTTTAATTTACATTTTTTAAATGTTAACCCCTAAAAGTTTGGTATTTTACGTTTTAAACGAGTGGTGCCCCGCCCCCCCCCCCCCCCCACATGTGTTAGCTACTGTGGTATTGTGGGTAAAATATTAGAGTTACTGTAGCTGGTCCTTTAAGGGGGTCGCATAAGCGAAGTCGCATGAGGGAGGAGGAGGTATGCAATATGCTAGCGCGGCCTAACTGCCTGTCGCATATTTTTTTCTTTGTGTGTGAGCGTATTTAAATAGAATGCACCTTTATTCGCCTGTTTTAATTGTCAGTCCACTGAAGTTTAATATTCGTTCTTTTAACTTTATTAATATTTACGTTTTGAGTGTAGATTTTAAAAGAATAATTTTTTTAATATTTTATTAACAAGAAGTAAATAAGTGTGTGATGCGTTAAAGACATTATGCGTTATTTCCTTACAAAATGGCTGCTACTTTAGGCGATGGAGTTAACGAAGGTGAAAATGCGGTTAATGTGATTTTGTGGCAGATGCATGACTCTGATGTCGCTGGATTAAACGTATATCTAGCTGCATCAACTGATGAACATGATGATAACCTTACATTGTTGGATACTATGTTTTATCATCCCGACGTTACAATTCCTCAACAGTGTGGATCTGATGAGCATAATGACATTGTATTATGTAACATAAATTGTAGCGAGGACAACTCTGTACTGGTTCCTGATTACTGAGAAGTCATTCCTGAACTGACTATTCCACATACGAATACCGATGCACCGGTATTCAATTATCCCTATCATCTTTATGATTATGGTGTAGATGTATTCCCATGTATGTCATCTGTGGGATCCGTTGATAGAGCAGAACATGTTTGTAACTTAAATTTTACGGATGATAACGATGTAGATCTGCCTACTCTTGACATCGAAGACTTAATTCCTGAACTATTTATTCCTGATAGGAGTACCGAGTCCTCCTTTATCAATTATCCTCAGAATGTTATAATTTATGACGTAATCGTACCTACGCAACCTGCTTCTACCGATGATCTAGTCGCTCATGCGAGAACTGAACTATCTATTCCTCATATGAATACCATACCATCATCATCGTCATCATCATTTTTCAATTATCCTCATAATGTTTATGATTATGACATAATCGAGCCTATGCATTCTGCTTCAACCGCTGTTCGTGATGGACATACACGCAACATAAATTTATTTGACGTGGTGCCAGTTCCTGACGGAATTGTGTCTTCTCCTAATGACCTATCACTGGATTTAGCTCACCTTCCTAATGATTCCGCTTATCGCTTTGCTGTAATCGTTCCTACTCAACAAACTCTTATTGACGCGCATGCAAAACATTCAATTTCGGTAGATGAATTTAGTCTCACCGCTGATGAAATCACTCATTGTATATCGGAGAATATACAGCTTACCGAAGACCTTCTTAATCGTTATTTGCAATGGGTTCTCTGTGTGTACCCTCAAATCGGTGGCTCAGTATTTGATTATATTGACTATATATCTGTGGAGACTGTGCACAAATATCGCAGTAAAAAGTATCGTATCGAAGGTACTGAATATAAGGTATCTTTTAACAGATATCCTATAGCTGATACGCCACTTACTCATTCTGAGTTCGTGTCTGGTGCCTTTCGATCTTTGCTTGATTTGTATAGCGAATATAGTAATGTACATCTGAATGACCACATGAGAATCGAGTTGATTCACCCTTCTTTGGAAATGCCAATAGCTGTGGATTTTAGGCTATAGAATGAAATTACACCTGCTATAATTTTAGAATCAGTGGAAAAAGTGATTCAGCCAAACACTGATTGCAGGTTATCAGGTGGGTGAAATAATACTCTCCTAGGTTCGGCCGATGCTAGAGATTTAAATTTATTAAATTTGCATTCATCTGATTTATTATACCTGTTTGCGCTGATTATGCATTCTCTTTCATGGCAGGAATATTTTTAGGAATAAAATTTATTGAGAAAATTAACAAACTAATCTCTACATATGAATGGAGTAATTTGATGCGTAATAAAACATATTTGACGCATATAGCACGTGAGTATCATACAGCCTGCTGTATTCCTGAACGTGAAATTAATAGTACTGATCGGTATAAATTTCAGGAACATTTTCGCAATCAATTTTCTATTCAAGTCTACTCGGCGTCAACACATTAACGCCTATTCAGTAGCGCTTTCCCGAGTTTACCATGTATCAATCTTATGCATTCAGAATGCGATAATCATATATCCTTGTTCACGTCTATCACTGCATTTCTTATGGTACGTAATCACGGTACACAGTGTGATGCATCATACGCTAATAATCACACATGCACAGCATGGTGTCATAGGTATCTGACCACTAATTCTGATAAAGGATCTTGTACTTCTACAGGCACTTCGCATAAAATATTGTGTAATGATTGTCATCGTAAGTTTTATAACCGTCAATGTATGGCGAACCACCTCTCTAATGGGACCTGCAAAATCGTGAAGGCGTGTCCCCACTGTTTCATTCGCATTCATAAAGATGACGATGGACACGTCTGTGGTATGACAAAATGTCACGCGTGTAAAGAGAAGTTTGTCATTACTGAAAATCATAGGTGTTATCATAGAGTAATTGAAGAACCTATTTGTCATTATCCCATGCACGCTCTATGTGTAAGGATGTTGACATTTCCCCCATCAGCTCAACACGCCTCAATATTGGGGTAAGGTAATACCCTTTCCTGAGAGGGAGATATTCTGTCCACAAAATATGAATGCGAATGAATTGATTGAATTTGATTGTTGGTACAACGAACATATATCGAGACATGAGCACTATGATGTTGATCAAAATCTCATCGAATATTGTAATGATGACGTAACTGTCTTACGTTTAGCCATGCCTAGATTTAGGACTATTTTCTGAATCGACGGATGGACAAAATCCATTTGTGACAGGGATAAAGCTAGTGGGTGCGTGTAATGCTGCCTGTCGCGCTTTATGGCTTCAACCTGACAGCATACAGACTTTACCTGATGTCTCACTAAGAGCAAAACGCACTTTTAGTGTGTTGGGCATAGAATGGATGGAATGGGTCAGTCGATGCGAGGGTCGCCAAATCACGCATGCGCTAAATGGGGGTGAACAGAAAATATGCGGACATTATGTACATGGAATTGATGCAACCGAAAATGCCATTTTCGAGTTTTTCGGATGCAGATTTCATGGGCATGAGTCTGATTGTTGCGGTGATAAGCGTGATACGACATATACGCCATATGGTGATCAGACATATGAAGAAGCATATTCTGCACTTCAATACTGCATTTCTTTATTTGAATCACACGGATATATGGTGAGAATTATGTTGGAATGTGGCTTTAAGAAACAAGTCGCTGATTCCTCTGCACTAAATGATTTTATCGACGAATTGGACATAGCCCACCCAATATCCCCGCATGAAGCGCTATTCGGTGGATGTACCTCCGCAATTCATTTATTTATGGAAGCGGATGAACATACCAAGCTCGAATATTTAGACTGTGCTTCCATGTATACGTCAGTGATGAAACAATGTCGCTTTCCAGAAGGGTCATATACGGTACTAAGAGGCGATGACTTGAGTGATAAGATGGTGCAATAACTTCTTCGGTCTTATTAAATGCAAAGTCCTTCCACCTCACGATTTATACTTTCCCATGGTACCTGCTAGAATAAATTGACGGCTTATGTTTGTACTATGCGCTGAATGCACAAAAAATTAATAATCTTCCGTATGCGAACATACGGAAGAACAGCGCAGTTTACGCGGAACATGGATTACTCCAGAGTTACAGCTAGCTATACGCTATGGTTATGTCATTAAAAATGTGTGAAGTTTGGCATTATCATGCATCATCACAATATGAGCAGCATGGCCACAGTGGGTTATTTTTAGAAAACATCAACCGTTTTTTGAAAATTAAAGTAGCGGTTATCGTGATTGTGTCAGTAGTGAGAGTGAAAAGGCGAATTATGTGGCTAACTATTATAAACATGAAGGAATACAGCTCGACCCTTATAAAATATTGAATAATCAGGTTTGCGCTATGTTGCTAAATCCTGTTTGAATATTTTGTAGGGATGATTTTCTCTTCGTGATCATACTAAGAATAGCATGATATCAACAAGTAAACGTCTTCTCTCCCTTCTGAATGATAAAAGTAAAACTGGGTTCCATTACATTCATGAACGATAGTCTTCTATTGGCCTCCTATTCAGTCAATGATGAGTACGTCGAGTCCCCATTAAATACCAACTGTGTTCTTGCATCTTTCGTGACAGCTTATGGGTGAGTAAAACTGTATGAAGTCTTGTCCTTACTCAGACGTGATGTCGCATATCATGATACAGATTCAGTGGTATTTAGTGCCCGTGAAGGTCAGCCATCCATTCAAGATTGAAGTGGGTATCTAGGTTCTTGGATGAGTGAAACCCCCCTCTGACTACGAGTTAACAAGTGTTTGCGCACTCGGTCCAAAAAACTATAGTCTTGAAATGAAGCATCGTGATGATCCGTCGATTGTTAAACAGGTATTGAAGGTTAAAGGTTTAAGGCTGGGTACTGAACAATCAAAACAAGTTAATTTTGATACAATTAAAAAATCCATCAATCAAATTATAAACGATGGTGAACTTATGGTAGTAATAGCGTACTACTAAGCTACCCATCTAAGATCACACGCATGTCTCAATTTAGAATTCTAGGTCAATAGTAGTAAGACCTTCAGACCGGTCTTTAAAAAACAAATTTTGAAACTGGGCGATTTATCTTCAGTTCCATATGGTTACACTAGTGTAGTATAAATATAAATAGTAAAGTTGTACTTTATCAGTCAGTTCGTAAACATTGTCAGTATTATCCATAGTCGATGAAGCCGCACTCGCTGCCCGCACTATGATAGCATATGTCGCTCATCGGTGTAACGATGATAAGGATAAGATGCGCGCATTGATTATGAGGAACATGCGGTACCTGACAATATCAGACTACGTTCATCTGTTCATCTGAAGGGGGGGGGGGTGTCTGTTACATCTCACTAAATCGCGATACAAGCAGCTGAGTAAATATAGAGGGAAAATGCAAACACTGACTAGTCATGGAGTGCCATATGCATGTAAAAGAAAATTGCTTCAAACAGGTGGATTTTTAGGAGCCTTATTACCAGCAGTGGTCGGTACGCTAGCTTCGTTAATTGGTAAATTGTTAACATGAAAAGATGGAACATACACGTAAAATGGCGCTAGTTCCTCATGAGTTGATAGGTAAATTAAATGAACAGAGTAAAATATCATTGCTACAGACAAATCCATCGATACGTAAAGATATTATTCTTGACAATAAGATATCCAATATATTAGCTAGACACGATCTGACTGAGAATGAAAAAGCAACATCGTATTCACAAGTATTGGATACATATAGGCACTACTATCAGCAAACGCAAGGACAGAAATATCAACCACCACCTCTGCAACCCATAACTAGCTATGGAGTGCTGCCCACACAAAAACTTGAACGTACAATGAGGGGAATACCGAAAACATACAAGACAAAAGCCAGTGGAGTGATTGATATCTTACGTTCGGTTCCTGAACGTTTACACGTTAATGACCTGCGCGAAGTGACAATAGATGGTACGTTTTCCCCAAAAAGTAATGTACTTGACCTGCTTACAAACGTAGTAGCGCATGGGCCAAAATCTCTTATGACTGGTATGCGTGATCAAATGGAGGGAAAGTTTCTTAATCTGCTACGTGACCCAAACATACCACGTAGATTTGTAGGCCAAGAGAAAACGTTGAGACATATTTATAATGTCGCAGAAAAGGATGATAGCATCAGTGAGACACGCCTTCACCCGTGAGTAAATGAATACGTAGAAAGAGTTCTCTAGTGGGAAGAAGGAAGAAAAAGGTGTATTCAACTCCGGTGTGGGTAAATTTAGATAAGTAATGAATAATGCTAAATTAGCAACAGTATATTTCGATCTGAAACATTTTGCATCTTTTGGTGGGAAAGAAAAGCTATATAATGCATTCAAAGGTAAAATACCATGTGACTATATTGACAAATGGCTAAAACGTCAAGAAGTATATACAATTCACAGACTGTGGAGAACAAAGTTTGACAGGTGTAAAATAAGAGTTTCGGCTGTCGATGAACTCTGGCAGACAGATCTATGCTCGATTGGAATGCTGGCAAAAGAGAACAACGTGTTATATTTGCTATGCATAGTTGACGCCATTTCAAAATATGCATGGGTGGAAAGTCTTTTTAGTAAAACGGCTTCTGCTGTCAAGAAAGGGTTAGAAACATGGAGCATACTGAGCGCCGCCCACATGCTATTCAAACCAACAAAGGGGGCGAGTTCATAAACCATGTAATGAAGAAGTATTTGAAAGATAATGGAATACATTTCTACACTTCTTAAAATGAAACGAAAGCGGCAATGGTGGAGCATTTTCAACGCATGCTGAAGGGGCAAATATACAGATACATGGTGCATAAGAATACACGAAAGTATATTGATGTATTACCTAGTTTAGTCACAGCATACAATAACACCACACATACCAGTACGCGCATGGCTCCTTCACAAGTCAACCATAGTACTGAGTTAATCACATGGAGAAATATATATGGTAAGAAGACAAAGAAACACATCAAATGTTGCCCATGAAGCAGCGTGCAGCAATGTCAACAGTACCGCAAAGCAGTGAGCCCAGGATTTTACTTTTCCTTTCATATGTCGCTGCCACAGAGTGGATCATCATTTTCTTTAGCTTCATGCTTTGTAGATAGGTATATGTGGGTGAACTCACCCGCTACCCATGCAATTCAACAATGTCTCTCTCAAGACCAATGATACACTAATTTTGTAGATCTAGTCTTCACAACTCATAGCTGAGAGATGACATCTCCATTATTAATCTGGTATATGCCTATGCATGCTCCATATCATCAATGCTTATTAGTGTATCTTAGCTGTCCCACATGAGCTGTGTCTCAAGTCTGATAGTTGCCCTAATACGCATGCATCATATGAGTCCATTATAGCCAATTATCATCAAGTTCATGTTGACATCGAAAGCGGGCCATCATGTGCTGGTTCATATTTTAGCTATAAAAGTGAAATGCACACTACTAGTAAGGCATTCATCTTTTTGAATTTGTGAAGTAAAAAATGGAAAATAAATCTCAATTATGCGATCGCTGGTGTACGATCGGTTCTGTACCGATTAAGTGTAGATGTGTACATAGATTGGACACTGCGCATGTCAGCAGCTGTTGGAAACGTGACAGTTGTGTGCATAGATATCCATAGATTGGACACTGTGCATGTACATAGATCAATGATTCACCCCCACCCACCCCCACACACAACCCCCCCCCCCATCATAAATATGCAAAATCTCTAGTGCAAAATCCAAAACAAGATATTCAAGTAATTGATGTGGGAACTAGTACATATGGCCACTCGGTTAAGAACTGGGAAACGAATTGTGCACGAGTATGAACAACAATGCGAACAATAATGCAAAGATATAAATTGTAGTAGCACGCATTCGTAATTACAACGAGAAAAACATTATCTCCTTGTGAGTGAACTAGATAATAATTTAATAGTAATTTTGAATAATGCTGACATTTTGTTGTAAACGAGACAATGACATCGAGCAGACACAAAATCTAACTCTCTGTTGTTATTGCAGACTCTATATCACCGCTCCTATTAAGTATTTAAAAACAATTTGCACATAAATTGTTGTCGGTTAAGCCACCAACAACTTACGGTCAAATTGTTTCCAAAATACTCAGCATGTACATAGTTTTCTAATAAATTAACGTTGATGCAGCAAGACAAAACCAATAGATTTTGTGCCAAACAAAGTAACTGGCGAGGTGTTACAGATTTGATCAAAAGTTGATGGTGACTATGCGACCATCAACTTACGGTCAAATTGTATTCAAAATATTCATCCGGTACAGATTTATTATCCATCGACATTATCGTTTAGTGGCTCGTAGCGGGGAGACGGTTAAAAAACAAATCAATACCTATCATGGCAAACAAAGTAACTGTCTGACTGACGAAACGTTTCAGACATTCCTGGGGTTATATCTCCGGATCCTGCTAAATATTTTGGAAATGATTTGATCGAAAGTTGGTGACTAAACCACCATCAACTTACAATCAAATTATTTTCAAAATATTCACTACATACAGAGATATCGCGCATTGCTGGCTGACGCCTTGCAGCAGCGAAACGAGTGCGCTAGCATACCTCATCCCTCCTCCTCCCTCGCGCAACTTCGCTTATGCGCCCCCCCTTAAAGGACCACCTACAGTAACTCTAATATTTTACCCACGATACCACGGTAGCTAACACGGGGGGGGGGGGGACACCTTTAAAACCTAAAATACCAAACTTTTAAGGGTTAAAGATCGTTTAAATCAATACATTATTGCGACCAACGCATGTACGTAGCCCACGAACCAACACCACACACAACACGTTTTAAGTGTACCGCTGTACACCATTGTTACACACAGAACTAGTGTGTCCCTTTACGCCATTGTCTAAATTGTTCGAGAACAATAACGTACAGTCCAACACAGAAAGCGTGTGCCCATGTACTCCATTGTCTAGAATGACGTAGAACAATAGCGTACAGCCCCACACTACACTACTGACAGTGAAATGCCTGGATCGATAACCATATCAGTCATTCCAGTGGTAAATTGTCAAAAATAGTGTTCTATTGGTCTTCAAATTGACATTTAATGACGAAATAATAAGTTTTTAGTTACCAAATTGGACCATTGGCCCTTCGGACTCTCATGTCAATATTTTATATTTTACTGTGTCAATATCAAAGAAACTGGTGTACATTTTTCAACAATTTTTCTGGAAGATGTTGCTGTCTATGACAACACCATCTCCCACCAAATTTGTTGAAAAATGAACACCGGTTCATCTTTTAATTTAATTTGAAAATTTTGACACCAGAGTGGTAAGGGTTAACGTATTAAGTGACCATAAGTATGCTAGACATCTTTGCTAATAAGCAGTGTCATTCCTGCACTATATATATATATAGGGTAAGCGGTAAACGGGGTTTTATCGGACATTCATCCTTGTCCCTTAGGCGTTGTATGATCATCTGTCAAGTAACAACGTTAGTCCTTTGGTAAATCATTAGCTTATCACATACACGCGCACGCTCGGACGCACGCACGCACGCACGCACGCACGCACGCACGCACGCACGCACGCACGCACGCACGCACGCACATCGCCCGCACGCACGCACATCGCCCGCCCGCCCGCCCGCACGCACGCACGCACGCACGCACGCACGCACGCACTCACTCACTCACGCACGCACGCACGCACGCACGCACGCACGCACGCACGCACGCACGCACGCACGCACGCACGCACGCGACCACCACAACCAAAACAACAACAACAACAACAACAACAACAACAACAACAACAACAACAAAACCCCTTTATAATAAGTATATGTAATTGTTTTTGTATTATGTAGGCTGCTCACCTCCTCCACAAGATAGTATGGGGTGAGGTCTACACCCCCTCCAAACCACCAATCAGTTTTCCCATCTGCTGATTGTATCTCGAAAAAACGATAGTTGAAATGCATGGTGGGTACATGTGGGTTAACCTATAAGGCAAGAATAAAATAAAATTTACTCGTATCATTCTATTTATTTATTCAATTATCTAAATAATAAAAGCAATTCATAGCCCTAGACAAATACTGGCCTACCACATCCACCACCACCCTCACCCTACGCGTTATCCAAAGACACGCTTTCCCCACAAGTACAATGGAGAGATCCAATCTGTCACTCAAGTATATGACATCATAATGAATGACGTATCATTTTAAAGTCTGTCGAGTGTATAGGAGTTGTATGTCTTTGATGGTTTTACTATTTAACACTATCCCTCGAATTTGTTCAACAACATTTTAATTTTCTCATAGAAAATAGAAAATGTCCATGTGCAGACAAAGAGAAGACTTTTTGAAAATTTACCACTGGAATGACTGACTCGGTTATCGAGTCAGTCATTCCAGTGGTAAAATTTCAAAAATTGTCTTCTCTTCGGCCGCAAATGGATATTTCTAAAGACCACTGCAGAAGCCATTTCTGGCTGATATGAGTGTTAAAGAGTTAAGAAACTTTCCTTTGAATATTTTCAAACTAATTTGACTGGGGTCTATTATGGCAGCAACAACATCCAGTTAAATCAGTTTCGAAATATTCAACAGCTTAACTGTATAGTTACCTTGAAAATGAGATTCTGAGAATTCAGGGTTCAAAGTATATAGATCGATCCCAACACACGCAAAGCATGGGCGGAGCTTAGCTAGAAAGGGGCGGGGCATAGCTATAAATGGATCCCTCAGTTTGGATATACATTTGCATATCTGATTCACTTGAATCACTGACATTTTCTCTGAACATGTTTGTCATGCATGTATGCGTGAAAGCTTGTTGAAGATCCGACATACCGGATGATTGACGGAACTGATTCCAGCGGCAAAAAAGTTGGCAGTGTCATGATCCTGAAGCTTGGATCTGTAATATGAATAAATAACTCATGGTATCGAACCTTTGCTAACCTAAGTTTACAGTAAGAATCTGTGCCACACCCACGTACATACAATGCAAAGAGCATGAATAGATTAAAGTAAAGGTATTAATGAAATCATTGACTACAGTCTTCTTGCCAGCTGTTTCAATTTAATTCAATGGTATTTTATTTCATAATTCGTTTTATATATATTTATATAAATCCACTGGAAATGGGCAGGCCAACAAAGGTATAAGTTATGAGTCGATGCCCGATTATCTACCCCATAAGGTACGTGCTTTTGATAAATGATTAAGTATAATATTAAAATGTAGTATATAATAATTAGTAGAGGGGTGAGGAGGAAAGGCATGCCAAAGTCTGTAAAGCAATCATAGACAACAATAAGCGACAAAGATAGCAATTATTATTATTATTATTATTATTATTATTATTATTATTATTATTATTATTATTATTATTATTATTATTATTATTATTATTATTATTCAATAAACAGCATAATAGTTTAGACCATGACAACGCAGGTTATTGGGCCCGGTATTGGTCCGGTACTAGCCCAGTAACACGCGTTGTCAGGGGAGAGCTACGAGAATAAGCGTTCAATAAAGCCGACTCATCTGTGATAATGCAATATGAAAATATTGCTTCCACATCCCGAGTACCGATACATTATGGGCGTGACTCATAACCGGAGGCTATTTGAGATGAGTTAAAATTTCAGCTATATTGCAGCATATTAGAACAGTCGATTAGCACAAGCTGCATGGACAAGTTGATCAAGTGGTAGAAAAGCAGCGACTTTATTAACTGATTATTAAGTGATTATATGTCATTTGTGTTTTATAAAATATGATTGTTAACATACATGTATAGTAAGACCCCATACACAACCGTGTCTTGCCCAGCTGCATGCATCTGCATCCAGGTATACATCCACCTGACCTTTTGCTTCGGTTACTTTTAGAGCAGTCTTCAGGCCTCTATGCGCATCTCTTCATCTGAGATCTCCATTTTCAAATTGTTACTTCGTGTGCATAGACCTTGGCCGCCATAGATGACTTCATGTGATGACCGGAGCATGTCATTGCACTTCTTCGATGTGAGAAGCATTGGTGGCGCGGCTTCCGGGCTTGCTAAACTATTCAATAGTTTATATACATAGACTCAGGAGTAGTTCCTTGTATTACTCCTTGCCCGCTGCTGATAAAATCTCAAAGAGTGACCTCTTGTTCTTTGCCGCTGTTGTAGCGCCAGTATCGATACACAGGTACTGTTCCGGCAGAGAAGTTATTCTTGGCTCCCATCACGGGTGATTCTTGGTTTGCCATACGGATGAATAACATGTCCGAAGAACCTGCTATCCAATGGATTACAGAATTTCTGTACATTTAAATATGCCTCCATTAATTACGTTGATATTCATGTTTTCCACTTAAATATAATTTTTTCTGTCTGATGCATGCATCATAATGTTGCTTCTAATTTTGACCGTGTGTGCGCGTTACAGTGATTCTTGGGTTATGTGTTCACGAAAAAATGAAAAATCTAAATACCAGATTATGCATTCTCGCACATGCCTGAAGGGTCGCCTGCTTAGGTGACCGGCGGGCCCCCAGAGCGTGAGGTTTGCATATTTTTAGTCATCTGTATCTGTATGTTTACTCTCTAGACACAATTCTTGTCGAACATCATGTCTAGGTGCGTGTCTGGAAAAGCTACTAATCCTCTATTAGTATGGTACAAGCCCTAATGCACGGACGAACTCGCACACACGAGGGTACCCAAAAGCGCCATGGCAATAGTTATAACGCACGTGAACAGAGCAATAGAGCATACATACACACGACTATCGAATAGTAATCAATACTTGAATCTACATACAGTTTGGACAGAACACGCGCCTATCGAATAGCAATCAACACTGGAATCTGCATACAGTTTGGACAGAACATGCGCCTATCGAATAGCAATCAACACTGGAATCTACATGCAGTTTGGCCAATACGGAACACAGACTGCGTACATAGAGGCCTAACTATCATTACTTAGACTTAAACTAATCAACACCAACTGGACTTTGTGAATGAACTCAAAACTTAATAGTTGACCTCAGGTACCTGTAACTTAATTATTCATATAACATTATTATCAAAATGTGCAGTAGACTACTGCGAATCTACATGTACTTTCCTGTACTGATTAAGTATCCGTTTATTTCTTAACTAATTTACAAGGAATGAATGGGAGTGGGGGAGGGGGGTTCGTCCATCAGTCAGTTGGTCGGTTAGTCAGCTTGATATGATATAGTGGTAGGTTTTTTATCAATAGTCAAATATGGTTTAATAATAATAGTTAGTTACAAGTTAGGCCAGCCAGGCGGCTGTGTTTGGCAATCCTGTTATCAGTCGTACTGTAACCGGGAGGTATCTCATATTATGCAGTAATCATGGTGTAGGATGCGGGAGGTGACCCTCACATCTGGCAGGCATGGTGTAGGGTCATGTAGTTGCCCCTCCCCCTTGCATTTGTCAGTGATCATTAAATTTACCCACCCTACCAAGCGGTTATTGCAAGACAATGAGGTACATGACCATGCAAAAACAGTAAGTGAAGCAAATTTAGATGCAGAAAAGCGAACCAAATGATATGCAGCTGAATAGCAGAGCGCTTAAACATTTAATTACTAAATTCGGTCAAGAAGATTAAAATATTTGCTTATTGAACGGCCATTTGCAGGCCAAGAAAGGCCTATTTTTGAAATTGTATACCTGGAATGACTGGCTCGGTTATCGAGCTGGTCATTCCAGTGGTCAATTTGCAAAAATAGGCTTCTTTTCGCCTGCAAATGACATTTCTCAAGACCGCTGCATAGGCCGGATATGCCCGGGTTCATCATGAAGCGGTTAAATGAGAATTTATATAGAATTTTCTTTTGCAAATACTTACCCGAATATAGTTTTCCTGAATAAAATAAATCAAATTGATGTTTGCTACGATCATTGTCTTTATAGGCCTACCTAGGCCTACTAAGAAGAGGACTATGTTCTTCAGCTATCGTGTCTGCGTTAATATTAAAACTGGCAGTTTAAATCATACTGGTCTTTAAATGTATAATCTTTGAATCCTGGTTATTAGTCGGCTAATAACAGGATTTAAAGATGATACATTTTAAGACTAGTAATCTTCAACAAGCTTTCATGCATACATGCATTTTGTCAGGACCTGTGCGATCATGGTATTTTAAGACTATCACAGATAAACTTTACATGGGTAGTAATGCTTGCTGTATTGTGTAGACCTCACAAGGCTATGACGTATTATAAAGTAGTATGCAAACACAAGTTATCATAGTGATGAGTATACATCGCTCGATAACGTCACTTCTGATTGGGATACGATTGGAAATGAGGAATTCCACAATTATTAAACACAAATGTAATAGTAGGATTCATCACTATTTCGCAGGAAGAACAATAACATTTAGAGAATGTGTCTGCTGCATAGAATAGGCTTGATGTGTATGGCCCGTTTTGTGCGACAGTGTTAAGTCAATATTCATGTCTGAAACTGTCCAAGTTCCAACTGCATGGCCATATTTATGATTGCTCAAAGTTCCTTCCAATGGAATTCTTTCATACATAGAATAGTTGCTCCGATATGTTAAAAAATAACAAAGAATAACAAACGTATGTGATTGAGATACAATTTCTGCACAAAATGAGTATGCGGCCTATGTAGTAGTAATTTATCAAGCCAATAAGCAACGACCACACATGTTCAGTATTTGCACAGCTTCTTTAAAGGGATGCTAATCTCATCTCAAATGTATTGCACCGATAGATTATGGTTTATAGATTCCATCATTCATATCCTGTCACATTCCCTTATCTGTATCACAATTATATACGTGTAATATCGCGTAAATGATGTAAGTACCAATGCATTACATTCTTTATTATGCAATACTCCTCTCGTTGAATATTTTAAAACTAATTTGACTGGAAGTTGTTGCTGCATGTGCAAGCAACAACTTCCGGTCAAATTAGTTTCAAAATATGCAACGGCTTACCTATATAAGTTTTTATACCACATTGCCAAACTATAGCTGGTACCTCTCTAACTGAGCATATATACCAAGGCAGACTCTGACTGTTTGAAAAGTCAATCATGACAGCCACCATAGGCTGTAGAAATGTGTCAGCATTTAGCTACTAAAGCCTGAATATCTTTCGTTGTTGGTATAATAAAAAGCAAAAATGTCAGGGATGGATTATATGTGGCAAATTCTATCATCTGAATGGGTAGTATAAGATAAGGTAAGATTTCCTTTAAAGCTTGAGACTGATCCCATGTTAACTTGCTGTGCATATGTGAGCCTACTTACTCTGATTTCATCGCCTTGATTGCCGTAGCATCAAGTGCCCCTGTGACTACTGACACGTTTATACCGGCTTTTTCAAACACACGTCCTCCCTGCATGACACAAGTCACTCCTCCACCACCCTGAATTACACATGAGGCAAATGCATAAAACAATATCTCATCTTAGCCCTGGCTATGTATACAGTCTCTGCCGTACGTTATTTCCTCTCAAAGATACATTCTTTCCATTTGCCTATGAATAAACCTTTCCAGTTTATCCATCCATTATATGACGTCGTAATGAACGACGTGTGAACGTGATTCATGTGAACGACATGTGAACGACATGAATGACGTAATTAAGTTTTCACGAACGCATAACTGGTGACGGACTAAAGCGTTGTGCGAACTGTGTGTCTTTACTTTTTAATAAACATGGTGTTGAATATTTCGAAACCAATTTGACTGGACGCTATTGCTGCCATTGGCATCGGCATCAACAGCAACCAGTCAAATTAGTTTCAAAATATTCAACAGCTTACCTGTATAGTTTTCTGAAAATTGATAGTCAGGGAGTTCAGGGAACGATCGATCCAAACACAGGCGAAGTGTGGGTGGAGCTTAGCTAGAGATGGGCGGGGCGTAACTAAAACAGGATTCATCCATTGCAATAGCATGGTGAGGTTTAAGAGAGATACGTTTTACATTATCCGAAGGAACACGATGAAAAACAATACCCAAAATCACCATTTTCCTGCATCACAAATTACCTAGGCTATTGTTCCTAAATGATACTGGCGCAATGATCATTCTTTTCTTATTTTCATCTAACAGGAGGTTATTGTAATTCCATTGTTCAGTTCTCTCCCAACAGAAAGGTACCTAATAATTATGAGAATTAAACTCCTTTTAGATGAAACAATTCAGTATTCAAGTTCAAAATTTGACAAATCGATTGACAGAGACCCATAAATATTAGTCACAGACCACGGCTAAACGTAATGCCAATGGACCTTTTCAAGTGTATCCATCTTTCATATGACGTCATAATCAACTACGTGACGTGTATGATGACGTCATAATCACCGTCATAAATTTGGCCTGTCTTTAACTCTTAATAGTTCGACATGTTGTACGAATTGTATGTCTCAATTAGTTCCAAAATATTCAATAGCTTACCTGTATAGTTTTTTGGAAATCGATAGTCAGAGAGTTCAGAGATCGATCGATCCCAACACGAGCGAGGTGTGGGTGGAGCTTAGCTAGAGATGGAGCTAAAAGTGGAATGGTCCATTAAAGGATTGAGATCGACTATTGCTAGCTACAATTAGAACATGTTGATATACGAACCTCCTTTCTTTGCCATTTATCGACCTGGAATTTCTTCCCAGTAGGACCTTCAAGTTCTTCAAAGCCACGACAGATCTCAGCCTGTGCAGAGAAATACACTGCACAAATAAACATGATCCGTATGAAAAAATGTTATTTTAATTTAAATCTGGCACCATATGATAATGGCATCTTATAAGTCTTTTCTCAATGGTAATTTTTAGTCCACAAAATTAATCTATTCTATATGTTTATTTGCAGATGAAAGGACACTTAATAGGCCAAAAATACTGGTGTACGGTCTATATGTTTCATAAAATTTCAGTAGTTTACAACTTAGTTTGAATACAAATACATTTTTATTTATTTAAAGTGTAATTACCTGTATACGCATGATAAGACATTCCATCCGCGTCCGCATTGAGGCTGGTGACTGAAAGCAACAAATATGCTTAATACAGTTATAATCGAGTAATAACTACAGTGAAAGTATTTAGAATGTCAAGATAAATGGAGAGGGAGGGAGGGAGAGAGATGGAGGGGGTATATGATTTTAAATACTTTTAGGCTGTATATCTTAACTAAATATCTTTTAATAATCAATGTGTAATTGCTTTAGTACAGGTCCCATTGAAAATATTTGTTACTTCAATAAATGTAACAAAACCCTGCTCGGTTGTTGCTCTCATCATCACTTTGGTCGATTATGCATTGATGGGGCGAGTGCTATCGGAAAGAGGTGATGAGACAGAGACTGACTGGGGCACATGCCCATCTACCGACCTTCCACATACATATCTGGATGTAGATATACATTAGGCAGATATTGCTTAAAAAACATCATTAGGCAGACCACTTTTGTATAATTTTTACCACTGACGATATATTAACCGGAATAGTGGAACTAAAGAAACAGTTCATCCAGGTTACATAATTACAGTGACCAATACAGCCATTTGCCTAGAACAGTTTTTGATACCAAACAGTGTTAGCCACATCCATCTGTACAGCTTATCAACAAACTGAATACATCCACCGGAGAGGAAGGAATGGCAGATGAAAACTTTGAGTAAGGAAGGTTTCTACTTCAGCAATGACTAATGCGGATGGAAAGGAATACACCAAAACAAAAGAATGTTGCCGAGAAGTAGAAAGGAAAAGTGTAGAACGAAGTTAATAAATGATAAAGAACTGCACGCAAACAAACACATTTCCAGACAACAGTACGATAAACCTGGAAGAAAATATAGACCTAACTAAGCATGTATATAATATGATAGAATTTCACAATTGCGCATCTATTGAAGAGAGGTACAAGAGTGCGAGGGCGGGGTGGAAATCTCTTGAATAAAAACAACCGGAAGTGTGGTGATGCCTCTCATAATAAATATGAATATATAGTTAAATACCAGAGCCATTAAGACTATGACTGTTAGAAATGTGGGAAGCCGGGCACATTGCTCGAGGGTTGTAGAGGAACCCCCATCTAACTGCAGGATATAGGATGATTATCATCCCCTCCATACGCGTGTATCCCAACCCACATGAAACAAATAGCAGCTTTCAACTAAGGAGAATCTCTGTTTTTTTAACGAGAGGTATGAACTGAAAATACCATTCAATGTACATATGTCCAGAGTGATAATGTTTTTTCAACATAGAGAGCACAACGATGCATATAAGACAGTCAACTGACATACATTCCAAAGCAGATGGACGTGTGGACTGCCGGACCATAATGAAAACAATTGTGTCCTGTGAATACAAACATATTTTGGGGGAATCTTAACCACAGAGATAGTTAAACAGCAACATATTATTACCCAAGAGATATAGAAAACCAATCCTAATACAAAACCATTTTGCCAAGAGAATCACAATAGTACCTGGATAACATGTGACATTTTTGTATCCACATCCACAGCTTAGAAACATATTATAGCAGCAGCTGAGTACATATCCAGAGGCATGATAAACCGACAAGAGAAGTCGACATTCCAGTCATGAAAACTCGGATAATCGAACTGTTACCAGACAATTCAAGCTTGAATACCGTACAATATACCTGCCTTGTGGGTGGTGTTGAACGTTTGGCTACCATAGATACTGAAGGTTCAGCGACAATTATCAGTAGTCAAGTGTATGCAGAAACTGAAACTGGATGAACATCTCGAAACAACCCCCCTGTGACTTCTTGAATGGACCTTTCCAGTTTTAGCTATGCCCCGCCCATCTTTAGCTAAGCTCCACCCACCCTTCGCTCGTGTTGGGATCGATCGATATCTGAACTCTCTGAATATCAATTTCCGAACAACTATACAGGTAAGCTGTATAATTCGCTACGTGCCGCGTACGATGACGTCATAATCATGACGTCGTGAATGACTCGATATACTCCGTCTTTAATGCTTGCTAGTCCAACACGTTGTACGAATTGTATGTCTTTACCATTTAATAAACATTCTGTTGAATATTTTGAAACTAATCTGACTGGGCGTTGTTGCTGCTATAGGCGACAACAGCGCCCAGTCAAGTTGGTTTCAAAATATTCAACAGCTTACCTGTACCGTTTTCTGGAAATTGATAGTCAGAGAGTTCAGAGATCGATCGATCCTAACACGAGCGAGGTGTGTGTAGAGCTTAGCTAGAGATGTCCATCATGGTACATGTCTAAAATTGTAAAGGTCCATTATTAAGAAATCTCAAGAATACTATAAATATCTGTGCTGAATTTCTAGAAATTCAAGCTTTAAATGGAAGACGATAAAATGTGGCTGAGAGAGATGAACTACCTCGGTCTACAGGTACTATCATGGAAGCTTAGGCAGGGTTTTAATGTCCCAGAAATAGCTTCATTAGGTCAGACCTGAACCATTCGCTACTCATGCTTATGACAGGCTATCTGACTTCCGCTTCATTTTTAAAGGAACCATCGAGAGCATGAATTTGTAATAGTAATTACATATTCATTTTTTTTTTATTGCACCCGCATCTTTTTATTGACTAATGATAACAAAAGATGTTACCAAAGGCAATGATATCTCGATTGGCCAAAGGAAACAGTCAGGAACAGAAAGAGGTAAGGTCTGGAGAGGTGGTCGTTATCTACAGAGCTGTGAAGTTCTCAAGAATGATGAGCATCATTCCACTGCATCAGCCTGACCTTATCAAGTCTGCGTAATGATTTGACTTCAAGAGTGTCCTTCCACCATACCATCTCAGCACCGAATAGTATGATGTTTTCGTGTCTGATATTCCGATTTTTCTTCTTATGTCTTTATGAAGAAAAGCTGGGGAAATAGGCTCTATTATTACTCTATCTTCCTCTATCTTTATAACTAACGTTGCCCTTGTGTCAGAGAAAGAGGTTGTTGAAAGAATTGCTTGTGTATGTTTGATATGTGATGGACCTTTCAAAAAGTGAAGAACCATGCTGGCTCATGTTGGTGTTACGCACCTGGGTATGCATGTGTGTATTGTTCTGCTTACAATCATCAGGTAATCAAGTGACATGTGCACGCAGGAGAAAAATAGATAAAGAGTCGAAGAAAATATTGAGATGAGTGCAATCGTCACTTGATCAGGTGCAGTTATCGACTAAAGAGCAGAATGAAATTGTTAAAGGCCGTCCAGAGCCCTCCAGAGTAACAATACGAGTCATTCTGTAGCAACTAAATGGCATATCGCTTATGAATCAGCTTTGTCAATAGACTCAATCGCGATAAGAATCATACTTGATGTTACAACTCCGGCCACCACAGAACCAGCTTTTTCTTCCTGATTCTAGTTGCGTGTGTGTGTTAGTGCAATACATGACAGGTAGAATCGATAGACGGTAATCTTGTACGCGTATTAACAAAGCGAATGGGCATCTAGGTGTGTATACTATTTACAGTTTTCAATATCCTAGTTAGTTACACCTTTGCTGTAAATGCACATAGAGTGTCTGCAGTGATGTCGTCGTATTGTATACAGCATTCCAGGCACAAGTAGTCCTCGGAAACACTGACATTTTGCGTACCTACCTAGAACAAGGTGGAATCTGGAAGGCGTATTCATATGAGATTGCGATCTGAGATTTGGTTTAAACGATTTTCCCCGCAGACTTGATTGCGACTTGGTTGTGGTAGGTCTTATCCAACATATCTAGTATCTTGTCATCTGTTTTGACATCTCTTACTTCAGGTGAGTGATCATGTCAGCTATGATTGATGCATTTAATGCTCTATTTGTTACACAATGGGCAAATCTTCTCTCAATCGTGTGGATGTTTGTCTTTGTATATGTGTCCCATACAGGGCCAGCTTACTCGACGAAAGGAGAGGCAACAATATGGTCGCTCATTGAGAATACAGAAAAGGAATGCAAGAGTTCTATTGATATTGCTATAGATAATACTGATATGTGGGTCCAATTTTAGATCACGCGGGTGATTGTTAACCCACGTTTTTTCATGGCTTACACAGGTTCCAAGATGTTAGTATATAGGCATACAGAATATTGGCTAGCGTTGGCTGTTGGTGATCGACATGGCGTTGAATTTGACTGGATAGAATACCATACATCCTTTACCTACATCCCAGCTGTCCATATAAGTCGCCCAGCCAAGACGGTCCATGATTGGTCATGTGCTAAGGATACCAGAAGACACGCCAGCACAGAAAGCGTTGGACATGCGGGCTCTAAAGATTTTGGTTGATGACACGACAAAGTGGTCAAAATCGGAAAAGGACTGATAGGAGCAGTAGGATGTTTCTACTACTACAGCCACAGAACACAGTAATCATACATGCAATACCATGCACC
Organism: Chaetoderma sp. LZ-2023a; assembly: GCA_034401795.1. NCBI lineage: Eukaryota > Metazoa > Mollusca > Caudofoveata > Chaetodermatida > Chaetodermatidae > Chaetoderma > Chaetoderma sp. LZ-2023a. The sequence goes on along the minus strand of CM067374.1, from coordinate 52,862,366 downwards.
GGCCAGCCCTTTAGAGGCTTTACTCACTCGCCCATCATAGGTAAGTTGTTCTGGAGAAATATTTGGGAGATGAAATGCACAGGTATAGACAATTGGTACACCCACAAAAGACACATTCTGGATCTTTGTTTAGCTGGGAGATCGTTGATATAGTAAAGGAACAAGCAAGCACCAAGTACAGAGCTTTTGTTATGCCAGATTCAACCTTCACATGGTCAAATACTTCATCCGCAATGACATTTTTGGTGGTTTCTCAGCCAGTTACTAATACTGTTCCCACATATGCCGTGGTGCTAGAGTTTGAGGGTCAGAAAAATGTGGCTGGCGTTGCTAAATGCGTTAGTGGCATCTATAACTAGGATATCTATTTGTTTACTGTCTTCGATGATGATGGAGACTTCCAGCACCTACTTAATCGTTAGCGAGATATGTTTGTTCTTTTCGGCCATGTATTTTGAGCCTATGTTGTACACAAAAGCAGTCCTTTGCTCTTTTGGGCAACTCTAGTCTGCATTCTTTTGGTATAGATCAGCGTAGATAGGGTTGTAAGACTCAATCAAAATCCACGAAATTGCTTATCAGGAAATATAATTTTCAAGACGTGCTTGAAGGACAACGAACCAAATATCAGAAATAATGACGCCCAGTCCTAAAATATTACTTAATCAACATGAAGCAGTGCCAACCTACTACCTCCCCAATGCATTATTCCCGCGTCCACAAGGATGTGACAGGTGGGTTGGAAGTCGCATTGAGACAGCCCCCCCCCCCCCGCCCCTCCACCAACCCTCCACAGTCCCGATGCTCTGAGATGGCCCCTCAACATATGCCCTCCTGGATGCGCCCACAGTTATAATGCAACAACAATATATTACAACACGTCAAAATGCGATGTAACACATCTAAAATTAAATTCGTCCTCAGAGATTCTCGAATTGGCAAATGTCATATGCATATACTGCTGCGGATGGTGATCATGATTGCTTACCTTGGCCAGAGTTTCTCGGGGTGTCACTGGTTGAGACATCCAGGAACTGATCTGCGCGTCCAAGGTCTGAAAATGTCAGATATTAAAACTTAAAATTTACCGTTGTCATGCATATAGACAACTAGCATTTAAGAAATTATTGATTTGTTTGTCTTATATCTAGTCCCTAATTTCTGGGTTCCATTCTGGCGGACTTAACTTTAGTCTATTACGGTTAATCTCCCAAGTTTTTACATCGAAATACAGTTAAACTCCTGAGCGTAGACCGGCAACGAGGAGTGAACGAGATTACCTATGTTTCTGCAGATAGTTAGATATAGTCAGACACCGTGACACGAACCTGGACGTGCTTCGTGTCTTTGCGTAAGACTAACTTATATATGCCTATACCACACAGACCATCAATCTGTTTAAATGTCTAATATCAAGTTCGATCTGATTTTCATTTATGGCTCAAGATTGAAGATTCAAAATTATTTATTTCATGCTTAATATACAATATACAAACATCACAATTGGACAGTCCATCAAAGGCAGAGCCTATTGAGTCGATGGACCCCATACACACAAAACAAAAGATTACAATATATAGGGTGGTAGTTAATTATATAAACATCTGTAGGTAAACACAGAACACAGGACGGCACAGCATCTATTTTTTGTACCACATTGTCACGATTGTTCTACATTTGTACATGTAGCGTATTCTACATATAAAGGGACTTCATATTATTTTATATTTAAATTCCAACTAGGATTTATATTGTAGGTACGTGGGTTTTTTTAATATGGTACATTGGGGGTAGGGGGGGTGGTACTCAACAAAGTCACCGTAGTATTGGGGTGAGAAAAGTTGTTGGTAGGTGTGATCTATACAGAATATGTTGGTAGGTGTGTCTATACAGAATCTGTCCATTAGGAAGATGCCATCTGGCCCGGACAAAGATTTTATGACAGACGTACAGATACATGTAGGCAGGCCAACAAACCGGAAGAGACGCACCACATGATAACTTGATAATAGTAATAGTATTAATAACAACAGTAATTAATCAGCTAGTATTGATCTGTGTTTCTTATTGTAGTTATAGACTGATAAAATGGGGAGTATCAGATCAGAATTTGAAATAAATAAAAAGCATTGACGCAGAATTGGAATAGATAGGGTGGCCGGGATTGACTCATATTAGCAGTAATGGCCCACTACAGGTACAGAGTAAATATGAGATCTGGCTGCTAGGTGAGAAAAAGGATTAGATTTGACACTTTCGACGCCTCTGCCACGTTCGCTTATTTCCTCTTATTTATGCAATGTCTGGATATGTTAGGACTAGCCAGCCTGGAAAGCTGCTGCTGCTGCATAAGTTAAAGCAGGTGCCCAATGGTTTGGTTCGAGAAAATTGTGCCTTTACTATATTGATCGTACACGTGTGTTGACAAAGCATCGGGTATTATTGTAGGCGTTTTCACTATACCTGCCAGTTTACCGCAGCTTTTTACCGTTAACACATACAGGCTAGAAACGGAAAATTCTTTTCGATGTAAGGAACATTGTGTTTAATATTTTGCAACTAATTTCGCTTTGGAGTTTTCGCTAGCTATGGCAGCCATAGGTTTCCTCCGAGCATTAGAACTAGAGGTCAAACTCGTCAACTAGGTTAATTTCTATATTAAAGCATTTAAAAGAACATAAAATTTTAGACAAACGCGTACTTACCGTCATGTTTATTGAGGTATTACGATGCAATGAGGCCACAATCTGAAACATTAGATAGATGTTAGATATTAATTAATAATGTCGGGCATCTGTTGAGCGACTTGGTGGATAAGTAAAATTATATTGGGGTTTGTTTTATTTGAAAAAGCACTCGATCTAGCCTATTTAAAGTTATCATGAAAGCCATAAGATTAGAGGGTAATCGTTAGAAAAATTCAGGGACAAGTCTTCTTCAAAGCCGGCATTTTAGTCTGCTATTCGTAGCGCCGCGGATTAGTTAATTCGAAAAACTGATGGATTATGCTTAACTGATTCGTATTTAAGCCACTTGAGGCAAACGGTAACGATAATTCCACATGGTGGCCTATGTCGGAGTAACTGTTTCGGATTACAGATGTGGACAAACTTAGAATGTACACTTATTTGGCCTGGCTCAGCTGAGTTACACCGATCACCCCCCCCCCCACCCCCCCCCCCACCCCCCCCACCCCCACCCCCCCCCCCCCACACACACACACACACACACACACACTCCCCCTCTCCCCCCCCCCCTTCCATCCACACCCTGCGAGTATGCATAATGTTGGCACATTTCGGTATTTCAAGACAGATCGGGATCAAACCTGCTCAATATGTTACTATGAACATCTAATATCTGCATTGCAAAAATTAATTTGAGTGTTTGTGAAAAACAGCAGAGTTATCTACTTTGAAAATATTCCCAAGTATTTGACCCAATGGACCGTTCCAGTTTTTGCTAAGACCCGTCCACTTCTAGCCACGCTCCACCCACATCTCGCTCGTGTTGGGATCGATCGCTGAACTCCCAGACTATCAATCTCCAGAAAACAATACAGATAAGCTGTTTAATATTTTGAAACTAATTTGACTGGGTACGCCAGATTCAACAGAATCTTTATTAAATAGTAAAGACATACAATTCGTACAACAACGCATAGTCTGTCTTCAATTATGTGTTCGTGCCGTACATATCTACGTCATCATTGATTATGATGTCATTCTACACAGAGCGTAGTTAATTATGACGTCATATAATGGATGGATAAAGCGGAAAGGTCTACTGAGAAAGATATTACTTTGGTTGCACGTTTTATTATAAGCTATTGACATCTACCTTGATGGGTAGATTCCTTTGGCCACACACTACAACCTGTATAAGAACTAGGTCAGTCGGACCAAGTTTTCGGATAATATAGGTTAAATGTCAATTTTCCCATTTAAATCAATACAGAATTATTCAGGTAGCGCATGGTGTTATCTTTCATATGCAATAATCAAGCATAATGTATGCATGCATTGTGGACTATAGGTATGTCCAATAGCAACAGTAGGTCAGTCTTCACCAAGCATCATAGAAGAAAACATTTATTCTGAACTTCGTTGTAAGAATTTTTCATTGTATGCTGGGAGCTGTGTCATATAACAAAGGTTAGAAGATTCCTGTGGGTGTGGTAGTTTCAAGAGTTTTTCGTATGCAATTATCAAACTTGCTCTAACTGTGCGTCATGTGTCAAAAGTAGGTCACTGTGACATACTTTTCACAGTGCAATGCGCATCAAATAGATTGTTGTCCAGTCTGTATTCTCAGAACTCCTCCACCTGTAGTGAAAAAACGTGTGGTATGAGTGCATCTGAGGCTAACGGTCTCGTCTGTATCAAAATTAGCGTACCGTTTATTGCACGAGGATATGTATCTAAGATGATAGTTTCTTTGTTAGAACCAGTAATAAAATACTTTGAATTATTTTCAGCTAAACCTACTTAGACCATTTATGTTGAAATCACTTTGGAATCAACTGCATGTCATGTATGTAGGCTCAAGGGGTTTACGTGTCGTGTAGCTGGGCGTCAAGGCTCTGAGGCCTCTTGTTTTTAATCAGTAACGTCCATGGAATATTCGAATAATTAGGTGTACAACACACGCACACGCTCATACATTCCCCTAGGAGTATATATTATTCCATGGACCGCCGAAATTTAGCATTACTGAATTATATTCTCAGTCATATAAATATAAACTGATGTTAATTTTGAAACAACGATGCTATATACAGTACAGCTCATAAGTTAACCTGTTTCCAAAACAAATACAGAAATATGTTAATTAGTACAATTTCGAACACAATGTAAGAAACGACGGAAACATAATTAAGTTGGATTTCCAATCCAATTGTGTTCAAAATATTTAACAGTACTTTTAATTTTGGTTTTTAAAAAGTCAAAGTTATATCTGAGCTGAACTATAAACAGATAACGCAGCTTACTGGGCAGATGCTGGACCGATACCATGTCAGTATCAGCCCGGTATCGGCCCAGTAAGGTGCATTATCAGGGTAATGTTGCTGTCTATAACAGAAACATTGTTCTCAAGATAAGCATAATACTCAGCATGTGTTGTAACACATATCTCTAGTACTCACTGTGCCAAGTTAAGGTGTATTCCGAGTGAATGTGAGATACCGACTGAATAAGCATGCGTATCATTCAAAGCTAAACGCATCCGGCACGTGTACGTGTGAGAATGAATGATGATCTATAATGTTATGCTGGTAACAGGTTTGTCGTGCAAACTGTTCCGTCCATTACATGTGTACTACATATGTTCTCAGGCCATGTGTGGCCCACGCCTACACGGCTACACATCACGTACGCCAGTGTCAAACGCTTAATAGATGGATCCGCTCTGTCACTCAACTATATGGTGTCAATCAATTACGTCACGTGTAGGCTGACGTCACAATTATAATGCCGTTTTATAGATCCGTCATGAAGTTTGAAAAGTTCACCAAGTGCACGAATTGTATGTTTTAATGGATTTACAATTACATAATAAGCATTCTGTTGAATATTTTGAAAGTAATTTGACTGGGAATTGTTGCCTAATAAAACATGTTCATTACATACAAGCCTACTATATGTAGCGAACGAAATTATAGTAAAGTATAGGTAGTACATTGGAACAGGGGGTGAAACCAGCTCCACTGAGGTTTGAGGTGGGGAGGGGTGGGGCGGGGATGGGGTTAGCTGTAAAAAAAAAGTGACACGAGACAAAGTTAGGAAGCAAGAGGTATTATGTTTGTCACTAGAATGGCGGAAATTGCTTCTCAGAGCGTCTAATTTTTCTCGGGAGTGGGGAATTTTGGGTAATTACCCCAGGACACTACACGCTACACTTATCCGTCCCAGGCTCCATACAGGCCAAGTATTTAGCCTCCTACACCTAAGTAACGCCTACAACATTTCTGCATGAAATGGGTCATCCCTAAACTATTGTGTTTTTCGTAACAATCAGAACATTGGAAGGGTAGGCCATTTAATTCGCACACTCGCCACACACATATGTCTCTTCAATCTATAATTTGCTCAAACAATTTGCTATTAAATCTGTTATTAGTCAGTTTTATGCAGGATAACTTTAATGCCGAATTGTCCCAAAATCCAGTTTACGTCGTGGGTATATCGTGCGTTGTCGCACGTACCTAAACACGTATTGTAGCCTATTTCTAGTGCGCGCGCGGTGATGCATGTTATTTACAATGATACACACTTTATTAGTTTAAAATGATCTTTTTCGTTGAAATTGCTTTGATCAAAGTGTTTTCCTCTTAAAGTGGAAGTAGAGTAAAACATGTATATATGCGTTAAAATAAGTAATTGTCCACTTGAAGTTTTAAAAAAATCATTTGAACTACCGACTGCGCTATCCAATCATGTAGGTCTAACATTCTGGGCATAGGCTTTAAAACAGATCCACCCATCTCTGTCTTTACGAACAATTTTATAAACAATATAATCAAATTCCCTAGTTTTACTCAACGGGAAAAAAGGAATGAGAATATTATACACTGTAAATTAAGAAACAAAATTTTTGTAGTGAAGTAAACAATTTGCATCAATATCACTTGCTAGAAGACCCAAATTGCTCTCGATGTTATTCTCCAGAAATTCATTGACACTACTTTTTTAAACGTCCGAAATAAGCACATGAACTTCATGATTTACTGCATTCCAGTCATCAAATAACGTCAGTGAATCGAAGTAGGCCTAGAGAATTATCAGATAAAATGAATGAAAACCTAATAAGTAAAGTAGATTATTTAAACAACATGTCCAAGGGACTGTGACGCTCAACTGGACAATTGGCATTTAAATCATGCTTTTAAAGAACAAGAGGCCCAAAGGCATGTGACGCTCACTTGGCCCATTAGCATTTAAATAGACATGATGGATGATTTTCGGACAATCCAAGATGGCCACCAAAACATTGACCAGTCAAGATTCTCGTTTAATATGTTGAAGCCTAGTGTCATACGAATTTTCCACTCAAGTTTTGTTGAAATCGGGCTATTGATTGAAGGAGCAGGCTGCCGTTTTTATACGGCTCCGGAAAATTTTCAGAAAATCAGAGATGGCTGCCTAAACATTAACCTATCAAAATTCTGCATATAATTTCTAGAGGCTACGACAATAGGATCCTTCCAGACAAATTTGGTTGCAATTGTCCAATAGATTAATGAGGAGTAGCATTTTATACGAATTTCCATTTTTAGGAAAATCCAAGATGGCCACCATCAACATCAAGCCGTCAAAATTCTGTATACATGTTCTGAAGCGTAAAGGCCTAGGGTTCTTTCAGCTGAGTTTGGTTGAAACTGGCCAAGTAATTAATGAGAAGTAGCCTGTTAACTGATTTCCCTAAATGTTAAGGAAAGATGTCCGCCCAAAATATTGACCAGTCAAAATTCTGTACACATGTTCTGAAGTCTACCGCCCTAAGCTCATTCCAGCCAGTCTGGTTGAGATCTCCCAAGCAGTTAATGAGGAATAGCGTTTTAAACGATTTTCAGTAGTTTTTCGGGAAAATTCAAGATGGCTGCCGATCAAATTGACCAATCAAAATTATGTATACAAGCTCTGAAGCATACCCCTTTAGGGTCCTTCCAGCCGAGTTTGATTGAACTCGTTTAAGCGGTGAATGATTTCCAGCCATTTTCAGAAAACCCAAGATGGCCGCCGTGAAAGTTGACCTATCAAAATTCTGTAGATAGGCCATGTTCTGAAACCGACCAGCCTTGTATCCTTCCAGCCAAGTCTGGTTGAAATTTCTCAAGCAGTTAATGAGGAGTAGCGTTTTAAACAATTTCCCGCCATTTTTTCGGAAAATTCAAGATGGCCGTCGAAAAATGGACCAATAAAAATTATGTATGCATACTATGTTAGGGTTCTTCTATCCTAGTTTGATTGAGATCGGCCATGAGGTTATGGAGGAGTAGGCCTTTAAGTGATTTCCAAAAATTTTCAGAAAATCCAAGATGTCCGCTGGTAAAATTTGACCAATCAAAATTCTGTATGCAAATTCTTAACCATACCAATGTACTATCCTCCCAGCTAAGTCTGGTTGAAATTGACCAAGTGGTTAATGAGGAGTAGCGTTTGAAACTATTTCCCACAATTTTCGGAAATTTCAAGATGGCCGCCGAAAAGACGACCAATCAAAATTCTGTCTATATTTTCTACAGCCGGTCTCTTATTCATACTGAAATAGGATCATTCATGCCAAATTAATTTGAAATCCGCCGAGCGGTTAATGAGGAGTAGCGTTTTAAAGCAAAAGTTGACGGACACCGGACGGACGGCAAGACGGATGCACGGACGACTGACGATTGGCATGGCATAAGCGCACTTGGCCATTCTGGCTAAGTGAGCTAAAAACCAAACATTTAGATTATTATTATTATTATTATTATTATTATTATTATTATTATTATTATTATTATTATTATTGCCGAAAATTATTGAAAATTATAAATAAATAAGCAAATATATCGATGGGCTCCCTTTGTCCGTCTGTTTGTCAGCGTCCAATCACGGTTACCTTTATATCTCGGCAATGTTTCGCCCTATTGGGATTAACTGGGACACATGCTTCCTTATTAAAAAGGGTATGGAGCATAATTATATCGAGATCATGAGGTCAAAGTTCAAGGTCACTGAGAACTTGGACTATAACTCTACTTTTTACGGCTAAATATTCTGCGAAAAAATATTTGTACATATATAGAATGAGATTGCCCATTTGACCCCTGGCCACTGCACTCAGATTCACTCAAGAACAAAATAATGTGTTGTACTGTAGTCTACTAACTACAAGCTTCAAAATCATATGTGACATGACCACATTTGATCAAATTTATTTTCTGCCCACCATTTCCCCCACCCCTGCACCTGGGGAGGGGGGGGGGGCTGATATAAAAATACCAATGTGCCATGCACATCCCTGGCCATATGTGTAATCATACCGAAAGTTTCAAGTTTCTATGTGAAATGGTCTAGGAGGAGTTGCGTTACAATGGATTGGTGCCCACTTTTGACCCCACCCCTACCCTCAGTTTGACTCAAGATCAAAATAATTCCTTGTACTGTCGTCTACTCATCATTGGCTTCAAAATGATATGTGACAGGATCACCTTTGGAAAATTCATTTTTACCCCACATTTCCCAACCCGAGGGCCGTACCCCTAGGGTCATACCAAAATTCCAAAAGTTGCATGCACATCCGTGGCCATATGTGCAATCATCCCCAAAGTTTCAAGTTTCTATCTGAAATGGTCAAGGAGGAGTTGCATTGCAATCGATTGGTGCCAACTTTTGACCTTTTGACCCTTCCCCCTACCCTAGGTTTAACCCAAGATCAAAATAATTCCTTGTACTCAAGTCTACTCATCATTGGCTTCAAAATCATATGTGACATGACCACCTTTGGAAATCTTTTTTTTCACCCCACATTTTCCCCCATACCAAAATTCCACAAGAGCTATTAGAAGATAGAAAATAGCTTACCTGTATGTATGTATGATTACTGTATTCTGCGGCTGTAGTAGCAGAAACATCCTACAGCTGCAATCATTCCTTCTTCACTTATGCCCACTGTGTCTTGTCTTCAGCCGAAATCCTTAGCTTCTTCAGGTCCATTCTTGACTTGAGTGTACCAAGTCCTGCTTACCTGTACTGTATATTAATTGTACATCACAAGATATAATTGGACCACCGGACAAAGGCTCATTTTTAAATTTTACAATCAACATGCTGATTCAAAACACCCAAGGTATTACCCATCGGGCAAGCATAGCTATGCTTGGAGACTGAACAATAAAGCCTTTCTGCTAAGGAGTAACCTGTAGTATTACTCATTGTAATGTCAACTTGCACCCTGGGGCTAACCGAAAGGCAAATGGTCCACACATAAGCAAAGTTCATAGTCTGAAAAAAGAAGAAGCATTTTCAAAAACAATCAACATAATACATATTTGGATGTGAAATGGTCTAGGAGGAGTTACATTACAATCGATTAGTGCCCAATTTTGACCCCACCCCCTACCCTCCGTTTGACCCAAAATCAAAATAATTCCCTGTGCTGTAGTCTACTCATCATTGGCTTGAAAATAATATGCGACATGACAACCTTTGGATAAATTTAATTTTTTACCCATAGTTCCTACCCCCTTCCCCCCCACCCCCAGGGCCGTACCCCTGGGGTCATACCAAAATTCCAAAAGTGTTATGTACATCTCTGGCCGTATGTGCAATCATCCCCAAAGTTTCAAGTTTCTATCTGAAATGGTCTAGGACGAGTTGCATTACAATCGATAATTACTGGGAAATTTTGAACTTGTGACCTCTGGGCCCAGCCAGGGGGTGGGGTGTGGTTCAGAACAAAATTCCAAACATGTCATGCACATCCTTGCCCATATGTATAATCATTCCCAAGGTTTCGAGTTTCAAAAGCAAGGCGTTGCTGATTAAATTGTCATTTGAAAAAACCTTAACCACATCATCTTCTTCTTCTTTTCGTTCGCTTATCATACAGCCAGTCCTGTAAGTGACTATCGACATGATCATAAGCGTTAAGTGCGTGGATCCATGGTTTATTAGAGTGCGCCGTGCGGCCTGGAACCTCCGTCTTCAGCACTCGAGGTTTATCTCAGGGTTACCTCACCCGTACCTCCTTTAGTCGCCTCGTACGACACGCAGAGGATGCGGAAGGTGTATTCTAAGCCCCACCTACAGAGCAAACCACATCATAATACATATAACCCGGATGCAAATCAGACCTAAAATTATCAAAGTCCAAAGACTAAACCAACACATGTACAGGTGGTTCCACCTTACGACATCGCCCGCTTGTCCTTGTGGAGAAGCAGAACAGACCACAGAGCACATACTTCAATGTTGCAATACGTATCAGCTGCTGAGAGAAGAGATCTGGCCTTTGTCTCCCTCTTTTCTTGAAAAGCTGTATGGGCCTGTGGAAGAACTGCAGAAAACCACAGATTTCATCTTGAGAACGGCTCTCCAAGTGTGATACCAGCGATCGAAAGGAAGAAAAAGAAGAAGAAGAAGAAGAAGAAGAAGAAGAAGCTACAACAGAAGACAACCAACCCCAATCAACCCTCAATAGCTTTACATGGCAGGGCAGATAAGAGGCGTTTTAGCGTAATCGTGCAAATGGTGATACAAGCATGACATTTGGCATGATTAATCTATACAGGTCACTTTTCAAATCTACCCGATTGGCCATTTGAAAATCCTGGATGGCAGCCATTTTTCAAGTTGGCCGCCAAGTCCACCTATTAGAACTACTTATTGATGTATAAATGGATAGGGTTGGTCAATTTAAGTAATCCTGGTGTCGATTTATATGTTTTCCACTATGTAGAAACTGATTTTAATGGTTAAAAACGCTCAGATATCACATTTCAAATACAAAACTTAAATCGTCTCTTTATTCATGTAATTCTCAACATGATTGCAATTGTACTACAGTTCAATAGTTCAATTCACAATTTCTAATGTTTATCATGAATGTCTTTCTCACACTTGCTCCTACTGAAACATGCAACCACAGAGTGCCGTGCATGTGAGACCACATTGGAAACATGTACACCTCTGACTGCAGTCTTTCTTGCAGGGACACTTGGTTAGTTCCTGGCAACTTATCGCGATCAGTGGAAGGTCTTCCAGTATACCTGCCAGAGGTCTCTCTTCTTTGTCCATCCCCAGTCAGGAAGATTTCAAATGACTGGTTTGGAGTTAGCTGTCTGACCCCAGATGATCCCTGCCTTGTAGGCCGCGTGTTTCACATGTTCCTTGAGTGCTGAATTGGTGGGTGGAATTGCGTTATATGGTCGTTGCTTGTGGGCAAAGAGGTCGAGCATTGCGTCATTGACACGAGTAGCTGTGCTGTGATAATTCTCTCCAGGATCTGAAGGTCATCATCATCGACTGTTGTTAGACACTGGCTGAGTTTGGTCAAGGTAGTAGAGACATCATCACATGCATTCCATGTCTGCCAGGTGGACTTCTTCCCTTTACCACGAAAAGCTCATACAACGTCACACCCACTGAACGCGTGGAAGTCCTTTTTGCAGCAACTATCCCATGTACTGGGATCCACCTAGTATTGGTTCTTTGTCCAAAGGCAATCCACATTTCCTCGAGACCAAGCACCGTCAGCGATGCCAACACATATATGGCTATCACAATTACATCTGTGACATTGGCCTTTATGATGAATGACTTTCTACCCTTGGTTGTGGCTTGTCTAGCATGTAGAAAGAGATGTGTATCGGCCTCTTCATGTGAGCACGGAGCTAGATCATCTAGCGACCTCCTATGGTTGCTAATCACATCTTCTCCTTTTGTTACAATGATTACGCTTGGCGTATGTACTTCAAACATTTGGTCTGTAAAGAAATGGAACAGTTCAGTCTTGTTGTTATCATATTGTAGAAAGGTTTTCTAATTTGTCTGAGCTTTGCTTGTTCCAGTTACCCATCTTCTGATCCCCTTGCATTTGGATCTTGCCTCAGACTTTAGACTGGATTTCTCGTACGCATCAAACATAACATCTACTCTCCTGTACTTCGAGCAGTAGGATTCTAGTTTTGGCAGAACATCTTCACTGGCATAATCATTGAATGTCTTGGAGTAACGTGGAGGTATGGAATTGAGCAATGCTGACCAATCTATGATTATAGCATCTGCCTTTGGTTCTGTCTCTGGTATTGCGACTTCTGCTTCAAGTATTTCAACAAACTGTGATTTCTGACAAGCATGAAGTTGACCGTTGTCACTAAGGGAGGCAGGGGCAGACTGATTTTCATGTGTGAAGAACTATTGTAGGTCACACTGCCTTGTCTGGCATGAAATGAATAGTCGGGAAAACAGCTGGTAATCATTTTTCAACACCTTGGAACTACTGACGACTTGTTCATGTTTGAAGGCACTCACCTTGTTTTTTTGATTGGCTAGTAGAATGAGCATCTGTCTCCCGTCTCTAGATCTTCGATGAATGGCATGAACTGCTCCTTGCCTCTCTGGTGGTGCGTACTAATCATTTCAGCAAGATCGCGATTGGCACTATCTTTTGCATCCAACACTAGCAGTTCAGCTTAATCTTCCTGGAAAGGGTTCCCATCTCCTGTAAAACAGTTGAAAGCTTTTGCGCTTGCAGAAAGAAAATTCTTTGAGCACTTGGGGTCTGCTCATGATGCCTACTCGTGATTATTACATCTTTTGCACCTGACACTGTGTCATAGCCATCAACTAGACACTTCAGGACCTGCCACGATTCATCGCCTAAGTGCTATTAGGTCCTCTGTCAAACCATTTGCTCCACCGTCACCGGTTATAAATTTTTGTTCATGCACTTGGTCAATGGCCAGTGTCGAGAACTCTCTCGTGGATTTGTGCACCAGTGTCCTCTGTGAAACTCACTAGCTATTTCCGGATGCTTTTGCTCAATGGACATCATATCTTGTGGAATGAAATGGAAGCCAGCTGGTATAGTTAACAGTGTTGTTTGCAAAGAAAGATGAAATCAGTTCAGAGAGTGCCTCATGTTACAATTCAAAGTTACCTTCGCTGAATGACCGGATCAGTGTGAATATGTTTAACTCCATGTCCAGGACAAGATTCCAGAACTTGAATTGTGGACTCTCGCATCTCTGTTGCTCACACCATCCTTCAAAGCTCAGAACTGATTTCTCAGATACATCACAGCAGTAGTCATAGTATGCATGCCGTGTTCTGGTGGGCTTGTCATGTCCTAGTGACACTAAATGCTGACCGAAAAAAAACTAAGCCGTACCAGATGAGGCAACTCCGGCCTCAACAAGAGAGCTTACCCAGCCACTGTCACGTGGTAGTGTCCCTATTGACCTCAATGCAGCCATCTAAATATGAAGTCCGCCAAACATGATCATGAACTTGTCTTCCCTATATGCAGATCATTTCCATTGGATTTGCTTGCTAAGGGTATAGAGTGGCTTGTCAGCAGCTAACACTGGTATGTGTCCTGGGTTCAGGAAAGTGATTGTGTCTCGGATCTTCGCCATGACATGTTTGATTGTTGCAACAGAGTGAGCTTGATCTCGAATCAGCAGAAGAAATGACAAAATGCTCACTTCAAATGGATGACTCCTCTTCTGTGGTGCATGGTGGGCTGTCCATGTTGTATTGATAGTATCAGCCACATCTTCAGGCAGGTGAACTTCCTCTAGCCAGGCATACTCTTCCCTCAGGTGTCATTTGATTGATTCAGGTGCTCGTAATGACTAACTTGACACTGATGGGGGATAGTGATTCTTGGTGATGTATGATGACTGAGCATTGGTGAATGATTCAGGCAGCTCAGGAAGCGTCTTCAACTTCATAACCCCAGGGCATAGTTTCAGTGGCTTACATTCCTCGCCAGTATGCCCTGATTTCGTGTGCTGGAATATAGAAATACTGGTGCCATGGAAAGATGTGTGTGCCGCTGTTGCACTAGTGTTGTGGTCGCTGTTATCCAGGACAGAAGTCGTAATCAACTGTTTTCTCAAGAAGGCTGGTGGACAGATGGCATCATCTTCCACATATTGGGCTACAACTGCTTCCCAGTTAAAAAGAATCCTGCAATTTTCATATTGTGCATTATTTTTTATTAAGGTTTCCTCTACCTCAGCACATTCATCTAGTCTTGCTGTGTCAAGCTTAAGCGGGAGTGCCTTCAATGCATGGAAACGAGGAATATTCTTTACTAATTTAGTATACCCCTCTTTTTCGGCAGGGTTTTTATATGGTACTTTAAGAACGTCCTTCTTGTCCTCTTGACAAAGACAGAACTTAGCCCAATTTGTCTCTTTTTAATTTGGCGTCCATAGCCATTGTGACTTAAGCTGAAGATTTATCCTTTAAATGGTTACACTTTATAATTGTATGTTTATCCTTTTTATCATTTATCCTTTTATCAACGGTTTATCCTTTTACCAATATGTAGCGTGTAATTTTTTGTATAGGATACAACTAGGTTCGTGCATAAGTGTGCTCTACATCTAGCCTGATCGGTCATCCAGTGCCATTTAAGTCCTGTGCGATCTGTACACCATCCGGATAACTAAAGCCCCATTATCATTGGCTCGGCTCTCCCGCGCTGGCACATCCTGTCAATTCAGGTACGGTTTCCCAACCTATGTGGGGCTGGCTAGGTAGCATTTGGGACACTACGTAGTTGCAGTTATCTCGCCATATATGTTGAGTACCCTACAAAGCTGATACTGAACACTATGCTGAGTTCTACAGCAGTGATATCACCAGTGTACCCTGGTAATGCACCAGCATTCACTCATTTAACGATATTGTCTTTTTCATCTTGAGCCTGTTCAGGCATTGAATATTGTCCACTTCCTACAATTGTAATGTTGGTGTCACCATACTTACGTACAGAGAAACTATATGCTACCATCACCTGGTTTAGCCCACGAGCTAACACGGTTTACTGGCGTGTGACCGTTGTCATGCACTGACAACTTCTTGGAGCCACAGGTGAGAGCTGGGTGAGCAATGAGGACCAGTACCAGAGTCCATTCAAAGAATGTAGCTGACTACTGAGACAAAGGTACTATCTCTACCACTACACCCCTACATCCCCTGCATTAGGGGTTAGTGATAAGCACTGCAAACAACACAGACGGGTAACAATGCCAGATTGTTCTTGAGATTAGTTTAATATGGAAAATGGTGTACCTACGTGTCCTAAAACTATTAAAATCAGTTTCAGCATGTTTGAAAACATATAAATCGAGATCAAGATCAATTAAATCTATCAAACCGATCCATTTATATGTAGATAGTGTGTTTTATCTGTGAATTTGGCGGCCATCTTGGAAAATGGCCACCATTTGGAATTTTCCAATGGCCAATCAGGTAGATCTGAAAAGTGACATGTATAGACTAATCATAACAAGTTTCATGCTTGTATCACCATTTGCAAGATAATTTTGGTTATCTGGCCCACTAAAAAGAATTGGCAAACACCTGGCAAATGTGGTCCAATGCGTCCAAATGCAACGTAATGCATTTGGGCAGAACCAATGCGAAGATCATCTATACCATGACAGAGACCAGCCAGGAGATCACTCTAGAAGACACCAGCTATGAAAAGGACCTGGGCGTTTATGTCGATGATAACTTAAAATTCAGACATGTGGAGATGGCAGTCAACAAAGCCCACACGATCCATGGTATGATTCGAAGATCCTTTGTCTGTCTAGAAGCCAACGCACGTGTGCTGTTCTACAACAGTCTAGTGAAACCACATCTAGAATACAAAAATGCTGTATGGTCCCCCCTGTGCAAAAACGATATCCGGCTCGTCGAGAATGTCCAGCGTCTAGCAACAAAACTGATAGCAGGTCTAACAGATAGTCCATATAAAGGTACTAAAGCCTAGGTTCATACACCAGTGCATGCATGTCCACGGCATCTATGATGTAAATCATGAGGACCTGCTGCCATCTGATGATGGACATCGAACAAGAGGCTACAGCTACAAACCGCTAAAGCAATGCTTTAAAGGTAACACATGGAAGAGATTCTTCAGTATTCAGGTGACAAATTACAGGAATTGTCTACCTGATTCAATTGCGACAGCTCATATTCTCAACACCTTCAATAGAAGACTCGACAAGTTCTACAATGATCAGATGCTCAAAAATAACTTTGAGCTTGTCCGCACCCACCCACATGAGCAACAGGTACAAGATGAATCGACTGAAGATATCGAAGATGAAAATGAATATCTGCTTAGCCTAATCAGCAGAAAAGAACTATGTAACTATAACTACGTAGCTATGACATCAGATAATTCAGTGACCAATTAGATCCCTCCAGTACACCTTGCCGAATACTAGTTATCCTATCTTGCCATACACATACCACCCGCAGAGTGTAGGCCTAATTTATATACTATGCAGTTTTCCTATACCCACATTTCTCCCCACAATTAGGCATATTCAGATTTCCCTTACCCAAACCAGTTATCCCATTATACTGCATACACGGCCTACATTAACACGCCAAAACAAGTTATCCTACGTTACCAGTAGTCACTAAATTCCTTATCAATCATACAGAATCATTCCATCACAGCTACCATATATATTATCACATCACACCAGGTCCAACTACGATAACATTACCCAGCCATAGTATTTTACCATTACATTCTCCATGCATGTATCCTACTGGTCTCCTCTTGCGTATACCCCATGGTAACCTAGTCTCATAGACAAAATTTCCTCAGAGGGACAGTCAGACCTATCTATAGTGAACGTCTGCTTTTGGTGCCACATGATATATGGTAACCCATCCATTAATGACATCAAAGGTAACATAGACAATGTAGGCCAGTCATTTAAGAAACTTACCCGGAAATGTGATGCTGACAGTGACAATCCTCTCAACTAGGACCATAACAGTTTCTGGAAAAATTTACCATTTTAAAACATTTATCTTTGGCAGGAAGCATTCTTAGGGCATAGAGATCAAACTTTGTCCAACAGAAGCTGATCGACCAACTTGGCCGATTGACCAATTTAGATCTTCATTTTCCTTTTCGATATCTACAGTCAGGTTTGGCCTAGCCAAGCTATATTAAAATTGGTCCAATGGTTAATAAGTAGTCTTTTATATGATTTTCTTGTTCAGAAAATCCTAGATGACCACCAAATGCTAAATTTTGATTGATCCAGTGGCCATGGTTATTTTTTACATATCAACTTTCCATGGATAAACTTTAATGGTATTTAATTCCATAATCATATCTCCAAAATTTCAGCCTGATCTGTTTAGAAAAACTTGGTCATCCAAGATGGTTGC
Source organism: Chaetoderma sp. LZ-2023a (assembly GCA_034401795.1). NCBI lineage: Eukaryota > Metazoa > Mollusca > Caudofoveata > Chaetodermatida > Chaetodermatidae > Chaetoderma > Chaetoderma sp. LZ-2023a. Next base: position 52,844,442 of record CM067374.1, on the reverse strand, counting down.
CAAAACATTTGGCATTTCAGACGTTTCTAAAAATCGGCCAAAATCTAAGATGGTTGCCGATCAAATTGGACGATCATCTTCCTTTGAACAAACTCAGATCTCTATGCTCTAAGGATGCTTCCTGCCAAATATGATTGAAATTGGCCCAGTGGTTCTCGAGAATACATTTTAAATTTCCTATTGGCTAGTATGGGAGTTTTTGGCAGCAAAAAGATCCAAGATGGCCACCTAACACGCTTCATTTTGATTGGTCCACGGCGGTCATGTTTTTTTTAAGTATCAACTTCCCTTGAACAAACATTAATGGCCCTTAGTCCCCAATCATATTTCCCAAACTTCAATCCGATCCATTCAGTGATTCTGGAGAAGTCGTTTCCGCGAAAACTAGGTAATCCAACTTGGCCGCCAAACCATTTGACCAATCAACTTCCATTGAACAAACTTGGTTTAGGTCTTGCCATAGATGATATTTCATGAGTTTTGAATCAATCCACAAGCGGTTTTGGACAAGATTTTTAGACGTTTCTGAAAATCGGCCAAACTGCAAGATAGCACCCCGGTCAAATTGGTCGACCGGCTTCCTTTGAACAAAGTTCTCTATGCCCTAAGGATGCTTCCTGCCAAATATAATTGAAATCTGGCCAGTGGTTGTTAAGAACACCTGTTAAATTTCTCATTGTTTTATTACCTATTAACTTTCATTGAACAAAATTTAATGGTCCTTAGTCCCTAATCATATCTCCCAAATTTTGGAGAATTCTGGAGAAGTAGTCATTTTCACAGAAAGCTATACTATCCAAGATGGCCACCAAACCATTTGGCCAATCAAGTTCCCTCAAATAACTTTGGTTCATCTTATGCCCTAGATGATATTTCATAAGTTTTGAACCAATCCCCCAAGCGGTTTTAAAGACGTTTCTATTCTAAAAATCGGCCAAAATCCAAGATGGTCGCCAGACAAATTGGCCCATTGGCTTCCTTTGAACAAATATGAATATCTATGCCCTAAGGATGCTTTCTGACAGATATACTTGAAATTGTCCCATTGGTTCTTAAGAAGTCACAAGAAAAAATGATTGATGACAGACAGACGACGGATGGTCACCACAGCATAAGCTCACTTGGTCACTCTGGCCAGGTAAACTAATGATACAAGCCATGAAAGACACATGGCTAAATGCAAAAACATCGGTCTATGGCAGATCACACACATCTTGGCGTAGGGAATAAGGAACATGGAAATGGCCAACTCATGATGAGATCTTGGCATTTGAACATCTTTGGCGATCATATGTTGATTGAAGGAAATTAGTAAAGAATTACAATAGTTTTGATATATTTAGCGATCAATCAACCCTTTTTAAATATATTTTAGGTAAGGAAGGCTGCTACAGTAACCGAGGTTAGAAAGTTTGACTATATAAAACATCACTCTGAAAGCTGTATGGAATACATAAACATTATAATATGACAAGCAAAACGTCAATTATTCTTTCTCACTTTATCAGCGTGTCAATGACAAGATGCATATGCAACCTTTTACAGGCACGGCGTGGGATTGTTAGAAATTCTGTAGACACCTTAGTACTCTTTGATTAGCAGGTAGAAAACACTGTACTGTACTATATTGTTGTATATTATGCCATTGCCAAAAAAAACTGCTGTTCCTAGTCAGAAAAAGTGCACATTCATTTAGCATTAGTCATATTTGAATAACAAAAATTCCATAGTCGATAGAACAGGGTATAAGGCGAGTGGTGTGCTAGGGTCATATAAAACTGCTGTATATTTTTCTTTCAGAAAATGATCTCACCAGGTTAATTAGTAATTTGTACCTGTGGATTCATTTTTATCTAGCTGACCAAGTCCAACATTTGGCTGACATTCATTTTTATCTAACTGACCAAGTCCAACATTTGGCTGACATTCATTTTTATCTAGCTGACCAAGTCCAACATTTGGCTGACATTCATTTTTATCTAACTGACCAAGTCCAACATTTGGCTGACATTTTTATCTAGCCCCTGTGGCCTCGCCACCCACAACTTTTAGTCAAATTGTTTTCAGAATATTTAGCTGGTCCAGAGATATAATCCCTGGAATGTTGTCTGGAAGAACTCAGATGGCTAAATATGGATTAAATGTGCTCCTATTAACTTGTGGGATATATTTCCAGATATTAGGCATCTTGGGCAGGTAAGGGCTGCTGCTAGAGAAAGATAGCGTGAGGAATCTTAGATATCTGTGAAGATAACATTTTCTGACAGTTTAGACACCTAAACAAAAACATCTAAAAATTCTTATAGATGGAGAAAAGTGAAAATGACTGACCAATCCACAGCTTCAGCAGACAATCCAAGAAAGAACCACGAATAGACTATTTGTTTCAGTCAATTTTAGACTATCCTAAAGCGACAATATCCAAACTACCTGAGCAAACATTTGAATATATCTCATAGCTCCATAACAGGTTCCGTTTAAGTTGGTCACTGTAGAGAAATGGACACCAGAGGAAATCACCCTTGATATCCATACTACCGTTTCTTGTATTTTATCAACACAGCATGAAAGCCTTGACACTTGAGGGGATTGTGGACCAGTAACCAAACACTATTTGGACACATGTTCACAGATGGTTCTCCAGATGAAGTAGTTCGAACTGGAGGAAATGTAGTTTTCATTAAACATGCCATTGGAACTACAAGAACAATATCCATACAAGCGGGAGATAAAGTAATAGTATTGTTTGCTTGTATCTGGTAAGGCATTTATTATATTTTTATTGGTTAATTCTAACACATATCATCGCAGAAGAGATGAGAAAGTCCTCGGCAACAGATTTCAAACTCATCAATGATGGCTTTCTTGTTTCATTGCCTCAAGACACTTCACTTCTGTATGCTTATGCAGGAAGCTAGAGGCGACGCATATGGAAAGGACTGTCCATTAGTGTGGCGGTTAATGTCGCTCCTTTCAAAACTGTCAGCAAGGTTTCTGAACAGTTCTAGTTATATATTCTTGTCAATAAGGCACTCAGGCAATTGAAAAAATGTATTAACCCGTTCATAGACCAATCGCGGAAAAAGTATATTCTTTACGGTATAAAACTTAATTCCTTGAATATTTTAAAATTAATTTATAGGGAAGCTGTTGCTGCCTTGCGGCCAAGTCAAATTAATTTCAAAATATTTAACATATTTCCTATATGGGTGCCTTGAAAATGAAATATTTGGAATTCAATCCATCAGTGGAAGGGTTAATTTATTCTGAGCGGTCTCAGTGCTTCAGAGGTTACATTTAGCTGCTGATCCTGTCTCAGGTACCTTTAACCATACTCATCAAAGCATTGTATGTGCAATGGAGAAATCCAGCTTATCCATCAATCATATGACGTCATAATCAACTACATGACGTGTATGCTGATGTCATAATCAATTATGCCATGAATGGCGTAACTATGCCCATCACGAACGGTTAATTTATGATAGACTAAGCGTTGTTTATGAATTGTATGTCTTTACTATTTAATAAACATTCTGTTGCTGCCATAGGCAACAACAGCACTGTCAAATTAGTTTCAAAATAATCAACAGCTTACCTGTATAGCTTTCTGAAAATCGACTCAGAAAGTGCAGGGATTGATTGATCACAAAATGGGCAAAGTGTGGGTGGAGCTTAGGTAGATATGGGCGGAGCATAGCTAAAACTGGATTCCTCCATTGGGCATGTAAATGAACTTAAACTTGAATGCAAATTGTTAACCATTTAACCCTTAAAATTCCAGTATCCAGTATCTCAATTTCAGGACAATACAGGAAAGCTCTAATACTTTGAAACTAATTTGACTGGAACGTGTTGCTGTCATAGGCTAGAGCAGTTACCAGTTACATTAGTCTCAAACTATTCTACAAAATGTTCTATACCGCATAAAGATTAGCGGTGTTAGTGAATAAAATCTGATAATAACATTGTGCTGGTGCTAATGTGGCTTAGGTAATATGTTCACAATAGATGATAATCAGAGCTAATAACTTCTGATTTTCTGCTGACAACATATTCCAGGGATTGTATCTCTGGAACTGCTAAATATTTTGAAAACAACTTTCAGTCAAATTGTTTCAAAATATTCAGCAGATCCAGAGTCATTGCACATTAAAATTATTGTCTGATGGCTTGCAGCAGCGGGACAGATAAGCTATAATGTAACCCAAATTCTCTTGTGCGGAGAAATGTTAGTGATAAATATACATTTAAAACAGAACTATAAGGAATGACAAACGTACTCACACATTCTCTCACAGCTCACTCGCTCACGCTCTCTCCCTCGCCTCACCCACCACCCACCCGCCCGACCGCTCGCTCACTCACTACACAGCAACACACCCACCCACCCATGCATACACACACTACCCACATGCGCGCGCACGCACGCACACGCACACACACACACTATATTGAGAACAACTGTCTATGTCAGTATTATTAGATACATTTTTATTATTAAAAATTCATATATAATAAACAAAATATGGTATTAGATTTCTATAAACTACATCTACATCATGCTTGTACAACGTTTGATAAGCACCAATAATCACATGCCTATGTACACCGGCATAATCTGATGGAAACTTTAATAAAGTATAAAGGTCAATATATGAAATCAATATTATCAAAATTATTACCCCGCTGTGTCATTGAAAAATTAATATTTATATTCAATAGTTATCACCACAACAAGGTGCATGATTTGCATAATACGGGTAGATGTGTATACTGCACTGGGCCCTAGTATCCAATACATACCAATATTTAACCTCAAATGAAACGAAGGTCATCAATATATACAACTTGCCTGAAATGCCCATGCAAACACACAATAAGCATTGAGGTGCTTGGTTAATATGCAGAGGTAAGTGCTATAGCAACCTGAATTCCTCAGAGCAAAATGTCTCTCATGTTCTAGAGAAAAATCAGATGACCGATTATCTCCGACCCTTGAATGTGTTCATGAAAATTTCAACTTGTTCAAAGAAAATGTCCATTTGCAGACCAAGAAAATCTTTGAAGCAGACCAAGAATTTTTTTTTAAATTTACGATGAACGACTGTCATTCCAGTCATAAATTTTCAAAAATAGCCTTTGCTGGGTCTGCAAATGGACATTTCCCAAGACCACTGCAGAATGCATTTTTTGAAGGCCTGAGTGTTTAAAGGGCTAGTGTTTATTTTTCACACCATGCTCAGATTTATCTTTAAACGTGACCCCAAAATCAATGGATAATCTAAGAAATGCTCCTTCATACTTGTAAATGACTGAGCAGAATGTGTACCTTGACGAAGCCATATAAGCCAACAACATCTTCCAGTCAAATTAGCTTAAAAATATCTAACACCATGTTTCCCATTTCATCGTAAAATTAAGTAATGGGTAACTCAAGTTTGGGAGAGTTAACACCATTTTCCATTTAGGACAAAACAATCCTAACCAATGCATAACTTTATAAATCATTACATTAACGGTAACAAAGTCGTAACAATACTATTTTGCAAAGTAATCTCTACAGCAAACACTTGCAAATGATGATAGCAAATAATCTTTTCTGTATCACACAATTTTTGTTGTATAAAATATTCAAAATTCAATAACAATACATAGTACAGTAAATAAGTATTGAAAAATTTAACTTTTATTTAAAGCAAGATATTACTAACCATTGAACAAAACAACCATTATAGATGGTAAATCACGATGTTAACACTTGGCACTCTGATGTCAATATTTTTCATTTTCAAATTAAATTAAAAGATGAACTGGTGTTCATTTTTCAACAGAATTGGTGGAAGATGGTGCTGTCGTAGACAGCAACATCGTCCAACAAAATTGTTGAAAAATGGACACCCGTTTCTTTGCAATTGACACAGTAAAAGATAGACTATTAACATCACAGAGTGGTACTTGTTAATCCTAATATGATGAAATGACAGACACGGGTGCGGAATGTATTCAGCTTTTCATAGACTGTAATAATACACAGATACGCTGTACAAAACATGTCAGTTAGATCATTTTAAAGTACTTTGCATGGATGGAGTAATATTCAATCATTATTCAAGGTTTGTATTCAATCATTACTAATTGTTAACTTTCTGTACAATATACAGTAGTCAAATATACCCTGTCAAATATTTCGGCTGTTTTAAAAATGATTTGACTGTGAGTGAACGTTGTTGTAGCACTAGATAGGAACAAAATTCAGTTAGATTGTTTTCAAATATTCATCAAATTCCATATGTAGCTAGTCAGCTTTTGGGGAATGTTGGATGAATAGAGTTAACCCTTTAACACTTGAATCTGTTCAAGAAAATCTCAATTTTCTCATAGAAAATGTCTATTTGCAGATCCAAGAGAAGACTATTTTTGAAAATTTATGACTAGAATGACTGGCTCGGTTATCGAGCCAGTCATTCCAGTGGGAAATTTTCAAAAACAAGTCTTCTCTAGGTCTGCAAATGAACATTTCTCAAGACAACTTCAGAAACCATTTTAGGTTGACATAAGTGTTAAAGGGTTAAGGTGGCCAAAACAGTCTGCAGTTGTCTCGAAAAATGTTCATTTGCAGACTAAGACTATTTTTCACATTTATCACTGGAATGACTGGATTGATAATTGAGCCCATCAATCTAGTTGGAAATTTTCAAAACTAGCCATCTCTTGGCCTGCAAATGGATATTAAATCAGCACAAATTTTTATCCTCTTGCCCAAATTTTCCCAATAAAGGGTTAATTGGTACACAGGTAAACCTGTCTTAAGCAACTTTATGGGGCAGCAAAAACTAACCTAAATGAATGTTAGTTACCTTAAAGGATTTTCCAATTACTCTGCAATCTTCCAGGCCAAATGAGTAATTCTTTAAGACCCACCAAATTTTGGTCCCCAAGAGAGTTGGACTTTTGGTGAGGCAAAATGATTGTATATTTAATAACTACCGCATTACTACTTCAGTAATCATTCTTACAAAGCTCATGAATACTAGTAATACTATTACAGAATTCATAATACTAACATGAATTAGCATTAACATTAGGGTTTGTTGGTAACATTTTCACACTTACTTTGTATAGCAATAAACACTAGAGTGACATTTTATTCATGATTGCGTACATCAAATGGAGTGACTTTATTTATTATTTAATCTCTATGCCTTAATAAGGCCTAAATATTCATCAAGGATAATTAATTTTAATATGTTGTAAATTTCTTATAAAAATAATTACACGGCACAAAATACCTGCCTCCATACATAGCTTGATTCTTTAACTGCCAAACTGACCAAAAGGCCTTCTGCAGTCAGTGCACAGGTCTATGTCCATTTGCAGGCCAAGTGAAGACTATTTTTGAAAATGTATGATGAGAATGTCTGGCAGTTGTAAGTAGTCTTAAAAAAATTGTCTTCTCTTGGCCTGCTAATTGACACCGCAAACATATGAACAATCCTGACTGTTAGACCCTTAATTGTCAAGCCCGTACAAAATCGCCTGTGCAGTGGTCACAAGAAATATCAATTTGCCGGACGACAGAAAGCTTTTCTTGTAATAAATTCCAGTGGTAGATTTACACAAAAATTTCTCGAGCAATGTAAATCGATATTCCCGTAGCAAAAAATTAAAATTTTCTTGGAAAAATCTTTACCATTAAGGGGTTAATTGATATTTAAGTAGCATTTGATCGCTTTGAGGCGTTGAGTGATATAAGCTTAAACACCTACCCATATAGGATTTGTGCTTATTATATACAATATATATTTACACATATTATATATATATATATATATATATATATATATATATATATATATATATATATATATGACTTTATTAACCCTTTAATGCTATATTTAGTCCAAAAAATTAAAATATCTGCTTATTGAATGTCCATTCGCAGGCGAAGAAGACTATTTTTGAAATGCTACCACTGGAATGACTGGCTCGGTTAGCGATCAAGTTATTCCCGTGGTAAAGTTTCACATATAGTCTTCTCTGGGACATGCCTCACGGTGACTGTAGAGGTCACCAATTCTGCTGGTTTCGACATGAAAGGGTTAAGACACTGTGCGCTATGTACAGTGAATGATACTTTGCTGTTACATTTCACTATATGCTGATATTTTAATGATTTTTCATTATAACGTTAGACAACACAGACGATTAGTTAAATCATTAATATTTTGTTGCTTTTAGGACAAAAAACAATTATAATAAATAGATTAACCCTTTAATGTCCACGGCTCCATGCAGATCAAAACCAGCCCCTGAAGTTGTCTTGAGTAATGTCTATTTGCAAAGCAAGAGAATTTGGTTTTTTTAAATTTCCACTGGAATGACTGTCTCGATAATCGACCCAGTCATTCAAGTGGTAAATTTTCAAAAAATAGTCTAATCCTGCTCTGCAAATGGATATTTTCTGTGAAAAAATGGAAATTTTGACGAAATCTGACCAATAAAGGATTAAAAATTTAATATTAAATGTCCTGTTGAATATATAGAAACGTTGACAGAAACGCGATCATGTCAAACTGGCTTCAAAATAGTCAACACATTATCTGTATGTTTGTCTTGAAATTGAGATTCTGCCACTTAAAGGTTAAACAGATGCAAAACAAACTAAATTGAGCAGCGGATATAAGAAACTTATGGAATAGCATAGATTAACCTTACTGGTACCTCAGTCAGTGCGTGCATGGAAGTGTGTGTATAACACTTGGATTCCATACAGCGGCTTAGTTTCAATGGTAACTTGGATTTAGTTAAAATTATACATCACCCATAATGTAATAATCACCCACAACATAAGATTACGGTCCAGTAATGAAGCAATAGACTACATGACACATCATTTCTTACATACATGCCATCATTTGCAAGACACAAACATCAAGACTATGTTTGAAATGGCACTATTCATAAATGGCAGTTTCTGAAGACTCTGACTAACAAGGCGCCTCCTTAATTTATAAGAACCAATGGCATGATAGTATCTAGCACAATTAATATTTCTAAAGCACTGATTGGAGGGCTAAGATTTATTTCTGATTGGTAGTCAGGTCAAGGACTTATTTTATGCCCACTCTCTTGGCTTCTTAAGGATCTCAATTAGTTCTGCTTCCTTTGATTCAGGCGCTGGTTCATGGCAATATTCCCAACGCTGGAAAACAAGACAATGGAACAAATATTACACAAAATACTATTTATCTACAATAGAAATGTTATCACTCTCGCTGAAACCAATCTTTCTTGTTTTAAGTGCTAGTTGCAGAGAAAATAGAAACAACTAGAATTTTGCTTCATCACAGATGATGTACGCCACCCCCTACCACCAGCCCCCCCCCACCCCCCCACAACCAACGAACACATTTAGCCAAAGCTGTAGATATGGTGACAACAATATAGTAGATATTTATTGAATAGTGCCATCCATTGACTAAGATTGGTTACTGTATAGGAAAAACTCTTGACACTACAGATGAACCTTATATAATGTCAACAACGCTTCATTCTGATATATGTTCTTATGTGCCACGCCTGTAGCCTGGCTACGGTATACTAAAAACTCTTGAAACTACAGCCTGAACAGGAACTCATACTGTTCAGTGAACCATCAGAAGTTGGCCCTTCTGACCTACTTTTGAAATGTTACACACCTTTATCTTACAATGTATCCATAGACGGTTTGGAATTATCTATCATAAGGACAAAAAATCGGGGATGCAATAGGCAATAAATTAAATTTTGTTGTAATCTAATAAATTGGTTGCCATGTCAGTTAGACTTCATAGCAATGACACATTGCTTAAAACTACTTATACCAATTCTTTTTTTAGTAGATAAACAAAAACAGATTTATCATTTCAATTGGAGAGGAAATCAGCTCAATATCTTGAAAATAGACTACGATACTGTAAGCTATTGATGCCCAAACAAGCAGCCACTTCCTAATAAGGTGTTATCGCGCTAGGCAGTACATGAAATAGCTCTGTTGTTATGAATGTGAGATTTTGTGGATGAACAAAATCTCAGAGTGAGCTGTCAACAATATAAAAGGTAAAAAGAGATTTCTCTACATACTGCTTGCAATGGAAGTGACATAAGGATGCTTTCAACTCGTGCTCCAGGTGTGGCCAGACCAAACTTTGTACCGCGGTCATACACCAGATTAAACTCCGCATAATGACCTCTTCTAATTAGCTGCCATTCTCTGAAACACACAATAAACAATTAGTCAAATAATGATGATGACGACGACACTGCTAAAGTATGAGACACTCATACGCCACAGGCACTAAAGTAACAAGAATGAAAATCAGGCGTTATTGAACTCTATATCCCCCATCACTCGATGGATTAACTCTCTTATGCTCAAGATCTTTGAGGAAATTTGAAATTACTGCTTAGTGACTATACATTTGCAGGCCAAGAGAAGCATCTTTTTGAAAATTTACCACTGAAATGACTGGCTCAATTATCAATCCAGTCATTTCAGTAGTAAATTATCAAAAAAATAGTTTTCTCTTGAACTGCAATTTGGACATTTCTCAAGACCGCCGCAGAGGCCAGTTTGGACTGGCTTGACCATTAAATGACATAACCACGTGTCTAGCAGTGGAGTATCAAAGGGGAACATACAGGTCAAGTCTGGTTCCTTTCAGTAGAGCTTGAGTTATCATCTGTAAGTGCAACAGAGTTCCTTAATTGAGTCACCCGCAATTTTTGTCAAAATATTTAGCAGAACTTGACATTTTAAGCACAAAACCAATGGCGGGATCCGATCTGTCACTCAAGTATCTGACGTCCTAATCAAATATGTCACATGTTAGAAATATTACAATCAAAATGAAGTATAGTTGTACGAAAATTGAAAAATTCTTTTGATGAATTTACAATTCAATCAACCTTCTGTTGAATATTTTGAAACTAATTGGACTAGGAGCTGTTGCCGTCATAGGAAGTCAGATTAGTTTTGACAAAATTTTCAACTGTTTACATGTACAGTTACCTTGAAAGTCAGATTCTGGGAATTTCAGTTTGAATGCCTTAAATCAATTTCAATATACATAAACCATGGATGAAGCTGACCGCTGATCTTCATAGTCTTGTTCGGCCATGCAATATTAATATCCTTCCAAAGTTTGGTGAAGAAGTGGCCAGTAAGAATGCCATTTGCACACACAGATTGAAAAAGCAAATACTAATATATACATGTACTAGTACTACCAATATATTTAATTATGTAGCACATTTGAAAATTCAGGACATCATCTTGTCTACTTACCGGTCACTCCAAGCATACCCCCGTCGCATATGTTTTCTAACGATAGGTGAGTAAGCAGGAACGACGGAATCAGCACAAGACTGAAAACAAATACATAAATAACACATTTATTGTATGCATTCAAACTGTATCTTAATCTTTTGCGCTCAAAGAATTAGCCCTTAAATACTTAAATTTGTCCAAGAAAATGTCTATTTGAAGACCAAGAGACGATTTGTTCAAAATTTACCCCTGGAATGATGGGTTCAGTTATTTAGCCAGTCATTTAACCCTTTAATGGTCATACCGGCCAAACCCGGCTTCTGGGATGGTCTTGTGGAATGTGTCATTTACAGGCCAAGAGAATACAATTTTTGAAATTTTACCACTGGAATGACTGTCTCGATAACCGAGCCAGTCATTCCAGTGATAAATTTTCAAAAACTGTATTCTCTTGGCCTGTAAGTGGACATTCAATAAGCAGATATTAAGATTTTCTTGACCAAATTTGACCAGTAAAGGGTTAGGTGAAACATTTTTTAAAATCCCTTTGTTCTGCAAATGGCCCTTTCTCAAGACCAGCGTTAAAGGGTTACCATGACAACATGACCCAACAAGAATGCATCATTCCCCTTTGCTTCGATGGCAGGATCTAAAGTCTGCAAAGTTATGGGAAACAAGTTGTTCTGGTGACCTAGAAGGACTGTGTCCCACCCTTCATGGTATGACATCGGGCCAGGGATTTTATTGAGATTGGATAAGTCCTTGATAATTTAAATGCCTACCAAATAACGTTAACATTCTTCAATTCATATACAGAAATAAACTAAGTAAGGAAATCAACTTAGTCTTACGAAATTAACTAAGTTCAAAGGAATTCAAACCATGTAAAACATGATAATCATTTTTATTATGATGGAGACTGGATGCAATGATGTCATAGAACGAATCTGTAACGTTTGAATGAGATCGGATAAGCCCTTATTGAATTAAATGTCCACTGAAAAACTTTCTTACATACTTCCAATTCTTGATATAAATAAACTCCCAAGGCCACAAAAGTATGAAAAACAATTTGAAAATCAATTTCACTGTGATGGAGACTGGAGGCAATGATTGTATAAAAGAAATTTCTATATTTTATTGAAATTGGATACGCCCTTGATGATTACCATTATTATTCTAATTCTTGGTGCACATCAGACTCTGCATGACGGATGACATTTGAATCGCTATGTCAACCCATTCTCAGCTGCACCTAGAGCTTGACAAATATAATGTTATCAATATGGCCGCTGAATCAGTAGATTAGTACGCAGCTTTGAAAAGTGAATTTCCATGGGCTATTAACTAAGTCCATTAACCCCTACCACTGATGTTAAAATTATAAAATTTCAAATTCCATAAAACGATGAACTAGTGTTCATTTTTCAACAAATTTGGTGGAAGATGTTGGTGTCGTAGACACCAACATCATCCACCAAAATTGTTGACAAATGAACACCATTTTCTGTGCTATTGACGCCATAAAAGATATAAAATTGACATTAGTGTGCTATGGGTTAACCCTTTAACCCTCATATTCTTTCAAGAATGTCCATGGGCTATTGACTAAGTCCATTATCCCCTACCAATCTGATGTCAAAATGATAAATTTTCAAATTAAATTAAACATATTGTGTCAATTTTCCAACAAATTTGGTGGCCGATGTTGGTGTCGTAGACAGCAACACCGTCCACCAGTTGTTGAAGAATGAACAAATGTTTTTGTGCTATTAACACAGTAAAAGAAAGAATATTGACATCCGAGTGGCAACAGTTAAGTTTGGGACCAGTTTCTTTTGCTATTTTGGTGATGATCTTTTGAGAAATTGTACAAAATCAAAGCTAGCCACAGATAAAATCAACCAACTAGCTTCTCTATAACAAAATCAGAACACCCAATGGTTGCTTCATAAAGATTTAGTACAAATCAATAAAGTGCATTGAGAAAGAAAAAGTTGATGGACATCATATGTATGGACAATAGTATATATTCACCTAGTCGAGTGGGATAATAAATTATACCAGACAGAGAATAATTCAAATGAATATCTGAAAATGCATTACTTTAAACAAGAATGACAATCAGTGATTGTGAAATCTATGCCCATCTGCAGCAACACCAATTCATTAATTGCATCACCACAAACTTTGACCGTTGATGCCTAAAGCGAAAGGGTTCTTCGATCCAATGAGGGCAAACTCCCAACTCAGCGTGACGAAGCTTATGATAGAACAAGGCAGAACATGAGCTTTAGTCTGGAAACTTAACAGAATTTATTGCGTCAAGAAAACCTCGGCCTTGGATCTAGAAATCAAGAGGCTTCTTTAGACCCCAAAGGGTAACCTCCCACTCAAGGTAGCTGAAGATCCCTTGGTACAACTTGAGTTATCATCAGGAAATGCAACAAAACCTCCATAATTGGGTCATGATGACGTTGAGCTTGTGTGTCTTCTGTGAAAATCTGTTATCAACAGAATTTTATTGTATATATACTGGTAATTTAATCACAGTAAAGCTTCCATAAAACTGGGCCAAGGTTCCCTATTCACAAATCAAATTTTGCTATTCTTACCGTAACAAATTCAAAAAGATCCTCTTGATTTCTGTTTCCGGAGTCAAGATCATCAAAGAAAATACCACCAATACCTCGTGTTATGGCTGTACAAAAAACAACAAAGAATAAACATATAATTAGATGCTTGTATTACCTCAGAGTCGCAAAGACAGTAAGTATAATACAGTATATATTTAATGATGTTATGAGAATACAATCTCAAAATATATTTTCTGTATAAAGCCTACAATCGAAGCATACATTATATCATTATAACTCGTTGATCATTTATTGACCACATAATTTCTATCTAGCAGATGATATTTGACGTATTAACAGCAATAACAAGAACCACAATCATATATTGCCGAAATGTATGACCCGCTTTTCTTAATCAAGTCACCCTATAATACCCAAAGTCAAAACAGGTTTTCCAAGCCTGAAGGGGTGCGATGCATGCGAAGCTTGATAAAAAACTCTTCAGTAGAACCTTATTTATGATCAGGAAACACAACACAATTCCCTTAATTGAGTCAACATCACCGTAACCTTTTGATTACAAAATTAATAAGATCTTTCAGACATCCAAAATTCAATATCTTCGGTTCTTGCGGTTATGGTAATTCTATGCATGGTTCTACTGTCTGTTCCATAAAACCTTGTCTACCCCCTTTATTTTGGCTGCATGAGTACTAGTTCCCATGCTTTAAAACAGTTGCAAATGGCATCCGTGTTAAGGTCATCTGATCAGTGTGAACATCTCCAGCACTTGCAAAAATGTTAACAACTCAAAGTAAATGATCACAATAGTCTGGCTAGTCCAGAGAGGAAAGCCGCTTAATTCTTCAATGGTCAAGACAGCAAAAGACGGGGTCTGCAGTTGTCATGAGGTCATGTCCATGTGCAAGCCAAGTCAAGATTACTTTTAAAATTTTACCACTGAATTATTGGGTCAATAACCAAGCCAAGCATTTTATTGGTGAATTAAAAAAAAGATGGCTTGTCTTAGAATTCAAATGGACATTCATTAAGTATAAATTCTGACATTCTTAACCAAGCCTGAACATTGACCATTTAATGGATAAATTTGGTCAAGATATATTTTCTCATTAAAAGATGTCCAATTGAAGATGGCTGTTTTTGAAAACTTACCACTGGAATGACTGGCTCAATTATCGAGCCAGTCATTCCAGTGATAAAAAAAAAAAATGCCACTGCAGAAGCCGGTTATAGCCGGCTTGACCATTAAGGCTCAAAACAAGGCTGTGTAAAATATCAATTTAAAAAAATCAAAATGCTACCTGGTGGTATCTATTTATGGAGCGGAGGTTGTTTTTAGCTTATGTCATACCTCTGTGTTTGATGTAGAAGTATTCATCGCACCATTTCTTAAATTTAGGATAATATCCAGGATCATGTTTATCACATGCGACTTTCAATGTCTTATGGAAATGGCTAGCATCCTGTAATGAGAGAAACGAAGCTCATATTAGGACAAAAGATTACAATACAATAATCTGCACTTAATCTTTACACGGACTCACAGTCTCCTCCTGTTAGAGTCTGCAAATGCCCGGGTATGTCTGTGGCTAGCTGAATTATTTTATGACAATGGAATTCCTTACCATGATGTGACTATTATTATGATGTCACATTATTTCTTTACTGTTATCATGTGACATAGCCTCAATTATTTGACATCAAATAGTCGGTGGTTAACCCTGTAACCATCGAATTTGTAAAAAAAAGTCAATTTTCTCAGAGAAAATTTCCTTTTGCAGACTAAGACTTTTTTGGGAAAATTTACCACTTGAATGACTGGTGTGAAATTTTCAAAAATACTGTTCTCTTGGTCTGCAAATGGATGTTTCTCAAGACCACTGCAAAAGCCCTTTTTGGCTGCTATGATTGTTAAAGGGTTTTAGTCCCACCAAGGCTGATATCTGAAGTGGCATCTGCACACGAGCATAAGCCTGCAATTAAATGCTTAAATTCAAGTGAGGTGAACATGATTTATCATTTACGATTTAATAAAAGTTCTGTTGAGCACTTTGAAACTAATTTGACTTGGAGTTGCTTGCCTAAGAATTGGTAAGAGGGTCTTGTCAAATCAGTGCCTTGAAAATAAGATTCAAGGTTCAGGAGGTTAACCCTTTAAGCCTTACCACTCTGGTGTCAAATATTTTAATTTCCAAATAAAATAAGATTTTTCAATAAATTTGGTGGGAGATGGTGCTGTCATAGACAGCAACATCTTCCAGCAAAATAGTTGAAAAATGTTCACCAGTTTCTTTGATATTGACACAATAAAAGATCGAATATTGACATCACAGTGGTTAACATTCAAGCAGCCAAGATGGCTTCTTAGTCTTAAAATATGTCAATAACCGAGCCGAGCCAGTCATTGCAGGATACATTTTCAAAAATAATCTCTTGGTCTGTAAATGGACTTTTTCTATGAGAAAATCTAAAATATTTGAATAAATTTGAAGGTTAAAGATAGGCAGTTCACCAGCTTAACAAAACCAGCATATGTTTTTAACGTCTTAAGATCACCTGTCTAAAACATCTTTTGGCCCCAAAAGCCATATCCTATACCATGTCTCATGTTTTATACGACCAGTGTCTATAGTGTAGCATACTGTAGTTATTTAACCATGTAGGCCTCAAAGAAAATGTTCATTTGCAGACCAGGAGACTATTTTTGAAATTTACTATTGGAATGACTGGCTCGGTTATCAAGTGGTAAATTTTCAGAATTAGTCTTCTCATGGTCTGCAAATGGACATTATCAAAAGAGCACTGTAGAAGCTGTTTTGGCCAGCTTGAGTGTTAATGAAGACAGTATTAAAGTACAGTATTCGTATGGAAAGTTAATTTAGAAAATTTACGTACAGCTTTATCAAGGAAGTATGGCGTGAGGTCAGCACCACCACCAAACCATGAATGTTTGTTTCCATTAGTGTCTTCCACTTCAAAATAGCGGTAGTTAAAATGCATTGTTGGTACATTAGGATTACGCTGAAATAAAAATAAATGCCACAATTTTATATTTATGTAAATCAAGTTTACAACCTTTCTCAGATAATGCTGGCTATCTGGCTAAGTAAGCAACCTGAGTAAGACAAATTCAAAATTCAGAGCTAAATGTTAAATATTAGCTGCTGTATCTAATTGTTATTCTAGCTTGCAGCATATATACAAAAATACACTAATTTTGACAAAACTTGATGCTTTGAAGAAAGCTTTTTAAAGCATTTTACGGATGCTATGATGAGTATATATTTATAACAATAAGTCACAGAATACAGGAGAGACATTCACAGATTCAGGGGGAATATACTTAGTGTTCTCTCTCCATATGACTTCACTTATTTTAAAAAGATGATACAATATAGTTTTTGTTAAGTAATGATAGAAAAATACCTGAAATTTTTCAAACGTAGTTTCCTAGCTAAAAACTGAACTATTAAATCTGTATTAAGCATCATGTCACTTCCTACTTACAGGGTGAATTACCGAACTGATTCCAGTAGCAAAGAATTTCATCTCTCCCTCCATTTTCTTTCCCCTGAACAGAAATATATATATATATAATTATATCATTAACACGCATGTCGGCCAAAAATGGCTTCTGCACTGGTTTTGAGAAATGTCTATTTGCAGGCCAAGAAGTTTATTTTTGACAATTTTCCAACGGAATGACTGGCTCGATAACCGAGCCAGTCATTCCAGTGAGAAATTGTCAAAAATAAACTTCTCTTGGTAGGCAAATAGAAATTTTCAATGAGAAAATTGAAATAATTATGAGTAATACATACATAACTATGAGGACAGAAATTAATTTATCTTATTTATTTCCTAATATATATTAGAATGGTACACGTAATGCCCCGACTAGTAAAAGAACATGTGCGTGCGTGCGTTTCTGTGCGTGCATGCGTGTGTGCGTGCGTGCGTGCGTGCGTGCGTGCGTGTGCATTCAGGTCTACCTTGTTTATACCATTGCAACTAATCCATGAATCCAATTTTGTGCTACGTTCTGATCAGTTCTTAACTCTATAGTTGTAAAATTTAGTCGAGAAACTGTAAATATTTTCGTAATGAATTCCCATTCACCGGCCAAGAGAAGAGTATTTTTTAAAACTTTACCACTGGAATGACTGAGCACCAGAACAATTGACCAATCACCTGTGCCCGCTTGCTCACTCACGCATGCTCACATATGCTTACATGCATAAAACACATCAATGATGTCAGATAACATTACTAGCTTCATAAGCTACATTATATTTCTATTATATTCGTCTCACCTGGCTCTCATCTGTTCTGCCGCACTCTCAGGTAAGTTACCATATACTACTGAGATATTGACACCAGCTTTCTCAAACACCTGTCCATCTTGTATAACGCATGTTATGCCACCACCACCCTGAAAACATTAATGCACAAAAGATCAAGAAATGCTACAATTTAGTCACCCTGCACGGAGCCACAGTCACTGTATATATTTATTGAATAATATTTAGTCTTCGTAGAAGACCTCATTAAACAGATACAATGCAAAATAATTGCATCAAAGATGCTATGATATATTTGAACAATTTCAATACAACAGATTAGGTGCAGTAAATCTTTTACAATGTACAACATATTCTGTTGAATCCTTTGAAATTAATTTAACTGGATGCAGTTGCTGCCAACTACAGCAATTTAGTCACGTAAAATTAATTTCAAAATATTCAACAACTTATCTGTATAGTTGAGTTAAGACTAAGATATTGGATTTGAAGGTTTAACAAGTTCAGGTTATCAACTGCAAATGAAAGTGTGCTGACAGTATCACTATGGGTTTGTGGTTCATATCTATATTCTGTGCGCAGACTACTGGATAGATAGAAATGTAATCATGGCAGCAGAGACTAACTATTACCACCAGCATAAACCTCAACTATTACCAGCAACATAGACTTCAACGTTGTATTCCCACCAATTCAATACCAGCTATGATAATAAATGGCATGTGCTGGTAACAATGTTATTCTATGCTCAATCTCAGGCCCAGACAACATCAGGTTCAGATCACACCTGGTCCAGGCAATGTCAGATCCAGCTGACGTCAGGTCCAGGTGATGTCAGGTCAAGATGACCAAGACAACATCAGGCCCAGATGACATCAGGTCCAGAAAACATCGGATCAAGACAACGTCGAGTCGAGATGACATACTGTCCAGATGACATCAGGTCAAGATGACATCAGGTCCAGTGACATTAGTATGGCCAGACAATGTCAGGTCAGGACTCACCTTTGAATTCTTTTGTTATTATTACACACACCAAAAGCCGGCATGTGTATCACGGTCAGTGCAATCTGTTTGTCCGTCAGTTTGTTTACAGAATATCTGCTGAATGTAATAAAGTAGGATCACCAGATTTGGCACATTCAATCACACAGGGGCGGGTTAGACGTATTTGGAGCTGCATGACAGAGTGTCAAATATCTAGCTCACAGGGTCACCAAGTGCATATTTTGACATGACTGTTGAATACAGGAAGGTAGAATTACCAGATTGTGTACACTCATTCTTACTGCAGCTGGTTAGGATTGATTTGAGTTTCAAGTCAAAAGGTTAACTATCAAGGTCACAGGGTTACTAAGTGGATACATGAAAACATCTTTGGCAATAACTATAATAACTATGGAACACAGGAAAGTAGTCACCGCTCACAAGACTTGTCACACAATTCATATTGAGATTTATTACGATTGCTTTGATGCTAAGTTTAAAGTATCAAATATCTAGGTGTACCGAACATACCTCCGGCCTTGTCCATCGGTCAACAATGAAGTCTTTCCCTCCGTCCATCAACTCAAGCTCCTGTAGCGAGTTTACAACATCTGCCTGTATACGCATTATCATCACCTCCATACGATTCTTCATTGCATGCGACTCCTGCAACGAGACACTTCCAAATTTTATGAAATTCTCAGTTGATAAGTTTAATCAATAAGATTCACCAATGCCATCCATAAAGATGCAGGGGTGGCGACAAGCTAATAGCAAGATTGAATTCTGCATTCCCTATTACAAGTATTTTAACAACTGAATTTCAATCAAAATAAGAGGTTGCTATCTTCATAATACAACGTAACTGAAAGTATATAGTCAAGAGGAAAATCGAAATATGTTAAATATTACACAAACATCTTAGAATATGTGGTAACCATTTAATGGTCAAGCTGAGTAGAAATGGAACCTATAGTAGTCTTGAGAAATGTCCATTTGCTGACCAAGGTGACTATTTCAGAAAATCTCCCACTGAAATGCCTGGCTCAATAATGGAGTGGTAAACTTTCCAAAGCTGTTCTCCTGGACTACAGATGAACATTCACTAAGCAAAATCCATTAAAGGGCTACACGCACGCACGCATAGCAAGTACAAAACATCCAGGTAGCAGTGTAGGTGCATTAACATGCTATGCTCACCTGCAGGACTTTAATATCTGTGATGGAGTCAGCCAGCCATTTCATACGATCAGCATCTGGGTTCTTTAATGCAGCAGCCATATAAGCCTATAAATATAGCAATTAATAAATTCCATTATTACAGTTAATCGTGAAAATTGGCGTCCGGTATAGTTCTACATCAGGTATGGATTTTGTTGAATTCCACTTCATAAAATGCTTAGACATCAGTGATAAACATCTCAAGTGCCAAATTTAAAAAATGACTTCTCTGGGTTTGAAAATGGAGATTCACTCAACAAAAGCTTTCATTTTCTTGACAATTCTTGAATGTAGTCGTTAAAAAACCCCATATGATGTGGTTTAAGTTAGGAATAGGCAGAGAGTTTATGCTTTTTCTTCTCACATGACGTAAAATTTCCTGTCAAAACAAAGCATAATAGAGTGATCTATTTCCCAGCTAAGCGCTGTCCACTTTTTCTGTGTGCTGGAATCGATTTGAAACTTGACTTTGGAGAATTTAAATTTCAGGGTAACTATACAGGTAAACTATTAAATGTTTTATAAGATGTAAATTCACCCAAGACATAGAATTTGTACACATTAGTGGCAGACATTTGGATTTTGCTTTGGGAGATGTTTATTATGGAATGGTTGTGTAGCATTGATGTGAATGGACATTTCCAGTTTTAGCTATGCCCCGCCCATCTCTATCTAGGCTCTACCCACACATCGCTCATGTTGGGATCGATCGATCGATCGATCTCTGAATTCCATGACTATCAATTTCCAGAAAACTATGCAGGTAAGCTGTTGAATATCTTGAAACTATGCCAGCAACAACGACCAGTCAAATTAGTTTCAAAATATTCAACAGCATGTTTATTAAATAGCAAAGACATACAATCCGTACAATGTGTGGGAGTATTAAGCGCTAGAGACACACTATTTCGAATCATTCATTATGTCGTCAGCCTACACGTCACGTAGTTGATTATGACGTCCTATGATTGAGCGAGGAAATGGATTCATGAATAGGATAACATGTCATAATTAAGTGTAAATTAAAGTGCGGTATAGTAGGTTTGTTACAGCAACTTTTGACAGACTGTAACACCCTTACAATTTGCATTTAATTGCAGGAAAAACGTTAACAGTTAATGTTGAATCTTAATGTATGAACACCATAGACCTAATTTGAAGTGGCATGAGACTATTGAGATAATTATGTGTGCGTGCGTGTATGCATGCGCGTGCGTGCGTGGTTATTTGTGTGGCTGTCTGTGTGTGCATGAGATAACCCAGGTTCTACTGAAGGGATCTTCACCAGCCTTTGGTGGGAAGTTGGGCTTGCAGGTCCCAAAGAAATGTATCTATTTTGTGGTTACAAGTTCAAAGGTCAACATCATTGAGAAGGTAAAGATCTGTTTGGCGTGATAACTCAAGTTTTACCATAAAGGATCATGCGCAAACTTGAGTAGCTGGATGCTATTAGAGTCCGGAAGAACTGTATTGAAGCTAACCTCAAAAGGTCAAAGGTCACATCAAGTAAAAACATGGGATGATGAGACTCAGAATGCTCCCGATTGCTTGATAAATACTATATCACGGTCAATCAGCTTTTGTTCAAGAGAAAAAATCCATTTTACATCATTCTCAAATTGTTGGCTGCTGAAATATCATTTGGACCACTATATCAAGCCATATCCTGCGCCTTGTGTAGGATATGACCATAAACTGGAGCCACCATAATGCAAGCTGACATTAAATTAATTGGCCTAATTAACGTACCATATTATGTACAGCGTGACAAGCTGTCACTGCGACAGCTGCTGTTCCAGCTAATAACAATTTACTGAAATAGATAAACAAAAAATCCCAATAAGCACAGATAGCAAATTATTCTGATAATGACCGTACCAGTCCCACTTATTTTTACAAAGCAAATGTCATACGTGTGTTAGTGTGTTATCTAAATATTTAAAGTGGATTTAACCGTTTCATCACTAAAATCTCCATTTCTAGGTAACCTCCCAAGGTATTGTATATTTTGAAAATAATTTGACTTGCAGCAGTTGTTGGCTACGACAGCAACCAATGCAATGGAGGGAACAATTTATAGCGATGCCCCGTCCATTTCCAGCCAAGCTCTGCTCACTTCTTGCGCCTGTTGGAATCGATTTGAAACTCTTAAACCTGAACTCCTAGAATCTAAATTTCAAAGTTATCATACAGGTAAGCTGTAGAAGATATTGAAACTAATCAGTCAAATTGGTTTCAAAATATTCAACAGAATGTTTATTAAATTCATCCGACATACATATTCGTACACGAATGAGACTTTTCAAGTCCCTGACTATCAATTTTCAGAAAACTATACAGGCGTAAGCTGTTCAAGATTTTGAAACCAATTTGACTTGGTGCTGTTGCTGCCTATGGCAGCAACAGCGCCCAGTCAAACTAGATTCAAAATTTTCAACAGAATGTTTATTAAATGGTAGACACAATTGGTACGTGTCAGACTATTAAGCATTAGACGGACTGAATCATGCCTTTCAGCGATAATTAATTATGACATCATCCTCCACGTCACTTAGTTGATTATGATGTCAGATGATGGATGGATAAACTGGAAAGGTCCATTAATTATGATGTCAGATAATTGAGTAACAGATCAGGTCATCATCCCTCTATTCATTTGCCTTCCTATCCGGATGAAGTAGTGGGTAGACAATATCTGACTGCATGAACCATTATTCTGCTGAATTGGCCTTTCAATAGAGGGACCCATTTCTAGCTATGATCCGCCGCCCATTTCTAGCTAAGCTCTGCCCACATTTTTCTACGTGTTTGAATCAATTTATGAAGTTTGAATCCTGAATTCCCAGAATCCTAATTTCGAGGTAACTATACAAGGAAGCTATTGAACAATTAGATAGCAGCAACAGCACTGAGTCAAATTAGTCTCAAGATATTCAACAGAATGTTGATTAAATAGTAAACACGGACTATTAAAGATTAATGACAGGACTAAACATGTCATTCATTACGCATTTTGATTGCGATGCTAGCTTACAAGTGACGCAATGGATTATTATGTCATATACTTGAATGACAGATCAGATCTATACATTGAGTTACAGAAAGCTGTCTATGAGAGCAATAGCTTTAAATAACTTTTTTTTTTGTGGTCAAAATCAACACCAACTTACTTCGACATTTTTATGCGTGCACCCTTGCATAACAATGGTTTAGAACTCGCCCTGTAAGGTATAAAGGGTCCTGATACATACATTTTATGTGAGCCTTCTGAAGGTCAATATATAGATCATTATATAGAACTGATTCAGCTATATAGGTAATACAATCACATTATATTCAAACATAAGTTATCTCCCTTCTAAATATAGAACTAAGGCAGTATCTGGGCATTATAAAACTCACGTACTGGTAGTGTCACTGAACTTAGTAAGCATATTACCCCCAAAATTACACATTATTAGGTTTCTTACCCATGTCTCCTGACAACTGAGTTCTGAGTAGCCTTGTAGGCAGCCACAGTACCCAGACGACGACACGTCTGAGCGCACTGTGATAACATTCGTCCAGCTGGCATCTTGCGCTTTTCTAAAAATATTTCAAAGTTATAAGAATTAAGAATTAAAATTAAGATAAGAACATTCAATAACTTATTTCAACGAAAAATATCTCCTTCCACAACCAAAGTCCGAGTACAAAGAGTTCAGATTATAGTTTATAACCTTTACCTAACTATTAGACTATTTGACAACATGCAGTGTGGTAACCCTTTTCACCACACATACCTAATGACACACATACACAAAAACATAGCCAGAAACAGGCTCATTTACTTGAAACCAATCTGGCTGAAAGTCATTGCTGCTGAAATTTGATTCAAAATATTCATCAGCTTTGATACTTTTCATGATTAAAATATGTTTCTGAGGACATCGGAATTAAGTATAACAGTACCTATGAAGTACCCGCTGGAATACCTTGTATAACAAGGACTTGTATTCAGTTTGGAAGCAATGTTTCTGTAAGCTGTTGCTGCCTATAACAGCAGCATCTTTCAGCAAGAATGTTTCCAAAATGTTCATAAGTCTTTCCCCTACAAATTCTGTAACAATTAGCTTTTGGACATCAGTGTGAGACGGGTTAAGGTGAAATAGCACATTTCATGTAGGCCTATTTAGTTTGAATGCTAAGCCCACTGAGAGGATATATAGTGTTCCTACAATAGTCAATGCTTAACCCTTTAACGCTTATATCAGCCAAAAATGACTTCTGCAGTGGTCTTGAGAAATGTATATTTGCAGATCAAGAGAAAACTATTTTTGAAAATTTACCGCCGGAATGACTGGCTCGATAACCGAATCATTCATTCCACTGGTAGATTTTCAAAACTAGTCTCATGGTCTGCAAAGGAACGTTTCGTATGAGAACATTGAAATTTTCTTGAACAAATTTGATGGTTATACGATCAACCATTTAACACTCAAATTGTTCATGAAGATTGCAAATTCTCTCATAGAAAATGTCCATTTATAGAACAAGACTATTTTTTTGAAAATTTATCACTGGAATGACTGGCTCGGGTATCGAGCCAGTCATTCCAGTGTTAAATTTTCAAAAATAGTCTTCTCTTGGTCTCCAAATGGATATTTCTCAAAACAACGGGAGCAGCATTTTTTTGACAACTTGAGTGCAAAAGGGTTACTAAATATAATCTTCTTCAATGGCCACCCCTATTATGCTATCACATGGCTCACTGAAGATGTACTATGTTAGACAGACATATGGCATAATTAATCTTTACACTGACAAAATTGGTAAGCAATAAAGATGCTAACCATAGATCAAACTCTATTAATGCCAAGGTCATAAGGCTTGTACATAGAAGTTGTGTGAAACTCCACCCCAACACCACCAGGTTAATAGAAGACACAACTTATAATTATATGTGTTCAATCACATTGAAGCGATTAAACTTTGACTTGAGATATATTCAAATAGTTGCGTGTCAAAATTCGCAATCTTGACAAACATTTATCTCAGCATGCATGCTAAAATGGTGATAGATATTTGAACATGTTGGTGTCGGTGAATGCTTGAGCATTCATGTGTTATCTAATTCAACACTTGAGAAAATTTAAATATTCTCATAGTAAATGGCTTCCGCATTGTCTAAAATGTCCATTTACAGGTCAAGAACACTATTTTTGAAAACTTACGACTGTCATAACTACAGTAGACAGACCCTATCACAAGCAGTTATGACAGTCATCCCAGTCATAAATTTTCAACCAAAAATGTGGTTGCAATGCAACCATGAAGCTCGACTTTAATCATAAAATAAATATAGACGGTATAAGTTACATTATCAACACGAGTCCCAAAGGGGCTGTAATCCATTTGCAATTAAATACCGGTAGACATGGATAATTTTTTTTAAATCAACGATGGCCACCAAAGAATTTGACCAATCAAAATTCTTGTTTGATATGTTGAAACCTACTGTGATAGGCTCATTCCACTTAAGCTTCCTTGAAATGGGCCACTAATTAAGGAGTCACAGTGGTTTCAGAAAATTAAAAAAACCTCAAATGGCCACCTAAAAAATGGACCAACCAAAATTCTGAATAGTAGTTCTAAAGCTTACCAATAGAGACTCCTTCCAGCCAAATTTTGATAAAAAAAATCCAACAAACGGTTATGGAGGAGATGCATTTTGACAATTTCCGGTGAATTTTTCATAAAATCGGATTTTCGCCAAAAAAAGTTGAGCTAAATGGAAATTGGGCAACGCCACCTCCGGACAACGTGCAGGGTATCGCAATAGCTCATTTTACTTTGTAACGTTGAGCTAAAATTCGTCTTCTCTTGACCTGTAAATGGAACTTTAACCCTTACCACTCTGACATCAAAATTTTAATTTTCAAATTAAATTAAAACATGCCACCAAAATTGTTGAAAAATGTACACCAGTTTCTTTGCTATTGACGTAGTAAAAGATAAAATATTGACATCAGTGTGATAAGCAGGAGTCAAAATGTTTGAAAATTTGAAGTTATCCATGGCAATGATCTCACATTTAATGAGGCCATCCAAACTGAACTGAGGTCATCCTTTTATAATAAGCAATGGAAATTTCCAGGATTTGAATTCATCCATGGATGACCTCACCTAAAATTGAGGTCATCCATAGCAATTTGGTCTTAAAAACGAGTGGAAGAGAGAACATTTTGACCCCTGGTGATAATGGTTAATATTCAAATGTAATGGAGGGATCCGATCTTTCACTCAAGCATCTGACATCATAATCAAATACATCACGTGTTAGCTGACATCATAATAAAAGTGATATAGCTCTGTCACAAAAATTAGTCTGTTGCTAAAGTGTACAATTTGCATGGCTTTGATAAATTTTTAATTTAATAAACATACTGTTGAATATTTTGAAACTAATTTGACTAAGAGGTGTTGCTGCCATACAGAAAGAACTCCCAGTCACAGTAATTTCAAAATATTCAAGTTTGTACCTGTATAGTTATCAGTTTCAAATTGATTCAAACACGCGCAAAAAGTGGGCAAAGCTTCAAGCATGTAATGAGCGAGGGTATAACTAAAACTGAATCCCTGTAAACAGTGTATTACGGAGTGGTTTATAAATCTACATTTCTTACCATTGACCCTATGAGATTCGGGATGAAGTGATGATGTCAATGCTGGCGGACATGCGCAAGCAACTCTGCACAGACTTGCATCACATGAATGTAGCAAAGGTCGAACAATACAGTGACTCATTGTGTAAATGTTTAAAATTACAAAAATACTTACAAAAATCTGTTAATATTGTTAAACTGCAAATTTGAAATTTTTAGTTAAGAGCTTTATAGAACTGTTTTACTTGACCAATACTTTTTGTTAAGAGTTCGACTTGCACCACCAGGCAGTGGAATAACAGAACAGCTTTTGATCATAACTCAAATGCCCAAGACTATCACGATTGCTTTGTGAAATACACCTGCAATTTGGTTTACAGGTATCTCATTAAACATACAAGACTAGTATTCAACTGCCGACGGATAAGACCTGCATCCTTTTATAACTGGAGAAATGTGAGGACAATGATCTGACGATTGACCTGGTTGATTACTGACCGATTATTTGTTGATGGGATAGCATCTGATTTTTGCAAAACAATATTGACACAGTTTGTCTACACAATCCAGATCCAGACCGGTTAGAATTTGGCACAAAATCATTTAAAGGCACAACGCATGTAATTAATAGACAACTAACGGCTAAAATAATATATCTCAGTGGCAAGTCTTAAATACAAAACCCTGAAAGCAGAGAAATCATTTTAAAGATTCAAACTAACAGACTACATCTTGGCATTGGACCGAACACATATGCAAAGCTTTTTTAAAACTCAAACAGACCGATGTCAAGAAATATGTACCAACCTAATACTACAAACAAACACTGTAGCTCAATGGGTTCTATGCTACACAATCAATTGCTAGCATGCATTACAATGGGAAGAGGCCATTTCTAGCGATGCTCCGCCCATTTCTAGCAAAGCTCGGCCATTCATTTTGCGCGTATTGCAGCACTGGAAATTCGCCACAGCAATCAGCAGTCGTGGCAAACTTAATTTGCCATAGCAAATATTTGCCATGGAAGAAAATTGCAGGCCTGCCTACTTCAATGTGTTTTTATCATAGATACAAGGTTTCAATCATGATGTCATATTAAAGCAAGCTGCTACAATTCAACAAAAGTAGAACAATGATTATAACTGATAAAATTTTGAGAAGAAAATGCTGTAGTGGTGAACCAGTTCTGCCACAGTATTTGTGCCATAGCAAAATTGTCTGAATTTCAAGGACTGGTGAGAGGATCGATTTATATACTTTGAACCAGGAATTCCCAGAATCTGTTAAATATTTTGAAACTAATTTAACTGGCTGCGGTTGCTGCCTATGGAGCTCAGTGACATTACTTTCAAAATATTCAAAAGAATATTTATTAAATAGTAAATCCATCAAAGACCGATTACTGAGAATTTGTTGATGGGATTAGCATCTGATTTTGGACATTCGTACACTTGACAGACTATTCAATGATCATGACGGAACTAGATAAATCACTATGTATTGTGACGTCAGCTTACATGTGACAAATTTGATTATGATGTTAAACACTTGAGTGACAGATCATATCCCTCCACACACCTTTACATGTGACACGTGCCTTGAAACATTTAATGAGGGGCCTGTATCGCTCACCTGCAAAATCAGTATTTGAACCAGAACCAGAAATATTGTTGCAATGCACCCATGGAGCTCCGCTGTTTAATATAATGGATGAATCCAATCTGTCACTCAAGTATATGACGTCATAATGAATTACATTACATGTAGGCTGATGTCACAAGCAAAATGCACAATGAGTGACATCTTTTAAAAGTCTGTTAAACATACGAATTGTATGTCTTTACTACTTAATAACCATTCTGTTGAAGATTTTGAAACCAATTTGACTGACGCTGTTGCTGCCTAGCACCCGGTCAAATTAGTTTCAACACTTTCAACTGCTTACCAGCACAGTACTCTGAAATTGAGCTTCAGGGCATTCAGGGTTCGATCGATCCCAACAAGGGCAAAGCGTGGGCGAAGCTTAGCTAGGAATGGGCGGGGCATGGCTAACAGTGGGATTCATTCTTTCTACGTATGACCATTACTTACAGAAGGATAATAATTAATCGGTGATTGCATCGCAGATTATTCAAATAACTCAGGATCTTTCTTCTTTCTTTCTTCTTTCTTATTCTTCGTCAAAAACCTTGCACCGCATCTCCTCCTACAGTTTTCATCCGTTCAACTCCAAACCTGGTTAACTACTGCTACCCAATCTGGTGTGCTTGTGCTTTTATTTGGATCTTCCCAAGGGGTTTCGAGCTACCGACTGCTCCGTGGCCAAAAAAGTCCCATAGGAAATGTTTGGGGAATTTTCAGGATGGATCTTTGAATTGCGACTACATCTAGAGTTTTGATAGGATAACTACCATATTTGATTAGGATATTACCATTGGGGATGTTTTATTGAAATTTTATTTTCAAAATGGCCGCCAGGTGATAAAAAACATCAGTTTTCATTTTTGGCAGAAATGAACTCAGGATGGAAAATGGTGAAAATGTTTTTTCCAAAACGGCCGCCAAAAGTTCATTTTGCTCTGGTTGACTTGAAATTTTGTTGGCCCTACAGAGACTTGATTTCATATCCATTCTGAAGAGGCTCAATCCAACAGTTTTCTAGAAATCAGGTTTTTAGGGTATATTTCGATTATCTTCAAACCTGGTCAGATTCTAGAACATTGAGAGATCTAAATAATTTCCAATGAAAATTTTATTATGTCCCTTGGGGTCAAGGTCAGTCATGGGTCAAAATTTCCAATTTTCATGTTTTGCATTAGTATCCTCCCTTTCATCATACAACTTCAAAGAGCACGTTATTTTATCCTTTAGGGGGTCACGGTGACCTTTTCGTAGTCAACACTATCAGGTTTCAGGAAATCGACTTTTCCATGCTCAACGTAAACCTATGGGAATGTCAACTATGGATCTTTGAACTGCAACTACACATAGACTTTTTATCGGATCAGCACCAGACATGTTCAATGGTTATATAAGAGGCCTTATACTATTCCTTAATGGCCAGACATTGCAGATTTACAGTTACTTCAGTAAGTGTCTTCTAGTTACTTTTAACATTAATTATACTGATGCACCATTAGCATACGTGTGTGTATTGCATTTAACTGGTATCATGGTGGGTGAAATAAGGCGTCAGTAGAAGTTGACTTAACTCTTTAACACTTATATCAGCCAAAAACAGCTTCTACAGTCGTCTTGAGAAATGTCAATTTGTAAACCAAGAGACAACTATTTATTTAATTTACCACTGGAATGACTGACTCGCTAATTTGCAAATTGACATTTTCTTTGAAATTTTTTTAATTTTCTTGAACAAATTCACGGCTTAAAGGGTTAAATGGCTATTGAAAAGTGATGGACTTGATTCAGCAGAGCAAGGGTAAATAAAACTAGAATGTGAAGTTGATGACACACCATCACAAATCCCCACGCTTCTCGCCAAATTTGTCTTCCTCTCCCCCGCCCTAGCCCACACCCACCCTGGGGGTGGAGCATAAAGTAAATGCCGTCTTGCGATCCACACAATGACATTGGTAACTAACTCACATAACAATTTTGATTGAATTCCACCAAATGGTTTTGGAGGAGATATTCGGATGGACAGATGGATGGAGGGGATTGCAATACCCCTCCATTTCTTTTAAACGTCTGGGGATAAATATGGCTGAAATTTTAGACAGAGTCAGATTGCAAGCCATTAAATCCAGTCTTAGCTTAGTGCAGGTAGTGCAGCTAGCATGCATGATTCACAATCTGGAGGGAAATTTGTACTCATTTAACCTTTTAACACTCATACCTGCCAAAAATGGCTTCTGCAGTGCTCTTCAGAAATGTCCATTGTCAGACCAAGAAGACAATTTTTGAAAATTTACCTCTGGAATGACTGGCTCGATAACTGAGCCAGTCATTCCGTGTAAAATTTAAAAAATAGTCTTCTCTTCGTCTGCAAATGGATATTTTCTATGAGAAAATTGAAATTTTCTTGAACAAATTTGAGGGTTAAACCGTTAAGATAACACAATTAATTGTTATACAAGAAAGATTTTGCAATGCCACCTCCCACCACCACTACTATCACCACCACCCACCCACCACTACTATCACCATGACTCCCACCCCCACCACTACTATCACCACCACCCACCCACCACTACTACTATCACCACCACGACTCCCACCACCACACACCCACCACTACTATCACCACCACCACCACGACTCCCACGACCACCCACCCACCACTACTATCACCACCACCCACCCACCACTACTATCACCACCACACACCCACCACTACTATCACCACCACACACCCACCACTACTATCACCACCACCCACCCACCACTACTATCACCACCACACACCCACCACTACTATCACCACCACCACCACAACTCCCACCACCACCCACCCACCACTACTACTATCACCACCATGAACACCATTACCATCACCGCTATCACCACCACCCACCTACCCACCACTACTATCACCACCACCCACCACTACTATCACCACCACCACCACGACTCCCACCACCCACCCACCACTACTACTATCACCACCATGAACACCATTACCATCACCGCTATCACCACCACCCACCCACCACTACTACTATCACCACCATGAACACCATTACCATCACCGCTATCACCACCACCCACCCACCACTACTATCACCACCACTGCTACTACCACCACCACAACTACCACCTCGACCACTGTTACTGCTACCACCACCACCGCTACCACCACCACCTCCGCTACCATAGCCACTCAAGCAAAATGAGGTTAGGTATTTAATCAGGACATGTTTACCAATATGTGCAGTCTTTAATAGGTTACATGTCATGATGAATTTCGCGAAACTTTGTTCCCAACTGAGATAAATAGATAATTTGTTACCTATTTGAACTTAAAGCCATTGCTATCTAAGTCAACTATGACTTTCAATAACAAAAGATACACTTTATTTTACCTGGTGCACATAACAAATATAATTGAGCAAATAGGATGAAATACATACACTAACATAACTGGTCAAAATCAAATACATATGATTGTTGATTATCGGAGGTACAGTAACCGAATTCCTAGTTCAGTTTTCATCGGCCAAAAACTGGAATTATCCGGCTTTTTATTGCAAATATTGCTGAATCAAATCAGATATATGTCTGCTCCATATAGAAGATAGTTTCTGTCCTATTAATACGAATTATTACATGACTTGTTAGCGAACAAAGTCACGCATTGCTCCGCCATAGAAATCGAAGTATGTCACGAGTGTATAAATTTAATAAACATTCTGTTAATATTTTGAAACTAATTTGATATGGCCAGCAACAGGCCCTAGTTAAATTGAGTTTCAAAATCTTCAAAAGCTTACCTCTATAGTTAGTTAGCTGGAAATTTATAAATTTTAGATTCTGTGAATTCAGGTTTCAAAGTTTCAAATCGATTCCAAAACTCATAAAAAGTAGGTTACGCTTTAGCGGGGCATAGCTAGAAAGTTATCAGTCTATTAATCGAGGGTTTGAACTTCAGTAATGGTCGCAGTAAAACCGTACTAGTTCAAATACTTGCTTAACCCTTTCATGACGAAGCCAGCCAAGACCAGCCTCCTGCAGTGGGCTTGAGGAATGTCCCTTTGTAGGCCAAGAGAATATTATTTTTGGAGCCAGTCATTCAAGAGGTAATTTTTTAAAAAGTAGTCCACTCATGGCCAGCAAATGAAGATTTGTTAAGCAAATATCTTGAAATCCTTGAGCAAATTTAGCCATTAACCCTTACTACACTGATGTCAATATTCAATATTTTATAGCACAGAAACTGGTGTACATTTTTCAACAATTTTGGTGGACGATGTTTCTGTCTACAACAGCACCATCTTCCACAAAATTTGTTGAAAAATGAACACCAGTTCATCTATTAATTTAATTTGAAAATTAAAAATTTTGACAACAGCGTGCTAAGGGTTAAAGGGTTAATTCACCACATGTAGTGTCTCTGTTAGGGTCAAATACTCTAAACTAGCCCTATTCTGATGTTATTCACTGATCTTGACCAACCTTGACCATTCAAGTGTTAACCGTATGTCCTATTACTGGAGCAAGAAAGTATTTTTATTGTGATGTCCGATTTTGTGACATTGATTAAAGGATTGAAGATCAATCAGTTACATAATCAAATGCATGCTTGATTGCTAAATTAAACCAGCAGAACTCTTGTCAAACTGGAAGAAACTAGATATTGGAGAATGTCTGACATTTTCCGGGATTAACCTGTATTATTGTATATTTCTAACATTACATACTCAACCTCAATATTATGCGGACGTAAACAAGTTAATTATATACGAACTTCTTAGAGAAGTCTAGGTGTGTCAATTGTGGTGTATCAGCATTTGAAGTGGCTCAGACCAGGAGCGCAGATGTACTAGGGAGATGATTGGCCGTAGTGTTAGCGTGGTCGACTGGTAATCAGCCGGGCAGGGCTCAAATCCCGCTTGACTCTCAGGTGGCTGATGACTGCGCAATCGGTGGAATCATAGACAATTTCCTTCAATCCGTGTTGCCTCTCCACACAGGAGTATAAATGGGTATCAGTGTAAAAAATGGGGAAGTTACCAACAATAGCCTGAAATAAAACCCGCCCAAATATGGCGTGAATGGGACCTGGAATCAAGGACTCTATAGATGCCAATCAAACCAATAACTTTGATAGCATAGAAAATCTCTCTAACAAGCTCAAAATGCAATATCGAATCATAAATAGTTGCTTATGGCCATGTACCAGTATTTCAATCACTTACTAATAGCACCTGACAGCCACAAGAGGCAACAGCATTTAGTCCAATAGTTTTCATACTAGACATCCAAGGGGCCTGTATGGATAACCTGGAACAGTGGTGCCTAATATTATAGGATCCAGCCAGACTTTGTTAAAACCTGCCAAGCAGTTTAGGAGACACGTTTTAACCAAAAGCTGATGGATGACACAAGGACGAAGGACAGATGATGGAGGGTCACTGTGGCATAAGTTCACTCGAAGATTCTGGCAGCAACAGCTCGCAGTCAAAATAGTTTCATCGTATTCACCAGCTTACCTGTATAGTTACAATGTGCTTCACAGCTCCATATTCGACCCAAACATGAACACAAAGTGGGCAGGCCATAGCCAGAATAAGATCTTTCTACTGAGGTATTTAGCAGAAACTAATTATTGTAACAAGCTCAACATGACCTTACCATTAACACTCATATCAGCCAAAAATGGCTTCTGCAGTGGTCTTGAGAAAGGTCAATTTGCAGACCAAGAGAAGACTGTTTTTGAAACAGTGGCATTAGTGACTGTTAACCTTTGACCTAGAGCCCTCAATCAAAATGTGCTACGTTTACTTTCAATAGAGTTAACCAACGCTGAAATACATATAATTCAAAGATGATTTGCCAAACGTAAAAAGTATTTAACATTGACATTACCTCAACGCATAGTCATAAGCAGAAATGTGGTTGTAATGCAACCGCTACGTTTACTTTCAATAGAGTTAACCAACGCTGAAATACATATAATTCAAAGATGATTTGCCAAACGTAAAAAGTATTTAACATTGACATTACCTCAACGCATAGTCATAACCAGAAATGTGGTTGTAATGCAACCATGAATCTCGACTTTACAACTTTGCAATGAACTATGAAGCTGTTCTTCAAATACAAAATAAATCTAGAAGTCTTATCAAATAAAAAACAATACACTAATTAGAGAACATAACCTTTGACATCTTGTCATTATGACACCGCCCTTGATCCTTTGATGCCAAGGGCATTCTGACGTTTTGACCCCAATGTAGCATGAGCCATACCCTCATTATAAAGCATTGTGTCCAAGTTTTGGTACAGTATGATTAAGCAAACATGACATATGAATGGCGAAGTTGAGCTAAACACAAAATGTTAATGTTAAAGCTCTTGTGTACTTTAGTCAGTAACAACTTAGACAAATTGCCCTGTAGGTGGGGCTTAGAATACACCTTCCGTATCCTCTGCGTGTCGTAAGAGGCGATTAAAGGCGGTAAGGGTGAGGTAACCCTGACAGAAACCTCGAGTGCTGAAGACGGAGGTTCCAGGCCGCACGGCGCACTCTAATAAACCATGGATCCATGCACTTAACGCTTATGATCATGTCGATAGTCACTTACAGGACTGGCGGTATGATCAGCGACCGAAAAGAAGAAGACTTAGTCAAATTGGTCTTCCAATCCGCAGCAACTTTCAACTGAAAGCTATGCTTATTTTTAGAATATTTAGACTGAAAGCTGTTGCAGCAATAAATCCATTCAAATTTTATCCAATCTGTAGCAAGCAGTAATCGCATTACCCACTAATTATTTTGACAATAATTTGACTGACTCATGTCGCTGTCATTGATAGCAACAACTTACACGCAAATTATTGTCAACGTATATGTGGTCTCGTATTTTATCCTGGAAATTGACATACTTGTGCTGAACAGTATTGAAATACAGGCTCTTGAAGGTACTGACGTGAATACGTCCTAGGTGCATGTTTACGCTTCAAGAGTCGGCTGACAAATTACAATTTGCACATGCAGACAGGCTATTTTTGTTAGAGAAATCCTGCCGTGTACAGACAAGACTAAATGAATATAGCGTCCAAGAATTACAATGATTATGGAGTCAGGACATTGCATGCTGGGTAGCATTGCATGCTGAGTAAATTGAACAGAAATCAACAGGGATCTCATATCTCATGCAAAAGTGTCTCTATTTAATGGGACACGAGAACTTTGAGGAAAACAGATTTTAAACAAGATCAAAATGATAATGACCTTTGACCTTTTGATCCCAATGTAATTGTCACAAAATGTTGAAAAAACAAAGTTATTATCAAGGTCACAATAACTTTCACCTTTGATCTTTTGACCCCAAGGTCAATTTATCATTCCCTCTCATTATAAGGACGTATGTGCCAGACCTCTAGATAAGCTTTTCAGTAATTGAGTAAATTCACTCCAAGAAAGAAATTTTGTAAATTGGGTTTTTAAAAATTTAATTGGGGTTTCTTAGCTAAATTGTTATACATTATTAGCAATAGAACTGAAATTAATTGAGTAATTGGCTATTTCAGTACTCATGTTAAAAATTAATGGAGTGATTGGTCATTTTTATTGGGTGAAAACACGAAAACGCTGCTTATCTAGAGCTCTGGCATGTGCCCAAGTTTGGGTCCAGCATGATTAACCAAACATGAGATATAACTGATAAGTTGAGTCAGGCGCAAATTAGACAACGATGCCACAGTCGCCATCATCATCGCCACCGCGAATTATATGGAGGGTATCACAATAGCGCGTTTTACTTCGTAAAGTCAAGCTAAACATGATTCTCATTTCTCACTGTCTGCTTCACAGATGGGACAAAGATATTTTATTTAATTATTATTTACACTACAGCACTAAAAGATAGTTGGACATTGAGATAAGATTCTCAGCTCAGCTCAGCTCAGTTCAGCCCAGCCCAGCCCAGCCCAGCCCAGCCCAGCCCAGCCCAGCCCAGCCCAGCCCAGCCCAGATGCCTGTCTCAACTGACTAGAAGCTCTCAGGCTTACGTGTTTTTATTCAGAAGATAATAGATGTAAACAATATATATTAAACCTGCAGAAATCAGTCAATCATTTATAACTGAACTAGATAGATATGATTTAAAGTAACAGTACCTAACTAACAGCATAATATATGTATGTTACATGATTTACAAGTACTGAATATATCCTCAATAGAGAGACTATTCAAGTTTAGCCTAGACTGTGGAACTGTTTAACACTCATATTAGCCAAAAACGCCTTCTGCAGCAGTCTTGAGAAATGTCCATTTGCAGACCAAGGTATTATTTTTGAAAATTTACAACTGGAATGACTGGCTCGTTAACAGAGCCAGTCATTTTAATGGTAAATTTTCAAAAATAGACTTCTCTTAGTCTGCAAATAGACATTTTCTATGAGAAAATTGAAATTTTCTTGAACAAATTCGAGCTAAATCAGATTTTTGCAGAGGGTATGATGCCTAAAACCCTAGATTCTAAAATCATTTAAACCAAGATGGATTAAAGTCTCAAAGCTACTAATCAGTCGTACTTAAGTCATTTACCATAACTAAGTCGGGTAACTATTTGACCAAAAAATGACAAATTCTTTATGATGCAAGGAATAGTCTGTTATTTCAAGCATGTAGTCAATTGACCGAAGGTTTGCTACCGCAAGAAGTTCCAGCCAAATTTGTTAAAAAATATCCAACAACATTTCTCCATTGTTGTCTTGGTATTGTGTCACAGGAATATCAAAGATCCAAGGGTTAAAAGATTTAACCCATTTGAACCGTGAAATCCCAGAATTTCAATTTCAAGGTAACTGTAAGGAAAGTTGATATTAAATATTTGAAACTAATTTGACAGGAACCTGCTGCTGCCATAGCAGCTCAGTCAAATTATTTTTAACATAATCAACAGAAATTAATATAAATGGCACAAGGGCCATAGTGCTCACCTAGCTGGTAAGGAACTGTAAACATGTTTACAGTAATTAATGCCTGACGCTACTTACCATCAGAGAAAGCTGCATTGGCTCATGGGGCACACACAACAAATGTCATTTACGAATGGGGCAATGGTCACGAGCAAAGACTTGGAGAGGAACAAGAATATTGACATTCTTGAACAACGGAAAAAGTACAACTGATCAATGGGGCAGCCATCCCTGACATTACTCTCAAATTGTTCAACCCTGTTAACAGGGAACAAGCATCACAGTAAAGAATCTGGATAAGGAAATACATGAATATTAGCATCGTTGACATTATTGACCAACAGGAAAAGTAGCATTGATCCATGGACCAGCCATCCCTAACACTATTATCAAAATAGTTCAAATGTACAAACAGATGCCATTTACCAATGGGGCACTGGTCAGAAGCAAACATTTATGCTGGTCATACACAAATATTTATGTCCTTGACACAATTGACCAATGGGAAAAGTACCATTGACTAATGGGGCAGCCATCCATGACATTATTGATACAGCAGATGACATTTACCAATGTGACAATGGTCACAGTAAATAATTTGTATGAAGAAATGCAAGAATATTGGTGTCATTCACATTATTCACCAACGGGAAACATACCATTGATCAATGAGGCAGCCATCACAGACACTACTGATCAATAGTTCAAGTGTCACAACACTGACCTTTACCATAGGGGCAATGGTGGTCACAGTAACAAATTTGGATGGGCAAACGCAAGCATATTGGCATGATTGACCAACAGGAAGCGTA
The DNA here is from genome assembly GCA_034401795.1 of Chaetoderma sp. LZ-2023a. Lineage (NCBI taxonomy): Eukaryota > Metazoa > Mollusca > Caudofoveata > Chaetodermatida > Chaetodermatidae > Chaetoderma > Chaetoderma sp. LZ-2023a. The sequence continues at coordinate 52,805,964 of CM067374.1, read as the reverse complement.
CCATTAATCAATGGGCCAACCATTCCTGATACTAATGCCTTTTTGTTGAAGTGTACTAAAGGAACATTTCTGACAAATCTTATTTTAGTCCATTATCAATTTGCGAAAGGTGACACAGACATTTTCCCCATAGGGTTCAATACTAAAAATGTGTTAAAAAACCAGAGTTATGGCCCTTATATCAAACCGTGGCTACTTTATATTCATAGGGCAAATAGATATTGCCTGAAGGAACATACATGTATCTGCTATATTTGATTTTAATCCATCAACTTTTTGATGAAACAAATGAATTTTCACCTTAGGGTTGGTTCAATAGTTTAAGACTTAATGTACCAGAGTTATAGCCTTTGTTTAAAGATGCATACTCTTTATATTCATAGTTCAAATACTTATTTGACTGAAGGAACATATATATGCTAAATTTGATTTTCATCTATCAACAATTGGTGAAAACATATATTTTCCCCATATGGCTCAATACTTAACACCTCAATGAACCTGAGTTATGGCCCTTGTTTAAGGTTGCGGTCACTTCATATTCGTAGTTCCAACAGATTTTATCTACTAAATTTAATTGTAATCCATCAATAAGTGACGAAGTGTGCAACAAATGTATTTTCCCTATGCTTCAATACTTTGAAAATATAGCAAGGGACATAACATTTGTGGGCGTGGCCACTTCATATTACTAGCCCAAATAGATATTGCCTAGAGGAACATATCTGCCGAATTTGCTTTTAATACATCCATAAATGACGAAACGTGCCATAAACATATTTTAGCCATAGGCTTCAATACTTAAAAATGCATTAATGAACCACAGTTATGGCCCTTGATTAAGGGTGTGGCTACTTCGTCCTCATAGCCCAAATAGATATTGCCTAGAGGAACATATCTGCCGAATTTGCTTTTAATACATCAATAAATGACGAAACATGCCACAAACATATTTTAACCATAGGCTTCAATACTTAAAAATGCATTAATGAACCACAGTTATGGCCCTTGATTAAGGGTGTGGCCACGTCGTCCTCATAGCCCAAATAGATATTGCCTAAAGGAACATGTCTGCCAAATTTGGTCTTAATCCTTTGATAAATGGCAAAACCTGCCACAAACATATTTTCCCCATAGCTTCAATACTTTGAAAGCATAGCAAGGGACATAACTCGTCTATTTGTGGGCGTGGCCTCTTCATCTTCATAGCCCCAATAGATATTGCCAAAAGGAACGTATCTGCCAGATTGGGATTTAATCCATCAACAAATGGTGAAAAGTGCCACAATTGTTGACAGACGACAGACAAATCGCGATTGTATAAGCTCCCCTAGGCGAGCTAAAAATCTAAATGTCTTCAAATTCAGTCTTTCAAGTGCCAAGGGTTAACCCTTGCCTCTCTGATGTCAGTATTCTATCTTTTAATGTGTCAATATCAAAGAAACTGGTGTACATTTTTCAACAATTTTGGTGGAAGATGTTTCTGTCTACGACAGAACCATCTGTAGACAGAACCATCTCCCACCAAATTTGTTGAAAAATGAACAGCAGTTCATCTTTTAATTTAATTTGAAAATTTAAAATATTTGACACCAGAGTGCTAACGGTTAAATTGGTTAATAGCCTTCCTTCTCTCTGGACTCAGCATAATTATAAGTACACTTAGTACAGTATTAAAGTTAAAGTAGGCTCACCTTTAAATACATACATATATATACAATATGATACTGTCTTATCTTGAGCAAATAAAATATCTTTTTTGTCAATATATTTATCATATCGGCATAGCAACGGCGGGGAAGTATTGACAACTTGAATTTATTGGAATTGCAGATTAAATTGAGAAAAAACAATTTAGCCAATTAACACATTCAAGCTCATAGTCTACATATAAAATCCTTAAAAATTTAATGGTCCAAATTTGTCAAAAACTTTTTAAGTTTTCTCATAATAATGTCCATTTGCTAACCATGAGATTTAAAAAAAAATTAAAACTTAGAATGACTCGCCTGATTATCGAATCAGTCATTTAAGTGGCAAATTAAAAAAATAATTTCTTGGTGTGCAAATGGACATTTCTCAAGAGCACTTCAGAAGACAGCAATGGCAAGCTTGACCTTTAACCCTTTAATGGTCAAGCCGGCCAAAACTGACCTCTATTATGGGTCTTGCGGAATGTCTATGCCATCATTCCAGTGATAAATCTTCAAAAATTCTATTCTCTTGGCCTGTAAAAGGACATTCAATAAGCAGATATTTAAATTTTCTTGACCAAATTTGACGATTAAAGGGGTAAATTGTTAAATATGACATAGATAGCAACAACTTTCAGTCAAGTCACTATCAACATACTCAACTGCCTACCTGTAGCAGGACTGCTTAGAAATTGAGATAGCCAGGTTTCAGGGATTAAAGTGTTAATCACAGCTTGATAGCCAAGGCACACCTGAAGTCTAGTACGTATTCTTCATTCAAGTGAAAATAAGCAGCAGTATATCATTATATAACCCTTTTTATTACTTTCACCCAATAAGGAAAGGGAATATTACATTCAGCTAGGTATATAATGTCTCTTTCCAGTCAAGTCTGCTTGAAATCAGCCAAGTGATTAATGAGAAGTAGTTTTTAGCTCAGCTGACATGTCAAGTTAGCCGAGTTATAACATTGCACCACCTCATCAGGAAACCCTCCGTCTGTCCTTGTGTTATAAACAATGGCAAGTTCCTTTAGTGTGTTAAAATTTGAGCCAAATTGGTTGAAAGTTTTTTTTATAAAGTTCCGGACAGACATACAGCAAGAAAGTCAGCCAGCCAGCCAGACACAGACAGCAAGACAAACAGACAGCAAGGCAGACAGACAGACAGACCCAACTGCAATACACTCTTCCCTTTATGGGTTGAGGGTAATGGACAGACTTAGACTTCTACGAGAGACATTGGCACTCTCCAGGCCATGTTTGGTAGTGCTCAATTTAGTAGAATTGTATTATATATAATCTGGAACACAATATCTGCATTTAGAAGAACATGACCATGATCTTTGACAGCAAAATCAGCAGGGTTCTTACAGATGCCAAGCACAGGTCTGGGCCCAGTTTCACAAAACTTCTTAAGTCACGTAAATTGCTTAGCTCGTAGTTATTTTCTTAACTCACTACAGATGCGTTTCTTAATCTTAAGCTCAAAACCACACAATATTTAAGACAAAAACAGAATTTTCTTAAGACTGGTATAGAGCAGTCTTAAGTTCAATACTAGTCAGATAAATATGGCTGCCATGAGAAACAACATTCAATAGAAGGCGTGATTCACCCTGACAGAATATTCAGAGATCGGCAGAATCCGCTTGACATATATTATGCGCATTAAAATACTGTCCCAGTATCGTTCATGCCATTAATTGCCCTTTTTTCAGCCGATTTAAAAAGACCAACTAAGCGATCTAACAAGGCATTTTTAAACGTCGTAATCAATGCTATTTTAGCATTAATGAACATCCAATTATGACGTCATAATAGTGAAACGTCACGGGTATAGTCAGTCATAGTCCAAGCAAGTTCTTGTCGCATTTCCCCCGACGTTAAAGAGGAGCGTTAACTATGCTACAAATCCTTACACTCATGTTTTTCACTGGTATAGTGGCATATGAAATAAACAAAATAATAACACTATATATAGGCTCTAATAACAAATTAAATGCATAGCCGCTGTTACTGCTGTAGTCCTCCTGGTTATTCTAACCGTGTTAGCTGCGCCTCCGAATTAGTAATCATTTCATGAATTAATCAATTAAATGTGAACATTTTGATTCGTAAAAAAATTAATTAATTCTAAAAAACATCGAACTATACACCTGTGCAAAAGTTAAGCACCACCCTATTTTTACGCACATGCGAGGGTATATTCATGTGCTATGAAGAAAGCAATAGCATAAACATTTATGTACCCATCCATCTTAGTGCAAGACGCAATAATGCAACTAGAGGAATGCTGATTATGATGGTGGGGAAACACTGTATGTTTTTGTTTGAACTTGAAAACGAGGCCTGAATATGGTTACGTTGACACAACTGACAACTATTGCCCTACAGTTGACACACGTGGCTAGATTGTCATTAATGGTGTCTGAAAACGAAGTTTAACATCTGTGCACGAGTTTGAGACTGTCATTATTAATACCGGGTATATCCACCTTGTGCCTGGATGACGGCCTGGACACGACGTCTCATGCTGGTCACCAACCGACTGATACGCCATTGTGGTATTCGTTGCCATTCAAGATGGAGTGCGTCTGTTAATTCCTGTAGGTTCTGCACAGGAGGATCCCTCCTTCTCACCATGTTTCCCAGAATGTCCCAGATATGCTCAATAGGGTTCATGTCAGGGCTTCTTGCTGGCCATGGTAGGGTTTCGATGGCATTCTGGCGGAGGTATTCATGCACAGCTCTAGCACGATGTGGTCGGGCGTTGTCATCCATGAATATAGGGTGGGTTCCAGGTGCATGATTTACAAAATGAGGGACCACAACTCTATCCAGTATGGAATCTTGATATCTTTGTCCATTTAGTGTTCCAGGTACAGTCAACAGATCCAGCTTACAATCAAATGAGATGCACCCCCATATCATAACGGAACCTCCACCAAATGGAACTTCTTCCATGATGTTACGTTGGTCGTACGCCGTGCGTCTGGACCTCCATACACGAGTTCGACCATCTGTGGCATGAAGCAGGAACCGACTTTCATCGGACCAGTGTACCCGTCTCCAGGATCTCATGTTCCAGTGTCTTCTTTCGTTGCACCACCTCAGACGCTCCTCTTTGTGGTGTGCAGTGAGGAGAGGACGTCTGACAGGTCTCCTAGCTTTCATGCCAGCAGCATACGGTCTCCTTTTGACGGTAGACATTGACACTCTATTGCGCATTTCCCATTGCTGGCTGAGCACTCTGCTGTTGGTGAATGGAGATCTCCTAACAAGGCGTACTAGGGCTCGATCATCACGGGCAGTAGTCTTCTTCGGTCTTCCAGATCTAGGCCTGTCCTTCACCTCGTTAGTTTGCCCATGTTTTGCAATCAAACGACTGATTACAGTATGGTTAATGTTCAGCTGTCTGCCAATCTCTCTGCATGACATACCAGTGGTATGCATGCCTATGATTTGCCATTTCACACGATCACTTAACCTTCGTCTTGCCATAGCGGTTCACAATCAAGAGCTAATTCTCTCTGTACAAATAAACCACGGTCATGAACACAAAATTCCTAATCTTGTCGCCTAAATCTGTATGTAATGTTCTACACCTCAAACTGGACTTTTACATAACTGAACACGTGTGCTGTTTCCCGCCACGCACGGACATCAAGCGGCGTGAAGTCATGCATGCATGTGCATTTCGTACTTGGAATTATGTCAGATAACGCGGGGACAAAAAGTATGGCAGCCTAGTTGTACCATCATGTTTCTACGTTCTATTGTTTTTGCTGGTGCTTAACTTTTGCACAGGTGTATATATATAGTAGAGCTCCCGTTGGATTATTGGTCTGGCTTATCCAACACGTTCCCACATCTGTTAGACTTAATTACCCAATCACAAATCCCCATCACTTTCCTCAGCATTGAGCTTTTTGGCCCCGCACCTACCCCATGCAAAGGGGATGTAACAATTTGGTTGGAGTTCACCAAATGCTTTCAGGAGAAAAAATGATGGAAGGAATGCTTATGATATTTGACCTTTTTACCCCGTCCACCACACCCTCCTACCTACTCCCCCCCCCCCCCCACCCCCACACACACACTCACCCATCATGGGATGCAGCCCGCAATAAATTCATGTATCATCACACAATCTGCAATCATTTGCGACCATGATACTCCCGTATTATTTCCCGCAATGACTAGACACACATGCACCAATACTTTTCTTAGCCGATAGTCTGTCCATCATGCCAGAATTTTCATAGGCCAGAGTCAGAGCACTCAATCGACTACCTACAGAGATTAAATTTTCAAAAAGAACCGCGGAGCAGAGCCATGTAAAAATGTAGCCTCTCAATCATTAATGATATGGGTAACCCATAACAAATTTTGTTGAATTCCTGTAAATCGTTTTCGAGGAGATAATCAGATTGGCAGACTGACATACGAACAGACGGACGGGTGGAGATTATTTTAATATCCCTGGAGGGATTTTCTTCAAACCATTTTTCCTAAAACATGTGGGGATAATAATGAATACATTTTAGGCATATATGGGCATATACCTACGCTGTTGAAGTCCGTCTGTTTCTAGCTCACCTGGCCTGAAAGGCCAACTGAGCTTATGTCATGGCAGCCATCCATCATCCGTCCGTTGTCCATTGTCTGTCCGTCGTCCATCCATGATGTGTTACAATTGATTTTTGAGTGCAGACATATGCCCGCCTGCCCGCCCGCCTGCCCACCCGCATGCACACACACACACGCACTTGTTGCACGGCATAACCCACAATTTTCTTCGAAAAACGTTGTGATAATATATAACAAGAGGCCCAAGGGGCCTGTATCGCTCACCTGGACCGTAGGCATTTCAACTAGAATGCTCTTTATCAACAAGATGGCCACCAAACCGTTTATCCAGGTTTTGAAAATTGCAAATTTGAGATCAGAATACCCAAACACACATAAAACCGATTTCAGCCTCAAAATCCATCAAATAACAAAATCCAATATGGATGCCAAACATTCTATATTTTGATTGGCTCATGGTGTCCAGGTTTTTTGATGGATCAACTTTAACAAACTTTAATGGCCCTTGGTCCCTAATCATATCTCCCAAATTTCGGCCCGATCCCTTCAGCGGTTATGGAGAAGTCGTTTTCGCTACAACTAGGTCAACCAAGATGACCACCAAACCATTGACCAATCAAGTTCCCTTGAACAAACTTGGTTCAGCTCGTGCCCTAAATCATATTTAATGAGGTTTGCATCAATCCCCTAAGCGGTTTCGGAGATTTTTAGACGTTTCTAAAAATTGACCAAAATCCAAGATAGCCACCGGCCCAATTGGCCGATCGGCTTCGTTTGAACAAATTTGAATCTCTACACACTAAGGATGCTTCCTGCCAAATATAATTGAAATCAGCCAGGTAGTTCTTGAGACGAAAACATTTGAAATTTCCCATTGCTTTAGTATGGGAGCTTTTGACGGGAAAATGATCCAAGATGGCCGCCAGACTAGGCTTGCGCGATTATTGCCTTCAGTATTCACGATCGATTATTTAATAAAAATCGCGATTACTCGATTAATCAGCTTGAGTACATATTACCCAGTTATAACAGCAAAAAAGCATATCAATGACGAAAGCTGCAATGATGTTGACAAAGGTCGATTTGCAGGCCAAGAGATTATTTTTGAAAATGCATCACTGGAATGGATTCTCGAGCCAGTCATTCCAGTGAAACATTTTCAAAAATATCCCTCTCTTGGCCTGCAAATGGGCATGCATTTGCTGAGCAAAATGTAAATTTCCGTGACTGATCGCAATAAAGAATAATTAAAAGGTAGGTTTTGAAATATTTTATGCTGTAGAATTATTCATGATTATTCGATTATTTAATTTTTAATCATATAAATTCACGATTTAAAAAATAATCCCGATTTTCGATTTAATCGTGTATTCGCGCAAGCCTACGCCAAACCGTTTATTCGACAGCTTCGAGAATTTCAAATCTGGGCTGCGAATACCCCAAAACACATACAAAACCAATTTTGGCCTCAAAATCCATCAAATAAAAAAATCCAATATGGCCACCAAACATGCTATATTTTGATTGGCCCATGGCGGCCATGTTTTTTGACGGATCAACTTCTCTTGAACAAACTTTAATGGCCCTTAGGCCCTAATCATATCTGCCAAATTTCGGCCCGATCCCTTAAGCGGTTCTGGAGAAGTTATTTTTGCTACAACTAGGTCAACCAAGATGGCTGCCGAACCTTTTGACCAAGCAAGTTCCCTTGAACAAACTTGGTTTAACACGTGTCCTAAATCATATTTCATGAGGTTTGCATCAATCCCCCAAGCGGTTTCGGCGAAGAATAATTTTAAAGACGTTTCTAAAAATCGGTCAAAATCCAAGATGGCCGCTGGCCTAATTGGACGATTGGCTTCGTTTGAACAAACTTGAATCTCTATGCCCGAAGGATGCTTCCTGCGAAATATAATTGAAATCGGCCCCGTAGGTCTCCAGCATAAAACATTTTAAATTCCCCATTGCTTTAGTATGGGAGCTTTTGGTGGAAAAATGATCCAAGATGGCCGCCAAACCGTTTATCCGGCAGTTTCGAAAATTGCAAATTTGTGATCAGAATACCGCAACACATACAAATCCAATTTTGGCCTCAAAATCCATCAAATAAAAAAATCCAATATGGCCGCCAAACACGCTTTATTTTGATTGGCCCACGGCCGCCATGTTTTTTGACGATCAACTTCTCTTGAACAAACTTTAATGGCCCTTGGGCCCTAATTATATCTTCCTAATTTCGGCCCGATCCCTTCAGCGGTTCCGGAGAAGTCATTTTTGCTACAACTAGGTCAACCAAGATGGCCGCCGAACCATTTGACCAATCAAGTTCCCTTGAACAAACTTGGTTCAGTTCTCGCCCTAGATCATATTTCATGAGATTTGCATCAATCCCCTAAGCAGTTTTGGAGAAAATATTTTAGACGTTTCCTAAAATTGGCCTAAATCCAAGATGGCCACCGCCAAATTGGCCGATCAGGTTCATTTGAACAAACTTGGATCCCTATGCTCTAAGGATGCTTCCTGCCAAATATAATTGAAATCGGTCCAGTGGTTCTCGAGAAGTCGTTTAAAGGAAAAGTTGACGGATGACGGATGATGGACGACGGTCAGTCACCACGGCATAAGCTCACTTGGCCTTTCAGGCCAGGTGAGCTAATAATGATATAGTTTCATTAGATGAGGTGAAAATTGATGCTTACATTACAATACTTGTCTGACAAAATGTGTGTTAGCTATCCTACAATTTAGTGAATTAATTAGCTAATCTCGTCTCATTTTAAAGGCAAGAATCTGTAAATACAGTTCCGGATTATCAGCAGTTTCGGATCACTACATTTTAGTCATCAATCAGTTCTTTGGAAACAGGTTTAATAGATTTAATATTTTGTTATGGTTTTCAAATATAAAAATGTGTATCTCAATTGTCAGATTTCCAGCATTTAATTCATAATAAATCCTATGTCGCGATTAACCACCAATTACGGTCGACACGAAAACAAGCGCATCTCTCACAGCGGTATGCCGAAAATGCTTCTATAGACAAAACATGTTTGTCTGTCAATGATATTTCTCATATTCTTGTTTTTTGCCTTCTGAGAACATGACAATGGAATAAGAGTGGTTTCGAAAATATTATTTTATAGTCCTCAAACTGACAGTTTAAATGACTTGATCCGGAACTACCCAAAGTGACTGGAATTGACGTATATTCGGTCGACTCACGCTATTGTGAAATTCTTTGAAGGGTAAAACTCAAACTAAATCTTTATTATATTTGCATAAAGCACAATTTATGTTTGTCATCAAAATCTAACCTGTTTGATTTTAAATATTCAATAAATATATTCATGGGAACTATTTTAAAGTAGTTATCCAAAACTGCCTGAAAAGACGTAATATATTTAAAATAAACAGATTGTGGAAACACCGAGAAGAATTATATTGTTTATTCGCAATGGTGTATTATACCGGTATTGACTGATGTGACATTGTAATGTGTGGGATTGGCTCAATGATAATAAACAACACATTGGCATATGTCATCCGATAGTTGTGTCAAACATTTGACCCAATTATTGGCACATATCTTACTGAGCCCCTGCAAAAGCTTCCAGCCAACATCGGAGAAGATCCCTTCAGTAGAACCATCCTTATTGAAAAATTTCTATTTTGAAAACAATGCTGCTGAAAGCTGTTGCTTATTAGATTTTTTAATTGGCACATATGTCTTTGGACAAACCCCCCACCCCCGCCCACAAAGGCAAGCTTCCACCCAAGATCCCTCCAGTAGAACCAGGTATTTAAAGATGTATTAAGAACAAGAGGCCCAAGGGGCCTGTATCGCTCATCTGCATCATAGGCATTTCAACCAGAAAGCCCATCAACAATAAGTAGAACCCTACAGCGTTGAGCAGAATTATAACAAGAAAACAGAAGCCATGTTTCTTTATCTATCAACTACTTTTGCACAAAACTTAATGGCCCTTAGTCCCTTATCATATCTCCCAAATTTCGGCCCAATCCGTTCAACGATTCTGGATACGAAGTTGTTTTCTCGAAAACTAGGTTATCCAAGATGGCCACCAAGCCAATGGACCAATCAGGTTCTCTTGAACAAATTGGTTTTCCTCCTGCATTAGATGATGTTTCATGAGTTTTGAATCAACCCCCAAGCCGTTTCGGAGATTTTTAGACATTTCTAAAAATTGGCTGGTTTAGCCGGTGGCCATCTTGGATTTTGGGCCGATCAGCTTCGTTTTAACAAACGCAGACCTCTATGCCCTAAGGCTGCATTCTGCCACATATAATTGAAATCGGCCCAGTGGTTCTTGAGAAGCCATTTAAAGAATTCCCCATTGCTTTACTATGGGCCCATTGCTTTACTATGGGAGCCTATGGCAGGAAAACAAACCAAGATGGCAGTCAAACCGTTTATCCAACAGTCTCGAAAGTGTCATATTTGAACTCACCACCCTGATAAGCATATATAGAGCAATTTTTGCTATTACATTCCATCAAATACAAAAAAACCAATATGACCAACAAATGCTAAATTTTGATTGATTGATGCCGGCCATGTTTTTTAACATACGAAATTCCTTTGAACAAATTTGGAACATATTTAATAAATTTCAGCTCTATCCCTACAGCGGTTCTGGGGGAGAAGTTGTTTTCGGGAAAACCACGTCATCCAAGATGGCCGCCAAGCAAATAGGCCAATAAGGTTGGCTTGAATAAACTTGGGTCTAACGTTGCCATAGATGATGTGTTATGAGTATTGAATCAATTCCTCTTGCGGTTTCGGAGAAGATTTTTAGTGTCGCCGCCCATCTTGGATTTTGACGGATCAGCTTCGTTTGAACAAACTTAGATCTCTATGCCCTATGAATGCTTCCTCCATAATATAATTGAAATTGACCCAGTGGTTCTTGAGAAGAAGTCGTTTAAAGAATTCCCCATTGCTTTACTATGGGCCCATTGCTTTACCATGGGAGCCGATGGCGGGAAAACAACCCAAGATGGCAGCCAAACCGTTTATCCGACAGTCTCGAAAGTGGCATATTTGAACTCGCCACACTGATAAGCACATATAAAGCAATTTTCGCCATCAAAATACATCAAATACAAAAAAGCCAATACGACCAACAAACGCTAAATTTTGATTGGTTGATGGCGGCCATGTTTTTTAACGTACAAACTTCGCTTGACCAAACTTGAATGGACCTTGGTCCCTAAGCATATTTACCAAATTTCAGGTCTATCCCTCTAGCAGTTCGGGTGCAGTTGTTTTTGCGATAACTAGGTCATCCAAGATGGCCGCCAGGCAAATAGTCCAATCAGGTTGCCTTGAACAAATTTGGGTCTACCCTTGCACTAGATGATGTGCTATGAGTTTTGAATCAATTCCTCCAGCGGTTTCGGACATTTTTTAAACTGTTTCTAAAAATCGGCTATTTTGGCCGGTGGCCATCTTGGATTTTGGCCGATCGGCTTCGTTTGAACAAACTTTAATCCCTATGCCCTAGGGATGCTTCCTGCCAAATATAATTGAAATCGGCCCAGTGGTTCTTGAGAAGTCGTTTAAAGAAAAAGTTGACGGACGACGGACGGTCGTCATGGCATAAGCTCACTTGGCCTTTCAGGCCAGGTGAGCTAACAACAATAAGAACAACCAGATCGCCATGCTAGCATTAATCCTGCCATCTAATGACGCAGGTAAAAATCAGCATCTCCCTGACGCCGCTATTCAGCACATGCGAGCAGTCCTCAACTGCAACCTCGCATACATGCATGCGTGATGCATGCACACAAGCAAGCATACATGCATGTACACACCTAAACCTTTGAATCCAGAAGTTCAAGAATCAAGATTTTAAGGTTTATAGACTACAATTGGTAAGCCGTTTTAAAGCTAATTTGACATGAACCTCTTGCTGAACTCTACAAATCACACTCCACATTTTACAGCCCATTTGGTCACTATCTCCATGCTCTACTTTCCACAGCCCATTTGGTCACTATCTCCATGCTCTACTTTCTACAGCTCATTCGGTCACTACCTCCATGCTCTACATTCTACAGCCCATTCAGTCACTTATCTCCATGCTCTACGTTCTACAGCACATTCGGTCACTATCTCCATGCTCTTCGTTCTACAGCCCATTCGGTCACTATCTCCATGCTCTACAGCCCATTCAGTCACTTATCTCCATGCTCTACATTCTACAGCCCATTCGGTCACTATCTCCATGCTCTATGTTCTACAGCCCATTCGGTCACTATCTCCATGCTCTACGTTCTACAGCCCATTCAGTCACTATCTCCATGCTCTACGTTCTACAGCCCATTCGGTCACTATCTCCATGTTCTACGTTCTACAGCCCATTCGGTCACTATCTCCATGCTCTACGTTCTACAGCTCATTCGGTCACTATCTCCATGCTCTACGTTCTACAGCCCATTCGGTCACTATCTCCATGCTCTATGGTCTACAGCCCATTCGGTCACAATCTCCATGCTCTAGGTTCTCCAGCCTATTCAGTCACTATCTCCATGCTCTATATTCTACAGCCAATTCGGTAACTATCTCCATGCTCTACGTTCTACAGCTCATTCGGTCACTATCTTCATGCTCTACGTTCTACAGCTCATTCGGTCACTATCTCCATGCTCTACGTTCTACAGCCCATTCGGTCACTATCTCCATGTTCTACGTTCTACAGCTCATTTGGTCACTATCTTCATGCTCTACGTTCTACAGCCCATTCGGTCACTATCTCCATGCTCTAGGTTCTACAGGATATTCAGTCACTATCTCCATGCTCGATATTCTACAGCCAATTCGGTCACTATCTCCATGCTCTACATTCTACAGCTCATTCGGTCACTAGCTTCATGTTCTAAGTTCTACAGCCCATTCAGTCTCTATCTCCATGCTCTACGTTCTACAGCTCATTCGGTCACTATCTTCATGCTCTACGTTTTACAGCTAATTCGGTCACTATCTCCATGCTCTACAGCCCATTCTGTCACTATCTCCATGCTCTACGTTCCACAGCCCATTCGGTCATTATCTCCATGCTCTACATTCTACAGCTCATTCGGTCACTATCTCCATGCTCTATATTCTACAGCCCATTCGGTCACCATCTCCATGCTCTACGTTCTACAGCCCATTCGGTCACTATCTCCATGCTCTACGTTCTACAGCTCATTCGGTCACTATCTCCATGCTCTACATTCTACAGCTCATTCGGTCACTATCTCCATGCTCTACGTTCTATAGCCCATTCGGTCACTATCTCCATGCTCTACAGCCCATTCAGTCACTTATCTCCATGCTCTACATTCTACAGCCCATTCGGTCACTATCTCCATGCTCTACATTCTACAGCCCATTTGGTCACTATCTCCATGCTCTACGTTCTACAGCTCATTCGGTAACTATCTCCATGCTCTACATTCTACAGCCCATTCAGTCACTATCTCCATGCTCTACATTCTACAGCTCATTCGGCCACCATCTTCATGCTCTACGTTCTACAGCTCATTCGGTCACTATCTCCATGCTCTACATTCGACAGCCCATTCAGTCACTATCTCCATGCTCTACATTCTACAGCCAATTCTGTCACCATCTCCATGCTCTACATTCTACAGCCAATTCGGTCACTATCTCCACGCTCTACAGCACATATGGTTGAACTACATTATCTTGAGCAATACAGCTTCATGTCTACTGTGACAAAAAATGTTAACATAGATTATATAAGAGGCCCAAGGGCCTATGATGCTCAGCAGGATGATTAGCATTTGAACAATTTACATTTAAATAGAAGTGATGGACAATTTTCAGAAAATCCAAGATGGCCACCACAAAATTGACATGTTGAAGCCTACCGTCACAGGATCTTTCAAGTTTTGGTGAAATTGGGCAATTGATTAGTACTATTTTTAAATGGTTCCAGAAAATCAAAGCTGGCTGACAAAACATTGACATATCAAAATTCTGAATAGAATTTCTAGAAGCTACTACTATAGGATCATTCCAGCCAAATTGGTAGCATTTTAAATGATTTCATAGAATCTTTCGGAAAATCCAAGATGGCCACCCAAAAATATCAAGCAGTCAAAACTTTGTATACAGGTTCTGAAGCATAGCACTCTAGGGTCCTTCCAGCCGAGTTTGCATTAAATCGGCCAAGTGGTTAATGAGTAGATTTTTAACTGATTTCCCTTAATCCAAGTCTCGTTGAAATTGCTCAAGCAGTTACATGTAATGAGTAGCGTTTTAAACGATTTCCCGTCAATTTTCGGAAAATTCAAGATGGCCACTGAATAAATTGACCAATCAAAATTCTATATACAGGTTTTTATTAAAGCATACTATTCTAGAGCCCTTCCAGTCGAGTTTGCTTGAAATCGGTAAAGTGAGTATGTTTTTAACTGATTAAAATGATGGTCACCGGAAAGATTGACTAATCAAAATTTTCACTAGAAGTGTTGAAGCGTACGACCACAGGATTATTAGTTTCGTCGAAATCGGGACATTGTTATTGGAGGAGTAGCATTTTAAAGGATTTCCTGATAATTTCTAGAAAATACCAGATGACCGGCGGAAAAATTGACCAATCAAAATCTTGAATAGATTTCTGAGCCCTACCACCCTAGGATGCTCCCACACAAGTTTAATTAAAATCAGTCAAGCGGTTATGAGAAGTAGGCTTTAAAGAAAATGTTGACGGAAAGACGATTTCCCAAAACATCGACCTATCAAAATTCTGAATAGATTTACATTGTACTAGAGGCTACCACTATAGGATCCTTCTCGCCAAATCTGGTTGAAATTGCCTTTAGAAGCGGTTAATGAGTAGCATTTTAAACGAATTGCACATTTTCTGAAAATACATGATGGCAGCCGAACAAATTGACCAATCAAAATTCTGTATACAAGCTCTGAAGCACACCACTCTTAGGGTCCTTCCAGCCGAGTTTGCTTGAAATCGCTCAAGTGGTTAATGAGGAGTAGTCGTTTAACTGATTTCCGCAAATTTAATAGAAATGCAATTCAGTATGCAAGTTCAGAAACCTACCAGCCTCGTATCCTTCCAGCCAAATATGATTGAAATTGTAAAAGCAGTTATTGAGGATTAGCATTTGAAACAAATTGTCGCCATTTTTTTTACCAATCAAAATTCTGTATAATTTATCTGAAGCATACCACGCTAGGGTCCTCCAACTGAGTTTGCTTGAAATCAGCCAGGTGGTTAATGAGGAGTAGGCTTTTAAATGATTTCCAGAAATTTGCAGAAAATCCAAGCTGGCCACCAGAAAAATTGATCAATCAAAATTCTGTATTCAAGTTCCGAAACCTACTAGCCTAGTATTCTTGCCACCAAATCTGGCTGAAATTGCACAAGCAATTAATGAAGAGTAGCATTTTAAACAATTTGCGGCCATTTTCCAGAAAGTTCAAGACGGTGGGCGCAAAAATTTACTAATAAAAATTCTGTATATATGTTCTGAAACTTACAACTCTAGGGTCCTTCCAAACGGGTTTGCTTGAAATTGGCGACGTGGTTAATGAGGAGTAGGATTTTAACCGATTTCCCATTTTCCAGAAAATTCAAGATGGTCGCTTAAAAAATTTAACAATCAAAATTATGTATATAAGTTCTGAAGCATACCATTCTAGGGTCCTTCCACCGGAGTTTGCTTACAATCGGCTAAGTAGTTAATGAGGAGTCGGCTTTTATCCTATTTCCCAAAATTTTCGGAAAATCCATGATGGCCGCCAGAAAAATCAGTCAATCAAAATTCTGTATACAAGTTCTGAAGCCTACCCTCATAGGGTTCTTACAAACAAAGTAAGTTGAAATCCATCAAGCAGTTAATGAGGAGTAGTTCTAAAGCAAAAGTTGATGGACAGACGGATGATGGACGGTCGCCATGGCATAAGCTCACTTGGCCTTTCTGGCTAGGTAGAATGGCCAGGTGAGCTAAAAAGTTGACACACAGACAGATGACAGATGGACGACGGATGGTCAGCATGGCATAAGCTCACTTGACCTTTCAGGCCAGGTGAGCTAACATGAATCTTATAATAGTATGGCATGGTAGCACAGAAACAACTGTTTGTATTTCACATCTGCTAGGCATAGTCAATGACAAATACAGAACAATTCATATAATTACTCCCTTTGAGTCTAGCTTATCACGTACCTACTACCTATTACACATTTTTAAAATATGGACAGATAGAAGCGAAAACAAAATCATGACCTCGAATCAGGTAATAACTAGAACATGTGACTGCAGCAGATTTTTAATGGAGTTGTAATTGATTATGCGCAAAGCTGTGCACATATTATAAACTGGTTTGCATAGTAACCCTTAACAGTTCGAATTTTAAAATTTTGAATTGGATGAATATTCTGAAAACAATTTAAGTAAAGTCTTGTGGCTGAAATGGTCATCAACAACTTTTAGTCAAATGGTTTTCACAGACATTCAGCAGGATATAAATAAAAGCACTTAAATATAATTCACCTCTTCATAGGCAGCAACACCACACAGTCAAATTAGTTTCAAAATATTCACCAGCTTACCTATATAGTTTTCTGTAAATTAATAATGAGGAAGTTCAGAGATCGATCAATTCCAACACGAGCGAGGTGTGGGTGGAGAATAGCTAAACAAGAATTCAGCAGAGTTAAATGTCTCGCCTGTCTCCTGTTTGTCACAGTGGCATTGACGTTTGACCTTGTGACTTCTATGTTATTATGCTGCTTCCAAACATTGTAGGGAACCATTTATTCAATTTTAGTTTCAGTAGGATTAACCAACCCTGAAAGATAAGCCGAGAAGTTCTGTTAAACACAAAAACAATGTTGAAATAACAGAGTTCTGTATCAAGGTCACAGTGACCTTGACCTTTGCCCTTGTGACCCCAAAATCATCATGCTGCTTCCTATCAATATAGGTAACGATGTATCCAAGTTTAGTTGCAATAGGCTTAACCAATCCTGAAATATAAGCTGAAAAGTTTTGCTAAGCACAAAAACTTAATGTTGAAAAAGCAGTTCTGTATCACGGTCACAGTGACCTTGACCGTGTGACCCCAACATCATCATGCTGCTTCCTAGGATTATAGGTAACCATGTATCCAAGTTTAGTTGTAATAGGCTTATAACCAATCATGAAACATAAGCTGAGAAGCTTTGCTAACCGCAAAAACTTAATGTTGAAATAACAGTTCTGTATCAAGGTCACAGTGACCTTGACCTTTGACCTTGTGACCCCAACATCATCATGCTATTTCCTATTATTATAGGTGACCATGTACTCAAGCTTACTTGTAATAGGCTTAACCAATCCTGAAATATAATCTGAAAAGATTTGCTAAACGCAAAAACTTAATGTTAAAATAACAGAGTTCTGTATCAAGGTCAGTGACCTTGTCTCTTGCCCTTGTGACCCCAACATCATCATGCTGCTTCCTAAGATTATAGGTAACCATGTCTCCAAGTTTAGTTGCAATAGGCTTAACCAATCCTGAAGTATAAGCTGATAAGTTTTGCTAAACACAGAACCTTAATGTTGACGCCGTCGCCATCGGAAAAGTGATACCTATGTCTCGCTTTCTGCTTCACATAACATGACAAAGAAAGAAATGGAATAAGGTGAGGGTAATGACATAATAAAATTCTACAGCTCTCTTGGAGTTTAGCTGCTCAACTGCTAATGACATTGTGTTGCTTATAACATGTTATGTTTATACAAATCCGCACCTCACCCTCCCCACCATGAACTATCATAATTGCTATATGCCTACATTACAGTCACAATTGCGTACAAGTATAACTTTCAACATTTACGGGTGCTATATATATATTGTACACACTCTGCCGAGACAAATGCCCATGATCACACAGGGACAACCCTACCTTCTCACCCTCTTCTCAAACTATCTAGCGACACAGTGATTTTTATCCCCTGAGGAAAAATGCCAAACCAACCTTTAAGCCTGGTCTTAATATCACTACTGCGAGCCAATGGTTAGAAAATCACCGCTGGTATTCAACAGATCAAATTATACAGCACATTATGAGCAATGTTTAAGCATTGCGGGACAACAAAGCCAGATATATGCTAGTACAAACATACGCTATTATCTAACATAACTTGTACAGCTGTATTTGTTTGAAAATCGTTCAGTGAAATTTACAAGTCAGCACAAAGTAAATATATACATGTAGTGGCAGGTATTGTTGTAAGATTAAGTCGCTATTTGGCAAATGTCTGTAGTGTGATAACTTACTATTAATACTGTTTTTCATCTTATAAAAACTGATGCCAATGTTTAATGTCAATATTAATGTGTTTATAAGCTAGCAGTTACCTTTATTTGAAACTAATTTGTGTTGTGTAAGTACTATTATATTGATAGAAATATCAGATCATTGGATTTCAACCAAAACATCAACGGTCCTGTATAAATAATACACCAGTAATTTTGAAAATAATCCTGATAAATACTGTTGCATCTTGCTGCGTATAATCTTGAGCAACACCTTTCAGCAATATTATTTCCAAAACTAAACGCTATGTCTTTTTCGGATTATCATACAAATCTATGTGTTGGCTTCCACAACAACGAGGTTATAATATAGTAGAGGAACTAATGTAATTCCTGATTTTTCTTGGAGATTCTTTCTCTGACGGAGTTACCTCCCTGTACAGTGATTTTTAGCCCATGTAAAACGAAGGAACAATGCCAGCAACAGTTTGTGAAGCACAAAATGTGAGTAATTAAATAATTTCTGATAAATCTAAAATTAACCCTTCCAATTTCAATTTTCTCATAAAAAATGTCCATTTGCAGGTCAAGAGAATTTCTTTTTGAAAATTTACCACTGGAATGATGATCATCATCTTCATCACATTATAATATGTTCAAGCAGAAATTTAAGGATATATTATTACGTAACATAAGGCTTAACCCTTTAACCCTTGAGTTTGTTCAAGAAAATTTCATATTTCTCAAAGAAAATGTTTATTTGCAGACCTAGAGAAGACTATTTTTGAAAATTTACCACTGGAATGACTGGCTTGGTTATCGAGCCAGTCATTCCAGTCGAAAATTTAAAAAAATAGTCTTCTCTAGGTCTGCAAATGGACATTTCTCAAGACCACTGCAGAAGCCATCTTTGGCTGATATGAGTTTTAAAGGCTTAATCCATTCAACCCTTGCGACAACATATAACAAAGTGCCGACTATGCAACAAATATATACTGCTAAATAATTTTGAACTAATTTGACAGGAAGATATTGCTGCCCATACAGCATTTTAAACAACTTTCACACACATTAATTAACTTTAAATTAAAATCAAACACAACAATCAGAAGCTGCTGAGAGCAGTATGCAAAACAATTCCCGTAATTGGGTCATGATGATATGTGACCTGCTGACGACAAATTCAATATGGTTCTTCGAACATTCAAGAGGAGTACACAGGCCATGGACGGTGACAATCCCTTTGGTAGAAATTGAGCTATTATCTGGAAATGCAACAAATTACCTTACCCTGTCACTCACCATGTCCTTGAGCCTTTGATCTATAATCTACATATTTCTTACAACTGGCATCCATAAACTACTATTCAAATCATAGTTATGATCTGGAAACAAAACAAACCTTCCTAAAGTGGAACACCATCACCTTGACCGTGTTCCTACAATCAATACCCATCTTTAGACCAAGATATGCAACCTACCAGTGTTTCTCATGACATCTAAGTTTTGGAGGTCCCAAGGACCAAACGTCCTAAAATCTGGGGGTCTCAAGCTGAAATCATTGGGTCCCAAAACTGAAAACCCTGGCTTCAAATACGTTTTTTAAGATTAGATAGTACCATGGACTCACAGCCATGAATTCACCTTTCCAGAGTACCCACCCATCATATGACATCATAATGAACTGCGTGATGTGTACAATGACATCATAATGAATGATGTCGATAAGTACGTCATGAATGCATATTTGAAGACGGTCAATGCGTTGTTGTACAAATTGATTGCTTTTACTATTTAATAAATATTCTGTTGAATATTTTGAAACTAATTTGTCTGGGCACTGTTGACAGCACCCAGTCAAATTAGTTACAAAATATTCAACAGTTTCCCTGTATAGTTTTCAGGAAATTGATAGCTAGGGCATTCGGGGATCGATCAATCCCAACATGGCGAGGTGTGGGTGGAGCTTAGCTAGTGATGGGCGGGGTATAGCTAAAAATGGAAAGGTCCATTATGTGGGTCCTATGCTAGATTTTATCGGTATTTTATGCAAAAACCTATAAAACTAATTAATATTTAATGAATATACAAAATGTTCATGCGTCCTATGGGACCCATGACCACTACTTTTGGTGGTCACAACTCCCAAGTTGCATTTTGTGGTATATACCCCCAAAAGACCCCTTATGAGAATTCCTACAACCTAACTAAGATTGATGAAAATCTCTTTAATAGTAGTAACTAGAGTTATCATCCGGATATGCAACAAAAATTTGCTACATGTAATGGGGCAGCATGAAATTGACCGTTGACTCCAAATCAATAAGCTTCTTTCAATCCCTTAGGGCAAATTTTGATCAGAGATTGGTGAATATCTACCTAGTAGAACTTTATTGGGTCATATATGGTCACAAAGGGTAACCACCCACCGTCGGTCGATGATTGTCCCGTCAGTAGAAATAAAGCTAGCTGGCCGGACAGACGGACAAATACAAAAGGTGATTCTTACATGTATATACCTCATACAAGCATAGTTATTTATACTAGGGGAGGGGTAGAAATTATATTAACCCTTTACTGGTCAAGATTGTAGCTCGATTACCGAGCCAATTATTCCTGTGGTAAATTTTCAAAAATTGTCTTCTCTTAACCTGCAAATGGCCATTCCTCAAGATCACTGTAGAGGACGGTTTTGGCCGGCTTGACCATTAAATGGTTAAACAGCTTGATTATGTGTTTTTGTCTTGAAATTAAAATTCAGGAATAAAATCAATAACTGGGTTTCATTTTGAAAATTGAAACTCCTATGTACAATATACATGTAGCTCATACCTAAGTTAACCTGTTACCAAAGCAAAAACAGAGACATGTTAGTACAATTTTGAACATGATGTAAGAAATCTTCTGTTGAATATTTTGAACATAATTGGATTGAAAGACATTGCTGCTGCCCTCCAATTCAAATACGTTCAAAATATTCACAAGTGGTTATTTCTGAACTGTAAACTGCAGCTCCTGTTCGTTTGTAAAATGACTTGGCAGCCCTTTTGACTTTGATCTCTAAGCTTTGATTACAATATACCTGTCTATAATGGATGGTGCTGGGACTATTAACCTTTTAACACTTGAATTTGTTCAAGAAAATGTCAATTTTCTCATGGAAAATGTCCGTTTGCAGACCAAGAGAACGGTTTTTGAAAATTTACCACTGGAATGACTGGCTCGGTTATCGAGCCAGTCATTCCATTGGTAAATTAAAAAAAATATTTCTCTTGGTCTCCAAATGGACATTTCTCAAGATCACTGCAGAAGCTATTTTTGGCTGATATGAGTTACAGGGTTAACAAGTGGTGACCAAAGACAGGTGGACACTTAATACAACTCATTATCTATGGTAATTAGACTTTGGGGGGTCTAATGATGATGGCTCACTAAGATTAGTGGTTATATGACCACCTGTCTTAAAGAGCCACTATATTTTGTGTCCACTTCACACACATCATAACATGAAAAATTGAGGCACAGATAAATATTGGCGTAGGCAATTATTTTGCAGTTCTAAATAAAATCTGACTTTGACACAATTGTTGCAAATGAATAAAAAAAAAGCTTCAAGTGTCAAGGGAAATTGGTGAAAGCCAAAACTGACCAAAACTGCAATTTAACAATTCCGATCACTCACTATTCATAATTCATACAAGTTATCTCCCTTTGTGCAAATGAACAACAATGGGTAAACTTATCAGACCACAGTACACTTAGCATATGTTTATCTTGAGGGCCGTATCTCTGACCAGTAGTACAGTACTTAAAGTGCCTTATCTTTTGGTAAAAATTGCAAACCAACTCGTTAATGCCTTATGGGTTCATGGTCCAAGCTGACCGTGATACATAGGTCAAGGTCAACTAATTCAAAGGTTCAAATTTTGTGAGCATAGCATAAAGTGTAATGACCAGACAACCCGTAGGGTCTGGTCTTATGTTTTATTAATTACATATACCTACCTCCTTGCACTACTATTGCTCTTTCCTTCTCTGAAGGGAAGCCTAGTAGGATGAATTTTTTACAGTCATTGTTTGCTGGGTATTGTGGTTACAGAATGACTGAAGGCTTCTTCAGGTATCTCCGTACTTTCTCTAATGATGAGATCCATAGTAATTCGCTTGAATGCTATATCTCAGAATGAGACAAGAAGAGGGTTAATCCAATACCCAGCGCCACTGAGCAGGTCATTAAGCACAATGACAACCTCATTGGCTGATAGCTATCACATGACCTTGTTGATAGCAACCAAGACTTCATTCATTTGACGAACTCCAGTCATATAATCCAGCTTGTAGCAGATCCATGAAGAGGCAGATGATACTATGACGACGTGACTCTGAATATCTGACTAAAGCTGAAATTAAAATTATCCTAATTTCTCTACACTATATGACAAAAAAAATTTCTTCAGAAATACCAATATGTTGAATTCTGACAAAACTGTGCATAACATATAGGCTGAAATATACAATGAATACATCTATTCTAACAAGATATGGCCATTTAAATGAAGTCTCAGCCGGGCCTCCACCCCCCCCCCACCTCCCTAAAAAAAATTTGACAGAGGAGGCCTGAGGTGGGCCGTAATGCAAGGAGGTAGGTATAGGTAATTAGTAAAACATAAGACCAGACCCTATGGGTCGTCTGGTCATTGTTACTACATTACAACCTACCTCCTTCCATTACTATTGCTCAAATACAGATTTCAACATACACCACAAAGACCGGAGGAATGCAAATTTTTTAGCACACGTGATGTAAAAAATGGTAAAGAATATACACGAAGTTAGTAATAACAAGTGGCGAAAGATACTACGAATGACAATAATTCCTCAAAATTACTACCATAAGGAACTCTAATAGAAAGGGTTCAGAAAGAAAGGAGGAAGAGAGTAGAAAAGCGGGACTTTAAACAACCCTAAGAAGGCAGGAAAGAAGAGATGATCATGCACGAATGAAATAAAATAAATATAAAGGGTGATGAAAGAGATGATATCCCTAACATCATAGAAAGGTTCCAAGAAGGAAGGGCTTTCTTAAAGGGAAGACGAGAATTTCCCCCACCTTTAATGAGATCATGAAAAAGTTTTTGCACTTGGAGCAAAGGGTCAATAAGGCATTGGACGAAAGAGTTCAGACCAAACCGATATGATCTGACAGTGTTCACTGAGAGCTTCATCTGATCAAAAAGGAAAACCAGAAAATCTGTGACCTGAATCACAGAGGCCTCAGAGGGCAGGATAAAATAGTATGCACACCATTTCTTAAAAAACTCAAATCGAGCCTTAAGATGTTCTGAGTTCCTCTGAGAGATTTTTCAAAAGTTCTTGAGATCTGACTGAAAAATTGACGAAGGAGGGGCAACTCGACAGCTTCCAGACTGACAGATGAAAGATTTCTGGGTTCTGATGGAGAATCTTGCCTCTGTTCTGGGACAAGAGATTGTTGGAAACAGGTAATAGAAGAGGGAGATCTACAAGAAGGTCCAGGAGATCTGGAAACCAAGACTTTGTCGGCCAAAACGGAGCTATTAACAGGACCACACAAAGATGTTTCCGGATCTTTCTTAGGGCCAGAGGAATGAGAATCGTTGGGGAAAAGGAATAAGCGAACATGTTGTCCCAAGATTGGTCTTCGGTTCTTGAGAGTAGCCAAAAGATCTCTGTGGGGATGACCGAACTGAAGAAAAGTTGACTTGACTACAGCCTTTTTCAATTCCTATTCCGTTTCTGAGATCCTGGAAGGACGAGATAATTGATTGGCCAGAAAATTTAACTTGCCTGGGATGTGGGCTGCACGGAGAGAAATGTTGCGGGCTCTGCACCAGTGAAGCATTATCAAGGACTCTTGGCAGAGAGAGACCGACCTGATCCCTCCTTGATGACTGATGAACTAGACTACTGTGAAATTGTCCGAGCGGATAAGAATTGATAAACCGCGTATCATGGGATCCCAAAGGACTAGGTCATGTAAAAACAGTCCACAACTCGAAAGATTGATGGTGTAAGAGGCTTCCAGAGGGGACCAAGTGCCTGAAATGTTCCTGGAATCCCAGATTGATCCCCATCCTTCCAGGGATGCGTCTGAGAAGAAGATGGCTTGAGGAGATGGACTGTGTCACAGTGATGAGTTTGTGTAAACAAATAACCGTAGGAAAGGGGAATGAATTGGACCACCTTGTAGCAGAGATTGGATGTCATTCCAAAACTGATACTCATAAGATGGATTTTAAAGAGGAAACAAGGAACTAGAGGGTCCAGATAATAGATTCCAAGGGACATGAGGTGAAATGCCTTCTCCTGAAATAGGCCCAAGAAAAAAACTTTTCCACCGACACCATCAGGGCTATAATATGAAGAAAGACCTAGCCAAAATGAACTGGCTCACACTGAAAAGTAGATATAAGGGCCTTAACAATGGTGAGGGAAGGAAAAAACTTCCTTTGGACAAGATCGAAATGGACAAGATCGAAAGGATCCCATAGTGAGTGAATATCTGATTTGGAGAAAGACGAGATTTCCCATGTTGACAATCCAGCCTAGATGAAGACATATTCGGATAGCTACTGAGACGTCCGAGAACAGAGACATAGGGAATTAAGCCTTGAAGAGTTAATCGTCTATGTAGACCTGAACTGAAAAAGGAGTTAAAAATTAAGACAAGCAGACATGAAGAAATATATGGGTGAACACGAACAGGGGAAAGGAGAGGCTGACAGTTAGGAAGTGGCACTGCCATACTAGGTCAAGGGATGTGATACGAAGAGAAATTTTGAAAGCAAGGGTAAAAAGGGACTAGAAATAAGAGTCCTTCAGGACTAGAGAAAGGTTCATAAGACTACCTGAAAAGAAAGAATTAAAGACTGGACTGAACCATTTTGAAATTGGAAGCCAAGATGAATAGTCAGCGTTCTGAGGAATCTGAATCCCATGCCTGAAGATTCACTGCGAATGAGGGAACTGTGATCCAATGAGGAATAAGAGAAAAAAAAGAGAAGGTGGATCCTCCGTGAGAAAACGTCAGGGACTGACCTACTCATTTGAAATCATTAGCCAGTTAAGTAGCCTATTTTGGGATTTCATTAGCCAAATCTGGACTTTCTTAGCCTGACCAATAACCTATCAATCTAATCCTTTATGATCCCACCAGATCTTAAACCAAGTAAAAGATGACCAGCAGGTCATGTAAAAAATAAAATATTGAATAGAATTAGATGTATCATCATGGTTTAAGAGGAACTGACTTACCAACATACATGTAAAATCATCAGCCAGTGAATTAGCCTATTTTGACATTGTATTAGCAAACCATGAAAATTATGTTCAAAAGTGAATTGGCGAATGGGTATGTCTGTCCCTGGAAAACAAAACGTATAAACAACACACTGATCAAAATCAAAGAAATCCAATGGTCCTAGAAGAGGGATAACCGATTTCCTCCAAGGATAGAAGACAAAACTGAGAGCATTGATAAGGCGAAATCTATAACTAGGGTAATGATTGCAAGAAATCCACCTCCAGAACAAACTTGGATATTAGAAAAATCTCAAACTCACAAGACGCACAGACCAGAGGAACCTCACCATAATATGATACCATTGTATAAAAAAGCAATCTTTTGCAACAAATAAGACAAAATATGGGAAGACCACCCATTAAGGATGCTCATTAATCAATCCTGATTACAAAATGAAATGCACACATAAGTTATACACACAACACATTAAAAATAAATCAAGAAGACCTAATAACAAAGGCGATAAGAAGCCTACCAACGGAGGACATCCTTCTATGATACCTAATATCTGAATAAAGAAAGCTATAAATGAAGAATAAAGGCTAAAACGCCTCAATATTCCAATTAGGGTTAGGCTGATAATAGTTAGGATGTTTGATAGTTAAGTTATTTCTTGATTATCTCAGTATTAGTCCAAACTGTTCTTGAGTCTGTTTAAATAATTTAGGATGTTACAATGAGATCAGCTAGAGACTTCCAAGCATCGATTTATTCTATTGGAAAGTAATGTATCCTTAAATCGAGTGAAAAGCGATGTTTCTTAGTTATAAGCGCTATATCCTTATTATTAGCCCCTCATGAGAGAGGTAACTTGCATTTATTTCTGCTATTTAATCTTACCAGTTTCTTCGTGTGGCGAAAAAGTATCATAGAAGTATTGCCTAAGTACTTATTAAAAGTTCTAGACATTGAAACATTATAGATAAATTTATTTATAGTGTTTTAACCAGATTTCATGGCAAACAGAAATCTCATAGTAAACCTATGGGAGGGGAGAGTCCAGATATAGCCAGATAGAATTAGCTAAAACAATACTCATCTATGTTTAAGATCTATATCATATCCAAAAGATACACTCCATGTAAACAAAAAGGGAACGAAATATATACAGGGCAAATTGTCAACGACCTATATAACAAGTGACAGGAATGATGATGACAATCTTACAGCTACCGGAAGTAGATAAGAAGGGAATGAAAAGGATAAATTTTGAGCCCAAAATCACCAATCACGCGATGGCAGGAAAGAACATGACTAAATAAAAGGTTACGAGGGCTGACAACAAAACTGACAAATATTGAAAGAACAAGAAAATTCAGGAAAGATACTTATAGTACAGTCACAAAACACCATGAGGGCAAGTGTAATCTGACTTTAGGAAATTAATATTTAAAACAAAAGGATGATAATAGAGAGAAATATACTTAAAAGAGCAAAATATTCACGAAAAAGATAGCATAACAAGTAAATTCTCCTAAAGTTATGAAAGTATGTTAACCTGCCACCAATAGAAGGGAATAGGTGTACTATACAAAAAGATGAATGGCCCGAATAGAACTGCGCCTCTAACGTGGGACAAATAATGACCAAAACATAGCTAATTAGAATTGCGAAGTAATCTGACAGATAGGAAAGAGTGCAAGGAGAAAAGAATGAGAACGAAAGTCAAGGAGAGATAACCTGCAGAAAAAGGGGAGAATGCAGTCTGAACCACTAAGATATCGCAGGAGAGAGTACTGCTAGATAAGATAATGATATGCACATATGTAATAAGGTGAAAAAAAGATCCCATGGAAAAAACTTATCTAGCTAATAAGTATTAATATTCGAAACAAAAAAGATGATAGTAGGCCCGGGGAAACATGAGAAAAAATGCTAAAATTAGCTGAAATTAAATTCTGACACTCCGGGAGTTTGGTTCCCGCCCTGGGCCAAATCTGGGTCCGGGGCGGGGACCTCAAATCTCTAGAGAAAAAGATGGAAGATGATGGAGAATTTTACAAGGCACCCAGCTTCAGAGCCCAACTGGGCCCCCGGGACAGGGGGAAAAAGTGAAAATCACATGGATACTGGCCAAAATTAGTTGAAAAACATCAAATTAAATCTGACACGCCAGAAGGCCCGGCCCCCGACCCGGAGCCAAAGCGGGGAAGCCATAGGCTGGACCTGAGAGGTGTGGACCGGGCTCGGACCTGGAACAAAACCGAGGACCGGGGCCGACAAGAACTTTAAACCCAAAACTTCACTTGAGGCTGGACCCGGACAAAAACTCGGGTCCGGACCCATAAATGGGTTGGGAAAATAAGTCACCCAAGATCCAGACCCGGGGTCGGGAAAATATCCGGACCTGGGGCCAGAAGTCGAGCCGGGGAGACTTCTGAAACAAAGAATGTCAGTAAGTGGTAATTTACTTTTTGATTTAGCAAATAGACGCTTCCTGGGAGCAGCAAACTGCAATGTTTCACATTTAACAACGTTAAGTGATGAAACATTGGGGTCTGATTGATCCAAGATTATCTTGTTAATTCTGCTATCAATAGAGGAGTCAATCTTATGGACTTGTTTCTGAAGACACTCCATGGACTGCACAATTCTCTCCAGAATGGCTGAATCAGCTATGGCCTCAGGTTTGGCCTTTATCTTAGTCAGCTACCTTGAAGGAGGATTCACAGAAACAGGAAAATTAAGAGCCAGTGAAAGAGATCAGCCTAGCGGCTTGGGACCATGACTCGCATATCAAGCAAGAAGATTCATAGGTATATGATGTACACTTTAAACACACATGACCAGCGCGTTAAGATTTTATGAAATGTTGGCAACTGCCAGACGGACATCTTGTTGAATGGCTCTTATCTTTGACCTTCTCCTTGACTTTCTTTGGCAAATTTTCAAATCTGAATCGTAAATAAACATAGAGACTGATAGAGCAAAAACTCTAATGTGTGACTCAAGTATAGGCAACGCTAACCTCAATACAATAATAATAGAGACCCTACCGATCTCTGATAAATCGGTGATTCATATTTTTCTTTTGAGAGTATGTTGACATGAGATAAGGCAGGTCATGTTCAGATACAGCGAGCATGACAATTTGGAAGCTTATACATGCTACCGATGATAATGAAGGAGCAAAGTGGACAAATTATAGTCCATAAGACACTCTGAGAGCAAGCACCAAAACTGGTAACGCGTCTACCACGAAATTAGAAATGATCATTAAAATCATAACTAAGTCACTAGAACCGACAAACCACTTATCTTTGAAGGTTTCCTGTTTGTCTGACATCCTTGATGAATCCAGTAACTCTTTACTTAACCACAGCAAAGCACAAAAGTTGAAACGACTTAAGGCTTTGACCATTTTTAATTCACCTTCCACTTCAGAAGTAGGAAAATGAATGAAGTCTTGGTTGCTATCAACAAGGTCATGTGATAGCTATCAGCCAATGAGGTTGTCATTGTGCTTAATAACCTGCTCAGTGGCGCTGGGTATTGGATTAATCCTCTTCTTTCCCCATTCTGAGACATAGCATTCAAGCGAATTACTATGGATCTCATCATTAAGAGAGAGTATGGAGATACCTGAAGGAGCCTTCAGTCACTCTGTAACCGCAATACCCAGCAAACATTGGCTGTAAAAAATCCATCCTACTACCCTTCCCTTCAGAGAAGGAAAGAGCAATAGTAATGCAAGGAGGTAGGTTGCAATGTAGTAACAACAGATCAACTCTTTCGAAAACAAAATTAATCCAATCATAAATATAGTAAAGACCACGAAAGCATGATATGTCTCGTCTGCATAAGTATACGCAATAATGGGCCATTTTGTGGAAATCTAGCTTGTTAATGGTTGATGTGTCAAAACAAATGACCCTTTAATGATCAAAATTGGTCAGGAAAATCCAAATATTTGCTTATTGAATGTCCATTTACAGGCCAAGAAGCCTATTTTTAAATTTACCACTGGAATAACTGGCTCGGCAGGCATTCCAGAGGTAAATTTTCAAAAATAGTCTTCTCTTGGGCTGTTTATGGCCATTCCTCAAGATCATTGCAGAAGGCAGTTTTGGCTGGCTTGACCATTAACGGGTTAAAGTGTTTGCTTAGTGAATGTCCATATGGCCAAAACTGGCCTTTGCAGTAATCTAGGGAAATGTCCATTTGCAGGCCAAGAGAAGACCATTTTTGATGACCGAGCCAGTCATTAGTGGTAAAATTTTAAAAATAGTCTTCTCTTGGCATGCAAATAAACATTCCTCAAGACCACTGCAAATGCTGGTTTGGGCCGACTTGACCATTAAAGGGTTAACTGTTAATACAGATCCCCCAACAGAACCCCCTTGCGGGTTGGTCTGTAATTTTATTAACCACTATAAAACATACTTACCATTCAATCACTACTTGCTAAATCAACTACTCTGCATTTAACCACCAGAATAAGAATTTTATACTTGCTTACAAACCCCCATATGCCTATTCCATTTCTATGTATACCCTCAACCAGGCTACTGATAGGGTAAGGTCCCCCCCCCCACCCCTCCAGCATATAACCTGACAGAGACTGGCACTAGTCTGTAGTCATGCCTTGGTGACACCTGTCACTGAGCACGCTCGCACATGCACATAGGAGCCCAAATAGGAAACAAATTCACTTTTCTAAATTTAAGTGCCAAATATTAAAAACAGATTCTCAAATCATTCCCATGCGGGGTGGCTCAGGCCGGGTCATAGTGATTGAACGGTAAGTATGTTTTATAGTGGTTAATAAAACTACAGACCAACCCACAAGGGGGGGTCTGTTGGGGATTGTTATTACACCACAAAAACATCCATTACCATTCAATCACTACTTGCTAAACCCGTAGATTTGGTCAGTGCCCCACTTAAAACATAAGGTGGGAGGAGATTTGAGAATCTACAAACAAGGATAAAAATCAAATCAATCTTATCCAAATGTTAATAACAAAAAATAATAGTGCATTTAAATCAATCACACCGTGATTATCAAATAAGGAAAACTTGAACTTAAAGAAATAAATAAAAACTGAAATAAACTCTCACCATTTCTTACAGACAGTCTTAACGAAAATGGCGGGATATGCTTGGTAAATGGTCTTCGGCTTTTTTGGTTAAAATCGCAATACTACGAAAGGAGGCTGCTGCACTCTGAGCTTTTAGATAAAAAGTTGTAAAAGTGGATTCAGATTTCCATCCTGCAACCTGCATGACTTCATCTAGAGAAGAACCTGCAAAAAGAACAAAAGAGGTAGCCATTCCTCTAACATCATGAGCTTTTATATGGGAAAGATTAATTTGTTCCAGAGAAGCTATCTTGTACCAAAGCTTAATTGTCTCACAAATCCATCTGGCAATCGTAGACTTTGAGACCGGTTTAGCTAACTCTTCCGCATACGAAACCCATAAATGGGACGGATCAGATCTTTTAAAATCGGTTCGCTGT
Organism: Chaetoderma sp. LZ-2023a; assembly: GCA_034401795.1. Classification (NCBI taxonomy): domain Eukaryota; kingdom Metazoa; phylum Mollusca; class Caudofoveata; order Chaetodermatida; family Chaetodermatidae; genus Chaetoderma; species Chaetoderma sp. LZ-2023a. The sequence goes on along the minus strand of CM067374.1, from coordinate 52,774,577 downwards.
TTATAAACTCTTAATGCCCTAACAGGACACCAGAATTTGTCGGATGGCAAAAAAGAAGATAATGATTTTAAAAAGATCGGACTAGCAGGAAAACAAGAAAAACAGCTTTAAAAGTTAAAAATTTAATACTAATAGAGGCAAGAGGTTCAAAATGGCGGCCTGCCACCACCAGAAGGACCAAAGCCAAGTTCCAGGAAGGCAAAGGCTTAGCTATCAGAGGACGAATATTGCCTAAACCTCGAATAAAACTATTAAGAATCTTAGTGTCCTTGACATCGGCATTCAGAAGGCAAGGAAGAGAAGATGCCAAAGAAAATCTATACAACCTAACAGTATTAACTGATAAATGTAAGGAATCAGAGATAGGTTAAAAAATCTAATACGTGGGGAATAGAAACAGAATCGGGCACGAAACCTTGCTCTGAACACCATTCTCTAAAAATTGTAAGTCGACCCTTGTAAACTCTGTGGGTCGACTTTCTTCTGGAAGAATCAATAATTTCCTGAGATCGTGAAGAAACTTTATTCTCAGAGACTTTACTTTCGATATTCTCCAAACACACAGACTGAAGATTTCTGGGTTTGGATGAAGACAAAGACCTCTTACTTGAGACAGAAGATCCGGGGAGACTGGAAGAAGACGAGGAAAGTCTACCAGAAGATCTAGAAGGTCTACAAACCAAATCCTCTTTGGCTAAAAGGGAGCTATTAGGAGAATCTCGCAGATTTAGTCTTTGACCTTCTTCAACACTAAAGGGATCAGAATCGTTGGAGGGAACGCATAGGCGAACATTCCTGTCCACTGCCAGGGCCTGACTGTCTGGAAAAGGAGACATGAAAGAGATCTGGGCATTCAGAGAGGTCGCAAACAGCTCTACCAGAGGACGATCCATAAGACTGAAAATCGCTTTGACAACCGACCTCTTTAACTGCCACTGTGTGGACGAATTTGCTGGGACAACAGTTGGTACGCAAGAAAATTCAGACTGACTGGGACATGAGAGGACACTAGAAAAATCTGATTCTTGCGGCACCATAAGAGGAGGTTCCACACTTCCAGACAAAGAGGGATGACCTAGTACCCCCTTGTCTGTTGATATAAGAGACCACTGTTGAATTGTCCGACCGTATCGAGACTTTGAGGCCTATCACAAGATTTGACCATGAAAGGAGCCTTCTTGACAGCCCACAATTCCAGAATGTTGATGTGAGCTGTCGACTCCTCCAGGGACCAAAGACCGAAAACCGACAGGAGTCACAGACCACTTCCCAACCCTCCTGAGAAGCGTCTGTGAAGATAATCGCCTGAGGGGAGGGGGGAGGACTTTATCAGGGGAACACCAATCAGAAGCAGAGAATGATCTTTCTAAAATTCTAGATGAGGAATCAAGTGTTCTCTGATGGGAATCTGATGGTAAATGGAGTGAACCGACTGCTCCCAAAGAGACATTAAATACATTTGGAAGGGTTTTCTCATTAGCGCCGCCCAAGGAACAACATTCGCTGACCATCAATCCTATCACTCTGAGAAAGAATCTTGCTCTGACCTTGGAAGACGAAGATAGGATTTCCATTGCCACTGATAACGCCTCTATTCTTGGATCTGAGGGGAAGACTAGACCCTGGAACAGATCGAACGAAACGCCTAGATGCGTGAAGATTTGAGAGGGAACTACTTGATTTCTCTAGATTTAAAATCCACCCTAGGCTGCATGCCAGACTGCAGACCTCTGGAGGAATTCCTGAGAATTGAGGAAGACTGCTTTTACTAACCAATTGTCTATATAAACGTGCAGATGGATAGAATGATGGTGCAAGATTCCTGCCATGGCTGAGACTAGGTAAGTAAAAAGGAAAGGATCCGTGGTCAGGCCGAAAAGCATAGCGCGAAACTGCCAAACTCGATCTTTGTAAGCGAACCTCAGGAATTTTCTGAAGGAAGGGTGGATGAGAACATGAAAGTAGGCGTCCTTTAGGTCGATGGAAGAAGTCCACATGCCCTGGACTGGAGATGATCTCCATCTTGAACTTGGGAGCAAGGATCAGAAGATTTAATTTCTTCAAATTTATGATAGGACGCCAACCTCCTGTCTTCTTGGAAACTAAAAAGATGATTGAATAGTATCCCGGGTCTACTCTCCAATGGGGAACTTCTTCTATTGCCTTCTTGACAATCATCTTCTAAAGCCACCAATTTTTCTGAATGGAGGGCATTGGTGTCCACTTGGGAAGAAAGGAGAGAACAGGAGGATGACGGATCCAAGACGGTGCATAACGCCAACGTATCTGGGAAACTAGCCAGGAGTCCTGGACGAGGGCCTGTCAATTTTCCCAAAACAGAGACAGGCGCCCTCCTACTGGCACATTGGGTAAAAGGCACTGGACCGACTGATCCAAAGACACAAGAAGAGGGAGAGGATTGACTGAAGAAAGAAAGTTGGACTTACCCGGGAATAGTCCACACCTTCAAACTCTCTTTCCCTAGTAACCTCTAAACCTTGAACTAGGACAACGAGAAAAGGACCGACTCCCTCACCCAATGAGAGGAAGCCTGCCTCCCTTGGGATCTAGACCGGTGTGAGGATATGGAATCAAAACGATCCTCCTCCGCAGATCTATCTTGAAGATTTGAAGATCTATTAGAATTATTGTTAATCCTAGAGGGATAAGCCCCAAATTGGCCTTGTCTGAGGCTCTTTCTTCTAGGAGAGGAATTGGGGCTCTTTACTGAAGAAATATCTCTTTGCAGGATTAGAAAAGGAAATCTGAGCCTGAAAATCCCTAGAGGCCTTCAGGTGCTCAGACTCAGCCCGAATAAGACTGGAAGCCGACTGACCGAAAATATCCTGTCCAAAGGGGGGGGGGGGGCTGATATAAACCTATTCTTCAGACTACTCGAAATATTGCCCTCAGAAAGCTTTCTGGACCTTCTCTTAGATGTGATAAACCCCAAGGATCTGCAAACTGAATTAAGAGAACCATGAGACAGATCAGCTAAGGAACGAAAGACTGATACAGGAACCTGATCACCACGCTCTTGAGCCTTGAGAACAGCTTCAGATAACAGAGCAAGAAAATTAGCAGACTTAAGCTGGGATCTGCAGACAGACTCCCATTTAAAAAGATCAGTGGAATGCTCAGTCTTAGAAGAATCCTTTAAATGTGAGGAAAGAACATCCCAGGAGGAGCCAGAAAGAGATTGAGGAGTAGCAACCTTTAAATAATCTTCTTTGGGGACCTGAACAGGTGCATCAAATTTTGAAGAGAGAAAACTCCTTACAATTAACATCGTTAATGAAGAAATCCAACATATCCACTACTAAGTTATCAATAGGTAGGACTTGAGAAGAATCAGATGTAGAAAGTGCAGACCCGAAAGAAGGAGGGTCTATAGAATATTCGTCCTTAAGGGGAAGAGAAACAGTAGAAGCGATCCAACTATGAGCCATGGACCAGTCCTCCGAAGAGGCCCTGACCGGACAAAACCCCTTCAGACACCTGGCCCTGACTGACTTGGGGACTGAGGAAAGAGAAGGATTAGGAGAGGAAGAAGAGATGTGAAGAGAGGAGTCACCAGAGGCTAATGAATCGGCAGTTCTAGAGGAAATAGGAGAACAAGGTCTCCTAGAAGGTTGAACAGAGGAAACAGGCAGACTCAGAAAAGGATGAAATTTGATCGGAAGGAAAAGAATCCATGACATTATCCTGACTAGAAGACAAGGAAGGATGAACCAGACAACGGGCAGAAAACCTCGAGAATAGAAAAATGTGCAGAAACAAAAGAACGAGCGAGTGAAGGATCCCTAACCACAGAAAAGAGAGAAATCTAGACCCGAATCAACAATTTGAAATTCTAACTCAGGAGAAAGAACAACAGAAACAATCAGATCGAGATAATCAAAAGAAGGAGAGGCAGAAGAGGAAGAGAAGACTTAGGATGAACAGAGGAAGAAGGAGAAGGATCCAAGGATCCCTGGAAAGAATTAATAGATGAAAAAAGATGGGAGAATCCCGGAGGAGGAATAGAAGATTGAAAAAGAGAAGAAGAATTAGACACATGACTGGAAGAAAAATCCTTAGCTGAAAGAAAAGAAGAGGAGGAAGGCCTAGATTTAAAACCTGTACGATGAGAGGAACAAGAAGAAGGAAGCCGCACTGCAGAGGAACTCAAGACAGCTTCACGAAAGGAAGAACCATAATCCGGAACTAAGGAATCGTGGGAAAAATAACTATCAGAAAACTCAGAACCAGAGCTAACAAAATTCCTATCACCAAACGCATGACGCCTATCCGCTGAAAGGGAATCTCAAAGTTTTGCGCACCAGAAGAAGAAACTGAAAAAGGAAGCGGAAGTTGACGCCTAGATAAACTCTTAGCCGAATCTAACAGCCCATGACTGTTCGCTATACCGGAAGTTTCGTCCCAACCGGAAGCGGAAATCGGAAGTCTATCTAGATCCGAACGACCCAGAAGTACACCCCTAGTACCGGAAGCGGATCCAAAGACCCCGGATGTCCGGTATGGTCAGACGCGCTACTAAGACCGGAAGAACAAAGACCGGAAGCAGAAATAGGAACCGGATCTTGAGGACCCGGATGTCCTGTAAAACCGGAAGTCTGACCGGAAACGGATGAAATGGAAGCAGATCCGGAAAACGGAAGTAGACCCGGGCCCTGGGGACCCGAATCCACTAACCATAAACCGGAAGTACTAGAAAATCCTGATTTATGAACACTAGCTACAGGCGATCTGTGGGCATTTCTGACGACCGGAATGACCGAGACTTTGACATTGGCATAAGATTTTTGGACGGGGTTTTCCGCCGCCGCCACCACTGCTTGAGGGTCATGATGCCTTTCACCCTCAAGACAAATGTGGGTTTGACCCGGTGACCTGCTCGAGTTCACCTTCGAGAGCTTTTTTGCTCAAATTTTCTGTTTCGGAGACCTAATTTCTTGATGGGACGTAAGAGGAATAGGTTTTCCCCATTTGTGGGTAGCCCTCGGGCTATCATCTGATAGAAAGATAGATTTCTAATTAATCCCCTCATATTTCTAGCTCAGCTTTGCCCACTTTTTTATTCTCACGTTTTTCACACAAAAAATGGATTATGCCATGTGTGTGCGTGCGTGCGTGCGTGCGTGCGTGCGTGCGTGCATGAATTGATTGAAATGCAACTCCTACAAGACCATTGGACGGAATACAACCAAATGTGAGTTCCCCATATGATTCCAGAGTGCAAAAAGACATTTACATTTAGCTCTGACCCCATGGGTGAGGCAGGGGGTCAAAAGGTCAGTGGTGGAAGCGGGTGATTTACGGCGACGTGTCTTTGACCGAGCAATCTAGTTTGCATATATGTTGAAATGGAATGTGAAACCTTGAAACACTGAATCTCAAATTTTAAGGTAACTCCATGTATACAGGTAAGCCATTGAACATTTTGAAACTAATTTGACTAATTTAATTTATATATTTTGTATGTAATTGATTCATATACTGATGTTGCAGGTGATCAATACATGCTTCTTGTTCGCAGTTTCCTTTTGTATAAGGATATGAGTTAATGGGGCAAGTCTTTATACACATTGCTACTCAGTATCAAGAAAAACAGACCAAAAGTACCACAGCATTGAACATATTTACTTCATCATATGTGGTGAAATGTCACCTTTTAACCCTTTAACTCATATCAGCCAAAAATGGCTTCAGTAGTGGTCTTGAGAAATATCCATTTGCAGACCAAAAGAAGATTATTTTTGAAAATTTACCACTGGAACGACCGGCTCGTTATCGAGCCAGTCATTCCAGTGGTAATTTTTCAAAAATAGTCTTCTTTTGGTCTGCAAATGAACATTTTCTATGAGAAAATTTAAATTTTCTTGAACAAATTCAAGGGTTAAAGGGTTAACACTCAGATCTGCCAAAGAAAATGATCAGCTTCTACAGTGGTCTTGAGAAATGTCCATTTACTGAACAAGAAAATACTATTTTTGAATATTTACCACTAGAATGACTGGCTCGATAACCGAACCAGTTATTCCAATAGTAAATTTTCAAAAATAATCTTGCCATGGTCTGTAAATGGACATCATCTATGAGAAAATTAAACATTTTTTTAACAGGTTTAATGGTTTAAATGGATATAATATAACATTTGCAGCTATCATCAGCAATGCAGATGTTCAACTCCGGCAAATTCAATCCTCCAAAAATTGAATTTTGGTTAAACCTGTGCAGAATGAGAGAGCATACCTGTGTATAAGGGCCACTTTGATCAGGTCACATGTAACTGGGTCTAATAGACTGGGTTATCTTTTTTTTAAGTCGCTCCATCCTGCACTAATTTTGGAACACTGTCCCCCTAAACACAATGCATTTGAATTTGACAGCAAAACACCCTGGACTTCCTGTGTAGTAGTTTTGGGAGTCCAAGCAGGAAACATGGATGTCTAAAAGGGTTCTCATATATTAAATTTGCTTAAAATCATAGTTTTAGTGGTGTCAGGGCCAGAAATACAGGAAGTCCAGAACTTCCTTGGGATTTGTTTTGGAAGTCTAAACATGAACTTCGGGAGTATAGGACTCCCAGACTTCCACTAGTGGAAGCCCTGTATTAATGGATGTTCATTTCTATCACTGCATTATGAATATTTTTCAGAAAGGGAGCCAACTCCTTGCAGCTTTGAATTTCATTCCATACCAAGGGGAACCACTCTATTTAACATATCCGCTGCAGATAATTAATATCAATTATTTTTCCAGTCCTTGTGAGTTTGTTTTCAGAATAAGTTCTCAGAAGATTGCTATTGTAAGTTTAATACATTTCATTCTGTATGGCATTGTCGATGTTTGTGTTAGTACGCAGGTTTAAGTGTCAGGAAAAAGGAGGGAAATTTAACTCTAACTCTTTAGCACTCAAGCTGGCTTCTGCAGTGGTCATGAGAATTGTCCATTTGCTGACCAAGAGAAGACTATTTTTTTAAATCTACCACTGGAATGAGGCTCAAAAACCGACCCAGTCAGTCCAGTAGTAAATTTTCACTTGGTCTGCAAATCAGGGCTTCCATTAGCGGAAGTCCTGGAAGTACTATACTCCCATGGATTATGTTTGGACATACCAAGGAAGTCCTGGTATTCCTATTTTTTGGCCCGGACATCTATAAAGTGATTTAAAGCAAATTACATGTCTCTGAACCATTTTAGACTTCCATGTTTCTTATTTGGACTCCAAATCGCGTTGTCCAGGAAGTCACCTTAGTGGAACCCCTGCTGCAAATCTACATTTTCTATGAGAAAATGTACATTTTCTTGAACAAATTTTATGGTTAAAGGGTTAATGGCCAAATTTGATTTTTTTTAAATCAAAATATTTGCTTATTGAATGTCTATTTGTGCGCCAAGAGAAGACTAATCTGGAAATTTTGCCACAGAAACGACTGGGTCTATTATCGAGCTAGTCATTCAGTCACAAATATTCAAAAAACAATTTTGTCATGCAGATGAACATGCATACAGTCCTCAAGACCACTGCAGAGGAGTTTTGGCCCGCCTGACCATTAAGGCGTAAGAAACCTTTTTCCCATTCCTTAGAAACCATGTAAAATGAGATATATACCTGCGCTAATTGATCAGAAAGCGCATGGAATATTGAAATATTGTCATTTGTGATTCGCACCACTCTTTCAGTAAATGTAGATATTTAATGTTTGCTATTCTGCTAATACCACCAGGCAATAATTGTAATGGGCATTACCTCTGACCATGCTGAATATTTTGAGAATAATTTGACTGAAAGTTGTTGGTGGCTTAGCCACCAACAACTTTCAGTAAAATTGTTTTCAAAATATTCAGCATATACAGAGTTAAGCTCCATAGAAAATGTAGTCTGTAGAAATTCAGGCGGCCGACGTTAATAACCCATTGATTATTTAAACAGTGGAATTAATTCTTTAACACTTTCACTGGCAAATCCCTGAAAAAATATATTCTTTACGATATAAAACCCCCACAGACCCCCCTTGCGGGTTGGTCTGTTGTTTTATTAACCACTATAAAAACATACTTACCGTTCAATCACTACTTGCTAAATCAATTATTTGCATTTTGCTATCAGAATAAGATTTTTATGCCTGCATACACACCTCCCCATGCCTAATCCTATTCCTATGGACCCTCAACCAGGCTACTGGTTGAGTCCCACCTCCAGCCTACCATCAGGTATAGACTGGCACCAGTCTATACTCACCTCATAGTGACGCTTGTCGCTATGCGCGCTCACGCATGCGCATCAGAGCCCGAATAGGAAACAGATTCACTTTTCTAAATTTAAGTGCAAAATATTTAGTCTGATTCTCAAATCTTACCACGCGGGGTGGTTGAGGCCGGGTCGTAGTGATTGAACGGTAAGTATGTTTTTATAGTGGTTAATAAAACAACAGACCACCCCGCAAGGGGGGTCTGTGGGGGTTGTTATTACACCACAAAAACATCCATTACCGTTCAATCACTACTTGCTAAACCCGTAGATTTGGTCAGTGCCCCCTGTCCACATAAGGTTGGAGGAGATTTGAGAATCAATAAACCAGGATAAAAATCAAACCAATCTTATCCCTATGTTATTAACATAACATATTAGTGTATTTAGCTCAATCACAACGTGATTAGCAAATAAGAACAAGTTGAACTTAAAGAAATAACTAAAAACCAAAAGAAGACTCACCATTTCTCACCGACGCAGTCTTTTAACGAAATGGAGGAAAGTGATTGATTGGTAAATAGTCTTCGGCTTTTTTGGTTAACAAACAAAGATAAATTAAATCAATCTTATCCAAATGTTAACAACATAACCTAATATAGCATTTAGCTCAATCACACCGTGATTAGCAAATACGACCACCTTGAACTTAAAGAAATAACTAAAAACCAAAAGAAGACTCTCTCCCTATCTCACAGACGCATAGTCCTAACGAAAATGGTGGGAAGTACTTGGTAAAGTCTTCGGCTTTTTTAGTTAACAAACAAGGATAAAATTAAATCAATCTTATCCAAATGCTAATAACATAACCTAATAGTGCATTTAGCTCAATCACACCATGATTAGCCTGCACTCTGGTCTTTGAGTTAAAAGGATGTAAGGTGTATTCACATTTCCCTCCTGCTACCTGCATGATCTCATCTAAAAACGATCCCTCAAAAAGAGCGAAAGAAGTAGCCATACCTCTAACGTCATCAGCTTTAATAAGGGAGAGATTAATTTGATCCGGTGAGGCTATCTCATAACAAGGATTAAGTATTCTCTCAAAATCCATCTGACAATCGAAGAATTTGAGACCGGCTTAGATAAATTTTCCTCGTAGGAAAAACATAAATGAGATGGATCGATTCTTATAACATCTGATCGCTGATTGAAGGTTCCTAATGCCCTAATAGGACAACAAAATTTTTCGGATTGCGACAGACAGTTATAGATAAAAAATTCCTTCTGGGATATCAAAGCCGTCTCCTGAAACTATAAATCTCTCCTTTTCAGCAGAAAGAGCATGAATCTCTTGAACGCCTTCTAGCAGAGGCTGTAGCAACAAGAAAAAACAGCTTTGACAATTAAAAACAAAACCAAGCTTACTACTGGTAGAAGAAATAGGTTCAAAATGGTGCCCTGCCAAAACTTGAAGAACCAAAGCCCAACTCCAGGAAGGAAAAGACTTAGCAATCGGAGGACGAATATTACTTAGACCTCTAATAAAGCTATTAAAAGTCTTAGTATCCTTGACATCGGCATACAGAAGACAAGGAAGGGATGACACCAGAGAACATCTATACTCCCTGAACGTAATAACTGACAAATGAAAATACCCAAACAGATAAGATAAAAAATCTAATAATTTGGGTATCGAACCAGAATCGGGCATGAAACCTTGGTCTGAACATCATTCACCTAAAGTTTTAAAATCGACCCTTGTAAACTCAATGGGTCGAATCCCTTCTGGCAGAGTCAATCATTTCCTGATATCAGAAGAAACCTTATTCTCGAGGACTTCAGACTCGAGATTCTCCAGACACACAGACTAAAATTTATTGGATTTGGATGCACACAAAAACCTCTTACTTAAGATCGAAGATCCTGGTATACTGGAAGAAGAAGAGGGAAATCTACCAGAAAATCTAGAAGGGCTAAAAACCAAATCCTCTTTGGCCAACAGGGAGCTATCAGAAGAATTTCGCAAACCTGATCCTTGACCCTCTTCAAAACTAACTGAATCAAAATCATTCGAGAGAAGGCATAGGCGAACATTCCTGTCCACTACTGAGACAAAGCATCCCCACCCCCCACCCCCCCCCCCCCGAGGGGTTGACTGTCCAGAAAAGGAGACATGTAAGAGAAGATCTGAGCATTCAGAGAGGCCGCGAACAGCTCTACTAGAGGACAATCCATAAGACTAAACCTCATTCCTCCTTCTAAAAATGAAAGAAAAACCCATGGCCATGACTGAACGAATCGAGATTTAGAAGCCTAACAGACAATCCGACCAATGCACAGAAGCCTGGATCTACTTTCCAATGAATAGCCTCTTCTATAGACTCCCTGACAATCATAGACAAACAACAACCCCTCTAAAGCTAATAGCTTCTAATAATAAGGAACAGAAAACCTTTTTGGAAGAGGAGACTACATAGAAGGATTCTAGATCCAGGAATATCTAGCCCCTTTTAATAAGGGCCCCCCCCCCCCCCCCCCGCCCCCCTTAAAGAGGAGTCAAACTTACTATATGCTAAAGAGGAGTGCTCATAGAAAACACATAGATTACATATGCAAAATCCTGGCCTATATCATAACGCTTATACCTCACTAAATAGGTAACTCACGTTTATTATGGATATTTTAATAATACCGCTTACTCTGAATGGAGACCAAAAAGGGTCATATCAGAATAGCCTAACTTAGACTCTGCAAAAATTATAGATAATATTATTTACAGAGATTTAACCAGAGATTGTGGCAAACCAAAACCCCATAGTAAGTCTATGGGAGTGCTTAGAGTCAAGATATAGCCAAATCATGTGCCCGAGATCTACATGAACTACGGGAAAGTCACTAGTGATGACCGTCATCACAATTCTATGAATAGCATACATGACAAGTCACAAGGTCCTGATAAGAGAACTATGGCCCACATTAGACTATCTAATTTAAACATCGTATAACAATGGAGATTTAATAAAAAAAATTGTATTGAATACATCAACGGTTGCCTAGCCGCTCGGGCTTGCTGATAAATTAGATATCCTAAACAATTCGATATTTATGCCACGAGGCAGAAACTTAAAAGATTTTAATAAATTTATTGATTCTTATATTCATAATCTTAGCATCAATAATTTCATCTTTGTACTAACAAATGCCATTGTGTTAGAAATCTCCAAGAAAGATTGAACACTGATACTAGATATTAACTGATTGAATACTGAATTTTGCAGACGACATATCACAACTGTAATATCTCTGGACTTGCAAAGATTTAGAAAACATTTTGACCGAAATAGTTGGTGGATGCTTAAATCCAAAGATTCTCGTCCGCTCTTCCCCCCTCCAGCGCAACCCCAACCCCACTCCAACCGGCCCGCCGCCAACCCCCAGACAACAACCTCAATGAGCAAAAACCCAAGACTCACCGAATAATTCGGGAATAATCCGACCAAAAATTGCCGGTGGCATCACCAACAACCTTCAGCCAAACTGTCCCCAAAATACCCAGCAAATCCCGAGCCCCGCCCCCCGAAACCCCCGTCCGAAGGCCCGCAGCAACCCAGTCAAAATAGAGCAAAATTTACGCTATAAAAGGAAAACCAAACAAAAATCTGGATTGAAAAATGAAAACAAAACGAACTCACCGAAACTATGTCAACGCAGAAGAATCCGACTCATATTCCTCCTTCCTGCCCCTTTATCCGATTGATTATCCTTTCTAAGCGAATAATGTACTTGTAGACATTAATCCTGTACTCATAATGATCCTATGAAACCTTTACTGAATCTAATTCTTTTCAGCGACTGACGAAATTATACTACGATTTACTTAAGAATCAGGGATATCCCCTCCACAAATAAACTCCCTTTGGTTAAATAAATATGTCAACCTGCCGACATAAGAGGTAAAAGGAGCGAGAAAAAACGCTGAATGGCCCGAAGACAACTGGCCATCTAAAGTTGGATGAAAGCAAAAATCGTATCTCGAAATAATGCGTAGAATACCACCTGACTTATCGGCTTATGAAATGCGCATAGAAAATAATCTGCAACAAAATCCCATACGGTAACCAGTCAGGAGTCTTTAATTACGCTGAAATTGTCGCTGATAAACGAATAAATGTCTGAATAGACTACCATTCCAAGAGAGACTACAAGACTGGCAATGACTTGGAATGACTATTTTCAGCAATTTAACATTCCCAATATTAAACAAAAACTGAAATAAGACTAATTCTTAGGCAAGAAGATGACTAGATTCTAGGAATGCGGATATGGAAAAAGGGAACCGGAAATGCATAAACCCGGAAGTATACTACCGGAAACTGATCAAAATCTTACAACCCGGATGTACAGAATTACCGGAAGAGGAAGCTGAAAACCCGGAAATGGATGAACATGTAATGCCGGGTAAAACCAGAAATGATCCTATCCCCGGCTGTACGAAATCCGGATGTGGAAAAAAGGAAAAAGAAATGGATAAAACCGGAAGTAGACTACCGGAACTGATCAAGATCCTACAATCCGGATGTACAGACTAACCGGAAGAGGGAACTGAAAAAACGGAACCGGAAATTGGTGAACAATGCAATGTCGGGTCCAACAGACCCAGATATGCATTCTTCCAGAAGCTCGCATGAAACCGGAAACGGAAATCGGAATTACATCCAGGTCTGACCGACCCGGAAGTACACTTCTAATACCAGAAGCGGAAGTAAACTGACTAGTGTCCACCCCGGAACCGGAAACGCCTCTACCAGAATTCGGAAAATAAAAAGAGTCCTCAGACTCCGGATATCCGGAATGGCCGGAAGCGCTAAAAGACCCGGAAACGGAAGTAGACACTAGACCTCTAGGACCCGGATGTCCTACATAACCGGAAGACAGACCGGAAGTGGTAACCGGATCTTGCTGACCCGGATCACCCCCCCCCCCCCCCCCCCAAACCGGAAGTCCTTCCGGAAACCGAAGCTACCGAAGCCGGAACTGGATCTTGACGACCGGATGTCTCGCTAAACCGGAAGTCCGGCCGGAAAAAGAATGAGAATCATAAAACGGAAGTAACCGGAATTAGCAAGACTAGGTAACAACCTCTCAACAATGGGCGCTTTCGAGACTACTTTAACCACCGGAACCACCATTACATTGGCATTTTCATAAGTACTAGCCTTATGGACGCCAGCTTCCGCCGACGCCACCACGGCTTGAAGGTTATGCCCGTCACCTTCTAGTCTAACGTGGATTTTCTGTGGTGCACCCTCCGAGCACACCTTCAAGAGCTTAGATGCTCTTGTCTTCTGCTTTTTCGGCGATTCCATCATCTGTCTAGAGGACCGGCTTCCCCCATTTGCGGGAACGCCCGCTAGCCTTCGGGCTATCCTCGGAGCTTGACAAGCTCTCCTTCCTTTTTGCCTCTTTTATTGCAGAAGAGATCCTTTCATCAAGTGATTTCGTCAAAACGGTGGCAAACGACTCAAACCTAGCAAAGAGCGCCATCACGGCGTCCGAATTTCCCGATGAATTTCCCCCCTCCGTTGCTACCGATAACGGAACAGAGGTTGAAGCAAAGGACACCGCCCTTGTCTTGCTAGCAATGGAGGAAGGGGAAGGACGACCAGAGGCAGCGATTGTTAGACTGACAAATCTTTAAAGAACGCTTTCGCTACCGAAAACCGGCCACCCTTTACAAATCACACACATAGCATTAGTAGTACAGGACACTTCGCACAAACGTGCCCGGCGAATCGAGTGATGACGATCACATTTTGCCGACGAACATTTAGTCTTATGTGACCTTTTCGCTAACTCCTACAACCTTTTCGCTAATTCCTACAAACGAGAACACGTAACAATGAAGCATACCGCTCAAACTCTCACACAAGAGACACCCTCAACTCAGTTCTAACGGCGGGAAAATTCAAATTTCCTTACCAGAAACTTTCAAGGGATTTTAATATAATCCTTATAATGCACTAGAAATAACTTCGTTACAGGCTCTATATATGGACTGGACATTATCAATGATGATGATGATTTAGGATAGGCATAACAATCAAGATACCACGAAGCAAAAACGATCTTCGCGAAAACCGGTAATATATAAATTCGTCTATAAGATACCATATAACTTAGGGAGGATTGACTTCATATTGGGCATATTGTTCCGAGATATAAAGTCAAAAGGTATCACTGCCACAGCGAAAAACACCAAAACTTATATAAATATTTTTAGACAACTATTCTGCATGCAGAATAATTGAAAAGTGAATCTGTTTCCTATTCGGGCTCTGATGCGCATGCGTGAGCGCGCGTAGCGACAAGCGTCACTATGAGGTGAGTATAGACTGGTGCCAGTCTATACCTGATGGTAGGCTGGAGGTGGGACTCAACCAGTAGCCTGGTTGAGGGTCCATAGGAATAGGATTAGGCATGGGTGTATGCAGGCATAAAAATCTTATTCTGATAGCAAAATGCAAATAATTGATTTAGCAAGTAGTGATTGAACGGTAATGGATGTTTTTGTGGTGTAATAACAACTTATTCTGTTGAATATTTTGAAATTAATTTGACTGGAAGCCGTTGCTGCCTAAGGCATTCAACCATTTTCCTGCATGTTAAATATTGGGAATTAATTGGTGAAAGGGTTAATGGTACAAATTGGTCAAGAACATAAATATTTCTGCTTACTGCATGTCTATTTGCATGTCAAGAGATAATTTTTGAAAATTTACCACTTGAATGGCTGGCTTGATAACCGAGGCAGTCATTCCAATGGTAATTTTTCCAAGCGAGGCAGTCATTCCAATGGTAATTTTTCAAAGATAGTCTAGTGGCATGCAAATGTACATTTCAAATAACCACTGTAGAAGTCATTCTTGTCCTGCTTGACCATTGACTTTGACTCAAGTTGTTTTCAAAATATTCAGCGAAATTGCTGTTTACATATCTTAACAGTACATTCTTGGAATTCATGATGAAACTAGATGGATGTTTGTACTGTATTTCTATATTTACAAAGTCTGCATATATATGAGTCAAGACAATCAAGTCTACAAGAGCTTGAGAAACAATTCACTGCTACCTTGCTGCAGCCTTGAAATCTGCATGGGAAAATTCCACAAGACCAAATTTTTTGGTATGCAAATGGAAATTTCTCAAGACCACTGCAGAAGCGGTTTTGGGCTGATATCAGTGTTAAAGGGCTAAATAGATATTTATTAAGTCATTTACAACTTGTTTATCACGGCCCTGTCATTGTCACCAGTTTTCGCATCTCTGTGATGCAATGCATCAATGGGAAAACTCTGAAAAGTCGCAACCATGGTGCAATAAAAGCCAACTGAAGGTTCATATTTACCTCGAGAAATGAAGGAGATGCTATCTGAGATCATTTGAGTTAAATTTAACAATTTTTCCGGGGAAGGGTCCCTATAACCACTGTCTGGTTTGAAATAATATAAAATTTTGTCTACATAGGATATTATAGCACAATATGGTACAAAAAATATATGTTTTACCGTCCTGTTATTTGTGTACACCAGGGCACTGATAAGTTATTATATGGTGGATGTTTGTTGTATCAATTACCACCCTGTATATTGCAATGTCTTGTTTGTGTGTAGGGTGTCCAACGATTTATAGGCCATCCACAGTCTTTCGTATTTATATAATTAAGGAAGATTATAAATCACTCTCCTGAAAATATGGAGGAGAGGGATTCACTCTCAAGATCGATCACACACCCATAACGGAGTACTCACCCAATGAGGGGGGGGGGGGGGGCCACACACACACACACACACAAAATTTTGAAGCCGCTCATGCATTTCTGGTGATAAATATGGGTGTTCTGTTGTCTAAATCATAATATTTTTGGCAATTTTACCTCAAATTTCATTTTTAAAACTTCACATCACCAGAGTTGTAAGGCTCCTACCACAGTACAAGCACCCATCTTGTCAATAATAATGCATGTTTACACCAGCACAATTATCACTACGAGCAATGTATGCTGTACTCAGATAAAACAAGTCATCAGAAGATGGCATAAACTGCCCTCCACACACCCCGGATCCATGGCAGATAAACATACATCAAGAGTGGACATACATGTAACGTTAATTTTAAAGGACAATATTTTAGAACAAGAATGCTGAAGCGTACAATGTCTCGCCTGTACAGGCATGGATAGTGTTGATTGGCAAAGCAAACTTGGCATGATCTGTAATACACATATTCAGTAATGCACCAACAAACAAGTGTAACCAATCAAACATAGAATTCTTTTTACCAAACTGCAGATAGTCTAAGCTTGAAATTTTTTTCCAAATGAAACTAATAATAATGCAGATAGTACTCTTGCATAGTATATAATTCTGCTGTAAAATTTTGTTGATATCTGGTGAGCCATTGTTGAAAATGAGTGGGCCATAAAAAACTACAACAAAACAAACATGAAAAAAGTTCAGTCCAAAACCGTGAAAAAAGTAGTAAAAATCGCCCAAAATATTATCAGTAATGATGCAGATCATATCCCTGTACTGCATAGAACACGTCTGTAAAGTTTCAGTGAAATCGGAGTGACCATAGCTCAGTTACATGGTCCATAGACAACCTTAACACAAAAACCTGAAAAAAAATTCAAAGTCCAAAACTGTGAAAATGCAGGAGAAATTTCCCAAAATGAAATGGTTAATGATGCGGATAGTACCCCTGCATAGGATATAATTCTGCAGTACAATTTTGTTGATATCCATTGTTGAAAAAGAATGGTTCATAAAAACCGTAACCAGAAAACCATGAAAATTTTGAAGTCCAAAACCATGAAAAGATAATTACATGAGGTATCAGACGATACCAATATCTCACATTTTTAAGCTACCGCAGGATCCGGCTGCCGCAGGACACGGTCTGCCCAGGACTTAATATTCTGAGAAAAAATAATGTCCAAGCCATGTACATATATAGAATTAGATTGCCCATTTGACCCCTGGCCACTGCCCTCAGATTGACTCAAGAACAAAATAATTTGTTGTACTGTAGTCTACTAACTACAAGCTTCAAAATGATAAGTGACATGGCCACCTTTGGATAAATAAAAAATTTTACTCCACATTTCCCACCCCCAGGGCCGTAACCCTGGGGGTCATACCAAAATCCAAAAAGTGTTATGCTAATGCACATCCCTGGCCATATGTGCAATCATCCCCAAAGTTTCAAGTTTCTATCTGAAATGGTCTAGGAGGAGTTGCATTACAATAGATTGGTGCCCACTTTTGACCCCGGCCCCTACCATCAGTTTGTAACCCAAGATCAAAATAATTCCTTGTACTGTAGTATACTCGTCATTGGCTTGAAAATGATATCCGACATGACAACTTTTTGAAAAACTTAATTTTTGACGCCACATTCCCCACCCTCAGATCCCTGCCCCTGGGGTCATGCCAAAATTCCAAAAGGGTCATGCACATCCCTGTCCATATGTGCAATCATCCCTAAAGTTTCAAGTTTTTATCTGAAATGGTCTAGGAGTTGCATTACAATCAATAATTACTGGCCAAAACTGCGCTTGCAAAACACATTAAAAAAGTCCATGTCCAAAACCGTGAAAAAGTAGTTAAAATGACCCAAAATTAAATCTATTGTTATGTAAATCACATCTCTGTATAGTATAGATCACTTCTGTAGTTTCATTGAGATCGGATGAGTCAGTGTTGAAAAATAAATTGATTAAAAAACCTTAACCAAAACTGAACAAATGACGGACGACGACGCCGCCAACCATGGCGCCGCCGGAATTAGTGATCCCTATGTCTCACTTTCTGCTTCACAGGCGAGACAAAAACTAATCAATGAAAAATGAAATCATGACACTGCATCTCGCCTTAAAAAAAAAGACAAGCCCGTCCGAATTGAAAATGTGCGTAACCCATATTTGGGTTAAGAAAATTTGGTTTAGGTAACCCATTGTGTTTTGCTTAACCATTTTTCAGGTATCTATGTACAATATGAAAGGAATTGCGGGAACGGAAAACAGGTTGTCTCAGAAATATTTGCGTAAACCTTTGCATGAACGAAAAATGGGTTACGACAATTTGGACAGACCTGATAGATTTGTAAGTGCAGGTTCAATTCCGTTCAACTATTATGCCCAGACAAGAGAATTTTGGTGAATTCTAAGTTCTTCGAGGGAAATAATTCAGGAAAATACAGATGAATTTCTTCAAGTAATATATTCAGTGACAAAGGAATTGAGAGCATAGGTTCAAAATTCTTCAAGATTGGGTACAAACAAGACAATTTTGATTAGTTTAAGTATCTCAGGGGAGATACTTACCACAGACACCCCCTCCCCCAGGGTTGGTTTGTCGTTTTATTAACCACATAAACATACTTATCGTTCAATCACTACTTGCTAAATAAATCTACTTACATTTAGCGCCAGAAAAGATTTCTAATCTTGCATTTAATGCCTTCTAATGCAAGAACCACAAATCTCCACTCTAGTCCAGGTTTCTGGATGTAGTAGACTCTCTTAAGGTCAATCTAACACTGACTTCTGGAATCATAGCTAAACTTTAGGAGTTACGGATAGCATATGCACATCTTTCAAGCGGTAATGAGAACCCTTACCAAGTTTCAAAAGAATCACAGCTAAATTATAGTTGTGTTGACAAGAAATGACTGGTAGTGCAGTTTAGGTATCGGCTTAAAGGTATTTAAATGGGGATAACTCTGTAATGAATAATTTCTCAGCCATGAAAAAAGCACATGCACATCTTCAGATGGTAATGACTAGATTTACCACATTTCAAAAGAATTGTAACTAAACTGTAGGAGTTGCATTGACAACGATGGACCGACAGATGAACATACATTGCGACAGATGGATGGATGTACAAGTATATGGATAGCACATGCACATCTTCATGTCGTAATGATAACACAAGTTTCAAAAGAATCGCAGCTAAACTGTAGGAGTTGCGTTGACAAGAAATGATTGGCAATGCAGTTTATGTATCAGCTGTAAGATATTTAAAGAGTGATAACTCTGTAATGAATAATTTTTTGGCCACGAAAAAAGGACATGCACATCTGCACATGATACTGATAATGTGGACGAAATTTTATAAGTTAATGCTTTGAGCCCTCTAGGACGAGTTGCGTTGACAAGAAATGATTGTCAGAGATGGACGGACTGATAGACGGGCGTACATATATTTTGAACAGACGGATGGATGTACAGGTATATGGATAGCACATGCATACCTTCACGTGGTAATGATAACACTTACCAAGTTTCAAAAGAATCGGAGCGTTGACAAGAAATGATTGGCAATGCAGTTTATGTATCTGGTTTAAGATATTTAAAGGGGGATAACTCGGTAATGCACAATTTTTGGGCACCGAAAAAAGCACAGGCTCTGCACATGATACTGATAATGTGGACGAAATTTTAAGTCAATCGATTGAGACCTCTAGGAGTTGTGTTAACAAGACGGGACAGGCGGGGGGGGGGGGGGGGGGGGGGGGGGGGGGGGGGGGGGGGGGGGGGGGGGGGGAGGGGGGGGGGGGGGGGGAGAGGAGAGATAAAAACCAACCCAAGCAAATCACCAAAAATTGTAAGTTTTTGCATTGAAAAGCCTATTTTCACCCAAATTTTTTGACCTATAAAGGTAAATCCTCCAAAAGGTACCTCTACCCATCACAAAGAAGCTACCTGCTAAGTTTGATTAAATTATTTTAAAGGACAAATCTGGGATGATAAAAAGTGTGCTTTATTTGAAAGATTAATACATGTTTAATGAAATTGCGCCAGAATAATAACCAGACAGAAATAGCGTAACCAACTATCACTAGATAAAGTCGGTAAAATTGACAATTTTTCGCACATCGGGGCGCTGCCATTTTATCGTGTCTAGCGACGTCAGCCCCGCACCACCGTCATTGCTATGACTGGACAAGCAAGGTACATAGATGCGGGTATACATTTTAAGGAAGTATACGTAAATGATAATAGCAAACGAACCGCTGAAGCGATTCCAATGATTCTAGGATCTCTAAATAGGTGCCGACCTCGGGATTAATATGATATAATGGATGTTAATATCGAACAAGAGGTTCTAAAGACTGGAATATATATAAAAAATTATTCATCTAAGATACGATCTGAGAATGTCATCCTTTTTTTTTGGTAAAATTCAGTATGAGATGGTTTTTGTCTCGCAGACTTCTTCTTTTCGATCGCTGGTATCACACTTGGAGAGCCGTTCTCAAGATGAAATCTGTGGTTTTCTGCAGTTCTTCCACAGGCCCATACAGCTTTTCAAGAAGAGGTTGACAAAGGCCAGATCTCTTCTCTCAGCAGCTGATACGTACTGCAACATTGAATTATGTGCTCTGTGGTCTGTTCTGCTTCTCCACAAGGACAAGCGGGCGATGGCGTAAGGTGGAACCACCTGTACATGTGTTGGTTTAGTCTGTTGTGTCCAGTTCCGAGACGAAAAATGGTCACTTGCTCTGGCCTAGAGAGATGATGGTAGGCATCTTCTGATTGAGGTGTTCTATAGACTGACTTGATGATAGTCTTCATCTCTGTATGGGTAACCATGTTTTCTGTCTGATTCTCTTCTGCACCTACCTTTTCCATCTTGTCTGCTTCCTCATTTCCTTGGACTCCACAGTGTGAGGGGATCCACTGCAGTGCTATCCGAAAGCATTTGATGGTTTGTAGTGCTTCTTCAAGTTGTGGCAGCTTACCTTTGGTGATAGCCTCAAGGACGGAGTGGGCATCAGATAAAAGACAATCCGTGCAATAGGGTCTGCTGTTCTGCTGATGGTATTAGCTGCATGAACCAGTGCTTCGACTTCAGCTCTGTAGTTTGTGCAGTGTTTGCCTGTCGGTATTGCAGCTGACTCATGTTGTCTGTTTGGATACTGTATGTGCAGTCCGGCACCTCCGCTCCTAATTGCATCTTTGGCTGATCCATCTGTGTAGATCCTTATCCATGTCTCCTACGGGTCTTTGGTTGTGAGATGAGGTACTGTGGTGCGAATAGCTATGCTCTCTAGTTTGTTTTCCCAGGGTGGAGGTTCAAGGGTGTGGTTTGGGTCTTCTATTTGTGCTGGCAACATTTCTTGGTGTTTCCTTTGAAGTGCTTTTGTCTCTTTCACAAAACTTGATCTTTTAAGTCTTCCTGATGACAGCTGTGCTTGCCTGATCTTCATCGGGTGGTTGTTGAACGATTTGAACTTTGCAGCTTGGATCAGTGCTTTGCATTCCCTTCCTTTGCTAAGTGGGGGGGGGATGCCTGCTGTCTGCTCCATTTTTTCTATTGGTCTTGATCTCATTCTACCAGTGATGATGCGCAGTGCCTGGTTTTGTACTCTGTCGAGGTTCTGTTGATGAGATTTAGCTGCTGTCATCCATGAGCTGGATCCATACTCAAGGTGTGGTCGTACGGCACCTAGGTAGATGGTCTTGAGGATCCTTTCATTGGCACCCCACTTTGTTCCTGCCAGCTTCCTCATGATGTTTAGCTTTCTTCTGGCCTTTGCCTCTGCGTTCTGTACCAGATCTAACGTTAATGCAAGGGTTGAAATTAACACTAGGCCGCTAGCCCGAGGATAGTAGAAATTTACCATGGTTAGCACAATTTGTAAGTGACCAGGCTGGTAACAATTTGCTATTTCAAGCCTTTAATGGTTGAGCCTACCAAACTGGCCTCTGCAGCGCTTGGTCTTGAGAAATGTCCATTTCAGACTGAGAGAAGACTATTTTTAAAAGTTACCACTGAAATGACCGTCGAGCCAGTTATTCCAGTGATAAATTTTGGTAAAGTGTTAAATTATTACATCAGTTTTCTTACAAAACCAGACTGAATGTCATATCCGGTAAGACAAACATTCTGTAGTATATAGGCTACATGTAAGCTGTCACTTTATCTGTCAAGTAAGGGATAGTAAATAATCAGCAGGCTAGTAGAATCTAGTGATCTCTAGTCCTGTTGGCGAGTGGCTCAGCCAGGTTAAATTCAAAACCTGAAATGGAGTCTGCCATCCAACCACAACAGATTGCATCTAGCATGACAAACAAATTGATCCATTTACTGGTGTTACCACAGATTCCATAGTGGTCAAGTTTATGTGTGAATAGACTGAGGCTCACCTTGTCAAAGTCCTTAGAAAAGTCCATTACTATTTACTATATCGTATCCAAAGTGAACAGCACATTAGGACTAATCAAGAGAACATTTACCAACATTGACCCATCTACTTTCACGCTATTGTACATTTTCTGGAAACAGACAATCTATTTAGCAAATGCCAGCATGGATTCAGACATAACAGATCATGTAAAACTCAACTACTAGAATACCTCGAAGATATAACAGCCAAACTTGACTCAAATGAACCTGTCGATGCAGTATACTTAGACTTCACCAAGATTGAAAAGGCAATCACAGCTATTAGAAAGAGTTCAACGCCGAGCAACAAAACTTGTCCCGCAAATCAAAGAGTATAGCTACACGGAACGACTTGAAGCCCTAAATCTAATGTCACTAAAATATAGACGATTCCGAGATTTAATTGAAACATTCAAGCTCATTAGTGATTTATATAATATTGATAAGGACTACTTTTTCGAGCCATCCAGTATTACACAGACCAGAGGGCACAGGTTCAAGCTCAACATAAAGCGCAGCAACAAAGATACTCGCAAGTACTTTTTTTTCGTTTTCGAGTGGTACCACAGTGGAATTCACTGCCAGCTACAATAGTTGAAGCAACAACCCTTGAATTATTCAAGAGCAAATTAGATATCTACTTCAAAGAATGATCATTTGAATTCGACTGAACAGGCATACGTATACCAGCCCAACACAATCATACTGAAATTCTTCCAATACAGTGGACTTATCTTGAAGTAGGCTGTGCATCGACAAAAAACATGCTCTGTAGCGATTTCAATTATCGGTAGATAAGTCTCTGCTTCCATGTCTGCATGTTGTGGTAGCATGAAGAGACACTAGCGTAGAGAAGGATATTCGGATAGCGACAAACACAGAAAATGAAAACAACAGCAATAAGACCAACCACAAGTCAGTGTGCAAACAAATGCTAGGCGCACCAGGGTGTAACCATGAGTGTAGGCGGCACACCACAGCTGATGCGGGGAACACCCATCTGCACCATAGCATTTCCACAAATCAGTGTTAGCCCTTGCAGCTCCGATGTCGGGATTTTAAATTTTCATATTAAATTAAAAGATGATCTGGTGTTTATTTTTTCGGTAAATTTGGTGGATGATGTTGCTGTCATAGACACCAACAGCATCAACCAAACAAAAGATAGAATATACTGACATCGGAGTGGTAAGAGTTAAACTCTCAAATCTATTGGTCTCGAGGAGACTTAATCAACAACAGACAAATCATTCAAGAACAAACTAGAGATCCAAGAAGGAACTTTTGAATTGGACTGAGCAAGCCATACTACAACAAAAACACTGAGGCAATAACAAGCCAATGGCTTATGTCTCATAAAATGATGATGATGATTTACCAGTGATTGCAGTCAAATACTTCAGTGTAGAAGTGACTGCAATTTTTGGGAGCTAGACGACCTTAGGTCTATATAAAACCCCGTGACTTGAAGAATGAGTCTCGGTTGTTTTTTAATGTGTTTAATGTTGGAGCGTTAATTGCTTCTGTTGGTAGAGAATTCCATGCAATAACAACTCTATTTGTGAAGAAATACTTGCGTAGATCAAGTCGACAGGGTTGTTTGTAAAGTTTATGTGCATGTCCCCTAGTGTGTGTAGACGCCATTGTGATGAATTCATTTGGCTTAATGTGGTCCAGGTTAGAACATTTTTAATAGACTTCTATCATGTCAGCTCGGATTCTCCTGGTTTTCAATGTTGTAAGATTTAGTTTCCGGAGACGTGTTTCATAAGGTATACTTGCTAAACCTGGGTTCATGCGTGTCATCCTGTGTTGTACCCGCTCCAGTAAGTCTATGTCTTTCTGTAGGTGTGGGCACCAAAAGGGGATACAGTAGTCTAAGTGAGGTCTTACGAGGGATTAGTAAAGCTGGAGAATAACAGGTCGGGATTTATATTTTATTGTACGATATATCACGCCTAGCGCTTGGTTTGCTTTTCTTGATGCTACTTCACATTGTCTTGACACTTTCATTGATTGCTGAATCGTTATTCCCAAATCTTTTTCTTCAATGCTTTTTGTTAGTGTGTTGCTTCCCATTTTATAGCTATAGCAGATGTTATTGTGTCCTAAATGTAAAACACTACGTTTATCTAAGTTAAAGAGCATCTGCCATTCTTGAGACCAGCTAAAAATTCTGTGGAGATCTGCTTGGAGTTTAAGTGTACTTTCTTTGTTCAGAATTTCTTTACATAATTTAGTATCATCAGCAAATTTACCAATTTGGCTTGTAATGTTTTCGTCTATGTCGTTTATATAGATCAGAAATAAAACTGGCCCAAGGACCGATCCCTGGAGCACTCCACTCTTTATGCTTGTCCAGTTAGATTTCTGTCCATTTATTACGACACGTTTCCTATCTGATAACCAATTTCAGTGCCAGGCGGTCCATCCATTGAGGTTTGTTTGATTTTTTCGGAGTTTTTGTAGGTATATGTTTAGTAACTAGTCTATGGTACTTATTATTTTTAATTTCCCAACATTCCTCGGAATCTTTATTCTGGAATAAATCATCCTATGAGATGAGGATTAGTTTGTTTTTCAGTGTTTGATAGTCCCCTTTGTTATAATCTATATTAGGCTTGATTTTTTCCTCGATTATAGTCTTTCTCACCAAGTCGCACACTATAATGTTATGGTCACTCCCTCCAAAGTGCTCACGCACGTCTAAGTTTTCAACCATGTTTTCCTCTGTTGTTAACACTAAGTCTAGAATTGCCAATTCTCTTGTAGAGGAGTGAACATGTTGGTGTAGATAGTTGGAGTTCAGTCTCTAAAAATTTGGCACCCATGGAAGAACTCGAATTGTAGTTTTCCCAATCAATATTGCTGTAATTGAAATCACCCATGATCAAAACCAGGCCTACCCGACTATTTTCCTCTATAATTTTATTTAGCTTGTTGTTGATGATGGTGAGTGAGATAGACCTGTAGTTCTCTGCCTCATATCATTGATATGGCTTACATGATTTTTGCTTTGAAACATCGCGATCGATTTTATTTTTTAAAATCGCGATTTTAGATTAAGCCTAAGAGTAAGTATACCACGAAAATAAACACACAAACGTGAATATGAAATTTAAGGCTAAAAAAAGATAAAATGCAGTTGCTTTTGGAGTTATTACATAGTGTCCTAACCTTTATGGCGTTGTGGCAAAGAGAAGTGTATTAAGAGAAATTAATTAGTCAACGTTTCTCTTGAAAACGTGTAGTCTGAATGTTGCCAGAACACACTATTGCACGTTTAATTTCTCATGCTTATGCTTCTATAGGAGTCGATTCCCAAATCTCGGAGTCGATTCCAAATATACACGCTTGGGAAACCTATCTAAAAAATGAGGCACGCCATAGATGTATTATAGGCATAGACCGTCATTCTCATAACCATAGATATCCATGTATATAGATCAATGCTCATAACTTTCTCCTTCTTTATGTGGGACACTCCCCCCTCTGGCAGGGATATCCTGATAAGTCCCAGGTGTCGCGGATAAATGACGGATAAATAATAATAATAATAATAACAATAGTAACAGCAATAAGCCCACATATTTTTCAGGTAACTGTTACTGTTACTATGTTGTGATCTCCCTGTTTATCAGAGTAATGCTAAACTGGATAGCCACACCGTCACCGATTAGTATTTTTTTCAGGTTCACTGCAACATTAGTCAGAAGATTGATATCAAACAACATAGTGATAAAAGTTTATGTACATGTACTAGATGCTCGGACAAAGTCCTACCGGACAAAATCCCACTGGACACAATCCGGAAGGACAAAATCCCACCGACATAATCCCACCCAGACATAATCCCACTGGACAAAGTCCTATCTGGACATAATCCTACCAGATAAAATCCCACCCGGACAAAATCCTACCGGATAAAATCTCACTGGACGTTATCCCACCTGCAAAAAATCCCACTGAACAGATTCACACCAGGATTTCACGCCCACTCCATTAGGGACCAACCAGGATCAACTCTAGAGTGTAAAGAAAGCCACATATATGGATGTCACATTTCGAATAGTTGCTAACTTGTCAACAATCTCAGGGCTATTATATTCTTTGAATTTTTTAATTCAATTCAACTCAAGCAAATTTTATTTGCTTATTTAAATGTGAGGTGACGGACCTCCTACATATAATATTTATGGGTGACATAACTTTACAAATCATGAATACACAGGAGACATTGGACTATTACATACATTTATCTGTTCTGCTTGAAAAATTTTAATCTTGGAAATAGATATGTGTGTAGTGCAAGGACAATCTGGAGGGGGTGGAGTGTGGGGTGTGTGTGTGTTTGCCGTGTTAATTAATGAATTAATTTATTATTATTAAATCTGCACATTCACACCAGAATGTGTGAAATTAAAATTATTTAAATTGTAACATTTTAGAGGGTTAATATGTGTACCTCAATGTAAGGAGGCAAAATAAATCTTAACATATGATGATTTCATCCTGTACAAATTATTATATGTTTTTAATTGCGAAGTGAATTAAGGACTCATGTCTCTAATTCAATTTCACAACTTAAACAATTATATTTATTTGTGTGTAATGAAATCGTCATTTGCTAAGATTTATTTCGTTTGGATACATCTACGCCCATAATGTAAGCCTCTAAAAGTGTAGAATTTTAACAATTTAATCTTCAAGCATTCTGCTGTGAATATGTGCCTTTAAAATTATTATTATTATTATTATTATTATTATTATTATTATTATTATTATTATTATTATTATTATTATTATTATTATTATTATTGTATTAGTACCAACACAAAACCTTGCTGTGCTGAAAAAATAGAACATATCACTATTTTACACAACTGCCGCTGTCGCTACTACTACTACTACTACTACTACTACTACTACTACTACTACTACTACTACTACTACTACTACTACTACTACTATCGTATGATTCAATGGTAGCGATTTTACAAATTGGTATCATGTACGGGTGAGATTTTGTAGTGTGGAATTTTGTCTGGGTGGAGTTATGTCCAGTCGAATTTTCTCCAGGTGGGATTTTGTCCAGGTGGGATTATGTCCTGTGGGATTTTGTCTGGATGAGATTATTTCCTGTGAGATTTTGTCCAGGTATGATTATGTCTGGTGGGATTTTGTCCAAGTGAGATTATGTCCAGTTGGATTATGTCCAGGTGGGATTATGTCCGGTGGGATTATGCCCAGTGGGATTTTGTCTGGTGGGGTTATGTCTGGT
This sequence comes from Chaetoderma sp. LZ-2023a, assembly GCA_034401795.1. Taxonomy (NCBI): domain Eukaryota; kingdom Metazoa; phylum Mollusca; class Caudofoveata; order Chaetodermatida; family Chaetodermatidae; genus Chaetoderma; species Chaetoderma sp. LZ-2023a. The sequence goes on along the minus strand of CM067374.1, from coordinate 52,746,862 downwards.
GGGATTTTGTCCAGTTGGATTTTGTCCGGGATTCACATTTACTAAGATGAGAATTAGATGAGTGTTAGGTGCCGTTTTTTAAAATTTGGATATTCAAAATCATTTTTCGCTTATGTTAACTATTATTTAATTGTGCAGATAGAGCCAAACAAATATGTGGTAGTAGTATAGTCTCTGTCTCAGACATGCAACCTATAGACATGGCAAATGAAGATGATAATGAAAACAGTTTCTCAACTGGCAACATATTTGGACAGCAAAATGTTCAATACCAAATACATGCTAATGTGCTATTCCTGTAAAAAGTGGCAGCACTATGTTTGCACTAATCTGCCTCCATATATGCTATTAGCACTAACAACTTCAAAACGACGATACACATGCTGTGATTGTACACCAATCGCAAGACATATCTCAGAGTATCTAGAATGGTTAGACAATCGGAGCAACATAACTGACAAAGTGCCCAAGACTGTGGTACTAGGTGCTGCTAACCATCATATTGAACGTGAAGCATCGGATGTACTATCTAACCCAGTACTAGCACCAACTAATGAAACTAACATCTGTATCCATGCCAACCAACCTGTTGCACCAAACACAAACTCACAACCCACCAGTCCTGTAACTGGCAACGGATCAGAAACCAGAAATCAAAACAACCAAGCCATCGCAAAACAACCAAATACAATTTCACCTTCCAATGTAGTAGAGAACGCCATATTACATGAACTCGTAAAGCAAGTAACAAAAAATGAAGGAAAATATAACGATATTAAACAGTAAAGTTATAAATCTCCAAACTAAAGTTCATGAGAAACAAATGAAACAAAACACATCCACTCTGTATTGTGATGCTTTAGCAAGTAACACTCAAACTATGTCACAAAACGTAAAAGGCCAACAACCTGCCAACACATATAGCAATGTAACAAAGATTGCTTCAACCATAGAACACAGTAGATCCATCCCAGTACTACAGCAGAATGGCACATTTACTGAGAAAACAAACTCAAACTATGGACACCCTACATATGGTTTCGCGCAAGCAAGAAATCCTATGAAACAAAATAAAAATACAACCCAAAACAGGAATAACTATCACAAATAGGCACATCTCCAAGCTACTAGTTTGCCAATTCCCGTATACAATACACTGGGCAAGACAAACCACAACATAGATGGGAGGAAACGAGCACTTGTAATTGGAAGCCCCACTCTCAGAAAACTGTGTGGTAGATACATGTCCAACAATGAACTGAGTATCAATATAACAACTTTGAGATGAGCAAAAATTTGTGATGTGCATAGCCAGATACAAAACCACATTTCTCCAATCAGCCATGATGCAATAGTGATACACGTTGGATCAAATGGCATTTCTTTAAGCATCCCACAACGTGTGATATACGATTATACCTCTATGATACAAAGGATTATTCTCCAAATATCCAAATCTTTGTATCAGCTCTCCTACCGCGACTCCAAAATGAGCATCACCATAGTGTAACACTACACTTAAATAGCATGTTATATAACTTAGCCGAGACCTTGCACATGACACTGGTGGACAATTCTCAGCATTTTATGGACCCCAGTGAATCAGTGTTTAGTGAACCCGTTTATGACCATATACACCCACATGTACATGGTACTAGACTCCTCTCAGAAAATATCATCAACTATCTAACCACATGCTTAAACTCTCTACAACAGTATTTTCAACTTGGAAGGACACATGGGAGAAATTCATTGCAAAACAGCTACATTCATTATCAAGAAGCAACCAGAAAACACAATACCAGCCATACCATACAGACTAAGACCTCAATCACTCAATGACAGCCCAAATACAGTTATAAATAGTAACATACTTTCAAATCCTAGACAACAAATTAAAGATCGATTCTCAGTACTGTCAAATGAAGATATAGAACATCATTTACACGAAACTACAGATCATAGCTCAAATAACCCCATTATAAACCCTAGAAATCTGTTTACTTCCAAACAGTATGTAAATAATATAACAAATCCATTTTTTTCTACTCCACATATGATAAAACTAGTCATGCTTCATTAAAGCATAAAATAATAGAATTGCCTTTATATAACGCCCAAAGCTAAGCAATAACAAATCAAATATTGACAGACCAGGAGAACAATGTAAACAATTATTAACAAATATGCAAACAGACAACCATAACAAAAACTACTAAGAAACCCATGCTAGTACCTCCAATTTGCATGTACACAAACGCAGATAGGTTATTCAACAAAAAGCAGAACTCGAAGCACCGGTCAATAACATTTCTCCTGCAATCATAATGACCACAGAAGTTCTCCCCAAAAATACAAACATTGTACACAATTTTAACCATAATGAACTTCAGATAAAGAAATATAAACTCTTTTGCCCTACTCGAGGAGCGGCTATATACCCATGAGTCACTGAATGCACAACAAATTACGTCACTAGATGGCCATTCCATCAGAGAATCTGTTTGGTGCTCACGGGCAACACAAGATAAGGAAAATATAATCATTGGGTGAATCTACGGAAGACACAACTCAGACACAGTAAATAATTACAGTTTGCTAAAGCTGTTAGACTATGCCTGAACCATAAGAGACCACATTCTAATTTTAGGTGATTTTAACTTTCCATCTTTAAACTGGGTCACAGGACTTGTAACAAGTTCAGAAGGGGGAAGTTTCTATAACACCACAGGAAACAACTTTCTCTAACAATTAGTCACTTACGCAACAAGACACAGAGTAAACCATGCCTCAAATATTTTAGATCTTTTTAAAACAAATAAGAGTAATTGAGTTATGAAATAAATCACTTACACACAACCACCCCCCCCCCCCACCCCCCTTAGGAAAAAGTGGCTATGATGTCCTTCAGCTCTTACTGCATCCTAATATAATGAATGCCCACACCCAAAAAGTACTCTTAAGCTATTACTACATAAAAGACAATGCAATAAGATTCGTCATGAATTAGATAAGATTAACTAGCAACAACTTCATGAACTAACTACTAACGATGCTTGGAACTTCATACACACAAAGCTAACTTTGTTAACCAAAAAATATATACCCACCACAAATAACAAAGAATGTGGGAAAAAGCACCCATGGTTTAACATCACTACCACTAAGTCCCTCAAAATTTTAAAAAGGACTTACAATAGATATAAAAAGAGTAAAAATCCTAATGACTACGTCAAATACAAAACTGCTAGGAACAACACTACATCCTGTATAAAAACATCAAAACGTGAATTTGAACAGAAACTTGCATCCGAAATAAAAAAAGAAACCAAAGGCTTTCTGGAACTATGTCAAAAGTAAAACTGTACTAAAAGAAACAATAAATAATTTACGAAATCCTGAAAACAGTGCCTTAGCGACCTCCGATAAAGACACGTCTAACATACTCAATACATATTTTTCAAGTGTATTCACTGTATAAAAATTAATTTTGATGCCAAATACTAGCTCTCAACATTAGGAAAATGTGCTAACTGATATACTAATAACACCAGTTGTTCGGGAGAAAAAATCAAAAGCCCTTGACTCAAACAAAAGTAACGTGCCAAATGAAATACCTGTACGATTACTTACTGAAGTAGCGAAAGAATTAGAAATCCCTTATGTATACTCTTTCGAAAATCATTAGAAAATGGGTACTACCTGAAAGTTGGAATTTAGTAAACATCTGTACTTTATACAAAAAAGGACCAAAAAGTGACCCGAGTAACTATAGACCTATAAGTATTGCTTTGCATAAAAGGAACCTTTTAGAAGACAACAACTTACTTTCCCTATGCTAACATGGCTTCAGACCAAATCAATCAAGCAAAGCACAACTACTGGAGTACATTGACCACATAACTACTAACCTAGACAATAACAATCTGACAGACGTAGTTTGCTTAGATTTCTCAAAGGCATTTGATTCAGTTCCACATAATCTTTTTTAACTAATAGAAAACAACGTGTAACAATCAATGGCACTCAATCAAACTGGGTAGCCGATATTAGTGGTGTACCACAGGGTAGTATGATTGGACCTACACTCTCCCTGTTATGCATAAATGACCTGTCAGAGAAATTAAGCTGTTATTGCAAAATCTCTGCAGATGATACTAAGATCTATGGAAATCCCACCGAATATGACATTCAGGATAATATAAATACAGTATGCAGCTGGTCTAAAACATGGCAACTGTCATTTAATGCAAACAAAATCCATGTTATACACTTTGGAAATAATAACCCAAGAAAGGAGTACACTACTACGACAGATTCCTCACAAACATGGCAAATCAAACAGTGGGAATAATCAAATGAACCTTTACACAGTTAGACCCAGGCACAGTCACATTATTATAGCGAGATAATTATGTAGCGAAACAGGAAGTTATCTATATTTCCTGGCTCTGAGTGGCATAGTGGACATATATCGGATTCACGACCATTGGTGAATCTCTTTCTTGTACTCTGGAGGGTATAAGTTCCAGTGAGGAGTTTCGCTTTGACGGTAACATCTCGTACATTTGCTGTTATGGTCGATATGTTGTGTGTTACGCCAATCTTACAGTTGTCCACATTCACATGTTTCAGAGAGGATTTAGTGTGTGCCTCCTTCTGTATTGTCTTGGTCCATAAGGAGTTGATACTTGAGCGTACTCTTGTGGTCCAAGCTGACTTGTCTATAGGACTCTCCAGGAACTGTAATGGGCTACCAAGGTCATACTTTTCCAACAACATTGCAACCATGCAGAACCAACTCTTCTCTGCTTGACGATTGACTATCAGCTGTCTATATGCTAGGTTTGCGATGGTAGAACCTTTGGTACAGGCAATAGCAGCAAACAGTGTGAGGCACCACATGTGAATCTCCGCCTCGAGGGGTCTCACACTGAGAAGAAGGTATACGGCCGAACTTACACATGATTTTGGGAGATGCTGGATAAATCGCAACGTCATTCAGTGGAATCGCTCCAGGGCGTGTAGTTCATTCTAATTTATCCATACTGACTCCAAACCGTGTGCAAAATATGGTAGGACATACATTGTGTATAACTTATATGCCAGTGGAGGAGGAAGGCCATTTAGTCCATGGAGTCCTGCTCCCATCATCATGTATAGGGTACAACGTCCGTTGCTTATTCGATCATGAAAAAGAGATGAAATTTGTGCTGTGATATTGATACTTCTGCTCATACCTAGGTGTGTAAACACATCAGATACTGGAACTGGTACGTTATCAATCTTCCAGCGCGGCATGTCATTCCATGTTTCAGTTGGTATGTTTGAGATAAAAATTGATATGGTTATCTTCTTAGGATGTAGTTTGTACTTTTCATAGTTTGCATAGTTCTCAACTGTTGAAAGCTTGAGCTACATATCACTAAGAGGTACTGTCAGACGAACGATATCGTCAGCACAAGCAGCCCTGTCCAGATACATTGTGCTTATTTTGAAGCCTGAGTTTAGGAGACCAAGTTTGATTAGCAGATCATATATGTACACCTTATATTCATAGACACTGGTAACATGCCATGCCTGACACCTTGGTTGATTTTGAAGTAATCGCTGATTTGATTGGTTTTTTTTACTCTGGTGGTTAAGTCTTGATATGAGAGTGTCTTCATATGGAGCCAGGTGCCACAAAGCCAGTGAGCAAAAATACGTGAGTAATAATATACCGTATACACATATAAATGTAGTTTCCATGATAGTCTGTATGCTGGCATCGGATAAACGTGAATGTTGCTGAATACTATATAGAAAACTAGACAAAAAAATCATTTGTGAAAGGGACAGTGAGTAGTAGAGATTTTAGTGAACACAATGTTAGAAATTTTAAAAACAAGATGGCTGCTGTAGACTGGAATAGAGTAATTAGTTGCTGTAAATGGGACAAAATCTGGTGAAGCACCAATTCTTAGTGGTGTCCTTGGGCCAGTACCATTCATTTGCTATATCAATGACTTGTGTAGCTCGCGGGGGTACACGCTGGTTCATTGTATTTCTCCACTCCATTTCACCACATGTACAGGATGCACAGGAGGGCTGGTTAGCTATGGTTCTCGAGGTTGCGAATCCCGTATTGCAACTCTCCAGAAGGTACAAAGACCAACTTCTAGAGCCGGTGGAACAACAGCTCATTGGTATGGAGCTTGAAAAGCTGCCACTTCGCCGTCTTATAATTCCATTGTGCCTGCTGCTGTGTTGTTGGATATGGTCACTCCCTCCAAGTTGAGGTCCACATTCTCTACTGATAACTTTGTGAACATCTTCTGCGCAAAATGCAAGGTCTGGGGTCGACGTGAGATGATGCGCTCTCCGGATGCTGGAAAGTTCCCGCAGGCCGGTTCCCACAAGCTGTTTTCCGCAAACAAGAGTCCCGTAAAAATGTTCATGATGGGGGAAGGACATCACTTAGTGCTGTAGGCCTAATAGAATGTCTAACGAGCAGTCAGTAAAAGATACGATAGTACTACGTGGTGAAGAAAGTTCCCGTACACCGATGGCATGGATGGAAGGTGTAAACAACCTGATCACTAGCGGAGGTTGTCAGAGGCAAATGAAGATACAAAACAAAGCTTCATGGTGCTGGGTACGTCAACCAGCTCTGAAGACACACCGGGCAGAGTTTACTTGCGGCGGTCGAAAGTTTTCCAGGTTGGATGCTTACAAACTTGCCTATTCGAATTTTAGGCTGGAGCGCCTGGTGGGGTGCGTGGGAGCCAGATGACATCAGCGGTAATCTCGCGGACTCACCCTTGCCACTCCTCCATCACGCTGTGGTAGTTGCGTTTTTGGGCAGCTCTTTTGTTTAAAGCGTTTGATCCAACTCACTTGGAAATAGTAGTAAATGTCATGTGGCTCTAAAAAGCATGTGGTTGATCGGAACCATGTATGCTGTCTATGGCGACAGTCAAAATGCTGTTGCTGAGATGTAGTCTGTTGCAGAGGCGAGAGATAAAAATATATATGTTACATCATGATCTTTATAATGTCCCGTATTTGTGCGAGTTCTTTAACATGCGTCTTGGTAGGTGTCTGTAATAGGTAGTTCTCAGCCGTTGTTGATTATAGACTGGAACGTATGGGAGAGAATTTTTGAAATTCTCTCTGTGATTTTACTGCAGGATTTTTGATGCCGCTTTACCGGCCCGTGTGCTAATGATTTGTAGCACGGTAGAGCAGTTGTGCTCTTAATCAAAAATTTAACAGTAAAGTTGCAAGTAATTTTTATGCATGGTTTAAACAGATCTATTCATGCTGTAGATCAACGTTACTGATTCTGTCACGATAGCTGTGTTTTCCGAGCGGGAGGGCTGGCCAGGCATTCTCCTCGATGGATAGAACTAGCTCCGTCCCTTTCGACGTTGGGAGAAAGGAGTAGGGGAGGATGCTGGACAAGCGTCTCTCCCGTGACACGTACTGTAGATGATTGTGGCGCGTTCCTGATATCCATATGATCAGTTCTCCGTAACTGGATAAGAAGGTGTGCAGGAGATTTTTCTGGTTGCGTTCTGTTGATGATAATGCTGTAGTCGGGATGTCCGGGCTGCTGTATGATGCTAATATTATAAGCGAAGTGGGTGCATTCCAGTTTTCCACACTGGTGAATGCCAAGTCTGTTGTTATTTACAGGATATGTAGTCTGCGGGAGGTATTACTCCTCCCACAGTTTTGTGTGGGAGGAATTTGTTGCGGGAACATTTTTGTCTTTACCGGTAATTAATTAAGACCGGTAGGTGTTGCTGAATGCTGTTGTTGCCGATGTTGAATGTCTCCATTATGCTGAGTATAACTGAGCAAGTATGTGATGTAGGCACAATGATGAATTGACGTATCCAGTCTTGAGTCCAGACGAGAGGAGTGTGAATTGGACTGGGCTGGTGAGGTCCGAACTTGGTGTGTAGATTAGCTTAGTGACACGAATTGGAGTGGTGGCATGGATGGGACCTTAGGAGAGGGTGTCAGTAGGGGGGATTGTTGTTTCGCGATTTTGGGAATTGGTCTGGTACACCTTGTTGTACTGTTCTGCGGTTCTAAACACGCCAAGGCTTCATCCAGCCTCTTCACTTCCATGCTATTCACCTTCATGTTCCACCCCACAGGAAGCATGGCTTGGGTCAGCCTCAGCTTATGCTTGTGGTAACTCTATGATGGGGGCATAGCATGAAGTGGGTGGGAATGGGAAGAGATCGGAGGAATGACTTTTCCATCTGGTCCCTTGGATAAAACAAACACAAAATTCTTCGGATACGACTTCCCAGATCTAGTAGACCCATGCTGAGGAGGGGGAGGGAGAGGGAGAGTACATATCTCATCATCGTCGTCAGCGTTAGCCGCTTGTTCATCCATGTTCTGGCTTGGTAGAACTGGGGCTGAACTGGCACTGCAGTGCTCTGCGCTAACCATGGGAATACTAATTTCTGTAGAAATATCTGTCTGGGTACCAGTGTCATGAGAAATGCCCAGTCCAAGCTCTGGTGCTGGGTCGTCACTGACACAAGGTTTAAGTCGATCGAAGTGGATGACTGAGGTCAGGCCATCCGAAGCACAGATGCAGTAGGTCACGTCCGACGTCTTACCTACTACCACATATGGGCCTTACCACTGGTAACTCAGTTTACTTGGCACGTTTGCAAACTGTCGTGAATCGTGTACCCAAACCATTCTTCCTGCTTCATATGAATCTCCATGCACTCTCCAGGCATGCCATGTCTTTTGCCGCCGGTGTGCAATGGATAGTGCTTCTCTCACTAACTCATGGGCTTGTTCTATCCTTTGCCGCAGGAGTTCGACATAGAGAGATGGTGAATTTCTCTCCCCTGGTATCCATGGCATGGCCAGGTCCAGGGGTAAGGCTAATTCACGGCCTAACATTAACCGAGCAGGTGTGTAGCCCGTGCTGGAATGTTCCGAAGTGCGGTAAGCCATGAGCACATACGGGAGCCATAGATCCCAATCTCTACAATCAAGGCGTGTTTCCTTGGTAAGCATCTCCGCGAGAGTTCTGTTGAATCTCTCTACCATCCCGTCGCTCCAGGGGTGATACGGAGTTGTCCTTGTTTTGACGATATGGAATAATTTGCAGAGCTCTGATATGAGCCGGCTCTCAAAATTACTTCCTTGATTGGAGTGCAACTCATAATGCATACCAAAGCGGCAGAACACATTGCTGGCCAAGACCTCCACTTCTGTGGATACCTCTTGGTCCGGCAAAGCAAATGCTTCTACCCACTTCGTAAAATAATCTTGTAATACGAGGATGTATTTATTTCGGTCATCCGTCGAGTCAAGTGTCCGAGCACATCGATAGCCACTCACTCCCACGGTGCACCAACAATCTTAATTTGCAATGGTGCGATATGGTGTTGGCCAACAGCTCGTCTTTGGCACGGGATACATTTGGCGACCCATGCCTTGACACTATCGCGAATCCCGATCCAGTGGAATCTCAGTTTGATACAGGCAACAGTCCTTTCCATGGCCAAATGTTCAGCGTTATCATGTAGTTGTTTCAATATAAGTTCTCGATAATTTTCCGGAACTACCAAACGGTCATTATTGTATAGAACGTTATTTATTAATTGACATTCTTCGAACCATTGGTAATAATATTTAGCCATGGGGGAAAACGGTGTCACCGATTCCTTAGGAGGACGTACCCCCTCCTGAATCCACGTATATATTTCGTGTCTGCACATCTGTTGTTTGGTGGTGTACGATTTTCTCCGGATTCCACTCTGCGCACCTCAATTTGGGGAACTCCGGAGATGGCTGTGTTGACTGTGTCATGGTGTTGGCCTCTTCGTGTTCAGCCTCCGTGCTGATTCGGCTAAGGGCATTTGCATTTCCATGCAATTTGCTGGGACGGTGAACAACGTTAAAGTTATAGGCCTGCAGGGATTCCTGCCATCTCGCTACCTGGCCTTCCAGATTTTTTAAGTTCCTGAGCCACCGTAGTGAGACATGGTCTGTATGGAGTGTAAAAGGGTGCCCGTACAGGAAGTGTTTATAATATTTGACGAAATGGACCACCGCCAATAATTCTCACTTGGTGGTTGCGTATCTTTTCTCTTTTCGTTTTATTCAGAGTACGCGAACCATAACCCAACACCTGCTCCGTTACATCTTCGGTGACCGGTGATAGAACTGCACCAATAGTGAAAGCTGACGCATCAGTGTCTAAGATGAAATCGGGGTTTGGATTAGGGTGAGCAAGAATCAGGGCGGTTGTCAAGAGTTCCTTCAGTGACTTGAAGGAGCCTTCACACTCACTCGTCCACTCAAAGGGTTAATCTTTCTCGGTGATATGGTAGAGGGGTGAAGCAATCTCGCTGAAATGTCGGATATAACGGCGATAGTACTGGCATAAGCCAAGGAAACTCCGCGTCTCCGTAACTAAAGAGGGCTGTGGCCACTCTGCTACTGCCTTAGTTTTTGATGGCTGTGTAGCCACTCCATCACCGGATATGACATGTCCCAGGAACTCGACGCTCTGTCTGAAGAGATGACATTTTTTTGGTTTGAGTTTCAAATTGGCCGTGCGGAAACGGGAAAGCATGGTGTCCAAATTGATTAAGGTTTGCTCAAACGAGGCTCTGAAGACGATTACATCATCAATGTAACAGAGACAGATCTCCCATTGCAGTGTGGTTAATACCTGCTCAATGAGTCATTCAAAAGTTCCGGGAGCATTGCACAACCCATAGCGCATCTTGCGGAATTGGAAAAGACCGTCCCTACAAACGAATGCTGTCTTTTCCATATCAGCTTCATCCATGGTTACTTGCCAGTAACCACTAGCTAAATCAAGGGTACAAAACCACTTGGCTCCGGACAAGGAATCCAAGGCCTGATCTACCCGGGATAATGGATAAGTGTCTTTAACACTAAGATCATTAAGGCGGCGGTAGTCGATCCAAAACCGCAAGGTTCCGTCCTTTTTGCCTGCTAGCTAGTGCTAGGGCTAGCCCATGGAGAAGCTGAGGGTACGATAATACCCGTTCACAACATGTCATTTAATTGTTGGTGTGCTTCTGCTTCTTTATGAATGGGAAGACGTCGTACCGGTTGTCGTACGGGGCGATTATTGCCTGTATCGATGGAGTGTCGTACGAGATGAGTCTCTCCGAGATCCATATCTCCGGAGGAAAAACTATCGCGATATTTATGTAATAATTTCCGAATTTCTCGTTTTTGTGATTGCAATAATCCAATAGTGGCACACAGATATAAATCATGTAGATGTTCGGGTAAATCATCAGTCAGCGGTGCTATTGTATCAGAATGTGCAGGTGGTTCCAGTGAAATTATGTCCACTAAATGGCCGCAGCGTACTCCTGGTTCCAGGGTGATGGGATCCGCGGTACCATTGAACACTCTAAAGGGTATCTTCCCTTTATGAGTGGTGTCCACTATTATGCGGGGACTTGCGCATTGTGAGGTGATCATATAATCAGGGTCGGGTTCCAGCATGGAGATGTGTGTGTTGCTTCCTAACTGTGGTGCGGTGGCCCATAGGATCCGTTCCTGTCCCGGCTCAACCATGGCAGTACTTGATAGTATTACTGCACATGTATCGTATAATGATAATGCTGGTCCGAGGGGTATTCGTCGGCCGTGTGTGTCGAGTTCCTGTTGTCTGCAGTGTATGATGGCTTCGCTGGCACTGAGAAAATCAGAGCCACGTATGGCGTCGTTATGAATGGAGGTGATGACAACTCTCTGAATGAATTGCATTTCCTCTATTTGAATGACTAAATTAACCACACCGGCCACGGGTACATCTGCTCCTGTAGCCGTCTGTAGGAAAATATTTGTAGGCTTAAGGGGGTGGGGGGGGGGGCTTTTTATGAGGTGGGATGCTCTCATATAAGCGCTGGTTAAAAACTGTAATAGAAGCTCCCGTGTCGACGGTGGCGCTTGTAGAAACGCCACTAAACAGACAGGCACATTTGTAGATTACTTTACGATGAACCTGCGGAAGAGTTTCCAATGATGCTGTCCGCGATAATGGCATGGGAGCAGCATCACTCTGTATATATTCCGACTGTCTCCGTATTGCTTCTCGCAATGTTGCAAGTGGCTGAGTGAGGAATGGGCCAGTTCGTCGTCTCCGCTGGGGTGTAGGCTGCGGTGAAGATGGAGCTGGGGTAGCAATGGTGGTGGCATTGTTGTCGTTTCTGTGTGAGCAGTATTAGTGTAGATAGCGGCGCGTATGGGATGATGGATAAGTTCTACCTGTGCAAGACATTTCCGGCAATGCTTCATAGGATGTTTTGTTGAAGCACAGAAGAAACAACATGGTTTCCATGGACGTGCGTTCTTCCGTCCATGTCGGCGCTTGCGAATCCATGAGGTGGAATGAATTGTCTCTCCCAAATCGCTACTGTCTGTGGATGCGGAGGATGCTGCTGATTGGGGTGGTGTTCTGCATACCCCAGAGGGCACCAAGAGTCTAGTGTTTTGGTGGCGGGATGTGGTGCTTTCAAAAACGTTGTTTCAGCAGAGGTACTACAACCTACTACTGCCGTTTTACATAGGAAAGAAGGTTTGTCGTGTATGGAAAAAGAAGGGGATGTCCTTGCTGCGGATGGGGGAGGCAACGTAGTCATGGACATATTGGAAGCAGTGCATTTTGGTGTTGGTGTGAAAGCTGATTTCTGTGGATGATGGTTAGTCACTGAACATTGTTGCGTGAAAGCCGCAGTTGAGCCGGGAGAAGGATACGGGCACCGAAGTGGCTCCATGTAATTCGGTACCCGTAGGAGTTTGACTGTTTCTCTGGTTGCGGTGCGCTGCGGTCTGGAGCAGGCGTTGTGTAGGGAGGTCGGTTAGGACACCGCTCCCTCCAATGTCCTGGCTGACCGCATCTGAAACAGGTGTTCGGTGGCAGTGCGGTGGTGGTAGTGTTTGCTGTTCTAAACTGTGTGGTGGCGAGGTTGGTGCTGAGTGTGGTTACCAAATTGGTGTGTGCGGAGATCTGCTTATTAATCTCCTCTATCCGCTCTCTCACGTTGCAGTTATTGTTGTTGTTGCGATGGTTTCCACGCTCTGGGGCTCGGCTGTACCCTACTCTGCGAGCACGCCCCTACCTCCAGGTGCTTGATTCTGACTGGTCTTCTGCGTATCTGATGATGGTGGTGGCTGTGCGGTTGGTGTTGCTGATCTGGGGGGGGAGGGGGGGGGGGGTGTGAGCACTAGTGGCCGGGGCGATAGCTGCACCCTTTATCTCATTGATAGGATGGAGTTGGCACTGGTTATTTTTCTCCCGCTCTAGAAAGTTCTCAATACGAACCGCGGTTGCCGTTATTTGGGCCAAACTTCTGTGGTCGCTGAGAAATAGTTTTTTTAGAGCGGGTTCACCGCTTAATGCATCGATGAAAGTATTGAGATGCAAGTGAAATACAACCTCCGCATTGGTGCTCGGATATGTGCAGGTGACTAGCCTGCGAATACGGCTAGCTAACTGAGGAAGAGTTTCTCCCGCGCATCGTCGAAGATTTTTAAGTTGCAGACGACTAGTTTCGTGATCTAGTTTCTGCGAGAGCTGTATCGCCAAATCGCTCCATGAGTGCTCATTCCAACTGGGTGTAGGTGGGTATACAATCCGTTCCCAGATCCGCAAGAACTTGCAGGGCCTTTCCCGAAAGTTTTGCTGAAAGATACTCACTCATCTGTCTATCGTCCCAGCAGTTAGTCCGACTTATCATTTCGAACTGGATTTTATAGTTGGTCCAGTCATTCTCCCCGCTAAATTCGGGAGGGAGGATGACTCGGCCAAAACCGCGGGAAGAGTGAAGTGGTTGAAATCCGGGTGGTGTGGGTATCTGAGAAGGTGAGGATTGAACTGTAGTTGGTCGTGGTGCCGGTGGTGGTGGTCTTGGCGTCTCCCATCGATGCCAATGCTGAGGCGCTAGGACATGCATACTCCAATTTACTGAGTCCGCCCCATTTGTTGAGCCATAGACCGGCATGGGTCTGTGAATGGGAGGTGAATTGCGGTGAAGAGTGCACGGTCGTTCCTCCCACGGTGAGTATTGTCATTCCTCATATGACGGTGGTGCAAGTGGCTGACGGTTATGATATGTGACATGACTAATATACCGGCGAAATGGCGCTGCCGATTCCTCCCCATGACTCTGCGGTGTTCCCCTTGAATATAGCGTTTCGCTAGAAGGGGGCGGTGCGGGAGGTTGTCTATGTGGTGGATTATCACCCAGCCATACTGTCGCCATAGATGACATGGATGAACAATAGGAGTCTGAAGGGCTGTAGATACGCCCGTAGTCAGGTCTTTGTCGGAGTCATCCACGATTCGGCCCTAATGGAGTTGGCCTGTCACGGACATCTGAGATGGTTCTAAATTCTGTTCCCGCCTGTGGGTCATCTCGAAAGGTGCCATTGCTAACAGGCGTAAACAGGTTATAGTGCAGAGTTGTTGATTCCGCAGAATTTCTGGCATAGTCGGTGCACATGTGTGCTGAGAATTCGTCGTATGAAGCTACCTCTTGATCGAGGGAGTCCTCGATGAATGGAGATGGTATTGAACTGAGCTCACTATGCGGTGTGGGCGTGATTTCGCTGTGAGTATTTACTGTTGTTCTTCGAGCCCCACATCGGGCGCCACTTGTAGCTCGCCGGGTAGTGTCAGGCCATTCCGATGTCTCATGTCGACTCGCCGCACCGTAAGTGCATGACAAGTGATGATGCTGGTTAGCATCCAGTCTCGGGGTGACGGACCTTGAACGAGACTGCCCTGCGGGAAACAAAAAACGGCTCCTAAGGCTGATGGAACTCAATCGTTCTATTTCGTGATCTATGGACTTACAAGATTTGATTTGGTGACCTAAAAATATAAGTCTAAACAATGAGTTTACCTAACTAATTGAAAATATGCTAGCTAAAACTACAATAAGAGCATACGAAAATACAAGACATAGAGGCAGGTAGATGAACTTTTAAACATAGGGCTCCCGGAGGTACCACACAGACTCGTAGGTCCGCAGAGGTATCCCCGCAAGGGAGGCTCCCGTACACGAGACATAGATATTTAGCTTAATATAAGTTATTATACCTCTAAGCTGAAAAGGCTATCTCAGACGAAAAAGTGATGTGCCTCATGCGGGCACTACTCCTAGTGCTAGTTTGGGTGAGGAGTATTATCCTGGCATGGACCGTCGTCGCTGAATCCTTGTGAGAGGCAAGTGCCTAACGCGGGCCTCTGTCTCGGGAAGGTGTCACCATGGCTTTAAAACAGGAGAAGAATAGTAGGCAAAAATGGGCCCACTCTAATATTTCAAACACAAATGCTGTAGAAAGAAAAGACCATAGCTAGTGAGATTATGTCTATAGGGGTGCGTACTGTTTTACGTGAAGATGGAACGGAAGATTCCCAATGGATTCCTTCATTACCGTCTTATGTGATTGCTAATATGCTGAATTAGTAGTTGCCGCTTTATTTCTGCGGGCCTTCTGCTTTGCTTAATTCTGTTTAGTTGTTTTCAGAGCAAGAATTAGTTTAGGGCACAATTGGCCGATATCTACCTAGCTATTGGACATGGCTGTCACGGAGAACAGATGCCCGAGGACATCAATAATGTAGACAGCGCTCATACATGTTACTTAGCGGGATCTCAGAACTGGGTGAGAATCCGGACATTCCGCTTTGCAACCACATGAAACATTACAGGACATGGCTTACATTTCACGGAAGCATTATTAGGCCATATCTAATATATATTGTGGTGCTAAGAGAGACGAATGCACACCGTAAATGTCCTTCCCGTAAGGGCGTGACAGATCTGAATATCATGCCCAGACATTTTAACAGAATTCGGTGAGAATATGTATCTTGCCCATCATTGGGTCCTGTGGAACTAACCGTTTAACCTGTCGTTAGGTTTATATACAAGTTGCCGGTTTTGCACTGCGGTGCGGGAGGGTTGTCAGTAAATAAAATAATAATTAATACATGTGTTTTCGCAGTGCTTTCCTACATTGGCTTAAAGTACTATCTACTAAGTATCCGAAGATACATGGGAATGTGTATGTGATACCACACCCTAGCCATCACCGCTCGGAAACCCCAATAGTTTCCCAGAGTCTAATGAGCCCATGGTGCAGATAGGGACATTCAAACAATTAAGAAGCCACAAGGCTAAGAGGAATATGAAGAGAGACAAAATCTTGAAGTTATGAGTCTTACCAGAGTGCGGGGCTAGATTATCGCACTGCCGGAAGAGAAGAGTATATTACACAGTATGTAATGAAGAAATTGTCTCTAATCATTTTAAACCTATCCTATCGAGCTGAATAGAAAAGGTTTAGTCGGTAGCATGCCGGGCTAAACAGAGTTATAGCACAGACAGCGACCTCAGTGAAAAATTGTTGGTGGCGATAGAAAATGCTGCACACATAAATGTTGCTGTATAGTGTTTCCTACATGCACTGCATTCCTATATTTTCTATAGCTTAAGCAAAACAATTTAACGGATGGCCACTGGCCATATACATACGTAATCTAACCAGAACAAACAATACAGTGGCAATGATTAAGATTTATATAGCAATACAGGTTAACGAACCTACTATGGTGCGGTTAGCAACACGTTGAGGAAAATGAAAATAATTATTTAACAAATACAGAAATTATAACTATCAGTCCTAAGACCGTCACAGTTCCTTTTAGTCATCGGAACCGTTAATATGGATACGAGATCATTAACGAAACCTATATCGAGAAATAATTAAACGGTGAAGTATAGTTACTTGAATACTTGGTAGTCATTCCCAAGTTAGGCTACCATGTCCCTGAAATTGACACGTTAATCCGTAGTCGACGTGAGATGATGCGCTCTCTGGATGCTGGAAAGTTCCTGCAGGCCAGTTCCCACAAGCTGTTTTCCACAAACATGAGTCCCGTAAGAACGTTCATGGTGGGGGAAGGACATCGCTTAGTGCTGTAGGCCTAATAGAATGTATAACGAGCAGTCAGTAAAAGATACGATAGTACTACATGGTGAAGAAAGTTCCCGTACACCGATGGCACGGATGGAAGGTGTAAACAACCCGATCACTAGCGGGGGTTGTTAGAGGCAAATGAAGAGACAAAACAAAGCTTCACAGTGCTGGGTACGTCAACCAGCTCTGAAGACGCACCGGGCAGAGTTTACTTGCGGCGGTCAAAAGGTGAAAGAAACTACACGATTGGTGCATCATTGTTTGAAATACCACTTTTAGGCATGGCCGGCAGATCCGGCGAGTCATCCATCAAAGAACATCCTGCCTCTACATATCCGCAAAGGCCTTATCGCAAATTTGTGTCTTTTGTTTAGTCATCTGTTTTGGCTGGCCAGTAGCTCTCTTTGTCGTCCCCTGGCTCCTTGAGGCAATCTAAAGGGACCTCCAGTAGCTGATGGTGGGCTCCTTCGAGGCATGGAGCCTGGTGCTGCACCTGCCTCGTGGATCCCCTCAGGGCTAGCATCATTTGTATCAATTCTGTCTCCAAGTGTAATCATATAGCGCTAGGTGCGTGATATTGTGGTCTATTAGAGCACGCCGTACAGCCCAGTGTCTCTAACTCGAGGTTTCTGACAGGGTTACCCCACCGTGGGAATTTGAAATCAGGGTTTGCCTTCCCCTAGATGAATTGCTTACCATGGCTAATCAGTTCCATCTACCCAGAGAAGTCTTATTTTGAGGCGCCAGATAATCTCCTGTTGCACCTCTACTATTGGTTAAAACACTCCCACCACGGGAAGGCCAGTAGTAGGAGCTAAGTTGACAGTGACTATATATGATGCATGCCATTGGAGAATTTTGTAGATAGGGAGAACTCATCCTCACTACCACCTCGGCGTTAGCAATCTATTTTTTTGGGGTGGGGTGGGGGTTATAATAATTAGCGGAACATAGAGGCAATAATGCCTGCATGCTGTAACTTAACTTAACTTAACATGGAGGTACAACATTTATGGCAGTTCAACACGTAGCTACTTACAGAATACCACATGCCCTCCATGTAAACACACAGCCAGAACAGTTGAACATTATATATTCACACGATAAATGATGTTCTTCAAACAGAAAATCTCACTGGTCTGAAGGTACGACAGAACAAGGAACTTATACGGTTAATTCTAGACACAACTGTCCTCACGTCCTTCAACCCACTATCAATAATAGTGGAAGAAGTCAGACGAGATCCGTGATTTAAATTATATCACACCCGCTCATATCGACTTACTGGGATTTCACAATATAATCTGAGATAGAAAAGGCATGGCAACAAAATAAAATGTAGAGGACACAGCCTATTTATTTTTCGCTACACGGGCTACTCATGCAGCAGATGGTTCATCTAGAAAACAATAGGCAGTATTTACAAAACAAGTAACAAGCAAGTAACATGTGCAGTTGCCTTTACATAAGGTTGATTTCTTGTACAGGTCCTGTAAGGTCCTCTTCACCAGACTCCAGTTCTTCCTTGTCAGTGCCTTTTCTTATATTTCTTCTGCTTCCGATTGATGTTTTGAAGTCATCATACATGTCTTGTGTTCTCCAGTATTTGTCTAAAAAGGTTCTTAAAAGCATTCACAGATGGTGGATGGACTATTTCTTCTGGCAGATCATTCACAGTTTAACAACCCTTAATGTGAAGTAGTTCTGCCTTTTAGTCAGGCTGCTCAATTGTGGGTATACCTTCTTAGAGTTTCCTCTTTCGCTACATCTTGTTGTCATATCACTGATGAAATCACATATCACAAGGTCATACCGCAATTCTTCCAATACAGTGGACTGATCTTGTAATAGCCTGTTTATAGACAAGAACATGCTCGGTAGCGATTCCAATGACCAGTAGATACAGCTCTGCATCCACATCCGCACTTTGTGTTTACATGAAGAGACACTAGTGTAGAGGATGAGACTCGGAGAGCGACGAAGATAGAAAATGACAACAACAGCAATAAGACCAACCACGGCATCCACAATTCAGCATGCAAACAAATGATAGGCACAGCATGGTGTAACCATGAGTGTAAGCGGCACACCGCAGCTGATGCGGGGAACACCCATCTGCACCACAGCATTTCCACGGAACAGAGCTAGTCCTAAATCAAATGTCACTGATATACTGAAGGTTTCGAGGAGACCTAATTAAGCGACAACAGTCATGGTCAATATAAGTGTTACATGGCCATTCAAGAACAAAATAGATATAATCTACTTCAGAGAAGGATCATTTGAATTGGACTGAGCAAGCCATACTATAGCAAATAACACTGAGGCAATATCAAGCCAATGGCATATGCCTCGTAAAATGATGATACAGATGATGCTGATGATGATGATGATGATGATGATGATGAAATCACTAGTTTCTGTATGATATATCCCATTTATACATTTGTAGCGCTCTATCATGTTTCCCCGCCTCCTCATGTAAGCTAAGGTGGATAATTTCAGCTTCCTGATTCTCTCTAGATAGGTTAGATTCCTGAATCCAGGTATCTGTTTTGTTGCCCTCCATTGTATCCCCTCGATCATTTCAATATGCTTCATCTTACACAGTGCCCACACAAAACTCGCATATTCCAGATGTGTTCTTACTAGGCTCTTACATAAAAGGGTGTGATGAGCTCTTGGTCCATATGCTGAAGGCCATTTTAATTAGAGCGAACATGGAGTTATCTTTCTTCAACTTCTCTTTTCTATGGTATCCTTGTCAACCGGATATGCATGGCTTTGCTTTCGTGATGATTTACAAATCTTTGTCATCACATGTTCGTCTTCTATTTCTTTAATTCTTATGTGGAACTGCGTCCAGCTTACGTCTATATCATTATGGGGCGGGGTGTATAATTACAGTATAATTATATTATTAGGTGCGTGGGGTGGGTGTGTGGGGGTGTGGTGTGTGGGGTGGGAGGGTGGTGGTGGTGGTGGTGGTGGTGGTGGTGGTGGTGGTGGTGGTGGTGGTGGTGGTGGCGGTGGCGGTGGTGGTGGTGACGGTCTTAAGGTATTGGGTCCAATTTACACAATACAGTTCTTCGTTAACCTCTTTGTTGTCTCTCATCATTATAAGTAAAATTACACCCAAAAATATAAATGCTTATTGTCGTATCTATAATCATAGACATCCATGTCTATTATTGAACTTAACTATATGTGCTGTGCTTGTCTGTTACGTAACTGTCTTGTCCTTGTTTACTACCCAATATGTATCGCAAACTATAAAACCCGTATTTATGAAACTAAATAATAATAATAATAATAATAATAATAATAATAATAATAATAATGATAATAAAAATAATAATAATAATAATAATAATAATCCAAGTGATTAACTCTTTCACACCCTGCTGTTGCAGATTATATGTTGGTTCGCAGACTGAGAGAGGCCCACTCCTGGAGTTTATCCACTGGAATGACTGACTAGATAACTGAACCAGTCATTGCAGTGGTTAACTCTCCTGGGGTGGGGGAGAGGTGGGGTGGAGGGTGGCGTGGGGTGGGGCTGGGGTGGGGGTCTTCGCTTGATCTGCGAATTGACATATTTCCTTTTTAAAATTTAAACTGGTTATGTGGATCAAGGGTAAAAGGATTAATAAGGAAGTAGTAAATGTAATGTCTGAATTTATAATTGTTTATTACGTTCTGTCTTGTATAATTTATATATACCTGTAGGCCTATATATGTGTGTAAGGTGTCCGCCATAACAATAGGCAATGCATTCGGTGGTCAATCTGGTCTGACTCATGAATATTGTTTATTTGGAATTATTGAATAAATAATCTTAATCTTGCTTTGTCATAGCACTTTCTTTCCTGTATTCTGTTCTGTACCGCTGCGTAACACTTATATTTAAAGTGGAGTACATTGCGGACGTATTTCAAGTCGGTCACCAATGTCCTCTTCATTAGTAAATACCAGGTCTAGTATATGTGGTATGTGACTTCATTTCCATCTTGAAGTGATTCGTTGCCTTTTACTGAGTTCACGTCACCGGTGGTCGGGACAACTCGCCCTCTCGTGAAGATATACGGACTACGCTACATCTAGGCTGTAAGATGTCTATGGGCTCGACGTAACTGTCTGAGAAAACCGTGGACTCGGATACTCCTGACAGTTAGAAAACGAGTACTCGGTTGCTCTACCAACTGTCAGTCTGTCAAAGGCACTGCTCGATAAAAAGGAAACATAGCATAGATCCGTCTGAATGTAAAGGTGTTTTGTTTTGTGCGTTAAAATAGCAAGATGGACACTATACCGGGGCTTGATCTAAGGGTGGAATACGAGAGGTAACGAGGCCGCCATGAAACGTTTGATCACCATAAAAGGGGTGCTGGACGGCTTTAGGTCGTCGGTGTCAACCGCCCCCAAAACCGAAATGGAAGTAGAGGAGAGTCTTCGGTCGGATCATTTCCAAGTGTGTCAGGTAACTGGACAATTTTCTGGCTTGCTTCAATCATAGTACCACAATGTCAGGCTATGAAACATGTTTGTGTCATTTAAGACACCACATATGCATCTAAATATGGAATGTTTAGTATTGCATACTGCTGAAAATCAATTTATGCCTTATGATAATGTTGTTGATTGATTGGTTTTGTGTCCCTGGGAATTCTGTGTATTTGTGTTGCCAGATAGTGGTTGTACTTTCACGACTCAATATATTTTATACAGTTTAGCCTTTCAAAATGATATTTATTAGTAGGAGGTTTGTGAGGGTCTGAGTCAATAGCCAAATATACATGTATTCGTGCACTGCGCAGTCATATGGGACATTGGTAATTCACGTACCAAATTTGGTTGAATTCTGGACTCCATTAGTTAAGTTTTGGATTTAGTTCTGGACATTATAATCAATTTAACCCCTTAACCCCCAGGGTGGGTAAAAGTGTATCACATGTCACAATACCGGTACGGGCAAAGTATCACGATATGCGATGAATTGTTGCAGCCCTAAAATCTGATATTGTATGTTATGGTATTTGTTATGTATATTCCCAGAAATGGATAAATATTATGCGTTATATGCATAATTATCGTCACTGGTGTATTGGTGTATTGGTGTAATACTGTGCATAGTTAAATAGGTATGTATTTCCTTTTTTAAAGTGACGATCAGCTGACCGATATGATGCCTAATCGAACCCTGCTGTAAGTGGTACAGTACCGCTCATAAACAAGTTAAGATGTTTCCAAAACATACACAGAAAGATGTTAGTTAATATGTAAGAAATGTTCTGTTGACTAATATATATTTTGAATATAATCCAGTTATGTTCAGAATAATCAACAGTACGGTTGCACTTTGTTTTAGAAACATGTTGAGTTGTTTGTGAACTGTACTATATAATATGGTCAACGCAAGGCGCCACGTGGGATAGTGTCTTAATAAGTGGCATGTACACAAAGGTTTCACATCAGATACACAGTGAGGAGCATCGGTAGCAAAATGTAAACTTATGACATTTGAGGAGAGTATTTTGTGAGAGGCTCACAGAAAAGAGCCACTATAGACTGGCCAAAATAAACAAAGAGATAGATGTTGCTGTTACAGTTGATAGCAGCCTCCCCATTGAGAAACATTTATAAGTGAGAAAGTCAATTAAGTCAACACAACTCATGGCGATGATCCGACAATCCTTTCTGCACCTAGATATAGAGAACGTAACATGGTTATACACAAGGCTAATTTAATTTGGCCTCCATTATGAAAGAATAGTGTTGTAGCCATTCAGAATGTGCAGAGAAGAGCCATGAACAGGGATTCTCATAAGGGTCCTTTTGAGGGTTTTTACCTACAAAATGCACTCAGACCACAGTTCACTGAACATCATAGTTTATTCTGGTCGGGGATGTATTTTTAGGAGTGACTGAGTCTTGTGTACATACAGTAACCAAACTTGATGTATAGATGCATTATACGTAGGCTAATGTTGTGTTGTATATCAAAAGTAGGTCACTGTGACCTACTTTTTCATGGTTCGCTGAACATCATAGCTTATTCTTGTGAGGACTAGTTTCAAGAGTTTTGTGTACAGTAATGAAACTTGGTGTATGGATGGATTGTAGGTTGGTGAGTCCCATATCAAAAGTAGGTGACAATGACCTACTTTTCATGGTTCACTAAATTATCATAGATTATATTTGTCCATCCACAATTTTTTTATCTGGACTATATTTTCATGAATATTGCACATTGTCACAAGCATTTTTTCATTGCATCTCAATTTGGGGGGAGGGGGAGCCCCACACCCTGACATCTGGGGGTCCCCAGCTTAAATCTGGAGGTCCCAAACTGAAACCTTGTGTTCCAAAGCAGTTTCTCTCATTCATTCTAAAATTAGAGGGCACCATCTAGACGCATTTTATAGGTATTTTATCATCATAGAAAATCTTTGTCCAGGCACTAGTTTTAAGAGTTTTTGTCTCACCGTTATCACTTTTCCGATGATGGCGACGGCATCAACGTTAAGCTAAATTGCGTTTAGCAAACCATTAAAAATTTTATTTCAGAATTTCTACATACTATCACAACTAAACTTGGACACATATGTGCTTCCCTATACCATAAGGAAGATGTACGCTGATAGTGAGGTCAAAGGTCATTCTGACATTGCTATTTGACCTCTGCTTTTTATACCCCGCCAAAATATTTGGCGGGGTGTTATGTAATGGGTCCGGGCGGGCGGCAGAGTGGTTTCTGGATGATATCTCCGTTACCGACTGTCGGATCGCATGGAAACTCTATAGAGTGGTTGGACTAGGTCTGGGGAAGAAACCTATCGAAATCAACGATGATCCGAAATCCAAGATGGCCACCAGCCACCGACTGCCATCTTGAAAATTGGTTTCCGGATGATAACTCTGTTACCGTTTATCAGATCACTTTGAAACTTCATAGAGTTGTTGGACTAGGTCTGGGGAAGAAACGTATCGAAATCGTCGATGAGCCGAAGTCCAATATGGCCGCTAGCTGTCGGCGGCCATCTTGCTAATAGGTCTGTGGTATGATAACACCGTTACCGTTTATCGGATCGTTTTGAAACTACATAGGGTGGTTGGACTAAGTATGGGGAAGAAAGCTATCTAAACTAACAATGATCCGATATCCAAGATGGCCACCAGCCATTGGCGTCCATCTTGAAAATTAGTTTCTGGGTGATAACTCCTGAACCACATATCGGATCGCGTTGAAACTTCATAGGGTGGTTGGACTAGCTCTGAGGAAGAAACATATCGAAATCGACGATGATCCAAAATCCAAGATGGCCGTCAGCCACCGACGTCCATCTTGAAAATTTGTTTCCGGATGATAACTCCCTTACTGTTTATCGGATCGTTTTGAAACTTCATAGAGTAGTTGGACTAGGTCTGGGGAAGAAACATATCGAAATTGACAATGATCCGAAATCCAAGATGGCCACCAGCCATCATTTTGAAAATTGGTCTCCGGATGATAACTCTGTTCCCGTTTATTGGATCGCTTTGGAACTGTATAGGGTGGTTGGACTAGGTCTGGAGAAGAAACGCATCAAAATTGACGATGATCCGAGCTCAAGATGGCCGGCAGCCACGGGCTGCCATCTTGAAAGTTGGTTTCCGGATGATATCTGCATTACCATTTATCGGAGCACTTCATAGGGTGGTTGGAATATGTATGGTGAAGAAACTTATCAAAATTTGCGATAATCCAAAATCCAATATGGCCACTAGTCCGGCGGCCATCTTGACAATTGGTTTCTCCTTCGATCAATACTCACCATTCTATTACTTCTGATACAAGCTAGCCTGGATAGCTGGGCCCTAGGACTATAGACTTAGTAAGCTTTACCGACTCCTGGAACCGGGTACTCGGCTCCCAACTGCCGAGTACCTGTTTGCCATGAAGCTCATTCTTGTTTGCATAGCAACAAGAGCTACATGGTTTTTTGTGCAGTTGGAGTCTTGAGTTAATCTAAGTCTTTTTCTGTGTAATTGTGATAGCTTTGTGCGCTCTCTAAGGATTATATTGGATTACCATGGATGGAGCCGATGATAACCAGGTTGTATAACATGTTATTCCATAGTTAAAAGACTTAGGGCTTCAAAATTTCATCTGTGTCGCATGTTCCAATTTCTGACCCCGAATCTGGGACGTATGTTAACAACGAAATATGCCAGATTGATCGCCTTCCTTTAACCCCAACAGGCGATCGGCAGATATGAAATAAGGTGTTGGCTTTATGGTGTTTTAACACGAAAATCGGCTGACGTCGTTCTCCGTAAGATCCAAGCGGGTGACGTCACACCCGTGTTGTCTCAGATTTTTATGTGAAGAAAATGTTTCATTAATTCGCGCATCTGATTCTGGGTGCTGCATACTTTATTGGTACCAGAAAAACTTTTGGAATTTTCAAGTTTTCGGTGTTATCACGATCTGTTTGCAATGATCGGTGGTTTCAAAATTCTTGATTTAGATGTGTGGTCTGCGGTTTTACCGTGTGCTACAGCAGTTTGTTTACATTTTGTTGTTTCTTCACATATCGTTTTGGCCTTCGTTAGGAGTATAATTTATATTGATTAGTAAATATACCCCGTATGCGATGTGATTCCTGGTTCCGTTATACATCCTTGAGGATCAGTTTATGGGTGTGTTATTGCCCGCTTCGTTCTTGTCGTCATAATCAATGCGATCTTTGCTGTAACGTTGCGGGGTGGGGTGCGGGACGGTTAACAGTTAATTTATGATCAAAATATTTGAAAATTCCATTCCTGTTTCGTTCCGCTTGCTTATTGTAGGTTTGTGCTTATTTATAGGCCAAGCCAGCCCCGCCATCATGTGACGAGTGCCATAAATCTGTGAGGGTTCTATTCAAGGACCATGTTTGTTTCCGTTGTACCAAATGTAATCTTGACAGTAGGTGTAACGTTTGTGCAGTGTGGTCGTCCGACATGATGGTTAAGTTCCTTGCCCAGAAGGACTTGGGATGGTCTGACGCGAGGTCAGGCTGTCCGAAAGCAAATCGTGGAGCGTCCATTTCGGCCCTTGGGTGCATTCCACGTCTGCAACCAGAGGTGGTGGAGATGGCACCGCCAGCGTGGTTTGGTCCTGCTATGCAAGGCTTCTTGCATAGCGTTCTTCCCACGCTGGTGTCGTCCCTGCTGCCAAAAGTTGTAGGGCAGTCTCTTCCCGTGTTTGATTCGGACCTTGGACAGGGTTCTGGACTGGCCACCGAGGGAGCCATCTTGTACAGCCCCCCCCCTGGCAGTCCCGTCGGGCTCCGGCCTGATGGGCTCTGTCTCTCTGCGGCCACCTCCGGGTCCTGTCCCTATGTGATGAGGGGGTGAGGGCAGCAATGAGTGCTGTCAACCACTCATCGCTTTCTTCAGTCGGTGTGGGCTGAAGCGGGGGCAGGCCACCCTGTGCCACCTGTGGCGCTTTCATGTGTTAATGACGGCCTGGTGCTGTCTAAGGATGCATTGGCAAGGGTGCAAGCGCGTGTGATGAAGTCTAGGAGGCAAATGGTCCTTGACCATATGCGTCCAGCTACTGCCGTTAGGGAGCGTCTTCTTGGGACGCCCCTTATAGGCCCTAGCATCTTTGGTGGCCAAGCGCGGGCCATCTTAGAAGACACGGCCAATATCGCGCAGAATCGGTTGGCGGTTGATCTAGAGCTAGTGCGCACACACTAGGGGCTGTAGCCAAGCCGCTAACCGGACAACCTTCTAAGAAGCAGAAGAAGCACAAAAGCAAGGCGAAAGCTAAACCTAGTGCTGCTTCTGCTTCTACTGGATCTTTTCAGCCGCCTCTGGCGAAGAAGGCCAAGAAGGTTGTGGAGGCCCCTACCCTCCCCAATGTTGCTCCTGATCGCCTGAGAGGCGGGAAGTGGAAGGGTAAGTCCTCTAAGGGTGGAAAGAAGGGAGCGGATCATACCTGAGGGTACGAGGGCTCCCTTCGTATCTGCCTGGACCGCACCTGTGTGACAGGAACAGCAGTGCCAGTTAGACCGGCCAAGACCAAAATGGTTCTCACTCTCTCGTCAAGAGAGGGGTGGGGGGGAAGCTGATCGCGAGCCAGACACCTGCATTAGGCATCAATGCATCTATAGTGGGTGGAAGGCTCATGCGTTTTGTCGAGGCTTGGTGAGGTGTGATGTCAGACAGTCTGGTCCTGGGATGGTTATCCCAGGGGTACATGCCGGAGTGGTGGGATTTT
This sequence comes from Chaetoderma sp. LZ-2023a, assembly GCA_034401795.1. Lineage (NCBI taxonomy): Eukaryota > Metazoa > Mollusca > Caudofoveata > Chaetodermatida > Chaetodermatidae > Chaetoderma > Chaetoderma sp. LZ-2023a. The sequence continues at coordinate 52,719,606 of CM067374.1, read as the reverse complement.
CCACCACAGAATCTGTCTTTGGCACCTGTCTGGACACCCGTACCAAGGGAACCAGACAAGTTAGAAGCCATTCAAAACGAAGTGTCAGGTTTGCTTCTGAAGGGAGTAATAAAACCAGCAAACCGGAACACTCCAGGCTTCTATTCATACATGTTCCTTGTCCCCAAGAGCACAAGGGGATGGAGACCCGTACTAAATCTCAGGCCATTAAATTGGTTTATCCATACGCCTCGGTTTCAGATAGAAACTCAGAGGTGGGTAATGCCAGGATTGAGGAAGGGAATGGGGTGTGTATCGATCGATCTGAAAGATGCATATTTCCACATTCCAATGAACAGGATTTGTCACAGGTTTATGAGATTTGCGTTTCAGAATCAAGTGTGGGAGTTTGTAGTCCTCCCATTTGACCTGTCGACAGCTCCACGGGTTTTCACCAGAATGGTCCTTGCGGTGACAGCGTTTCTCAGAAAAGAGAACGTGGTGCTTCACACCTACATAGACGATTGGCTGATCAAAGCAGACACATCAGCCACGTTAGAGGTGGATACTGCTCTGGCTCTGAAGTTACTTTCAGATCTAAGCTGGATAGTGAACAAGGAGAAATCCGAGTTGACGCCAACTCAACATTTCGTTTATTTGGGGATGCGATTCGATCTCGAGGAGGGCAGGGTTTACCCGTCAGAGCCCAGAGTGATGTCTCTGTTAGCCATCCTCAGGAGTTTTCGAGTGGGAAACCACATTCAGGCGAGGCGGTTTCTTCAGATGCTGGGCATGATGGTCTCCATGGAGCAGGTAATCCCGTACGCTGCTCTGATACTAAGACCTATCCAGTTGTATCTGATGTCTCTGTGGAAACAGAACAGAACCCCTGCTGGTGCCAGTTTTGGAGCCAATAATGTCGCATCTTGTATTGTGGAAAAAGCGTCAGCATCTCCTAGTAGGGGTTTCGCTACACCTACCCCACCCCCAGCTGTCCGTGTACACGGATGGTATCGCTGGAGGGATTGGGGTGGGGGGGCCTGCCTGGGAGAACACCAGGTCTCGGGCACATGTACTCTCCAAGAGAGCCAGCTGCATATCAATCTGTTAGAAATGATGGCAGTGGAACTGGCATTGGAAAAGTTTCTTCCAAAAGTCAGGGGCAAGGCGATATTGATACGGTCGAACAACTTGACAGTAGTATCATACATAAATCGCCAAGGCGGAACCAAGTCACCCACACTGTATCAAAGTGTGGCACTTGATTCAATGGTGCAGGAATTATTCGGTTGTTTTGAAAGCAGCTCACATTCCTGGGCGATTGAACATTCTGGTGAATGCTTCGTCTCGGAGACAGAGAATTATACCAACAGAATGGTCTCTCAACCCTAGAGTTCTTCACAGGATCTTCGAGCATTGGGACAAACCCAACGTGGACTTGTTCGCCACAAAGGAAAATGCTCAAATCATGACTTACGTCTCACCGATTCCAGATCCAAATGCTATCGATACAGACGCTCTGGGGATAAGCTGGAGAGGGATGCACGCTTACTCGTACCCACCCACCATTCTTCTACTGAAGATATTGGTGAAGATCAGGGAGGAACTGTGCCTGGTCCTGCTAATAGCACCATTTTGGCCCAGCAGGGCGTGGTTCACAGATCTTCTAGATCTGCTGGTGGACAATCCAGTGCAGTTACCCGAGATTCCGAACATAATCTCCCAGGCCAAGGGACGCTTCCTACACAAGCGTCCCGAAATGTTCAAATTGACTGCGTGGATGTTATCAAACAATGTTCCACGTTGGAAGGCTTTTCTCGTCAAACTGCGAATTTCATCGCAGTTGCGAGGAGGAGGTCAACCTTCAAGTCATATAACATCAGGTTAACAGATTTGCAGACTGGTGTGAAGGAAAGGGTATTGATACCTTTCAATCTACTATTCAGCAAATAGCAGACTTTCTCTGTGAGCTGTTCTTTTCAGGACTAGCTCCTGTCACAATTGCTGGATACAAGTCAGCTTTGGCATCGGTTATACCTTGTCTAGCCAACAGGGATAGTCCAAAGGTGGCCCAGTTGAATGTGATGGGGAAGGGAATGAGCAATCTCCGACCGAGACAACCGGTAGTCATTCCAGCCTGGAGTCTATCTTTAGTGCTTAATGTACTGGCCAAGCACCCTTTTGAACCATTGCGTTCGGCTAGTCTAAAGCATTTGACTCTAAAGGCGGTCTTTCTATTGGCAGCTTCCTCAGCTAGAAGGTGCAGTGAGATCCATGCACTTTCAGCAGAGAGGGACCGATTTATTGTCTCCAGAGAGGGTCTGCATCTACTGCCAAGAGCAGAATTTATGTCAAAGAATCAATCTTTGAGATATCCCGGCAAACTGATCATTATACCGAAACTAACTAGGTTTGATCGTGATGCCAGTGTCTGGTGACCAGTCCGTGCTTTGACTAAGTACAAAAAACGGACAAACTCGTTACTGTCGAATGATAGACATCTGTGGATCTGCCATAAGAAGCCATATGGTGCTGCATCCATGGATTCTATCTCTCGTTGGGTAGTCGAATGCATTCAGACTACCCATGAGATTGCGACTGGGCACCAGGTGCAATGCGCAAGGGCACACAATGTTAGAGGAATAGCCGCCTCGACCGCCCTTTACAATGGTGTTCCGTAGAGAACATCATGGCTGTTGCACAATGGCACTGTGAGTCCTCTTTCACGGATTACTATATGAGGGATGTGTCAGACTCCGCCAATCCACTCGCTTTAGCTGTTTTGAAATGATAGTTATGCGACCACACTGCTCTACTCCCTTTTTTGGCATTTGTAAGAAAGATTTAAGAAGCAGACATGGTCAAGCGAGAGGATATCAACCAGATTGTGTCACTGATGGCCGGACGAGTGAATGGTTGGAGGCTCCACGTCTGAAATCCGAATATCATGAGGTAATTCAAGATTGAGAGTTTTTTGTATTTTGTTTATATATCATGTTCATTCATTTTATATATTCATGCTCATTCCCAGGCTAATATATGCAATGAGCAGTTAGCCCTCTTGGCATATTTGTGTTTCAGACGAGATGCATGTTCGTGAGTTCTCTCCCTTTTCTTAGGAGAAAAAAGGCGTGGGGTGGGAGCAGTAATGCGAATGTGATTCGGTCCCTTTAACTTGATGGTCCTTTTAGGTCTCCATTTGTCAAGTTTAAGTCTAGCTCTTTCTCCAAGGGGCAAAAGTAGCAATTGATGGCTTGCCCCTTCCCACCAGGTTACTGACTAAATCTGGTGTGTATCAGAAATAATAGAATGGTGAGTATTGATCGAAGGAGAATGAAGGAAATTTCAATTTCCCTTTCTCCGAGATCTAACAATACTCACCATTCTATTACGGACCCAGCTTCCCAGCCCCACGGAGGCAAGCCATGGATATCTCTTGTTTGGTGGCTTTGCAAACAATATGAGCTTCATGGCAAACGGGTACTCGGCAGTTGGGAGCCGAGTACCTGGTTCCAGGAGTCGGTAAAGCTTACTAAGTCGATAGTCCTAGGGCCCAACTATCCAGGCTAGCTTGTATCAGAAGTAATAGAATGGTGAGTATTGTTAGATCTCGGAGAAAGGGAAATTGAAATTTCCTTCATTCCGGATGATACCTCCTTGACCGTTCAACAGATCGCTTTGGCACTTCATAAGGATGACTGATCTGGGTCTGAGGAAGAAATAACTTTTCTGATAGCTCTCATTCATTGGTTCGTCATCATGGCGGGGTATTATGCGCCATTTGCGGAGCTCTTGTTCAACATTAAGTTTTTGTGTTGAGCAAATCATATACATTTATGTTTCAGAATTGCTTCATACTATCAGAACTAAATTTAGACATGGTTCCCTATGCCATAAGGGAGATCTATGTGTGGTGATAGTGAGGTCATTAGATCAAAGGTCATGATCATTCTGACATTGCTATTTGACCTCTGCTCGTTAATCTGATTGAAACTAAGCTTGGATACATGGTTATCTATAACGTTAGGAAGCAGCAAATTTGGTTGGCAGCCATCTTGGATTTTGGCCAATTTTTTAAAGTGTCTTTAAAAATCTTCCTCAAAAACCACTTGAGAGATCGATCATCTAGGGCAACAACTGAACAAAGTTTTGTCAAGGAACTTGAGTGGCCAAATGTCTCGGCAGCCATATTGGATGGCCTAGTTGTCGCAAAAACAACTTCTCCAGAACCACTGAAAGTCATAAAATAAAGCTTCATGGTTGTATTACAACCACATTTCTGGTTATAGTTATCGAGGCAGCTATCATGGCTATTCCACTGGTAAATTATCAAAAATAATTTTGGAATGCAGTTTGCCATTTCTGAAGATACCTGCAAAATGCGGGTTTGGATGACCTGTCTTTTAAGCTGCTAAAGCAACTCGATTATAAATAAAAATTTCAGCTTCCAGATGATGAATCCTGCTCTACCGGAGCTATGTCTTCATGAAACTTGAAGCGTATGTTCTTGGCAGGCTTGAAGAGGCATACAGATTTTGTGGGTACATGTAAATTGTCAATGACAATATGAACACTTACATGAAAAATGTCATATCCGAAATTCGGTAGCTTCACCCGTACTACTCTGATGTCAAAATTTTAAATTTTCAAATTAAATTAAAAGATGTACTGGTGTATATTTTCAACAAATTTTGGTGGAAAGTTGCGTTCATAGACAGCAACATCATCCACCAAAATTGTTGAAAAATGTAGACCAGTTTCTTTGCTATTGACACAACTAATAGATGGAATATTGACATCAGAGTGGTAAGTGTTAACCTCTCCGGAAAGGATCTTCACAAGTCTTGGCTTGCAGTAGGTTTAAGAAATGTCCAATTTGCAGCTCAGTAGAATATGCTAGTTTTATAATGTTTGTGAGAAAATTTGGATTTTATTTACAAAATTGACCATGAAAGTGTGTACATGGTGTGTGGGTAGGATATATTGATCTGCAGGAATGGCAGTCTTGGAAAAAGTATGGAAAATTAAGAAACGCTTTTCTGGGCCTTGAAAAGTATGGAAAGTTTGATTGCTTTCATTACTGTTATGGTAAATTAAATTATCATCAGTTGGAATTCTCGCGATGGCTATTTTCTCATAAAATGTCAACAAACACAAAATCTCACCAGTCTCACAAAATCATATGACTGCAACACGACTTTCTAGTCGACAAATTTAGATTGAGTCCCTGTTACCGCTAGACTTGCATTGCTAAACTGTGTAGATAACTGTAAAAATTTATCACGATTGAGCATGTTTTCGCGAATTTCAAATATTGAATCAGTTGAATTTAGAGAGCTGTCATGAAAATATCATCCGTGGAAATGTAATTATGTTTGTAAAGTGAGTTAAATTTTGTTTAAGAATTCCTGAACACCACAATAATCGAAAAATGCAAATATTTTGTGGAACGACACTTTACCGCAAACTACAGCAACCAGTATTTAATTTGTGCATATGCGTTTGCACAGGAACTAAAATTTACTTCTGTAACTAGCTCATTAACCAAGTCAGTTATTCCAATCGTATGTTTTCAAAAATAGTCTAGGAAGATTAAAATGTTCTTGAATAAATTTGAGGGTGGTGGGCGGAGGGAAGGTCAACCAGGTATATTAAAATATATAAGATATTAAAATCTTAGCTTTTTTTTTAGGTCACCTGGGCCAGCCTGAAAGGCCAAACAAGCTTATGCTGTGATGACCATTCATTGTTCGTCCGTCAACTTTTTCTTTAAACGACTTCTCAAGAAACACTTTGGCCGATTTTAATTATATTTGACAGGAAGCAACCCTAGGGCATAGAGATTCGAGGGGGTTCAAACGAAATCGATTGGTCAATTTGGTCGGCAGCCATCTTGGATTTTTGCCAATTTTTAGAAACATCTTTAAAAATCTTCCCCGAAACAACTTGTCGAATCGATTCTAAACTCATGAAACAACATCTAGTGAAAGAGGTAAGACATGTTTGTTCAAGAGAACTTGATTGACCAAATGATTCAGCAGCCATCTTGGATGACCTAGTTTTCGAAAAAACTACTGCTCCAGAACTAATGAAGGGATTGGGCCGAAATTTGGGAAATGTGATTAGGGACTAATTAAAGGGCCATTAAGGTTTGATACATCGAAAAACATGGCTGCCATGGGCCAATCAAATCTTTTATTTGATGGATTTTGAAGCCGAAATTGGTTTTAATCTAGGTTTTTGGGTATGCTGATTTCAAATTTACCACATTGGAAACTGTCGGACAAATGGTTTGGCAGCCTTCTTGAATCATTTTCCAGCCGAAAACTCCCCTACTAAAGCAATGGGAAATTTTCTCAGGAACCACTAGGTCGATTTCAAGTATATGTGGTAGTAAGCACCCTTAGGGCATAGAGATCCAACTTTGTCCCAACTCAGCCGATCAGCCAATTTAGCTGGTGTCCATCTTGGTTTTTGGCCGATTTTTAGAAACGTCTTTAACAATCATCTCTGAGACCACTTGGCTAATCGATTCAAAACTCATGAAACATCATCTAGGGCAAGAGCTAAGCCAAGTTTGTTCAAGAGAACTTGATTGACCAATTGGTTTAGCGGCCATCTTGGATGACCTAGTTTTCACGAAAACAATTTCTCCAGAACCGCTGTCTGCTGAAGGAATTGGGCCGAAATTTGAGAAATGCGATTAGGGACCAAGGGCCATTAAGCTTGTTCAAGAGAAGTTGATACATAAAGAAAAATGGCTGGTGTCTTCATGGTACAATTCCGGTCAGCCCCTTAGGGTTCTACTTATAGCCAAGGGCCTTTCTAGTTGAATGCCTATGTTCCAGTTGAGCGATACAGGCCTATTGGGCCTCTTGTTTTTGCCTCTTGTTTTTTTATGATATACGTGTGTGCGCGCGGTGCATGCACGCTCAACTAGGCAAGACCCAACAATGTAAGATATTCAAAGTTTATTGTTGTTTTTTCATTGGGTGGCTCAGACAAGTAGGGTTAGCCACTTATTATTAGCTCACCTGGCCAGAATGGCCAAGTGAGCTTATGCCATGGCATCCGTCGTCCGTCTGTCAACCTTTTCCTTTAAACGACTTCTTCTCAAGAACCACTAGGCCGATATAAGTTATCTTTGGCAGGAAGTATCCTTAGGGCATAGGGATCCAAGTTTGTTCAAACGAAGCCGATCGGCCAATTTGGCCGGTGGCCAATTTGGATTTCGGCCGATTTTAGGAAATGTCTTCTTCTCTGAAACCGCTTGGTGGATCGAAGCAAATCCCATGAAATATGATCTAGGGCAAGAGCTGAACAAAATTTCTTCAAGGGAACTTGATTGGCCAAATGGTTCAGCGGCCATTTTGGTTGACCTAGTTTTAGAGAAAACGACTTCTTCTCCAGAACCGTTGAAGGGATCAGGCCAAAATTAGGCAGATATGATTAGGGACTAAAGGCCATTAAAGTCTGTTCACGGGAAGTTAATCCGTCAAAAAACATGGTGCAGTCGGCCAATCAAAATACAGCATGTTTGGCGGCTATATTGGATTTTTTTATTTGATGGATTTTGAGGCTGAAATTGGTTTTTATATATGTTTTTGGGTATTCTGATCACAAATTTGCAATTTTCAAAGCTGTCGGATAAACGGTTTGGTGGCCATCTTGGATCATTTTCCTGCCAAAAGCTCCCATACTAAAGCAATGGGAAATTTAAAATGTATACTTTTCGAGAACTTATGGGACGATTTCAATTATATGTGGCAAGAAGCATCCTTAGGTGGTAGAGATTCAAATTGTTCAAACGAAGCCGATCGGCCAGCTTGATTTTTAGCCGATTTTTTTTAAACGTCTAAAAATCTTCTCCGAAACCGCTTGGTGGATTGAAACAAACCCCATGAAATATGATCTAGGGCAAGAGCTGAACCAAGTTTGTTCAAGGAAACTTGATTGGTCAAATGCTTCAGCGGCCATTTTGGTTTACCTAGTTTTAGCCAAAACAGCTTCTCCAGAACCGCTGAAGGGATCGAAATTTGCCAGATCTAATTAGGGATTAAGGGCCATTAAAGTTTATTCAAGGGAAGTTGATCCATTAAAAAAACATGGCCGCAGTGGGCCAATCAAAATACAGCATGTTTGGCGGCCATATTGGATTTTTTTATTTGATGGATTTTGAAGCAAAAATTTGTTTAGTACAGGGTTATGAGTATGCTGATTTCAACCATGCCATTTCTGAATCTATCAAATAAATGGCTTGGCGGCATGTAGTAAAATTGGCATTTAGTACAGGTGGTCTTTATAGCATGTTTAACTGCATTCTAAAACCCTTGTAATCATTTGACAGAGTGACCAAACTCACTTAGCTGCAGTTGTTCACTAGTTCAAAATAATAATTTGACTGAAAGTCATTGCTGCCTTAGAATGCAACAACTTTCTGTCAAATAAATATCAAAATATTCAAAGTCATATATGTCAGCATACAAAATACATATCTTAGATATTTAGCCAGCATAGGAAAACATTTAATCTTGTAATTTAAAACCACAACTCTAATTCTCAGGATTGAAATGAAATTAATACCCTGTAAGGTAGTGAGCTGATGAAGTGTACCATATTCATATACTGATTCTAAAAGATTTATTTAATTAATTCATCATTAACCCTTTAACACTCATATCAGCCAAAAACGGCTTCTGCAGTGGCCGTGAGAAATGTCCATTTGCCGACTAAAAGAAGACGGTTTTTGAAAATTTACCACTGGAATGACTGGCTTGATAAACGAGCCAGTCATTCCAGTGATAAATTTTCAAAAATAGTCTTCTCTTGGTCTGCAAGTGGACATTTTCTTTGAGAAAATTTAAATTGTCTTGAATAAATTTGAGGGTTAAAGGGTTAAAGCCAATTAATTCTAGCAATGAATTTAGTTGAGTATTGCGTTATTCACAAGTTTTGTTGGATAGCATGTAGCATGGTGACGGACATTTTGAAAATGGTTTTGCTGATGATGTCTGTTACTGTCAAGTGCAGCAACAGTTTTCAGCATGACAATTCAACCCTTGTCACAACAATGTCTAGAGATTAATTGTTACAAAGCCAGTATTAGAAAGGCTGCTGTACAGTTTGTAAACACCATTGCTGAAGACCATTGCTGTCATAGACAGTGCTGTTGCTGTTATACAATTGACAGCAACAGCTTACACAACAGCTGTTAAGCAACAGCTTAGCGCATTATTTCCAGTAATTGCGTTAATAAGATTCGCTTCTTATCAATTTATTATTATTAGCTCACCTGGCGATGATATCAGAGGACACAATATCTTACCTATTTTGCTAGGTTAGGAAAATGGTTAACCCTTTAGCCATCATATCAGCCAAAAACGGCTTCGGCAGTGGTCTTGAGAAATGTCCATTTGCAGACCAAATGAAGACTTTTTGAAAATTTTACCATTGGAATGACGGACTCTTTTTAACGAGCCAGTCATTCCAGTGGTAAATTTTCAAAAATAGTCTTGGTCTGCAAATAGACATTTTCTATGAGAAAATTGAGCTTTTCTTAAATTCAATGGTGAAATGGTTAATTAATGTGCAATTGGAGTTTTATTTCCACCATCCATTGACATATGACAGCTTTTATTACCATAATAGAAAAAAACCTAAATCAACAGGTTAACCTTTTCCCTGCAACTGCTGCCTAAATATTTAAGATATGTATTGTGTACTCTGATACCTATACTGTTAAAATATTTTGAACTGTATTTGATTCATTGAAAGTTGTTGCTGCCTAATGTCAAATTATTTTTTAAATGAACTGCAGCATCGCGAACTTGGCCATTCAGCAAGATGTACACGTGTTAAAAGGATGGTTTGGAATATACTCAGTTGAACCTGCTATAAAGACCATCTGTATTAACCTTTCTTAATAGTTTAACGGAAAGCCAATGTTACCTAAGGCACAATGGCTTCGCATCAAATCAATTTCAAAATAGTCAACAAAATAAGTTTTATATCATAAAGAATATACTTTTTCCGGGATTTATGGGTGAAAGGGTTAAGAGACCACCTGCCTTAAAGACTATTTTCTTCATTTGCTAAATGCAATTAAGCAATGTATTTGAAACTTTATTAGCCCTTTAATGGTCTAACCAGCGAAAACCTGCCTCTGCAGTGGCCTTGAGGAATGTCGATTTGCAGGCCAGCTTGAGTATTTTTGAAAATTTACCACGAATGACTGGCTCGATAATCGAGCCTGTCATTCCAGTGATACATTTTCAAAATGCTCCATATCTTGGCCTGCAAATAGACATAACCTGAAATTTTTGTTTTACTGAAAAATCATGACCATTAAAGGGTTAAGAAACCAGCTACCATAAGAGGCTGTCTTCTGATTCTCACTTGAGGGGTGTCTTAATACAAGTTTGACTGCATGTCATCAATTTCTGTTGTTAGTACTGATGTCTTCTATTTTTGCTTAAATATTGTTCAAAAGAACCTTTGCAAAATAACCATTTGACTGAAAGTCATTGGAAGTGGCACTGATTGATGTAAAACTCCATAAAGATTAGTTGAGTTGTAAATGTTCCAGGTGAGCGACACAGGCCCCTTGGGCCTCTTGTTAATAGTGGGTCTGGAATTTTGAAATATAACTGGAAAAAGTTTGAGAAAAGTATGGAATTTTATTTTGCCAATGGCGTATGAACCCTGGATCTGCAAATCTCTGATTGTCATTGATGTTATACATTTTGAAAATATAATTTGGTGTTCGTGTTTCTCAATGCTTAGTTAGATATTGTCATTATCCCCACATTTTAAGAAAACGTCAGGGATATTATAATCTCCGTCTGTCCACCCATCCGTCACGCTATCTCCTCCCAAACCAAATCAACTTTGGTATATGGGTTACCCATGTGATTCCGCTTTGCAAGATGATATTTAGAATTGTCACCGCCCCCAGGGTGTCGTGACAGTGGTCAAAAGGTCAAATCAGTTGTAACGCAACTCCTCTGAAATCGTTAGACGGAACTCAATACTCAACCAAATTTGATATCTGAGTTACCGATATGATTGTGGAGTGCAAGTGGCCGTTTAGATTTGGCTCTGCCCTCAGGTGTCAAAAGGTCAAATTTTAACCTGCAGAAATTGATTGTAACATCTCCGAAACCATTGGACTGAATTCAACCTTATTTGGTATGTGAGTTACCCATATCAATGTGGAGTGGAGGAGCCCATTTACATGTGGCCCCGCCCCCAGGGGTGGGGATGGGGTAAAAAGGCCATGACATTTATTGTAATGCAACTCATCTGATACTATTGGACGAAATTCAACCAATTTTGGTATGTGAGTTACCCATATGATTGCAGAATGCAAAAGGACGTTTACATTTGTTTCCGCTCACAGGGGTGGGTTGTGGGGTTTGTCAAAAGTTCAAAGCGGTGAATTGTCTTTAAAAATCCTTTAAATGGATTTGTGATGACGCATCATCGACTGATCAATCTAGTTTGCAAATTATAATTGAAGACCTTTTTATCGTCAAAATGCTAATTTTTTATTTTGTGTATGCTGCAGTTATAAACACATGATAATATTGTCCCATGTCCATTTCTGTTATTTAATTTTCCTCACAATCTCAACATTGCTAAGTAAACCAATTTGGATTAATGGCATTCGAGCTGTCATCATGAATATTGACAGAGGGCGTTGACATGTGACTATTTATGGCTTGACTGGACAGACATATCCAAATGACCACTCACTCTTTGATTACTGGCTATGCGACTTTTATCCTTGTGACTAGTGGCAATGACAAATGTCAGACATGGTCACAACGGTCAGTCTCCGCCAGAGGGTTTGACAAATGTTCAGACTTGGGGCGCATGCTTTTAGTCATTAAGCAGTAAAATAATTACTATCCCAGGTAGGGTACATACAAATACAAAATATTCAAATAAATTCTACTACTTCCGGTTCCCAGCATTTTGAATGATTTCGATCTTTTAAGCTCAAAATCAAAATCAAGGCACAGGGACAACCAATTATTTTTAAATATGCTAATTTTGAATACTTGTCTTTGATGTTTTGCTATTTTACATCATTAGCTCAACTGGCGTGTGCTGTGGTGACTGTCCGCCATCTGCCCATCCACCCGTCAACCATTGCTTTAAATGACTTCTCAAGAACTACTGTGCCTATTTCACTTATATTTAACAAGAAGCATCCTTAGGACATATAGAGATCCAAGTTTGTGCAAACAAAGTTCATTGGCCAATGCCCATCTTGAATTTTGGCCGATTTTTAGCTTACCTGGCCAGAATGGCCAAGTGAGCTTACATCGTGGTGACCGTCTGGTGTGTGTGTTTGTCTGTATGTCCATCAATTTATTCTTTAAGCGACTTCTCAAGAACCAGTGGGCCGATTTCAATTAGATTTGGCAGGAAACATCCTTAGGGCATGCAGATCCAATTTTGTTTAAACAAAGCGGATCGGCCAATTTTGGACGGTGGCCGTCTTGCATTTTGGTTGACTTTTTAGAAATGTCTTTAAATATCTTCTCCGAAGCGCGGGATTGATTCAAAAGTCATGAAATATCATGTAGGGTAATAGCTGAATCAAGTTTGTGCAAGGGAACTTGATTGGCTAGATGGTTTGGCAGCCATGTTGGATGACCTCATTTTCGTGAAAGTGGCCTCTTCTCCAGAGGTGCTGAACGGATCAGGATGAAATTTGTGAGATATGATTAGGGACTAAGGGCCATGAAAGGTTGTTCAAGGGAGGTTGATACATTAAAAAAATGGCTGCGGTGGGCCAATCAAAATGTTACGTGTTTGGTGGCCATACTGGATTTTTTTGTTTTGATGGATTTCGAAGCCAAAATGTTTTTTTAGTATTCTGATTTCAAATTTGTCTTTAGCTCACCTGACCAGAATGGCGAAGTGAGCTTATGCTATGGCGCCCATTCGTCGTCTGTCTGTCCGTCCGTCCGTCAACTGTTTTCTTTAAACAACTCAAGAATCACTGGGCCGATTTCAATTATATTTGGCAGCAAGTTTCCTTAAGGCATAGGGATCCAAGTTTTTCAAACGAAGCCGATTGGCCAATTTGGCCAGTGGCCATCTTGGATTTTGGCCGATTTTAGGAAATGTCTTTAAAAATCTTCTCCGAAACCGCTTGGTTGAGTGAAGCAAACTCCATGACATATGATCTAGGGCAAGAGCTGAACCAAGTTTGTTCAAGGGAACTTGATTAGTCAAATGGTTTGGCGGCCATTTTGGTTGGCCTAGTTTTTAGCGAAAACGACTTCTCCAGAACCGCTGAAGGGATCGGGCCGAAATTTGGCAGATATGATTAGGGACTAAGGGCCATTAAAGTTTGTTCAAGGGAAGTTGATCCGTCAAAAGACATGGCCGCAATGGGTCAATCAAAATACAACGTATTTGGTGGCCATATTGGATCTTTTTTATTTTGATGGTTTTTGAGGCTGAAATTGCTTTTATATATGTTTTTGGGTATTCTGATCACAAATTTGCAATTTCGGATAAAGGGTTTGGCGACCATCTTGGATCATTTTCCCGCCAAAATCTCCCATACTAAAGCAATGAAAAATTTAAAATGTCTTCGTCTACTGGGCCGATTTCAATTATATTTGGCATGAAGCATCCTTAGGGTGTATAGATTCAAGTTTGTTCAAAGGAAGCCGATCGGCCAATTTGGCTGGTGGCCATCTTGGATTTTGGCAGATTTTTAGAAACGTCTAAAAATATCCCAAAGCGCTTTGTCGATTGAAACAAACCCCATGAAATATGATCACGGGCAAGAGCTGAACAAAGTTTGTTCAAGGGAACTTGATTGGTCCCATGGTTTGGCGGCCATCTTGGTTGATGTAGTTTTAGCAAAAACTGCTGAAGGGATCAGGCCAAAATTTGGCAGATATGGTTAGGGAGTAAGGGCCGTTAAACTTTGTTCAAGGGAAGTTGATCCGTCAAAAAACATGGCCACCATGGCCAAATCAAAATATAGTGTGTTTGGTGGGCATAGTGGATTTTTTTATTTGATTGATTTTGAGGCTGAAATTGGTTTTATATGTGTGTTTGGGTATTCTGATCTCAAATTTGCAATTTTCAAAACTGTCGGATAAACGGTTTGACAGCCATCTTGGATCATTTTCCCGCCAAAAGCTCCATACTAAAGCAATGGGAAATTTAAAATGTCTTCTAGAACTACTGCGCCAATTTCACTTATATTTGGCAGGAAGCATGTTTTTGGGTATTCTGATCACAAATTTGCAAATTCAAAACTCATACAATATCATCTAAGGCAACAGCTGAACCAAGTTTGTTCTGGGAACTTGATTGGCAGAATGCTTCAGCGGCCATCTTGGATGACCTAGTTTTCATGAAAATTACTTCTCCAGAACTGCTTAACAGATCAGGCTGAAATTTGGAAGACATGATTAGGGACTAAGTAAGGGACATTAAACATGTTAAAGTTTATTCACGGGAAGTTGATATGCCAAGAAACATGGCCACTGTGTTCTTGTTACAATTCTGGCCCACTCTTTAGGGTTCTACTTATAGCCGATGGCCTTACTAGTTGAAATGCTTATGTACCAGGTGAGTGATACAGGTCCTTTGGGCCTCTTGTGGATATGATTAAGTGTTGTCCTGATCCAGCATATATAGCAATTAGGTGTTAAAGTCCTGCACGTTATAGGCACGACAACTTTTTTTACACAGGCTAATGGATTATTCAATGATTCTATAATGCATTTAGCTGGCTACGAGTCTGAAAATCATGTGTAAATTTTTCCCTGACGGATCATGGACCAGATACTTCATTCTTCATAATATCATATCTTTCACTTTTCTTTCCCTGCCTAATCTGTCTATCACTCTGCCACTGTCTCCATCATCTCTGAGCTGTTTATGATGTTCTATTTAGGGAGTGTCATTCTTTAGTTTGAAATCAATTATTCATGTGGACACTGCACTTTATTGGCTCACCTAGCCAGAATAGCCAACGTATTCCATGACGACCGCCCGTCAACTTTTGGCTTAAAACGGTATCATGGTTTTGTTCTAGAGAAGGCTGTCAACGTTCACCAGATTTTCCTCTTCTGGCAAAGTCAAATTTCATTGAAAATATGGTTTTCATTGAATGTGCCTAGACACATTCAATTTTGGTACATGATTAAACATGGTAAAAGACCTCGGTTGTCATTTTGTTTCAGTAAAATCCTTCTGGATTCGCCAGGGTGATAACCTATGATGCTATTTTCTAAATCACTAGTAACTATGAATTCAGATTTGTCATTCTTCGAGCATATACAATGTTCTGCGTACGTATGTTGAGTTTCACTAAAACATTTGTTGAAAATTAGCATGATTTTGTTGTGTAAATTTAAATATTTTCAAACATATTGTCTACATTTTGTCATTGCAGACTGTACGTCATGGATTTCCATATCAGCCGACGTCTTTGGCATATGACCCAGTACAGAATGTCTTGTGTATTGGCACCAAGGGTGGTTCACTACGCATGTATCCTTTCTATAAGTATATAAATAAGATATGAGTTAAGTAAAATGAAGCAAAATTTAAGCAGTTTGTATATTGAATTTGTTAAATTTCAACGCAGGATCGTGAATCTTATAGGATCCATCAGCTACATACAATGGATCCCATTGGCATCAATCACGCACATTGGTAACCCCTACAAACCATTCTGGTGGTCCAGAATTTCAGTTTGTATATTTAGTCTTAGAATGATTGTTTTACATTATGATGTAGGAATTAATCAAACATCGCTACATACAGTAATCAATTCATGACATTTCGCTAACTACTTTCTCCCTCTGTCCCCCTCACTCCTTTCCCCCCCCCCATCCTCTGCTCCCTCATGCCATAACACCCCCTTCCTTATCCTCACCCAATTTACTAATTTCAACCATAAATACACAATATGGCATATTTTTAGCTGCGCCCAGCAGCTCAGTAAACCGTCAAGTCTTAGTTAGTTAGTTAGTTAGTTAGTTAGTTAGTTAGTTAGTTAGTTAGTTAGTCATAAATGCTTATTCCAGGCTGTAGTTTCAAGAGTATTTGGTACACGGTAATCAAACTTGGTTGGGGGGAGGAAAGGGTGCCCGTGTGTTCTTGAAGATGTGTGATAAAGTTGGGGCCAAAAGGTCAAAGGCTACGGCGACAATATTAAAACAAAGGATTATTTTGAAAACTTGAGACAGGGTCTACTTAAGCGATTTTGGCTAGACTTGCGTGGTACGGTGTTCATCTGGTCCCGAAGATGGGTGAGAAATTTGTGGTCCAAAGGTCAAGGTCATGGTGCCCAGATTAAGAACAAATATTTTGAAGACTGTTCACACACTTTCTCAAAATAACTCTGGGTCTACGGGAGAGATCTTGACGAGACTGGGATGGAAGGTTGTCCGTGCGATCCCAAAAACTTGTGATAAATCTGGGGTCAAAAGCTCAAATATCAAGATCGCAGTGATAATTAGAAATTCTTCCAAATAAACAATGCGAGTAATGCATACATTTCTGCTGGTTTACATACGAAGAGGTGTCGCTTGACACGATAAACAGCTGGTCTGGCAGGTAGCAGCTCAATAAGCTGTGATGTTCCTTTGTTAGTTCATTCATCAGTCAGTCACAAAAGCTTAATCCAGGCTGTCATTTCAATAGTTTGCCGTTCGCAGCAATCAAACTAGGTGTACCATATGTATGCATTGTAGGCTTAAGGTATGGAGCGTATTGAAAAGTAGGTCAGTATGACCTCTGATTGACCTACTTTTCATGCTTCACCCGCAGCTACCAAAATTCTATCGACCCTGTTTTATGATATGAAATGTGTTGTATTGAAGATTTAGAAGACAGTGTTATTGGAGAATGTTACACGCTATTGTCTGAATATTAAATTACTTTCATGCATCGCTTCACATGGTATTTGAGGTCCTGGAGTATCACGGGTGAAAGAACTAAGAGAGAGTTCCAATCCGTCACTCAAGTATGTGATATCATAATCAATTACATCATGTGTAGGCTGATGTCACAATCATAATGGTGTATTATATCTCTGTCCCGAAGCTTGAAAAGTCTGGAAATGGTATAAGTTGTATGTCTTTGATGGATTTACATTTTAATCAAAATTCTGTTGAATATTTTGAAACTAATTTAACTGTGTTATACGTGGGCAGAGAAATGGGTGGGCCATAGCTAAAAATGGATCCCTCTATGTTGTCAAATATTCCATTTTGTCAAATAGACTGTTTCAGTGTAATAGTAAATCAACAATAATAGTTATAGTGTGACCTTGAGTCATGATCAACTACAGATTTTATTTAATGGGGAATTGAACCCACGACTGGCGAAAGAGCCTAGTATCATAGCTTACAAATGCTTCCTCCACACCAACGCCGCAAGACAAAAATCCTGCTTTGTCAGTGAGGCTTTCATGAGCGTCGGTTTCTGACGCACAGTGGAATTCTGTGGTAGCTGACTTTGGCCATAGTTGTAGCTGGCTCACACGTGCAGCTATTAAGTGGGTCCAACTGCACAGCCACCACAAGCAGACAGATAGAACCCTTTCCTTTCTTGCCTGGTCGCAAACAGGCTCTGGCTAAAAGCTTAGATAGGTCGGAATAGCTTAGTCTCCCTTCGAGTCCCACATAGGAATAAAGTGGGTGCATGCACTGCAGCTTCTTAGACATTATTTAGATTTGGCTCCGTCCTCGGGTGTGTGTGTGTGTGTACGCGCGCGCGCGTGTGTGTAGCTCAACCAAATTTAATATCTGAGTTACCCAGATGATTGCAGAGTGCAAGAGGTAATTTACATTTGGCTGAGCCCCCAGGGGGCGGGGAAGGGTCAAAAGGTCAAATTTTAACATGCAGAAATTGATTGTAATGCATGTGCTCTGCAACCGTTGGACGGAATTCAACCAAGTTTGGTATGTGAGTTATCCATATCAATGTGGTTTACATGAGCACCTTTACATTTGGCCCCCCCGCCTTCAGGGGGTCGGTGAGATGTGGTCAAATGGTCAACAATTGATTGTAGTGCGGGTTGTGGGTGGGTGGGTCAAAAGTTCAAAGCGGCGAACGTAGGGATTTGCGGACCAATCAATCTAGTTTGCTTTTTGCTTTTGTAGTCGCTCTGTAGTTGTGTTAATATTGTACTATTAGTATGAATGCGCTGTCTTGCTAGATAGCTGTCCTTAGATATACATATTGCATATAATCAGCTAGGATTAATTACATACATAAAATAAGGATAAGCTAATAACAGTGCATAAAATAGGCCGTAATTCGGAACACACTTGCCCCACACTGTTGGGCCTGTTCTATATATATACACCTGTGCAAAAGTTAAGCACCACCCTATTTTTACGCACATGCGAGGGTATATTCATGTGCTATGAAGAAAGCAATAGCATAAACATTTATGTACCCATCCATCTTAGTGCAAGAGGTAATAATGCAACTAGAGGAATGCTGATTATGATGGTGGGGAAACACTGTATGTTTTTGTTTGAACTTGAAAACGAGGCCTGAATATGGTTATGTTGACACAACTGACAACTATTGCCCTACAGTTGACACACGTGGCTAGATTGTCATTAATGGTGTCTGAAAACGAAGTTTAACATCTGTGCACGAGTTTGAGACTGTCATTATTAATACCGGGTATATCCACCTTGTGCCTGGATGACGGCCTGGACACGACGTCTCATGCTGGTCACCAACCGACTGATACGCCATTGTGGTATTCGTTGCCATTCAAGATGGAGTGCGTCTGTTAATTCCTGTAGGTTCTGCACAGGAGGATCCCTCCTTCGCACCATGTTTCCCAGAATGTCCCAGATATGCTCAATAGGGTTCATGTCAGGGCTCGTTGCTGGCCATGGTAGGGTTTCGATGGCATTCTGGCGGAGGTATTCATGCACAGCTCTAGCACGATGTGGTCGGGCGTTGTCATCCATGAATATAGGGTGGGTTCCAGGTGCATGATTTACAAAATGAGGGACCACAACTCTATCCAGTATGGAATCTTGATATCTTTGTCCATTTAGTGTTCCAGGTACAGTCAACAGATCCAGCTTACAATCAAATGAGATGCACCCCCATATCATAACGGAACCTCCACGAAATGGAACTTCTTCCATGATGTTACGTTGGTCGTACGCCGTGCGTCTGGACCTCCATACATGAGTTCGACCATCTGTGGCATGAAGCAGGAACCGACTTTCATCGGACCAGTGTACCCGTCTCCAGGATCTCATGTCCCAGTGTCTTCTTTCGTTGCACCACCTCAGACGCTCCTCTTTGTGGTGTGCAGTGAGGAGAGGACGTCTGACAGGTCTCCTAGCTTTCATGCCAGCAGCATGCAGTCTCCTTTTGACAGTAGACATTGACACTCTATTGCGCGTTTCCCATTGCTGGCTGAGCACTCTGCTGTTGGTGAATGGAGATCTCCTAACAAGGCGTACTAGGGCTCGATCATCACGGGCAGTAGTCTTCTTCGGTCTTCCAGATCTAGGCCTGTCCTTCACCTCGTTAGTTTGCCCATGTTTTGCAATCAAACGACTGATTAAAGTATGGTTAATGTTCAGCTGTCTGCCAATCTCTCTGCATGACATACCAGTGGTATGCATGCCTATGATTTGCCATTTCACACGATCACTTAACCTTCGTCTTGCCATAGCGGTTCACAATCAAGAGCTAATTCTCTCTGTACAAATAAACCACGGTCATGAACACAAAATTCCTAATCTTGTCGCCTAAATCTGTATGTAATGTTCTACACCTCAAACTGGACTTTTACATAACTGAACACGTGTGCTGTTTCCCGCCACGCACGGACATCAAGCGGCGTGAAGTCATGCATGCATGTGCATTTCGTACTTGGAATTATGTCAGCTAACGCGGGGACAAAAAGTATGGCAGCCTAGTTGTACCATCATGTTTCTACGTTCTATTGTTTTTGCTGGTGCTTAACTTTTGCACAGGTGTATACTTAAAAGTTAGTTCTTCATTCACAAGGTCCACTTAGGAAGGAAGGACCATCTCTTGTATATATCTATGTAAATATCCTTATAACCTGACTTATATATTGCTGATTCGCAGAATGGGCGAACTAAACTCCATGGAACTTAAAAGCATGACGATGATGAATAAGCTGGCTCATAGTGTGTGCTTTCAACAAAGTAGACTAATCTTTAGCTGAATTCAGCCGAATAAGCGCTCATTTTCACATGTTTTTTTAGTAATGGCATTAGAAGGAGAACCGCTGCTCACCAACATGGTATCTCGTCAAGACGACCCAGATAACACGATCAAGTTCAACCCGGGGAAGGACCCCAGCTCCGTTCATATATGGCAGGATCCACATGCATCCATAGATGCAGCAGCCACTTCTGGTCTGCAAACATTTGTATGGACGCAAAAGGAAAAGTGCACCAGGGGGTGTGGGGTGGGGGGGGGGGAGGGTCACAAGCGACCCGCAGCATGCCCACTCACTCAAGAACTTAGGTTTCTTGTCCTCTGACTGCTTGGATGATGCCGACCTCTTGACATCTGACTCCACGATTACTTCGCCAACCACTCGCCGCTGCTGCTCATTTGTCGAGACAGAAGCCACCATCATCCGAGAGACAACCGCTGCCCCGACTCGGCCCCTCCGGCTACAATAGAATGCTTGCACTGAGATGTGAAATTTTACACAAAAAACCCCAGGATATTAACAGGAAATATCAGTCACTCAAATCACACACTAGATTTTTGCAATATTTATGTATCTCTGTGAACAGATTCCACAATGCCTTAATGGCATTTGAATATTGAACATGTAAGCAAACCTTGCAATGGTCATGGTGAGTCAATTATTAAAATTTAGGTGCATTTCTGGATGATAATCCAGTTGCATTTCTGGATGATAATTTAAGTTTTAGTGAACAAAATTTTATAGTATTTTCACCCTGTCTGAGTGTCTGAACAACCATATTGGTGTTGAGGTCAAATCTGAGATGTTAGCAAACATCTTAGGTGTGTTCCCTCCGGCCATGGACGACACATTGATTTAAGGTTCAAAATGGCAAGGGCATAGTGACCCAATTAAGGAAACTGCAATCAGCATTTTCAGATGTTGACAGGGAATCGAACTGACAACCGATGAAAGCACCAAGCATCATACACCACAAACGCTTCCACCGCACCAACCCTGCACGAAGAAGGTCTTACTTTGCCAATGAGGCTTTCATGATGTATGTTTCTGATACACAGTGGAATTCTGTGGTAACTGGTTAGCTAGTTAGTGATTTATGTTCACAGAGGGTCACACAGTACCTCGCCTTTATGCACATCACAGAGACCACACATTTTACAGCCATTATACTTAGTTATACAAGCAGTCATGGCATTACAGTATTTTGGCATTGACAGGGAATCGAATCCACCCACTATTTTCAGATGATCCAGACAATACGATCGTTCTCGTTCTACTGCAATGAACTTTGCTATACATAGTTTTATCCAATATGTCCTTTAGGTGTCTGAAGAACTCTATTGATTTTGTGAGGTCATAAGATCAAAGGTGAAAGTTACCCAATTACAGAAATTGTGTTAGATAGCAAAGACTATATATGCAGTATGTGGGATAGCTTGGATTTCAGTAATTCTTACAGTATATTGGCTGTTCCGACTCGGTCAAGTGCATAGTTTCTTTTCCTGAAAAGCCACCCCTCAATTTTGTGTGCTATAACTGATTTGGTCTTGCGCTGTTTGAAAAATGTGTTGTTCGTCTAAATACAAATTTTTTGCCAGGAATCAGATAGTGAGTTCTGTTGATCAGTTTTCCAAGAGTTTGCATTATATACGCAGCTTGTGAGTCTGGTTGGTTTGAAGATGGATGACTTATTTCTTGGTTCACTTCCTTATGCATGAAAATGAGAATAGCCTTTCTGCTGAAGTCATACAAAAAAAAGAGCCAGATTTCCATCTAGCATTGTACAAATCTACCAGCTTTTTCTTTGCGCTGGTCCCAAGGTGGCTCAGAGCATGTCATCGATGCATTGTCAGGCTCTGGTGCTTGCGTCAAAGCTTACAGTTCCACGTAGAACTCTTCCATGTATAACAAATAGATCGATCAGCACATAGCTGAATTCACAAACAGAGGCTCTTAACTATTTACTCCTCTTGCGTCGATTTAAGCATTTAATAGTTAACCTGGTAAAAAAGACCCATGTAGTAGCCTTGAGAGCACTGTCCATTTGCAGGCCAAGAGCAGACTATTTTTGAAATTTTCCAACTGGAATGACTGGTTCGATAATCGAGCTAGTCATTTCAGTGGTAAAATTTTCAAAAATAGTCTTCACGTAGCCTGCTAATGGACACTGGCTAAGCAAAATATAGATTTTCTTAACTATTAATCCATTAACGGTCAAAGTGGCGAAAACGGCCTCAGTAGTAATTTAACCCTTTAATGGGAAAGCCGACCAAAACCAGCCTCTGCAATCGTCTTGAGGACTGTCCATTTACAGGCCAAGAGAAAATAGAGCCAGTAATTCCAGTGGTAAATTAAAAAAAATAGTCCCCTCTTGGCCTGCAAATGGACATTTATTAAGCACAATTTTCAATTTTCATTAATAAATCCTGGCCATTAAAGGGTTAACCCTTTCATGATGATGCCGGTTAAAACCAGCCTCGGCAGTGCTCTTGAGGAATGTCCATTTGCAGGCCAAGTAAAGTCTATTTTTGAAAATTTACCACTAAGATGACTGGTTCGGTAACCGAGCCAGGCATTCCAGTGGTAAATTTTCAAAACTAGACTTCTGGAGAACCTCTGGGATGATTTCACTTATATTTGGCAGGAAGTATCCTTAGGGCATGTGGTTTAAAGTTTGTTCAAACGAAGCCGATCGGCCAATTTGGTTGGCGATCATCTTGTTTCTATAACTGTCTTTAAAAATCTCTGAAATCACTAGGGGGATCGATTCAAAACTCGTGACATATCACCAAGGGCAAGTTTGTTCAAGGGCACCTGATTGGCTAAATAGTTAGACAGCCATCTTGGATGACCCTGTTTTCGCGAAAACGACTTGTCCAAAACCGCTACACGGGTCGGGCCAAAATTTGTGAGATTTGATTATGGTCTGAGTGCCATTAAACTTTATTCAAGGTATGCATAAAAAAACATGGCCACCGTGGGCTAATCAAAATGTAGCATGTTTTGCGGCCATATTGGATTTCTTTTTTTGGATGGTGAAATTCGTTATGGTTTTCTGTATTCTGATTTCATATTTACCATTTTTATCTCATATTTTCACGAAGTTGAAAAAAGAGATTTTGGGAGGAGGGGAAAAAACGTTGGCGTCCGGACAGGTTAATCTTTTTAAAATGACATTTGTGGTTATCCGATTTGAAAAAAAATTACACAGATGTGTTCTATGGGATGCTTAGGACTAGTCTGCATCAAAATTATATTGATTTTATAATTTTTTCCATACTTTTATCATGTTTGAACATAGAATATTTTATGTGTCAAGAGTTATCTTTCTTAGCTGTGTTAAGTTTTTTTAAAACGACATTTTCACCCACAAGGGGTTATCCGATTTTAAAAAAGACTTCACAGATTTGTTCTATACGATGCTTAGGACCAGTCCACGTCCAAAAGAAATTGACTTTCAAATTTTTTTCATCGTGTGAACTTTGCCTATTTTAGTGCTCATTTGCATGCAGATTATATCATGGTTATGATTCTTCGCTGTGTTAAGGTTTTCTCAGATGACATTTACACCCGCAAGAGGTTGCACGATTTGTTCTATATGATGCTTAGGACTAGTCCACATCAAAAGAAAATCGACTTTGAAATTTTTTCTGGATATTTTCACTGTTTGAACTTTGATTATTTTAAGGCTGATTTGTATGCAGGTTATATAGCTACATATGGGCAAGGATGTGCATGATACTTTTGGAATTTTGTTCTGACCCTGCCGGGGATGGGCCCAGGGGTCAAAAGGTCAAAATTGGCCAGTAATGATCGATTGTAATGCAACTCGTTCTAGACCATTTTAGATAGAAACTTGGAAACTTTGGAGATGATTGCAGATATGGCCAGGGATGTGCATGACACTTGGAATTTTGGTATGACCCCAGGGGTACGGCCCTGGGGGTGGGGACTGTGGGTAAAAAATTAAATTTATCCAAAGGTGCTCATGTCACATATCATTTTCAAGCCAATGATGAGTAGACTACAGTACACGGAATTATTTTGATCTTGGATCAAACTGAGGGTAGGGGGCGGGGTCAAAAGTGGGCACCAATCGATTGTAATGTAACTCCTCCTAGACCATTTCACATAGAAACTTGAAACATTCGGTATGATTACACATATGCCCAGGGGTGTACATGACACATTGGAATTTTGATATCACTACAGGGGTGGGGGAAATGGTGGGCAGAAAATAAATTTGATCAAATGTGGTCGTGTCACATATCATTTTGAAGCTTGTAGTTAGTAGACTACAGTACAACAAATTATTTTGTTCTTGAGTCAATCTGAGGGCAGTGGCCAGGGGTCAAATGGGCAATCTAATTCTATATATGTACAGTACATGGCTTGGACATTATTTTTTCGCAGAATATTTAGTCCTGGGCAGACTGGGTCCTGCGGCAGGCGGATCCTGCGGTAACTTAAAAATGTGAGATATTGGTATCTTCTGATACCTCTTGTTGAAACTGTCGGATGAACAGTTGGGCAGCCGTCTTGGATATTTTTCCCGCCATAAGCTCCCATACTAAAGCAATGAGAAATTTAAAATGTCTTCTCGAGAATGACTTGGCTGATTACAATTGTATTTGGCAGGAAGCATCTTATCTCAAACTGCTTGGGGGATTGATTCAAAACTCAATATCATAGATGGCAAGAGTTGACTTAAGTTTGTTCAAGGGAAGTTGCTTGACCCAATGGTTTGCCGGCTGTCTTGACATAGTCTTCGCGAAAATGACTTCTCAAGAACCACAGCGGATCGGGCCAATCTGGCTACATAGACTAAGGGCCATTAAAGTTTGTTCAAGGAAGTTAATATGTAAAAAAAGCATGGACCAATCAAAATGTAGAGCGTTTGCTGACCATATTGGATTTTTTTATTTTATGGATTTTGAAGCCAAAAATGGTTTTATAAAGGTTTTTTGGGTATTCTGATTGCAGATTTGCCATTTTCGAAACTGTTGTATGAATGGTTTGGTAGCCATCTTGAATATTTTTGCCACCATAATATCCCATAATAAAGTAAGAAGAAATTTAAAATGTCTTCTCGAGTACGACTAGGCCAAATTCAATTATATTTGGCAGGAAGCATCGTTAGAGCATAGGGATCCAAGTTTGTTCAAATGAAGCAGATCGGCCAATTTTGGATCTTGGCCGATTTTTAGAAACGTCTAAAAATCATCTCCAAAATGGCTTGGGGGAACTGATTCAGAATATGAAATATCACCCAGAACTGAACCAACTTTGTTCACTAGAACCTGATGGGTTGATTTGCTTGACAGCCATCTTGAATGACCAGGTGTAGAACATATTTGTTGCTATTCTGGCTAAAACCTTAGGATTCTACTCATAGTTCAAATGCCTGTGTTCCAGGTGACTGATACAGGCTTCGTGGCCCTCAAAATGTTTTGTGTTGACACACACACATATATATATATATATATATATATATATATATATATATATATATATATATATATATATCAGAGCTGTAGAGCTGTTCTATAATTGGGTGATTCACTCTTAGAAATTTTGTAAATAGTTTTTTTTGGAAATTAATTGGCTTTTTTTAATTAGGTTATTATACATTATATTAGCAACAGAACTGAAATTAATTAGGTGATTGGCCATTTCAGTACTCATGATGTAAAATATTAATTGGGTGATTGGCCATTTTTATTGGGTGAAAACGCAAAAACCCTGCTTATCTAGAGCTCTGATATATATATATATATACATAATATATATATATATATATATATATATATATATATATAAAATATATTCTAGGTGACTAGGCTGTTTCCGTTAATTGCTGACTAACAGCATCTATGCTAACGTAATTAATAATGTATTGCTTATTGGCATTCATTGATGAGAACACGTACACATTCTTCAAATAACACCTTCCTTAACCCCTTAAAGGTCAAGCCGGCTTGTACGTTGTCCATTTGTAGGGCAAGGAAAGATTTTTTTTTAACATTTCTGAAAATTTACTGCTGGAATATCTAACTCAATAACCGAGCCATGTGCAGCCATTCCAGTGCTAAATTTTCAAAGTTAAATAGTCTTCTCTTGGCCTGCACATGAATATTCACTAAGCAATTATAGAGCTTTTCTTAAGCAAATTTGACTAGTAAATGGTTAAAACATAGCCCCTTTTTTGTACAACATCTAATTAGGACAGCAGTGCCTGCATCATTGATTAGCTCTTCTTCACCAGTTTCTGTGAGGCACTTGGGATGTGAATGTACACAATGGCATATATCAGTATAGTCTCCTGAAGCCACCGCATTGCTCCGAGTTATATGCAATAGATATTTACTGAATATTTAGAAAATAATTTTTCTGAAACACTAATGGGAGCAACAAATTTTAGTGAATTTGCTTTCTAAAGATAAGTCCCCCCCCCCCCCCAATTAAGCTAATTAGTGCCTCAGGGATTTCAGAATGAATGTGGAGAATTGTGTATTAGCATTGCATTTATAGGAATTAACAGGTTTGACTAGTTGTAGGGCAAAGATACATTCTTTGGGTCACCGCACGCACGCATGCATGCATGCACACACGCACGTACACACTCACGCACGCATGCACACACACACTAAACATATGTTAAGTCTGACCCAGGAGCAGTGTGGGTCATGTCTCATGTGAACTTTTAGTACAACATCTAATTAGGACAGCAGTGCCAACATCATTGATTAATTCTTCGCCAGTTTCTGTGAAGCACATGGGTGGTGAATGTAAACAATGGCATATATCAGTATATTCCCCTGAAGCCATTCGATCACCGTGTATCTCATTGCTGCTAGTTACATATGATAGATATTTACTGAATATTTGGAAAATAATTTCTCTGAAACCCTATGGGAGCAACAAATTTGAGTGAACTTGCTTTCTAAAGATAAGTCCCCCAATTAAGCTAATTAGTGTCTCTGGGATTTCAGAATGAATGTGGAGAATTGTGTATTAGCGTTGAATGCGTAGGTGTGCATTTACATGAATTAACATGGTTAGTTGTAGGGCAAAGCTATTTGGGGGTGGGGGGGGGGGTGGGGGGGGTGGGGGGGGAACACAACGCATGCACGCACACACATTAAACATATGTTAAATCTGACCCAGGAGCAGTGTGGGACATGTCTCATGTGACTTCAGATGGTTATCAGGTGCTGAGACACCTGAGTACCATTCTATCTCTAAAAACATGGACAGTGACAAAGAAACAGACTGTATTATAAGGTCAGTCATAGCCTCCTAGTCCACAAGCTCAATCACTACGCCATCCACGGTAATAAAAGTAGATAAACAGCATTTTTTGTGGCATATCGCAGTCAGTCATCGTGGATGGAGAAAAATCTAGTTTCATTGATGTTGAGTCAGGAGTCCCACAAGGATCAGTGCTAGACCCAGCTTCATTCATTTCTATATCAGACATACCAGAAGGCCTAAAATAAAAAATATGATTGTTTGCTGATGACACCGTCGTCTACCTGACAATATTGGAGCACGGTAGGCTAGTGGTCATCGCCGGTTGTATATCGGCGAGGGGGTTAACCTATTGGTCATATGTTTGTCATTTTCAACCCTGTTACCCTCTGCCCCACTTGTCATATCTTCGAGGTAAGTTGAGAGTGTAGGCTCCTCAGCAGTGGGCAGGTATTCTGAGTTGTCTGTCTGTTTGAGAATCAATATGCCTATCTATTTCTACTGCCATATTATAATTTTTAACCCCTAACTATAAGGGCTGGCCTTACAAGGATAAGTTGTGTACCTATAGATGACAACAGTACCGCACTAACTCAGCAATATTGAGGTGGCTTGACCAGTAGGATTAGTGGATCGTCATGTCCGTGGATTCGGTTTAACGCTATCAGGCAGGGTTATTCTAAATAACAAAGAAATACTCAAT
Source organism: Chaetoderma sp. LZ-2023a (assembly GCA_034401795.1). NCBI lineage: Eukaryota > Metazoa > Mollusca > Caudofoveata > Chaetodermatida > Chaetodermatidae > Chaetoderma > Chaetoderma sp. LZ-2023a. Next base: position 52,691,446 of record CM067374.1, on the reverse strand, counting down.
GAGGAAATAAGTTTGATATTCTAACAAATGTCTGTATTGATTATAATCACACAAGTAATTAATTGGATATAACTATTAACTATATGATTTCTTTAAAATATTCATATTTATATAAATATTAAGTACGCTTGTGCTGTGCTCGGTGTAATTCTAGCTGGTTCTGTCTGGATTGCACTAAATCTGCTTCCTTTAAGTTTGGTTGGCACCTAGGTTGGCTGCTTTTACTCTGATTGGCACCAAGTCCAGTTGCTTTCAGTTTGATTGAAGTGGCTTGACTTTTATCATGCCGCATAAAGTTGGCTTAAGTTGATCTGGCTGAACAAGTTGAATTAAGTTGATCTCGTTGACAGAAGTTGAATTAAGTTTTATATGGCTGGGGAAAGTTGACTTAAGTTATCTGGCTGAGCAATCTGGCTGAATAAGTTGACTTAGTTGATCTCGCTGAAAGAAGTTAACTTAAGTCATGTGGCTGAATAAAATTGACTTAAATTATCTGGCTGAGCGATCTGGCTGAATAAGTTGACTTAAGTTGATCTTGCTGAAAGGAGTTGACTTAAGTTTCTCTTAAAGCGAATGTCCTATGCTCCTCAATTACTAGAAGTGCAATGGCTCGTCTGGGACAGCGATAATTGTTGGTTAATTTATTCTAGCTGTGACAGCCACTGCTTATCTGAAGTCAGATAGAGAAATGCCAGATGTGGGGGTGGTAAGAAACTTGACCAAGCAAAGTTGCCTGGCTTCCGTAAAATAATTGTCCCTCAGGTACCAGAAGGACAATGACTCGACCAAGTTTCTCGTCCTCAATCCGTCCTTCTGACCACTTTTGCGACATAACAAATTGTCTTGGGCCTGTCATGGGAGAGGGTGGCAATCCTTCCTTCCTCCTGGGTTCTTGAGAACCATGTGTAGGCCTTGTCCTATCTTGTGGTTCTGGCTCCTTGAAAGCTGTGTGCCCCAATGTCTCTAGAATTTGTCTTCGGAAAGGCACCTGCTGGCGGCAATCAGATCAACGCTTCCGTTTTCACAAAGGCACAAACTGGCGGCGGTCCGATCAGTTATCTGGTCTGATCAGCTCTCCTATGCTTTGAGTTGGCCCTGCTAAAATAGCAAGTTCTCTGTTTACTAGCCATTATGATCATAAATTCTCTAAATGGATTCATAAAACTCATAAGTAATGTTAGATTCGACAGCTGCTTTTCTTTGATCTACCAAAAATCCATTAATCTTTTGATGTCTTTTCCAACATGGTTATCAAAAGGTAAGTGATGTTATCAGGGGATATTTGCTGTGATAACATACCATTGCTTGTCTCCAGAATTGAACAAGCCATAATTTTTCCACGTAATGTTAAATTTTGACAGTATAATCATTTTTCGCTTTGATGTAGTGAGAGACAAAGACCTATCACTTTTACTATATATGAAGTTCTACACCCCCGCTAGCTATGACCGCTTTGTCTCTACAGGTTTCGGTCAAACTCGTCTCGCTCCAGTGGACAGACATATATAATATGTATTTGTTTACATTATAATAAACTCTTCTACACTGAAGCGATTCAAGGTGACGTTTGAGTACATCTGTCTTCAGATTCCGATGCAAGTGAGCTCCAAGCAGATCTCGACAAACTAGCAAAATGGGAAGAAGATTGACTGATGACATTCCACCCTTAAAAATGCAATGTGTTAAACATGAACATAAAACACTACCCAATCAGACACTAGTACATATTGCTCGATCATCTGCTAGAGGCTGTAAAATCTGCCAAATATCTTGGTGTCACTATAACATCTAACCGACAGGGGAATGAACATATCGGCAACATCTGCAACAAAGCCAACAAGACCCCATGAGCTTCCTTAGAAGAAATCTTAACATAGCTTCTACTAACATCAAGACCAACGCCTACAAAGTTCTAGTCAGGCCCACTCTAAGCATATGCTAGCAATGCTTGGGACCGCTACCACCGGAACGAAATTCGCCGATTAGACATGGTCCAAAGACGAGCTGCTCGATATGTACTCGGCCGATTTCATAATAGATAAAGTGTCAGTAATATGCTAAATTATCTTCATTGGCCATCTCTTGAAAACCAGCATCAATCTGCTCGATTGGCAATGCTGTACAAAATCTCCCACAATCAAGTGCATGTCTACAAGAAGACTGACTCACCCCCACCAAAACGCATCTCTAGGAGTATGCACCACCTGCCGTTCCAAATCACCTGTAGAAATGGCAAGTACCGTAAAGAATCATTCTTTCCATATACCATCAGGGACTGGAAAATCATTCTTCCCATATACCATCAGGTACTGGAACGCCTTACCAGCAGCTCCAGTACAAGCTGAGAGCCTTGGCATACCCAAGTCTCGCACACAGTCACAAGCGCATGGAACCTTGTTTTTAATAAAAAATCTCAAAACTAAAAAAATAAAAATAAATTGTTTTTAAAGTTGTGGTGCACGCTCTACAATAGCATAATAAAAAACATGGTGATGGTGCCTAGTAAATGGCAGAAGCAGACGTACGGACGCACACACATACTCACACGCACGCACTCACGCAGGCCTGTGCTGTTATGGTAACATGTTGAAAACATTCTTCATGAGGTTGCCTAATTTATTTTAGTGGACCTGAAACTGGTTACCTTAATCTGTTGATTTTAGTATGAACACCAATGAGCTTTCTAAGGCTTAGGTTATCATATCTTTCCTTAAAACATATAAGGCAACCTATTATGGGTTACCATGGAAATGTTACAGCACAGGCCTACGCACGCATACACGCATGCACGCACACACACGTTGATTTGGATACATGTATATTAAAATCATTTTGAAAATATAATCATTTTTGAGAGTATTTAATCCTCCCCCCAATGTGAACAAGTTGGGTTATGTTTTTGTGTGCATGACTGGGTTAAGCTTTCTGTCCATTAGTTTAGCCTCTAATGGAGGATTCCAGTTTATCCGTCACTCATATGACAGCATAATCAGCTACAAGACGTTTAGGATGACATCATAATCAATGATGTCATGAATGGCTTGATATGGCTTGATTTAGTCCTCAATAGTTCATCAGGTTATGCGAATTGTATGTCTACTATTTAATCAGCATCCTGTAGAATATTTTGAAGCTAATTTGACTGCGCCGCAACAGCACACAGTCAAATTAGTTTCAAAATATTCAACAACTTACCTGTATAGTTATCTTGAAATTAAAACACTAGAATATGCAGGGTTAACCCTTTATAGTCAAGCCGGTCCAATCCGGCCTCTGTAGAATGTCCATTTACAGGCCAAGAGAATATAATTTTTGAAAATTTACCACCAGAATGACTGGCTCGATAACCGAGCCGGTCATTCCAGCGATAAATTTGCAAAAATTATATTCTCTTGGCCTGTAAATGGACAGATATTTTAATTTTATTTACCAAATTTAACCGTTAAATGGTTAAAGCATTATTTAAGTTTCTCTTGACAGGAATTCGATCTGTCACTCAAGAATCTGACATCATATTCACATACGTCACATGTTAGCTGAAATCACAATCAGAATTACATCCCGCTCTATTACGAAAATTGAAGTCTGTCACGACAGCGTATGAATTGTATGGCTTTGATGAATTCACAATTTAATAAACATTTTATTGAATATTTCGAAACTAATTTTACTGGGAGCTGTTGCCAGCCACCCACCCCAGTCAAATTAGTTTCAATATATTCAACATTTTATTTGTATAGTTACAATTTAAATTCTAGGAAGTCAGCTTTCAAACTGATTCCAACACGCTTAACTGTCTACCTGCTGAGTTTTTGCAGACAACATATTCCAGGGGTTGTATCGCTGGACCTGCTAAATTTTTTGAAAACAATTTGACTGAAAGTTGTTGGTGGCTAAGCCACCAACAACTTTCAGTCAAATTGTTTTCAAAATATTCAGCAGGTCCGGAGTTATTGCTAATTGAAATTATTGTCTGGTGGCTTGCAGCAACGAGACAGTTAATGCTTACCACTCTGATGTCAATATTCTATCTTTTACTGTGTCAATAGCAAAGAAACTGGCATACATTTTTTAACAATTTTGGTGGACAATATTGTTGTCTATGACAGCAACATCGTCCACCAAATTTGTTAAAAAATTAACACCAGTTCATCTTTTAATTTAATTTGAAAATTTAAATTTTTGACATCGGAGTGGTAAGGGTTAAAAAGTGGCGGAGCTTAGCATAGCTAGAAATGGACCCCCCCCCCCCCCCTATTGTACATAAGTAAAAATGTATCTTCTTATATATTGATAGCGTTGTACCATTTAATACTCATTCCTCTTAATATGTTATGAACAGATAAAAATGGGTGTGAATATTGTTGACGGCTTAGTTCACCTCAGTCCACTTTGCTGGATGCTGATGTTGTTTTAGCATTCTTCACAATGTTGATCTCGCTTGACAAATATTTATATTCTCTGGACTTTCATTACTGGACGGTTTTCATTTGTTTTCCGAGACTTTGGTTGAGATCGCATTTATTTCTGTCTGAGTCAGTATGTTCGTGACATTATTTTCGGTGTCTATACAGTGTTACTTGTAAATGTCCACTTACTATTAATGCCTAGATAATTGTAATTATTTGACATTTATTTTTGGGCCGTTATGTTGTTCTAACCAAATGCGTTGGCACAGATTATGCTAAAACTGTGTTCCCAGAAAGTGGGTTTCAAGAGAGTCGTTCTAATTCAAGTACCTTTTGAAACCAAACTGTGGCTGTTGTTTAACCGTCTCACCTCCTCTACACCCGGACAATAATTTCAATGAGCAAAAACTCCTGACTTGCTGAATATTTTGAAAACAATTTGATTGAAAGTTGTTGGTGGCTATCACCAACAACTTTCAGTCAAATTGTTTTCAAAATATTCAGCAGGTCCAGAGATATAGTCCTTAAAAGATATCATCTACAAAAACTCAGCGGTCAGACAGTTAAATCTTATGGTTGAAGGACCTAAGCTGTTTTAACATTTTAATGGTCAAGATTGGTAAAAAAATAAATCAAAATATTTGCTTACTAAATATCCATTTGCAGGACAAGGGAAAACTATTTTTGAACAATCGAGCCAGTCATTACAGTGATAAATCTTTAAAAAGTCTTCTTAAGATGTAAATGGACATTCCTCAAGACAATTGGACGAACCGGTTTCACCATTAAATGGTTAATAAATCACATATAATGGCTCAAAAGGCATACAGGTAGTCTCTTAAGACCACCTGTGTATACTGTAAGTGACCAATTGTTTGTTTTGGTGGCAAAAGGCTATATAGATCGCTTAAGACAAGATTTCACTGTATTTTGAAAATTATCTAATTTAAAGTAGTTAGTGCGTCAGACTGCAACGACTATCAGTCGAGAATGTTTCTATGGATTTATTGATGTTTTTGTATGCTGCTGCAGAAGGTTGAATCTTAGCCATTGATTTTGGTGTACGGTCTTTGGACATTAAGTTAGATCCTGAGTTTAATGTTGGTAGAAAGCCTGAGGAGGCGCAGAGGTATGTTGCATCTGGTCCTTCTTTGGTACTCCCAGGCCACACAAATTACACATTCCTGCTGTCCTGGGCAGCCACTTTACTGCAGGGCAATCAAATTTTAACACCTCGATAACGTGTTATTTTCAGGGCCTGTATATGTATCCATGGCGACTAATGATTTTATGTAGTCTTAACCCTTTAACACTCAAATCCTTTCAAAATTTTAATTTTTTCATAGAAAATGACGATTTGCAGACCAAGAGAAGGCTGTTTTTGAAAATTTACCACTGGAATGATTGGCTCGGTTACCGAGCCAGTCATTCCAGTGGTAAATTCTCAAAAATAGTCTTCTCTTGGTCTGCAAATGGACATTTATCAAAACCACTGCAGAAGCTGATGGCTTGGATGATATGAGGGATAAAGGGTTAATAAAATTGTAGATATTTACAAGGACCAGGTAGTCTGTATAGCTTAGGACCAGGTAGTCTGTATAGCTTAGAACAATACATATTTTCAACAGAATTTACAGAAATGGGGCAACCTGGAAGTACAGTTGGGCAACCTAATTTAGATGGTTTATTTGCCCCTGGGGGCAACAATATTTTTCTAATTTTCGAGCCCTGACTCCTTATTCGATATGCTCAATTCTCACAAGAGTGACTTCTTTACCCTGAATTCTATCTCTCGCTGCCGAGCAAGATGTGGACTTCACCCGTCATGTAGCATCTATGATGATGAGAATCTCTAAACATGATTATTGTATGGCTTATTCAACCCAGAAATCATTCAAAATATCAGTATCAATGCCTCAGCCTCGCCTATGAGTTTATAATGTTTCAAAGTAGACATGGCTTTGAATAAAATACTGAGGTTACAGAATCATTCTTTTGACCCCTGGGACCAATCATAGCATCTTGCTGAACCTTGGCAGATACTGTAATGTAATCTCATAACAGCAACATCCAAATGTGCACTTGCATTATGGCTAAATTTAATGAGATGGAATTGTGTCCAGCTAGAATCATATTAAATTTAACATCCTGCCTGATAAAATCCCCTCCATTTATATCTTTGACACATCTGTTAATGGGGAGAATGAAAGGATCAAATCTACTAAAATGACCATAAGGCTCTCAAATTTATGTTCACCGGGCTCACAAATGACACAATTCATGAGCCAGCATCCTCTACTTAGAAGGTGACACATAAGTAATATGTTCTTTGTTATTATGTTCCCTCTCCTTTAGCATCGTGCGATCATAAGTCATAACCTGAATGACTTCGGGTATTCAATTCAATGGTATTGACTAGTATGATTACCCTAAAAGATCCGGTTCACAGGCAATGGAGGTAATTGTACATGTACCTAGTGCTGAAGAATATAGCACTTATCTCTAACCCTTATTGCTCGAATATAGGGTGAATGTTTCATTATTTGGAATTAAATAGACACTTCCCATTATTATCTGACCTGGATGGGTGCTTGCCCTGACATTTTTAGCTTACTTGGCCATTTTGGCGAAGTAAGCTTATGCCAGGGCAACCATCCATTGTGCATCTCCATCCGTGAACTTTCCATCAACTTATTCCTTTAGGCATATCGATCTAGGACATAGCTGCACTGACTTTAAAATCATCATGAAAGTCAAGAGGCAACTATATGATGCTACATGTGTTTCCATAGTGCTATATAATTGCAACAGCTAGGCAGTTCCAAAACCCTCTTGAACAAACTTGATTCATGTAACCGCAAACATCTGTGAGCCATTGCATATCATCACTAGCCACACAGTCTAATATCAAGTGCAGGACTCTGCAAACTGTGAAACGCAGAGTCATTATCTGTGAGGGTAAAATAACAGTAATGGTCTATGTTTGGACATGTTCTTCGAATGCCAAACAATATGCCTGCTCAGAAATCACTGGAATTTGCAGCTATAGTTGCCAATAGGTATCAGGCACACGAAAGACGCCACAGCATTAACTTGCTAAGTGTATAGCGATCAGACCTCAAAGAATGTGATCTAGGACCATTAAAGATGAGGAAGAACCTAAAGGAGTTAGTAGGACGCGTGCAGTGGAAGCTGAGTTGAAGATGTAGCGGAGAACGTTGAAGAATAATATAAAGCAATGGTGAGAGTTTTTCTTTACCAATTAGATTTTCGATGACTGGTTAACATGTATAGGGAGACTTGGTGTATTGGGAAAATCAAATGGAAAATCAAATGGATAACTCAGCAAATACTCTTTCTTATTGCATGCGCAAATGGTCGTAAGACCTGGGTTCTAGAGTAATGGTTTTAAAGGTGTATGATGCAATATGAGAACATGTCTTGGAGCCAGCCATTAGGTGTGTAATTTTCGGACACCCTTTTGGTCGCTAGTCTAGGCCTTTTCCAGGCACCACCTATATGGCTGCGGGTTTTGTCTTTTTAATACTTTTGTGTCAGGGGCTAAGAAAAAAACTAAAATAAATAAAAGAAGTTTTCACTTCTTCAGCTGCAGAGCACAGTCTCTTCCTTATAGAAGGATCCAATCTGTCAGTCAAGCATCTGATATCATAATCATTTACGTCACTAGTTAGCTGACGTCACAAACATAATTACGTAGAATGCTCAGTGAAGATGGTAGAAAAGTCTGTTAAGTGAACGAATTGTATGTCTTTGATGGATTTATAATTTAATAAACGTTCTTTTCAATATTTTGAACCTAATTTGATTGTAACAGCACCCAGTCAAATTGGTTTCAAAACATTCAACAGCTTGCCTGTATAGTTACATTAAGATTGGAATTCCCGTAATTCATTGATCAAAGTATATAGATCGATTCTAACATGTGTCTAAAGTTGACAGAACATAGTTAGAAATAGATACCTCCATTCGCAATAGAGACAGCTTAGTTTTTTTTCTCTATACATATTTTTCATGTTTCTGTAAAATGACATAACCCAGCTTAAGTCTGGTTAAGTTAAGCTTGCGCTCCCGGGTGCACTCCTGGGTGAAGTGAAATTGATGGCAATTGTGTATGCATAAAACCCTATCAAAGGTTGAGCCTCCCTGGCCAGGCCAGTTAATCATAAGTAGCGTTAAATACTACCAATACATTGAAGCACCATAATCTGAGCACTTCAATTGTTAATCTACCAGAAAGATCTTAATTACACGTCCTAGAAAATCCAAGTTAATTGCAGACAAATTGCCACCTATTGGTAGAAAGGTTGAATTTGGGTTCATTGTCTAGGTACCCAGCTTACCACGATCACATATCCGACTGACAGAGAGTATCGGACAACGGTATCACGTGGTAGAAATTCTACTCTGTTACTCCTGCTTCATGCGTAGATAGGCAAAGCAAACACGTGATACTTCCAATCGGAGTACTGCGACAACGAACCCGAATTCAACCATAGTCATATGTAAAATAATTATCAGTCTCGTTGCTTGCACACAACTCTACCGGTTGTACCATTAACCCTTTGAGACTCAAGCCGGCAAAAAGTGGCTTCTACAGCGGTCTTGAGAAATATCCATTTACAGATCAAGAGAAGACTATTTTTGAAAATTTATCTCTGGAATGACTGGCTCGATAACTGAGCCAGTCATTACAGTGATAAATTTTTTAAAATAATCTTGGTCTGCAAAAAGACATGTTCTATGAGAAAATTTAAATTCTCTTGAACAAATTTAAGGGTTAAAGGGTTAAAAATTTCCATTCACAATGTGTCAAGATTTTTCCCCAAAATCTCGGCTGAAGTAATGAAGCTGTTAACAAGTGCATCCCATGTTGACCTTTCTACATATCCATCCCCATCTTCCGCACTACAGTCCCATGTTGTCTTCCCATCTTCCCCAAGGATATATCCTATTGTCCCGATGTATGTATTAATTCACCAGATCATTAACCACCCACTTCACTCTCTGTCAGAAATAATTATTGGACTCGGCGCAAAGAGTTATAATCTCTTACTGATTATAATGGAATAAAATTTTCCTGTATTAGAAAACAAATGCTATCAGTGAAATTGTTTTCAAAATATTCTCCATGTTCCATAGTAATTCCGGTGTAAATATCGGCACCAGGTTTCTAGGAAATCAGGATACTATGGGTTAATTCACCAACTGATTAAATCTGTGTAGCCGTTTGTGCCAGGAATATCTTTGGATCGATTAATTACATATACTCTGACAAAGACTGGCTTCTCCTACAGGCTATAGAATACATCTGATGCTCAATATTAATATGAATTCATTAGCATTGTAGATCACTGATGGATGTTTCTCTGCCAAATACTGATAAAAGTAATTGAATGTGTAGTGCATTGCCACTTGTCATCGTCTTCTGCTGTCAGATCATATGATACATTTTCCAAAAATTAATGAAATTGTTTGCTTTAACTGGCTTACTGCTGCAAACCGTCAGATAATAAATTCAATGGGAAATAACTCTGGACCTGTTGAATAGTTTGAAAACAATTTGACTGAAAGTTGATGGTGGTCTAGCCACCAGCAACTTTCAGTCAAATTGTTTTCAAAATAAGCAGCATATCCAGAGTTAAACCCAACAGAATATTTATTCTGTAGAAATTCAATATGGAGACAGTTGCAGCATTGTGGTTACATGTAATTTTCCACTGTAGTTGGGAAATATTAACCCTATAATGTTCATGATTGGTCAATAAAAAAAAAATAGAATTAATCATTGAATGACTGTCCATTTGCAGGCCAGGATGAGACTATTTTTGAAAATTTACAACTCGACCGACTGACTAGATAGTTTATTGAGCTAGTCATTTTGCGGGGTAAATTTTTAGAAATAATGTCTTGACCTGCAAATGGACATTTCGCAAGACTGGCTGGACAATTAAAGGGTTAATAATTAATGTATCTCATTAATTTCAAAAGGTGAAATTATACACATTCAGTAACATACACTTCTGTATGACTCTTCTGAGTCTAAAATTAATTCCTCATTTTACGTACTGTTTATAGAAAGCTTGAGGGCAGAAAAAAATGTTGATAAATCTTTTTATTCATTTTTCATCATCTATAATTATGCTGTTTATGTAGTTATTTCTAATTTTCTTATTTTGTTTTTGAGCATTTGTGCAAAATGAGAATTTAGCTTGCAGCAAAAGCAGTATGTCTACATGTAGCATTACGAATTCTGATAGACTACCCTAGGCTGTTATCTGAATTTGTAAACTACATCATGAATATTCATAAGGCAAGGTGGGAAAATGCCAGAATTGATTTCTCTGATGGAATGAATACGCACCAGAGAATGTCTCAGCACTTGCTGTCCTAATCAGGAACAATGTGAGCCAGCAGCTATCCACTTGACAATAGGACTTGAACATTACCGCGTATGAAAATCCAATATTCGAGATCTAATCCATGTATAATCCTTATTGAGAAAAGTTGACGGATTCTGCACTACATTTCCATCTGTTTATTATGGAGCACCTTAACCCTTAACCCTCGAATTTGTTCAAAATTTTAATTTTCTCATAAAATATCCATTTGCTGACCAATAGAAGACTATTTTTGAAAATTTACCACTGGAATAACTGGCTTGATTATCGAGCCAGTCATTCCAGTGGCTAATTTTCAAAAAAATAGTGTGTTTGGTCTGCAAATGGACATTTCTCATGACCACTGCAGAAGTTGTTTTTGGCTGATATGAGTGTTGAAGGGTTAACCCTTTTGAAGGGTCAACCCCTCTAAAATTGCTTCTAGTCAGTGGTCTTGAGATAACTGAACCTAAGTTATTTCAGCATTGAGCTTTCAAAAATCACCTTTCTGTGGCCTACATTTTTCGTAAACAAGTATGACCAGCGTTGGGCTCTGGAAGAAAAGTCAATTCATAAATTATTTATCCGTTTAAACAATGTAGAAGTTTTATTTTAGAGAACACCAATGTGCCGACCAAGAGAAGAATATTATGATATTTGAGAAAACTTACTATGGTACTGTTATGACACACTTTAGTTTTCTAAAATATTATGCTTTCTACTGGTCTAAATTGCCAAAGAAAATCAAAAATATTTGCTTAGATTCAAAGGTATGGCTAGATAACTGCCACCACAAGTGTATTTGTACCATCACACCAACATCGCTGACCGGAAAATAAAATATTCAGCAATCTCTTATAAACCATGTGTGATACGGTCCCATTGTCAGTGAAAGTGGCTAAACAAAGATAGCTTATGTTTGGCCATGTTTTGTGATTGCTACCAGACAACCTGTACAGAGAGCCTTACAATGGACTTTTCCAGAGTAATGACGTCATAATCAGCTAAGCAGCAGGCAGGATGACATCATAATCATTATGTCATACATGATTCTATACTGCCCGTCTAACTCTTAATAGCCCAACACGTACAAATTGTATGTCTACTATCTACTAAACATGAACTAATTTGACTGGGTGCTGTTGCTGCCATAGGCTGCAACAGCGCCCAGTCAAATTAGTTTCAAAATATTCAACAGCTTACCTGTATAGTTTTCTGGAAATTGATAGTCGGGGAGATCAGCGATCTATCGATCCCAACATGATCGCGGTGTGGGCGGAGCTTAGCTAGAGATGGGCGGGACATAGCTAAAAATGGAAATGTCCATTAGCTGTACTTTATACCAATACCTGTAACGGCTGTAGAGGACGCCATTGAAAAAACAGGCTAATTGTGCTGTGTACTGGCCTAATAAAATCAGACTGGATACAATTATGATGAAGAACAAGAAACAATCGTCAATGACGAAGGACTGGTTGCAGGTGCATGATGTTTTCACTACTGTAGCCACAAAACACTGTACATCATCATCATATTTGTGTATCTTCTTACAAAAACCAATTGACTTAATTACAAGAGTTACTTTCTATTCACACCATAATCTATGTTATTCATTATTATCCCAGTGAACCAGATAGTACAGTGCAATGTCAGCTGCCTCTAATCCCTCTCATCTATCCGTCACCTTTTCCTTTAAGCATCTCAAAAACAGCTGGGATGATTTCAACTATGGCAGGAAACATCCTTGGGTTATAGACATCCAAGATTATTCAATGGAAGCTGATTCAGCAACTTGTTTGGTAGTTTACCATTTCTTTTAAAATTTCTTCTCGATGTGCTTGACAGATTTATGTGACACTCCAGAGACTTCATTTAAGGCATATAGTATGTAGCTCTACTAAGGTTTCTCACGAGAACCTGATTTGTGAATTTTTCTATTGGCCATCGTGGATGATCAAGCCATTTACAGAAGAATATCTCAATTCATTGTGGAGATCAGGCCAAGCTTTGGGAACTATGATTACGTACTAAGGGCTCCTTCCAGTTTATTTTAGGGAATTTCCACATAAATGGTACTTTCTTATAGTACATAGATACTTGCTCTTCATGATAGTCTTGGTCTCTTCATATGAGGGAGTGCTGTCTATATGGTAGATGGCCTCGGTCTTTGCCTGCTTCATTGCATGAGATACTAATGTAGGATTGAATCCACTGACTAACTAGTATGCTGAATATGGTGGCAAGCCTGTGGGGCGAATTAGATAGATCACTTAAGCCTGTATTACGGTGCTATTTGAGGGATGTCGTTACAGAGAGAGCATCGTTGAACATTACAATTTGTGATGATGTTCGTTTTTGAGAGTCAGTTTCTGCCTTGAAGCTGTCCGAATACTGTGACTAACGGACTAACTTATATGAGGTGTGCATTACAATTTAAAAACAAGCAGGTGCACTATTGTTCGCAGGTGATGCCAGAAATTAGACAGACAAGTGGATGGATGGATGGACAGACAAACAGACAGAGTTACAGAATTATATTAGGTGTGGGTTACAACTAAAAACTGCTCAGCTGCCTAAAAGCAACACACTAACATACTCTATAGATCAATTATATAGATCTATCATGAGAGAATTTAGGTTTGAGATGTGAGATATAATACATCTAAATATCAAGCTTCATCCAAATCGACCAAACACTTTGAGATAATGACCACCATTCTTTTACCCTTGAAAGTAGGTCACCGACCTAATTTTAATATCCAGTTATCTGGATTGACAAAACACATTTTAATATAAAGTTTCCGCATTGTGATAATTGTAGTTGGGATTTACAAGAATAATTTTAGGTGTCATTTGAAGATATGATAGTATTGACATAGTGGTAATTTTAGTTGTCATTTATGTGTGACAGGGTTCCGAGCCACTCTGGAAATCAGGGAAAACCTTGAAAATGTGTTTCCAGTTTTCCAGTCAAGGAAAACTCAATGGAATTTGGAAAAAAAACCCACAAATTTGGTAGTGACCCAGAAGGAAAGGTTTTCACATTTTGCCAGTTTGACGTATATACGCCTTGTGTCATGTGTCCAAGTTGTGTCCATTGACTGCAAATGGAAATAAATTAAAATTATTGTATTCACAGGCTACCACAGTGTTGTATATTTTATCAGTATCTTAGTTGCTACCTCTTCACTTTCCAGCAACTTTGTTAAAATGAAAATATTTCTCATGGAATTTTGGAAATTTATCAGGGAAATATCAGGGGAAACTCGGGAAATTTTGTTTTGATAAAATGCTGGGACCCCTGCATGGTGAACGTTGTTAAAATAATCTAACCCTTTCATGTTAAAATCGGCTTCCACACCAGGACTTGAGAAATGTCAATTCATAGGTCAATAGAGAACTATTGTTGAAAATTTACTGCTGCAATGACTGACTCGGAAAACGAGCCATTCATTCCAGTAGAAAAGTTTCAAAAATAGTTTTCTTTTGATCTGCAAATGGACATTCAGTAAGCAAATAATTTAATTTTTTTAAACAAAATTTATCTGTTGAAGGGTTAACCCCTGAACACTGAAATTTTTCAAGAAAATTGTAATTTTTCTCAAAGAAAATGTCTATCTACAGACCAAGAGAACTCTTTGAAAATTTACTACTGGAATGACAGGGTCGGTTATGGAGCCAGTCATTCCAGTGGTGAATTAAAAAAAATAGTCTTAGTCTGCAAATGGACATTTCTTAAGACCACTGCAGAAGGCAATTTTTACTGATATGAGTGTTAGAGGGTTAACTGACATGATCCAGATGATGATCAACCTTGTTACTGATTGTAGAAACAAAATTTAGCTTGCCTCGGGATGCGTATGTTTATTTGTATGCACTGGGCTTTTCTGCTGGTATTCTAAAATGATATGGCACTTTTGGACAATTGACATCAAATGCTCTTAGCAAACCCGGCCTCTGCCAGTGTATTGATTCTTGTGATGATTTTCCTGTTTGATTGCCGCTAAATAAAGATGGGGTATAATCAAATGAAAACTGCTATTGATCGTAGTACATTCTGTTCACATCTCTTCAGACATGCTTAATTATAATAACTGCGAATGTGGCCCTCGATCCATGACTGTCATAATGCTCAGAAAACTGGTATGCCGCCAATGGTATTCTAGCGTAGACATTTAATTATTTGCATCATAGCGGACACCTCCTCGTAGACTGAGTGCCAAGGTTGATAATAGCTGTCTACCAACATGTTACTAAGAGAAGAACTGTAATTAAAGCATTCTGGTACTGATTAAGTTTAATTGTTTCGTTATTTTATGTGAATATCGTATTTAATGCTTTAACACGTTTTAAGTACCGTAAATCGCTCATTATTAACCACGGCTTCTAATAGGACAGGGGCTGTAAATACTTTAAATCCAAATCTCTTGGGTATATTATTGTCAAGAAAAAAGTTAAATCGATTCTCCAGAATGATTAAAAAAATTAGCACGAAAATAGAACACAATTTCATGGCATAAATTCTTACCATCTTACGACTTTGCTTAATGTATAACTTATGTCCATCATTGCGGGAGTGAAATTATTAAATGAAACCGCTTAAATATTTCATATTCTTTAATAAACATTGGTTATTTCAACAAAATGAATCCAAATTTTGACATCAAATGTTGACGAGAAAAAATACAAATCATGTGATAAATCAGCCTCCGCTATTGGACTAGTTTAGATCATTACTCAAGTAGCGAGAAGACGCTGCTATTTGTACCCGAGTATATACTTGCGCAGTACACATGAATAGGCGGGTAGCCTCGGATACAGACCCGAGTAGCTATGAGAGTGACCAGCTTAAACGCACCAAATTAAGACGTATGAATACTAAGAGCAAGTACTCAGTAGAATCGTCTCTGATTTATGGACCTAATATGCTGGACTCGGGAACTCGGAAATTACTATATACATAGAGTAGTCATTACATGTTGGTGACCGAATATTATATATTCGATCCGATTACTTCCGCCTAACAGGTACCCATTTGATAACATTCATCATTGATAGGAGTTGATTCATATAAGGAAGTGCTGTAATTTTGATGCTTTTTCGGTGAATTTCTTTCAAAATTTCTTTTAAAATATTTTTTTATTTGACAGTTATAAGTCATTTAATTCGCCAAATAAAAATTCTTTACACAAGCTGTTGAGATTCGGATGCGACTTCCATTAGATGCATTTGATGTTTTAAAACTGCTAAGAAATTAGGATGGCTCAACCTAAAAAAATTACATGCATCTTCTAGTATTAGGGATGCGGTTATTAATAGGCGATTTATGGTAATGTCCATAAATTTGTAGTTTCTGCATCAGCATCCACACTGGTTAAGATTTTTCCAATGACAATTACATCAACAAGGGGTTATCGAGTTTCAATAAAACAAGTTTGTTCTATACAATGATTACAACTAATCTGCATCAAAAAGATATTGGATTAAAAAAAAATTGGCCATATTTTTGCCTTGGGAACTTAGGCTATGGTAGTTATTTTATGGCTTCAGGTTAGGCGTTTCTCATTGGTTAAGCTCTTTTCAAATGAGAATCTCATTTATGCCAGTGGCCATCAATGACCAAATTCATTATTCAATTAAACATCACATATTTGTAGATGCAATGCTTGGCACTAGTCTGTATCCAAGCGAAAGAAATTTTCAAAAGATTTTCTAAATTTTTATTACATTTTAATTTTGATTATTTTAGGGCATCCAGCTAAACATTTTGCTGTTGTTAATTTTTTTTCAAATGACAATTACATCAACAAGTTGTTAGCGGATTTCACTAAAACTGTACAGGTTTTTTCTCTTATCATGATTAGTCTAGTGTGCATCTTAATGTGAATGATTTTCAATAGCATTGCTTATTTTTTGGCCTTTGATTATGTTTGTAGTAATTTGCATCTGGGTTAAGTTTATTCTGTGTCTTATTAAAAGCTGATCTGCTAGGCTAAAAGCAACAGTGTTTAACTCTAATGGTCAAATTTAGTCATGACAATTTAAATATCTGTCTATTGAATGTCCATTTACAGGACAAGAGAATACAATTTTTGAAAATTTATCACTAGAATGACAGGCTCGATTATCGAGCCAGTCATTCCAGTCGTAAATTTAAAAAAATTGTATTGTCTTGTCCTGTAAATGGACATTCCACAAGACCATAACACAAGCCAGTTTTGACCGGCATGGCCATTATAGGGTTTAACTCCTACCTGTAAAATGTTGCTGTCAATCATTTGCATCTTTGGTAACTCTGTTATGAAGGTATGCCTAACATTCCTCATGCATTACAAAACGATTCGCTCAGTACATAGTGCTCGTACTCAGCCAGTAGGTATTGGCATGAGCGCTTGGTAGCTAACTCATACACAGGAAACAGCTTTATGTATCACTACACTGCGTAGTGCTTAGGTGTTAAATTCTCATGGTGCACACGTCCAAGGGTCATATTCAGTGCCATATTTTGGACTTGCACCAAATTTACACATTTTTTCATACTTAAGTATCCTTCTTGAGTGTAACGGCCCCTGCTGGCTAACTGGTAACTCACTTTACTGAGGGAAATGTCTTATAGCAGCTGAGAACTGTTGCAAGGGTCTTGTTTAATGAATCAGTGCTCGGACTCAAAATAGGGTTTTATGTAAAATGGAAATTTATTGATAGCACTATGTTACTGGTAGGTGTTAAGCATGGGTTATTTTAGCATGACTGGTCAGCTTTAAGCAAAGTTAATCAGCAATGACTCTGCATCATAATGTGGACCTGTTTTACTATCAGCAGCGAACAAATAAATAATTCATCATAATGACCTCAGAGGCTGAAATATTCACCATTTCAGCAATACTTATCCGGATGTAAATAACAGAATTGTAGATTTGTAGTTGTTACCCTTTAACACTCATATCAGCTAAAAATGACTTCTGTAGCACTTGGTCTTGATAAATGTCCATTTGCAGACAAAGAGAAGATTATTTTTGAAAATGTATCACTAATGACTGGCTCGATAACCGAGCCAGCCATTCCATTGGTAAATTTTCAAAAATAGTCTCTGTCTGCAAATGGACATTTTGTTGAACATATTCCCAGTTAGCACCTCTGGTTTCTAGAATCAGTCTCACACTCTTACACCATCACGGCATCACCATTACATTTGCAAATGCCTAATACCTACTGTTAGTAAATACAGGCAAACCTGCTCGAGAGCCCACTGCCTTTTGGGACCAAAGATGGTGGTTTAGCCAGTGATTCCAGTGGTAAATTTTCAAAAGATAGTCTTCTATGAGAAAATTAAAATTTTCTGGACCAAATCTGACCATTAAAGGGTTAACACAGGTGTTCAAAGAGGAGATGCTTTAAGGATGTGCTATCTTAGGAGCCACCAAACGCATATGATATTCTTCTGCTGAATCATTAAGTGGCACCCCTGGCCATTGGCCAAGTAAACTTATGCCTTGGCAACCATCTGTCATCCAGCCTTCCATGATCTGTCCGTCATCTGTCAACTTTGCTTTAAAATGTATCTCCTTATCCACTGGTGGATTTTAACCAAATTTGGATGGAAGGATTCCCTCCCTTACGAAAAGGTGTTTCTGGTAATAGCCTGACCACAGACTGGCAAGATGTGACAACAGACTGACAATAAACTGACAATAAAATATGAACACTGGTAATAAACTGACAATAGACTGATTATAAGCTAGCATTAATTAAAGAAGAATTGACAATAAACTATCAATAATGCCAGTTTGTCGTCAGACATGTTAATAGTCTGACAATAATCTGGCAATAGATGGGCAGTTTTGTTGGAGATCTGGCAATAGACTGATAACAAATTGATCCAGTCTGACATTAACATGACAACAAAAACTTTGTTTTAACTATAGCTGACAATAACCTGACATAAAAATATTAACTAGCAATAGACTGGAAAGAAAGGACTTGGGAAATTTTATAAACAATATGACTGACAACAGACTGGCAAGAAAGGAGATAGTAAAATACATCTGACAACAGACTGGCAAGAACGAACATGGTAAAATTATTTGACCATAGACTGGCAAGAAAGGACATAGCAATTTTCCTGTCAGAGAACATGTCTGACAATAGACTGGTAAGATGTGAAATAAAAATAATATTTGAGTTCATATTTGTACCTATGCTAGATTTGTGTTACTGTGTTTGTTCTCACACACACCGTAATTGTGCAATTAGCTTTTTGGCACTGGCAGTATTTGTATTATTCATTACTCTGATAAATGTGCTCCTCCATATGGTGGAAATCTACATGCTAATATAAGGAGTTATCTCCCGTTTTCATTTTTAGCTCGCCTAGGTGAGCTTATATAATCACTATTTGTCTGTGTCAACAATTGTGGCACGTTTCACCATTTGTCGATAAAACCAAATTTGGCAGATATGTTCCTTTTGGCAATATCTGTTTTAGGCTATCAAGATGAAGAGGCCACTTGCACAAATAGCAGGGTTATGGCCCTTGCTATATTTTCAAGGTATTGAAGCCTATGGGGAAAATATGTTTGTGGCACAGTTCGCCATTTATCAATGGATTAAAACCAAATTTGGCAAATGCGTTCCTTTAGGCAATATCTATTGGGGCTATGAAGATGAAGTGGCTCTGCCCACAAATAGCAGCGTTATGGCCCTTGGTATATTTTCAAAGTATTGAAGCCTATGGGGAAAATACGTTTGTGGCACGTTTCGTCATTTATCAAGTGATTAAAACCAAATTTGGCAGACACGTTTCTTTAAGCAATATCTATTTGAGCTATAAGGATGAAGAGGGCACACCCTTAAACAAGGACCATAACGCTGGTTCATTAATGCGTTTTTGTACACCCGCGTAAGCGAGGTCGTATTATGTGATGGCGCTCGCTATCCGTCCATCCATGCGTCCATCCGTGCGTGCATCCGTCCATCTATCTGATTTCTTGTCCGGAGCAGATCTCGAAGCGTTTTGAATCCACACTCAGAATTTTTTTTCCAGCAGATGTGTTATGAATGGACTAAGTGCAGTAATTTTAATTCGGCAAAATCCGGCCATATTTGCCCAAGTTATCTCCCCTGAAAAGTTAAACTTCGGCAACATTTTCTTTCCGACCTATATCTCTAAGAATATTGAACCTACACTCACAATTTTTTGTTGAGCAGATGCTCTAGGTATAGACGAAGTGTCATTTATCGAAGACAAACTGTTCCCATTTAGCATTCCTCAAACAAGTATGCCTGCGGGCGTATGTTGAGTTTCACTAAAACTCTTGTTAAGTATTGAAGCCTATGGGGAAAATATGTTTATGGCACGTTTTGTCATTTATTGATGGATTAAAACCGAATTCGGCAGATATGTTCCTTTAGGAAATATCTATTTGGGCTATGAATATTAAGTAGCTACACCCACAAATAAAAGAGTTACGTCCCTTGCTATATTTTCAAATTAATAAAGCCTATGGGGAAATATGTTTGTTGCACGTTTCGTCATTTATTGATTGATTACAACTAAATTTAGTAGATATGTTCTGTTAGGCAACATCTATTGGCGCTATGACTATGAACTGACCATGCCCTTAAACAAGGGCCATAACTCGGGTTCATTGAAGTGTTTTTAAGTATTGAGCCATTTGGTGAAAATACATGTTTTTGCCAATTGTTGATAGATTCAAATCAAATTTAGCAGATATGTTCCTTCAGTCAAATATCTATCTGAACTATGGATATAAAGTCCCTGCACCTTTAAACAAGGGCCATAACTCTGGTTCATTAAGACTTTAAACTATTGAACCCTTGCAATTTTGTCAATTGTTGATGGATTAAAAACAAATTTAGTGGATCTGTTCCTTCAAGCAATATCTATTCGCCCTATGAATTTGGAGCAGTCACGACTTGAAAAAAGGGCCATAACTCTGACTTACGTATTGAACACTATGGGAAATATAATCTGTGTCACTGTTCGTAAATTGGTAATGGACTAAAACAAGAATGGTCAGAAACGTTCCTTTAGTACACTTCAATCAATTGGCAATAGTGTCAGGGATGGCTGCCCCATTAATTAATGGTACTCTTCCTGGTGGTCAATCATGCCAATATTCTTGCATTTACCCATACAAATTTGTTATTGTGACCTCAACATTTCCCTTTTGGTAAATGTCAGTATTGTGATAATTGAACTATTTATCAGTTGTGTCTGATGGCTGCCCATTTGATCAATGGTACTTTTCTTGTTGGTAAATAATGTCAATGACACCAATATTCCTGCATTTCTTCAACTATATTTTTTACTGTAACCATTGTCCCATTGGTAAATGTCACCTGCTGGGTTAATAATGTCAGGGATGTCTGCCCCATTGATCAATTATACCTTTCCCATTTGTCAATAATGTCAATGACACCAATATTCTTACATTTCCTCATCCAAATTTTTTAGTGTGACCATCGTCCAGTTGGTAAATGTCATCTGCTGGGTCAATAATGTTAGGGATGGCTGCCCATTGGTCAATGGTACTTTTCCCATTGGTCAATAGTGTCCAGGACACCAATATTTTAGCAGGATATTATGTGATGGCGCTATCCGGACAGGCGGTAGAGTGGTTTCTGGATGATAACTCTGTTACCATTTATCGGATCACTGAAACTTCATATGGTGGTTGGACTAGGGCTGTAGAAAAAATCTTTCAAAATTGACAATAATCCCAAATCCAAGATGGTCGCCAGCCACCATTATATGGTGGTTGGACTAAGTCTGGAGAAGAAACTCATTGAAATCGACGATAATCCAAAATCCAAGATGGCTGCCAGCCAAGGGTGTCCATCTTGAAAATTGGTTTACGGATGATAACTCCATTACCGTTTATCGGATTGCTTTGAAACTTGATAGGGTGGGTGGACTAGATCCAGACAAAGACACTATCAAAGTTGATGATGATCCTAAATGGTGGCCATTTTTAAAACTGATTTCCATTTCTGTTTAGCGGATCGCTTCGAAACTTCATGACTAGGTCTGAGGAAAAAACTTATTGAAATTGTAGATGCTCCGAAATCCAATTTGGCTGCCATCCACCGGCGGCAATCTTGAAAATTGATTTCCAGGTGATAACTCTATGACTGTTTAGCGGATCACGTTGAAACTTCATAGGATGACTGGTCTGCATCTGATAGCTCTCATTCATTGATTTATCATCATGTCGTGGTATTATACACCATTTGCAGAGCTTTGTTGTATTAGAGGTAATGATGATTGCCACATTGGTCAATAATGATAATTACGTTTTCGCAAAAAACAACTTCTTCACTAGAACCGCTGACAGGCCGATCTTTGTGATATATGATTAAGGAACTAAGGGCCATTAAAGTTTGTT
Organism: Chaetoderma sp. LZ-2023a; assembly: GCA_034401795.1. Classification (NCBI taxonomy): domain Eukaryota; kingdom Metazoa; phylum Mollusca; class Caudofoveata; order Chaetodermatida; family Chaetodermatidae; genus Chaetoderma; species Chaetoderma sp. LZ-2023a. The sequence goes on along the minus strand of CM067374.1, from coordinate 52,669,231 downwards.
CAACAGAAGTTGATCCATCAAAAAAACTGGACGCTTTAAAATGTCTTTAAAAATCTTCTCCAAAACCGCTTGGGTGATCAATTCAAAACGCATGAAATATCATCTAGGGCAAGAGCTGCACCAAGTTTGTTTCAAGCGAACTTGATTGGCGAAATGGTTTGGTGGCCATCTTGGATAACCTAATTTTGGCCAAAGATTACTCCAGAACCACTGAGCGGATTGGGCTGAAATTTGGGAGATATGATTAGGCAGTGAGTGCCATTAAAGTTTTTTCAAGGGAAGTCAGAAACATGGCTGCAGTGGACCAATCAAAATGTAGCATGTTTGGCGGCCATATTGGACTTGCAAAAATATCCACAAACTCATTTAGAAGACTACTCCTAAACCACCCACCAGCAATTGTGACAAAAATGCATAAAGCTCCAGGTGAGCGACACAGGCCCCTTGGGCCTCTTGTTAAACTGTATAATCGAAGTGACCCAGCTATTTGAATATTTAGTTTAATGTTTGTTTCTACTGTAATAGTGCCCAATACATATGTACTGAATATTAAAATGATGCTTTTTTTAAGCATTTCGGGTACCATCTCCATGTCATGACACCTTTGTCCTACAGTAATATTCATGAGCGGTTCAGTCTTGTAGTCACTCTTGTCAGTTTATTGCCGTTGTGTTGTACCAGTTTAATGTGGGGAGAAGCAACAATAAGCTGACAACAGACTGGTAATAGGCAGCTGACAACAAACTGGTAAAGAACTAATTTGTAGCTAGCAACCAGCTGACAACAGACTGGCATGCAAATCACAATACACTGGCAGGAAGCTGGTATCACACTGACAACAATCAGCCATTAGACTGGTAATAAAAAGTAAATGAGATGGTAGATTATTGTCAGTGTACTGTCATATGTATCATCAGATGTATCATCTGTATGTTGTCAGCTAATTGGCAAGAAAATATTTAGAACAAAAATATGACAACACACTGACAATATAGCTGACAATACACTAAAAAATTTCCAAATCCTTTTTATTGTCAGATATTCAGACCATTGTCAGTGTGTAACCAGTCTGTTGTCAGATGTTAAAATGTTACCAGTGTATTGTCAGATCTATTTCTCCTATAAGATATATGTAAGACTTGGGAAAGTTTTTGTCTGTCTACATTTACTATCACGCTTCATAAACATTATTACCAGTCTGTTGTTAGTTGATTGCCAGCTTATTCTTAGTGTGTCACTGCACAGGAAGACATCTGACAATAAACTGACATGGAACTGGCAATCATCTGACAATTTATTGCCAGTTTTTACCAGATTTGACAATGGTATGACAACAGACTGGTTTCATACTGACAATAAGCTGGTAATAGACTGACAATAGACTGGCAATAATATAGTTTTTCGTAAGGGCAGTATTATGGTAGGCTCTAGAACTTCTATTCAAAACTTTGATTGGTTGATATTTTGGGTGAAAATCTAAGGTTTTATGAAATATTTACCTGAAATCATCAAAGGTATCTCCTCTTTAAACTGCTTGATGGATCTTAAACAAATTCGCTTGAAAGAATCCTATGTTGGTAGGCACTAGTTTTAAAGTTGGAAAGCAAAGTTTTGCGGTGTGTATAGGTCATAAGTGGTTTAGAAAGTCTTGTAATTTTTATTTAGGAAACCCGACTAGTCCATTAATCTTAGCGGGTTAATCTTAACCATTGGAAAATTTTTCTTGGATACCCATGTAGTATTACTCTTTACGAGTCCATAGTCTAAGACATTAACCTTCACAACACTGAAATAGTGTGCTAACGTCAAAACCACCATACCAATAACCTGTTGAATATTTTGAAACTTATTTGAATGGAAGCTGTTGCTGCCTAAAGCAGCAACAACTTCCAATCAAATTAGTTTCAAAATATTCAACTGATAATTTCTTAAATTATTAAGATTAAATATCCATAAACATGCAATAATTATTGTATTCAATATTTCAGAGTGGGTAAAAATGAGAAAACGTTATGATCGATCATTAATTGATCATTGGTTAGTCTGTAAAACCAGTCATCGATCACAAAAATATTAACAATTCCCAACGCTAATTTTAACTGTTGGACAAACTTTCATGGACATCCAAGGATATCCACGGATATCCAAGGGTAACTGTACATGGACAACCAGGGATGTGAAATGGAATGGGATATTCATGGACATTCATGGACGTTTTGTACATGAATGTCCTTGATTGTCCATGCTTGCTTGGAGATGGATTTTCATGGACAATTATGGATTTTCATTTCCTATTTTACCTATAGGTGAAAGATGGATGGACGTCCATGGATAATCATGGACTTTCATGGATACTCATGGATGTTTGTTTCATATTTTGCCTAAGTTGCTACATTTCCTGACACAGACCAAGAGATTGCTTTTGAAACTTTACCATAGTAATGACCGGTTCTGTTATGAACTCACTCATTGCAGTGGTAAATTTTTAAAAATTGTCTTCTTGGTCTGCAAATGGCACGCATTTCTTAAGACCACTGCAGAAGCTGTTTTTGGCCAGGCCTTGAGTGTTAACCCTTTATCCCTCGAATTTGTTAAATAAAATTTCTATTTTTTCATAGAAAAAGTCCATTTGCAGACCAAGAGTAGACTGTTTTTGAAAATTTACCACTGGAATGACTGGCTGGCAGTTATTCCAGTGGTAAATTTTCCAAAATAGTCTTCTCTTGATCTGCAAATGAACATTCTCAAGACTACTGGGAAAGCCGTTTTTTGACTGATATGAGTGTTAAAGGGTTAAGCCAGGTTTCACTGTAGAGGCATATTGTAGTTTCTGATCATTAAGAATCAGTCATATGATATAATTTACAAACACTGTTTTTTGGTTGGCTGTCTATATTTAACTGAACAATAATGTGTTTTCTGTCCGAGGGTGTTTGTCTTTCATTTTGACAAATTTCCGGAGATGTGTTTACTGTCTTCTTAGTTTTCAATGACCGTAGATGTTTATATTCTGAATTTGTTGTTGTCTGTTGTAATCTAAGGACTGACAAATGGCATGATTAAAGTAATCATTCATTCTCTTATATTGCATTACACAGGTCTTGTAGAAAGCTCTACCAATCTGTCTTAGGGTCAATTTCCTGAGAAACATTTAATATTATGTAATACTTGCAGGTCAGAAACGCATATTGCGGGATAAATAAATTATATTTACAAGTATTTTGCTATAATATTGGTTCATCTGCTCTAGAAGGCCGAGTGGGATTATGCCATAGCGCATGTTAACACTTTCATGGCGAAGACTGCGAAAGCCAGCCTCTGCAGCTGTCTTGAGGAATGTCCATTTGCAGCCCAAGGAGGACTATTTTTGAAAATTTACCACTAGAATAACTAGCTCGATAATCTAACCATTAAATAGACATTCAATAAGGAAATATTTTGATTTTCTGTGTGTCAAATATAGCCATTAAATGGTTTATTATCCTTCTCCTGTCTGTCATCTAGCGATCAATCTTTTGCACTGAACTGATGTCAACCATATTTGACAAAAATTATTCTTTGGTCATAGAACTCCGGGACTGTTCAAAGGAGAATGATTGGTTGATTTGGTGGTCGGTGGCCATCTAAAATTTGTGCTAATTCTTGGGAAACACCTTAACCCTTTAAGTGGTCTTGAGAAATGTCCGTTTTCAGACCAAGAGAAGACTATTTTTGAAAATTTACCACTGGAATAACTGGCTCGATAACCGAGCCAGTCATTCCAGTGGTAAATTTTTAAAAATAGTCTTCTCTTGGTATGCAAATGGACATTTTCTATGAGAAAATTGAAATTTTCTTGAGCAAATTTGAGGGTTAAATGTTAAAAACTGTTAAAAACTGTCAAAAACCAAGAACGTCAGGCGGATGATGGTGCTACCCACCATCCCGCCCCATATCCCCAGATGACATGAAAGTAGAACAAGACAGGGAGTTTGGGTGAACTTCAGAAAACCATAGATTTTATTAACAAGGTTTCTGGGCCCAATGAAGGCCCAGGTCGTGATAAGTCTTCATATGACATTTGCCATCTTCACCCAAAATTATTTAACTAGTTCAGACAATTGAATAAAATAATATGAAGTGGATATAAACAACCAACTAAAATGGTGTCTGATTATAGTAAAGTAATTGATGATAACTTTAAGTTGCATACTATATTTAAAATTTTTAAAATGAAAGCGATCAATCTGCCATTTGAATACGTTAATCCTTTAATTGAGAATACTTAGTCCATGGTAATCTTAATACTTTGTTGGTGAAAAATGTATTGTTTAAAAACTTTATTCCCCCACCCCTCGCATTAATTTCACAATCAAAAGATAAAAAATTTAGGTAATAAAAGTTTAATATCATGTTCTTTGTGATGAAGGAAGTGAACAGTTCAATACTGACAAGATTAATTTGGTGCATTATAGTTCTCACTGTAACTGCTTTCAGTCAAATTATTTTACAAATTCACCAGCTTCTTGCATAATGTACACGTTTGAAATTGAGATCTTGGGTCGCAGTGATATATAAGTAATAATAATCAGTGAATGAGTGGTTGGGGTACATTTGGGAAACAATGTTGAAACAGCAACAGGTTTCAAGAACATTATTTCCAAAACAAATACCTGTTATCATATGAAAACATCTGGAATTTAGGAATAGAAAATTTTGGTAATCATCTGGTTAACCATTTAATGGTAAAATTTAGTCAAGAAAATTAAAATATTTTCATAATATTGAATGTAATATTACAGGCCAAGAGAATACAATTTTTGAAAATTTATCACTGGAATGACTGATTCGGTTATCAAGCCAGTCATTCCAGTAGTATCTGTTTAAAGAATTTTATTCACTTGGCTTGTAAATGAACATTCCACAAGACCATAACAGAAGCCGGTTTGGACCGGTATGGCCATTAAAGGGTTAAGCCCTGTAAGCATTAAATGTGTTCAAGTTTGTCATAGAAAATGTCCATTTGTGACCAATAGATGACCGATATTTTACCACTGGAATGACTGGCTCGAGTATCGAGCCGGCTCATTTATGGAGTCAGTCATTCCAGTGGTAAAGTTTCAAAAATAGTTTTCGGTTGGTCTGAAAATGGACATTTCTCAAGACCACTGCAGAAGGTTTTGTTTTTTTACCGATTTGAGTGTTAAAGGCTTAACCATTTAACACTCAAGCCAGCCAAAAACAGCTTCTGCAGTGACCTTGAGACATGTTCATTTTCAGACCAAGAGAAGACTATTTTAGAAAATTTACCACTGTATGTGATTGACTTATGATCGATCCAGTCATTCCAGTGGTACATTTTCTAAGATAGTCTTCTCTTTTTTTCTAGAACAAATTCAAGGGTTTACGGGTTAAGAGACACTGCTGTATGTAAGTGGTAGTTTAGATTTGCAAGCTTTCTTCTCTCAATCTCTAAGCTGACATTTGCTACCATTATGAGGTGTAACATGCTTGGCCCTTCTAAGTGAACTGGAGGGATAATAGTAATCAGTGAGAGTAAATAAAGTGGATTTCTAAATGGTCAGGGTGTTGTTGATTTGCTGCTCGGTCACCCCGTTACCGACCATAAACAAGCATCAATCTCAGCCAGTTAGCCTTGCTAAAGTTGCATGTCACAACCTTATGTCAGTCGTAGCTGCGACCATTTGCAATAGTTTAATATGCTATATTGTTCAACATATGATGCGTCTGTGTGGAGTTTGTGACTACAGTTATGAATTCCCATCAGCGTTTGGTTGTTTTCTACGCGATGGCTGATGTCAATAGGTTTTTCTAGCAGTGGCAGTGGCGACGGTATGCATCAGCATCGGTTGTGTGGGGAAGTTGTCCGGTATTGGCATTATTGATTATGAGTAGATATGCTCCTCTAGCGTAGGAATGCAGCGTCGAAAACGTTCAAGCACCAGGGTCGTGTGGCGCTATACAGTGCACACAAAGTCAGTACATTCACGATTGTCAATCTCGACCATTATCGCAGGCAGTATGTGGATATATCTGACTTGTGTAAAACCATTCATCGAATGCCGGTCTCTGTAGTCTGAGTTTCTAGCTATTGGATGGGGCTCTACTGCTTGAGCTTTTCACCGATTATAAGGCAGCTTATAATGACAAGTTCTTTATAAACTAAGAAATATTCAGGTTAATTCTTTTTAAACAATTTGAATATATGCCATTCAAAATATTTTCAAAATATTTATCGCGTTAATGGTCACACATCCTCTTGCAGTGTAGACTAATTTTTTGGAAATTTATCACATTCCTGAATGCCTGACTCGATAATTGAGCTAGTTATTCCAGTGCTCTATTTTCAAAATAGTTTGCCCTTGGCTTACAATTTGACATTAAATAAGCAAATACTTTGATTTTCTTTTTACAATTTTACCATTAATAAAGAGTTATTATTGTCTAGAAATAGTATACCATACTAGAATTTAGTGTTCATTATGAGGGTCAGTGTTTGCTTAAAGCCCTTGTTCTTTAAAAGTCCTTGTTCTAGGCAGGGCTCAGGTCTTTGGTTTAGTTATCTTGGCTCTGTCCTGTTACCATAACTGAGCTGTTTATCAATACAATTTATGCTAATTAACCTGTTTCATCATTATCGGTCATAATCTATACTACATGCTAGCTTTCATATCCTGACAAATATTTTGGAAACAATTTACTGAAAGTTGTTGCTTTCTAATCCAGCTACTATGAAATTTCAAACAGTTTCAAGGAACTCGGAATATGAACAGGCAATACACTAGCAGTGCAAATCACCGATCATTTCTTCATACCAACATGACCAACAAATAACTTTCACAAATCTTTTTTTAAAGAAACTATTTTTTATGACTCACAAATCTCCCGTATTGATTCTCCGAGACATAATGCTATTTAGCGCATCTAATTTTCATCACTAAAATTTGATGTCTACTTTCTTCGCACGAGGATAGGCGCCATTATGGAGTCAATGTGACCTCCATCTGTCAAATCATCTGTTAATCTATTATGGGACACTGCTTCAGTAACACGACTGTAGCTAATCACATGAACATTCTCATGATATGCACGCATTCACTAAGAGTGCTCATTGATTTATGACGCAGTAGCAAACTTTCAAGGTTCCAAATTAACGTATTTATATGATCTCACTTATTCAATGTATGGGTAAGGGTAATACTCCAAGAATTGTACCCGTGTGTCATCACCATTAATCAGTTTTTGTTGATCTTTGTGATTATGTCTGATTACGAGATTAAACCAAACTGTAAGGTGAGGGTTTGATCATAATGCAGGAATCCAGTTTTAGCTATGCCGCGTCCATCACTAGCTAAACTTCCCCCACACTCCCGTTTTGGGATCAATGGATTCCTGAACTCACTGACTATCAATTTCCAGAAATCTATACAGATAAGCTGTTAAATTTTTTGAAACTAATACGACTTGGTGCTGTTGCTGCCTGTGGCAGCAACAGCTCCCAGTCAAATTAGTTTCAAAATATTCAACAGCATGGTTATTAAATAGTAAATTATATAATTTGTACAACAACGCTTAGTCCATCATCAATTAAGTGTTCATTATGACATTATCCTACATGTCATGTAGTTGATTATGATGTCATATGATTGATGGCTAAACTGGATAACGACCTGAACCAGGAGACTTTTTAAAAGAGAACACAAACAAAAATGGTCAAAGCCCGCCATAGGATGCTTTTGTATGATTTAGCTAAAATAAAAATTATTATAAACATATTTTTGAGTTCCTAAATAGTTAATTTCACCACTGATTGTGACTGTATTCAAAATCCCATGAAAATCACAGAGTGATGTCATCGCATGAATGATTGTTGTGGTATGACATTATTGCGTGAATAATATTTTGCTATTCAGATCATTGATTGCTTGCAACAGCTCATTGATACACCATTATATTAACCTTTTAACACTCATATCAGCCAAAAACGTCTTCTGCAGCGGTTTTGAGAAATGTCCGTTTGCAGACCAAGAGAAGACTATGTTTGACAATTTATCACTGGAATGACTGGCTCGGTTATCAAGCCAAATTGTTAAAAATAGTCTTCTTGATCTGCAAATGGCCATGTTCTTAGAGAAAATGTAAAATTTTTTAAACAACGCTGCATTTGTCTTGATGAATGTCAATTTGCAGGCCAACAGAAGATTATCTTTGAAAATTTACTACTGGAATGAATGGCTCGATAAATGAGCCAGTCATTCCAGTGGTAAATTAAAGAAATATAGCATTCTCTTAGCCCGCAAATGTACACTGACTGATAAAAATTTTTGACTTTTTTTACGGTTGACCGTTTACTTCTCAATTTGACCAAAGCAGGATGTGCAGGGATAATGCCAGAAATATTCACTTAAAGGATGCCAGAATGCTATTTTTGTAAATTTCAGTTGTAAATTTACAAAAATAGGCTTGAAAAATCTTGACCATTAAAGGATTACTAGACATAAGTAGCATTTTGCATGCTCCTAGGCGCTGTTGACACAAGCCGGGTTAGAGTGTAAGTGAGAGCTCAAATGTCTATGGAGAATATAACTAGCCTTCTTAGAATGTACTTGCACAGCCAAGGTGACAAATAGCTTGTTCGCCAAGTGTATATAGCATAGTAGTTTGAGTACTAGCCATAGTGTAAATGGTCCATCGTCAGGAGAAAATGGCCGGGTCATCTATAGAAGGAAGCCACTCGCAAATCAATAGCGCTTTAATCACATTTCCAGCCTATTGCTGGCATGTTTTCAAATCATCCAATGATCGACGCAAACTTTAATGGGCAGCAACACACACACGCACGCACGCACGCACGCACGCACGCACACCGCTTTTTTTTTCCGTAGTGTATTGGTGTCAGGCTGTGAAGAAACCCATACATTTATACATCCGAAGAACAATATGAAGATTATCCAAGGTAAACTGCTTCAGATGAAGTAGGAGGTCAATGGTAGTATTGAATGAGAATATAATGATTATGGTATGGTCTATAGCTCGGTTCACAACAGACCATTCTTATGCTATATTACCCTATTAGCCAAAGACTTGTTGTAACAGTGATGTATCGGCATTATTGTCCAGGGTGAATGGAGGATCGGAATTTATCCATCAATCATATGATGTCATAATCAACTATGTGACATCTAGGATGACATCATAATCAATTCTGCCATGAATGACCTAGCTAAATTCATCATGAATGCTTAATTGATGACTGACTTAAAGCGTTGTTGTACGAATTGTATGTCTTTACTATGTAATGAACATGCTGTTGAATATTTTGAATTATTTTGACTGGGCGCTGTTGCTGACATAGTCAAATTTGTTTCAAAATAAATCAACAGCTTTCCCGTATAGTTTCCTTGAAATTGATAGTCTGGGAGGTCAAGGATTGATTGATCCCAACACGGGCAAAGTGTGGGTGGAGGTTAGCTATAGATAGGCGGGGCATAGCTAAGACTGGAAAGGGCCATTACATTTAAACCTTTAAAAGTCAGGGTTCCTCTAGAAAATCATTAGTTTTACTAATTAGTCATGGTCCATTTGTAGGCCAAGAGAAGATAATTGTAGGAAATTCAGCACTTGAATGACCAGACGTATTGACCATTAAATGGTTAACGCTGTCTATAATAGACACCTGCTTTGAGGGTCAAAAGATGATAGTTCTTTAAGCTGCTCATAATTACCTTTTAATGTTCAAGCCTGCTAAGTTACCTGCCCTTGTAATGGTCATGATAAAAAATGCACATGTCCACACCAAGAGAAAACTATTTAAAAAATTTAGTCTTGGAATGCATGTCTTGATGATCGAGCCAGTAATTTCAGTGATATATTTTCAAAAAGTCATCTCTCGGCCAGCTAATGGACATTCACTAAGCAAAAATTTTCCCAACCAATCTTAGCCATTAAAGGGTTAACAAAACACCATCATTAGGGAAAGAATTTATTTATCGTAGCCAATAATTAGTAATAAGTGACCACATGCCTTCAGTTTTTAATAGCTGCATACAATTTTGTTATTATTATGAAACAATATGAGCCTTCAAAATGTGATCAATAAAAACATGTGGTCACTTCATAAATGACAGGTTCAAGATTGTATCCACTTTCTCCATGAAGTGTGGTCAAGGATCATGAACCTTCATTACAGATAATGCCAAATTTACAGAGGGACGGACGAATGTTATTATCACAAATATGATTGGTTCAGTAATAGATCTCAGAATGACTTGATTGGAAGCTGCCGATAGCTTATGCAAGGGTTATAATATGCGTCTACTCGTGGATTTTGTTTTGCTCTAATTATGCCCAACTGGGGACTGTAATCTTACTTGACATTCCAATTAAAGAATGTTCTTTCCTTGTCATTTAATGACACTAATTCCCATGATAAATACAGCGGATAAGAATATTCATGTAACATATTCTTAGAATCCGCCTTCAATGAACATGTCATTAATGTTGTATTGGAACATTCACGGATAGCGAAATATACCGAGTACTCTATTCATTATCGCAGTTATCATGTTCATATTTATTTGACGATAAACAAAATCAATATTTGATAGAAGCTGGTGAAAAAAAAGGTGTTGTTGAAAGTCGTTCATCTCTTAATTAGACAGAGCACTGGGTGTGTATCCTTACAGCCAAGCTGTTATGTGTTTAGTGTGTTAACCATTTAACACTCAAGCTGGCTAAAAAAGGCTTCTGTGGTGGTCCTGAGAAATGTCCATTTGCAGAACAAGAGAGGACTATTTTTTTTTGTAATTTACCACTGGAATAACTGGTTCGATAACTGAGCCAGTCATTCCAGTGTTAAATTTAAAAAAAAAATCTTCCTTTGGTCTGTAAATGGGCATTTTCTATGGGAGAATTTGAATTTTCTTGACAGAATTTGAGGATTAAAGGGTTAAATCATCATTACATATTCTGCAGGTTCTGAGAGATGAATATTTTATTAAGTGCTGCAGTGATATCGAGCTGTTCTGAATTCCCATGAAAGTTTCATCACTCTAATAAATAGAGTACTCTTTCTGGCCTTTCAATCCATGTAACAACGTTTGGGATCTGTGTCCCACTGAATTTGACGCCATTATCATCATTGCCCCATAAGCAGAAGAAGGTTGTTATCCTTCCCCCATAAAGGGAAGAATGTTATCCTCACCTCATAACGGGAAGAAGGTTATTATGCTCACCTCATAAGGGTAAGAAGGTTATTATCCTCACCTCATAAGGGTAAAAGGTTATTATGCTCACTTCATAAGGGTAAAAAGGTTATTATCCTCACCTCATAAGGGTAAGAAGGTTATTATCCTCACCTCATAAGGGCAAGAAGGTTATTATCCTCACCTCATAAGGGTAAGAAGGTTATTATCCTGTAAGTGGATGAAGGTTGTTATCCTCACCCCCGTAAGAAAAAGGTTATTATCATCATCCTGTAAGCAGAAGCAGGTTATTATCCTCACCCTGTAAGCAGAAGAAGGTTATTATCCTCACCCCGTAAGAGAAAGATTATTATCTTCATCCTGTAATCGGAAGAAGGCTATTATCGTCACCCTGTAAGAGAAAGATTATTATCCTCATCCTGTAAGTGGAAGAAGGTTATTATCCTCTCTCTAAAAGGGGAAGAAGGTTATTATCCTCACCCCATCAGGGATAGATTATTATCCTCATCCTGTAAGTGGTAGGTTATTATCCTCACCCCGTCAGAGATAGATTATTATCTTCATCCTGTAAGTGGAAGAAGGTTATTATCCTCACACTGTAAGAAGGAGGTTATTACCCTCACCTCATATATGGAAGAAGGTTATTGTCCTCTCGCTGTAAAGGGACGAAGGTTATCCTCACTGTGTAATGAGCAGAAGGTTAGTATCCTCGCCCCCTTAAGAGGAAGAACTGGTTATTATCCTCACCCCATATAAGGGGAAGAAAGGTATTGTCCTTGCCCTGTACTGAGAAAAGGGTTATTATTCTCATCCCTTAAGGGGAAGACGGGTTATTATCATCGCCCGCATAAGGAGAAGGTTATTATTCTCACCCTATGTCAGGAAGAAGGTCATTATCCTCACACACCCCTTAATGAGAAAAATACTTTTATCCTCACCCCCTTACGGGGAAGACAGTTATTATTCTTGCCCTGTGTTTTGGGGAAGAAGGTTATTATTCTCACCGTGTAAGAAGGTTATTATCCTCACCCCCTAAAGGGAAATAGCTTATTATCTTCACCCCATAAGGGAAAATACATTATTATCTTCACCTCGTATGGGGAAGAGATTATTGTGATCGGATCTGTCTGGGTGTGTCTCTGTGTGTCTCCGGAGGTGTTTTTAAGAAATTGCTGATCTGATTTAGCTAAAATTTTATCGCACTAGAAAGATTGTGTCCAAGCCTTGGTTGTGATCTGAAGAAAACAGGACAAAACATCTGTAAATTCCACAAAAATCAGGAAAATCAAGATGTCTGAAAATGGAAGGGCGTGGGTATGCAATCACTGATTTGTCTTATTATGAATGTGAATCAATTGTAAACATGATAATAGAAACATTGACTTATAGTAGAATCCTTCTGCGACGGAGGATTCCAGTTTCTCAGTCAATCATGTAACGCCATAATCAACTATGTGGCATGTAGGCTGACATCATAATCAATTACGTCATGAATCATGTAGTTAAGCCTGAGTTCATCACGAATGCTTAATCTAAGCGTTGTTGTACGAATTGTATGTCTTTACTAGTTAATAAACATTCTGTTGAATACTTTGAAACTAATTTGACTGGCTAAACCCTATTGGGACTGCGATGAAATGGTAAAGGGTAACTTTTATGGTTACCTAATTATAGAAATTACATTTCTGTATGACATGAGGTATCTTGCAGGAGGTTCCAAAAGAATCTACCTGTGCTCGCCTGAAGAAGCATATTAATGTCAGAAGGTTAAAACTCATATTAACACAAATACGAAAATCAGCATGATGACTCAAAGTTTGTTTATATTTATGATCATCACCAAATTTTGCCTGCATGGTTCTCTTGTACTCGAAGAGCCCTTCTGTATTTTTAGATTTAGATGAAAAGGTCAAAGGTTACTGTCATGTTGAGTATTAAGATATGGAAATTGGTCACATCAGTAGACTGTTAATGTGGATATTGTGGGCGTAGAGCAGCTGAACCTGTCAATGTCCTGTTCCTCCTTGTAGTGCCACTAACGATAGTCAGATCTGTGACAGAAAATAAATAATTTTAGTGGAATGTTAACAAAATCTTTATCGCTACTTTAGGGTTGGTGATCGGGTGATAACATATTTGCCTTCTTTTGATGGCATTATTGTACCGATGTCTACTAATTTACTCACTGTTTGATCCGGTTCCCACTGTGTACCATTCACTTTGCCCACCTCAAATACAATGATGTCAGAATTGGATCAAACCAATTTCAATAACCATCCGCATGCACAAGTAGGCAAATAATTATTGTCCTCGATGACAGACGTGAGCAGGATCGTCGGGTACGGGTAGTCACAAAGCAAGCACAGATTTCACCATCCATATTGAACCGATGAGTATTGATGACGGTGGATAGCATTGATTTCTGCCCATGTACTTACACCCCTATGCAAACAGCAGAACATGGTCGAGATGCCTCTCAGAGAGATTTCTAGAATTTGTCAAGAGTCTAGTGTCATTGCAAACTGTTCTTTGCCGATAATAATGATGGCTTTCTCTTGCTAAGATTTCTTCTTTCAGGTTTGTAATCATTGAAAAAAAGGGTGATGTATCCAAATTTAAATCATGGAAAGAAAAATGTGCTTGAGATGCCATCTCCATCTTGGGGCAACTAGACACCCTGCCCCCCCCCCCCCCACCCCCCACACACACCCTGTGTTAAAGACAACCCATCTTTATGGCCATAGTGTAAAACAGCTTAAGTATTAAGTAACCAGCTGAACTGTCTGCCAAAGTACAGTCCAACTCATAAATAAGTTTGAATGTTTCCAAAACAAAACAAGACAATTTTGAACACGATGTAAGAAATGTTCTGTTCAATGTCTTGAACATAATTTGATCGGAAGACATTGCTGCTTTAGGCAACAAGTGAATTTATTGCTGCCTTAAGCAGAAATGTCTTCCAATCAAATTATCTTCAAAGTATTCAACAGTACGTTTTTATTTTGTTAGCTTATTTCTGACGCTGCTCCTTAAGGGAGTTGTTGAAGATGTGCTTTTTTCTATTGTCCGATATTTAAAGATGACCGGTTTAATGAAATATGTGCATGCATCTGTATGTGTGCGTGCATGCATGCGTGCATGTGTGTCTGTGCGGTTTAAAACGGGTATAGTTCAATGATTCCAATGGAGCTTTACAGATATAATCTAATTATGCCATGTAATCATCCAATCTACATCATTGCTGCTGTAAATTGCCTATTTATAGCCACGGTTTCTAATTGGACAAGGGCTGTAAATTGCCTATTTATAGCCACGGTTTCTAATTGGACAAGGGCTGTAAATTCTTTTAAATCCAAATCTCTGAGAAGGGTAGTGGGGTGGGGGCCCAACTTCTATTAGTTTTATCTCAAGAAAAAAAAAAAAAATACACTTAATAAAATGTACAAAACAATGTTAATATCCACGCCAATATAAACACTGCAAGAAACACGCTGTATGAGTTACTAGGGGGCTAAGAGCCGGTGTTCACAGCAACAATGTTGTTAATCCCATCATAACAGCAAACATTATTGGAAAGTGTATGTTCTACCAAGGTTACTACATGGACTTGAAGTGTTGGATCTAAAGAAAGCTGATATTAAGCAGCTTGAAAATATCCAGAAGACGACTAAGACAGACCATACAAAAATATAAGTTACCACATGCATGACAACTAGAGGACCCACCTACAAGAGAGCAGGAAGCGATTAGTCAAGAATCAGATTGACAATTACCGGTATACAAAAATGGAACAGGAAGCCTCTTCCAAGAACTCACTAGGATATATCAACTTCAAAGCATGCTCAAATATTCAACTGCACCCAGTCTGGTCTACAGTCAAGGGAGACTACTTACTGAATGTTGCATACGTCAGACCAATCGCACTAGATTGAACCAGAATGAAGCCGACCCAACATGCATACTTTGTCACGAAGCTGCAAAAGATTGTGAACATGTCCTGTGCCAGTGCAAGAGATTACAGAGCATCAGGTCAAGATTCAAGATTCAAAATTATTAATTACATGCTTAATATATAATATACATACATCACAATTAGGCAGTCCATCAAAGGCAGAGCCTATGAATCGTTTTAGGATCATTCGGTTCTGCGTGACGTCAGCATAAACAACATACTTCAGACTAATCACACTAGATTTAACGAGAAGGAAGCCGACCCAACACAGTGATGAAGGTTTAGCATTTTAATCATGTAGCCACCTGGGCCCCTAGAAGAAAAACTTTTGGTAATTTTTGTAAATAAATTTTGGTAGACCAGCCTAAATTCTGTGGCCCCTGGGCCCCTCCCTGCTAATCTTCAACACTGCAACATGCATACTTTGTCACGAAGCTCGAGATCGTGAACATGTCCTGTGCCAGTGCAAGAGATTACAGAGCATTAGGTCAAGATACTTCCCTGAGATTGCTGATATACTATATATTCAAGGCTATGTATATCTGTTAACCTTTGTTAGTTACTTCACTGGTAACATGCTTCAGTTATTGCTTCCAAACTTATCGTTGTTACTACATTACAACCTACCTCCTTGCATTACTATTGCTCTTTCATTCTCCGAAGGGAAGTGTAGTAGGATGAATTATTACAGCCGCTGTCTGCTGGGTATTGTGGTTATTGAATGACTGAAGGCTCCTTCATGTATCTCCATACTCTCTCTCTCTCTCTCTCTCTCTCTCTCTCTCTCTCTCTCTCTCTCTCTCTCTCTCTCTCTCTCTCTCTCTCTCTCTAATGATGAGATCCATAGTAATTCGCTTGAATGCTATATCTCAGGATGAGGCATAAATAGGGTTAATCCAATACTCATAGCCATTCAACAGTCATTAAGCACAATAACAACCTCATTGGATAATAGGAATCACATGACCTTTGTTGATAGCAACCGAGACATCGTTCAATTGACAAAATCCAGTCATATAATCCAGCTTCCTACAAATCCATGAAGAGGCAGTTGATCCTATGTTGACATGTCTCTGAATACCTTTAATGGTCATATCAGCCAAAACCGGCCTCTGCTATGGTCTTATGGAATGTCCAATTACAGGCCAAGAGAATACAATTTTAGAAAATTTACCACTGGAATGACTGGCTCGATAACTGAATCAGACATTTCAGTGATAAATTTTCAAAAATTTTAATTCTCTTGTTCTTTAAATGGACATTCAGTAAGAAATATTTAAACTTTCTTGACCAACTTGTCCAGTAAAGGTTTATGGATACAGCTTCAGGTCGGGGATTTACGGTAATTTTTAATTGTCTTTCGCAACTAGTATGAGTCTGTCTGTCTATTGATCTGGCTATTGGTCTGTCAATTTTTTTTACATTTCTGGCAATGCTGCCTAAGTCACAACCATAATGCATAGTGCTCGTTACATTCAAAATTCTTTCTATCTCTTTGCGGTTTCATGTTTTTAAATTTCTTTAATTCAATCCGCTGTCAATTGTGCATCAGCGTTCCTCATCAATAGCTTCTCAGATTTCAACCAAACTTGACGCCAGTGCTTGTTGCTGACTATATAATCAGAACTATTCGGATATTGTTTTTGGCGAAAATTCATTATTCATGCCCACACAGGCGAGACACATCACGCTGTAACATTCCTGCTTTATTGTCTTCTCCTATAGAACTCCGCATAGACATTTTTGTCTAGAACCAACAATTTTCCCTGATTATTGCCAATCTCAGCTGGACAGTAATCATTTATATCTTAACTCTTTTACCGACAAATCCCTGAAAAATACATACGATATAAAATACTTTACGATATAAAACTTATTCGATATAAAACTTATTCTGCTGAATATTTTGAAATTAATTTTACTGGAAGCTGTTGCTGCCCAACGGTTTCCAGTCAAATTAATTTCAAAATATTCAACAGTTTTCCTGTATGGTAGCATTGCGAATGAGATCTAGGGAATTGATCGGTAAAAGGGTTAACACTCAAACTAGCCAAAATGTGGCTTTTACAAACATCAATCTGCTGACCGAAAGAAGTTTATTTTTGTAAATGTACCACTGAAATAACTTGAGCTCATTAACCGAGCCAGTAATTCCAGTGATGAATCTCGAAAATAAACTTCTCTTGGTCCGCAAATGGACATGTTCTATGAGACAAATTTCTTGAACAAATTTAGTTAAATGGTTAATACCTGTCAGCACTTGACCTGATCAGGTAGAAATGATGAGAAAAAATGGTAGTAATTCCAGAGCTTATTAATGTTTTTGACGTATATGAATGATTGCTATTGTTGTGGCACTGAATCAAAAAATCAAGATTACATAGAAAACGATGTAATGAAGACCGTACGGTGTATGTTTTGAGAATGGTGTTGCTGGAAGGTTTTAGTCTCTTATACAACAAGAGCCTAGAGCAACGGTGACCGTTAGCGGAATGGACAGCGATTAGTCTGTGCGTTCACTCGACCTGAATAATGGACATAATTTGATGGAGTCATTTGTACTCGGGGAAGTGACGAGAATTATTGGATTACAGTTATTCTGTCGGTAACTGAAGCTGGAGAGTATAATGTCGCTGGACAGTTCAGTAGGAATATGGTTAATTATGTGTTTGAACAAGAATTATGGTTTTTCCTCACTAATTAACCACTTAATCCCTGCAATCTCAGCACCGCAATTTGCAACCGTAAATGAAATCGTTTGATTATTTTCTGCCAGTTTGTTAACACACTGATGTCAATATTCTAACTTTTATTGTGTCAATATCAAAGAAACTGGTGTACATTTGTCAACAATTTTGGCGGAAGATGTTGCTGTCTACGACAGCACCATCTCCCACCAAATTTGTTGAACAATTAACACCAGTTCATCTTTTAATTTAATTTGGATATTTAAAATATTTGACACCAGAGTGCTAAGGGTTAAGGCAGCAACAGCTTTTAGTCTAATTAATTGCAAACTATTCAACAGTGAACCCTTCAATGGTCAAGTCAGTCAAAACTTACCCCTGCAGTAGTCTTGAGGAATATGGCCATTTGCGGACCAAGAGAAGAGTATTTAAAAAAAGAATTAAAAAAATGGTCTTCTCATTGCCTGCAAATGCCAAATAGATATTCCATACCAATTATTAACTAACCTGAGAAGATCAAGTGAGCTAATGGCATGGTGGCCCTCCATCTGTCATCCATCATCTCTCCGTCATCTTTTGCTTAAAAACGCTACTTCTCATTAACCACTTGGATGATTTCAAGTTAATTTGGCTGAAAGTAGGGGTAGCCTTAAGAAAGTTTATACATAATTTAGATTAGTAATTTTTTTGGGCTAAAACTTGTCAAAATTTAGATTAGTAATTTTTTTGGGCTAAAACTTGTCAAAATGCTACTCCTAAGCTGTAGGCGTCAGAACTTGTGTACAACATTTTGATTGGTAAATCTCTGGGGTGAAAAGCTTTGATTTTATGAAAAATGTAACGGAAATTGCCAAAACACAAACTCATCATTAACAACGTGACAAATTTTAACCCCAGTTAGCTAGAATGACCCTATCATGGTAGGCTCAAGAACTTCTGAATTTTGGTTGGTCAAGTCTTGGGGTGAATTTTTTCTAAAAAAATATACTTGAAATTGCCAAAATGCATCTATTCCTTAAACGCTTTGTAGATTTCATCCAAATTTAGCTGGAAGGATTCTATAATGGTAGGCTGGAACTTCTATTCAGAATTTTGGTTGATCGATTTTTTGGTAGCCAGCTTGGATTTTGTTGGAACAATTTGAAACGCTATTTCTAAATTAATTGCTAATTTCAACGAAACATGGATGGAATGATCCTATGGCAATAGGCTTCAACATATCAAAGAAGAACTTTGATTGGTCACTTTTTTTGGTGACCATCTTGGATTTTTTTTAACTATCCATGTTTATTATGCTCCCCCCCCCCCCCCCCCAACCCACCAACCCCCACCTGCCCCCACCCCCACTCCACCCCCTCCCATATAGATGGGCATATAGCATTTTCTTTGTCCATCTGTCCGTTTCTTTGTCTGTCTGGTGGAATAACTATAGCTCTACTGGAGTGACCTTCAAGTTTTATTGAGTAGATACCAATTTTGTGTGGGAGGTTGTGCTTGGCAGAATGGGAACCATACTTTAACAAACTCTGATTTGTCGTTCTTATTTAAATGCAAATGGTTCGAATGCTAATGGTCCAGGTGAGCATCACAGGTCCTTGGATCTCTTACTGATTTTGCCAATTTGAAATGTGTCTAATGAATAATTTTGTACTATTTATGGATAATTCCTTGTGGTATAAGGTGATGAGAGTATTGCATGTGGTGTGTAAGCATGCATGTCTTATCTGTGCCACAGTACAAGTCCATCCAGCCATCATCAGTTTGGAGCGCTATCTCAAAAATGACTGTTCCGATATTGACTTAAAGATTAACCGTTTAACCATTAAATTTATTGAAGAAAATTTAGATTTGTTCATAGAAAATGTTGATTTGCAGACCAAGAGAAGAGTATTTTCTTTAAATTTATCACTGGAATGACTGGCTCGGTTATCGAGCCAGTCATTCCATTAGTAAATTTTCAAAAATGGTGTTTTTGGTCTGCAAATGGACGTTTGTCAAGACCGCTGCAGAAGCCGTTTTTGGATGATATGAGTGTTAAAGTGTTAATACAGCAAGAGGATGTTATTGTGAGAGAGGATCATTGCCTGACTTTGGCCGTAATGTAATCTATCTAAGATTCACAGAACAGATCAAGTCACATTCTGGGTCTATGGTTATCTCTGAGACCACTGCTCTGATTTAATACAAGCGGATTACACAAATTTTGTCTTGTGGAAAATCCTAAAAAAATCTGGAAAATACAAAGAATTAAAACGTGACAGAATTTGGAATGGTGATGGTGACTGCAATCTCTGATTGCCCTTGTTTTGCTCAGTAAATCATATGATGTCATAAGCAATTACGTCATGAATGACTCAATTTAGTCCGTCTTAGGCGCTTAATAGTCTGTCAGGTTGTACGAATTGTATGTCTACTATTTAATAAACATTCTGTAGAATATTTTGAAACTAATTTAACTGGGCGATGTTGCTATGACAGCAAACAGCACCCAGTAAAACCAGATTCAAAATATTCAACAACGTACCTGTGTAGTTTTCTGGAAATTGAGATTTAGGGAGTGCAGGGATCCATGCGAAGCGTGGGTGGAGCTTAACTAGAAGTGGGCAGGGCATAGCTAAAACTGGACTCCTCGATTAAATGTGATGTAGAACTTATGATCAATATTAAAATAAAGCTTTACTAATGTAATGTTTTATTCTGGACACACTCATGACATTTATTTAACCCTCTAGTGGTCGGTGATAAGCTGTCAAAAACAGCAGTGCATCGACAGTGGTCTTGAAGAATGTCAATTTGCAGACCAAGAGAAGACTATTTTCGAAACTGAGTGAGCCATTTTGTTGGTAAATTATCAAAAAATCATCAATAAGAATCAATGTTGATTTTCTGTACCAATTATGCCCATTAACCCTTTAACACGCATATCATCATCTCCAAAAATCGCCTCTGTGGTGGTATTGAGAAATGTCAATTTGGAGACCAAGAGAAGCCAATTTCTGAAAATTTACAACTAGAATGAGTGGCTCGATAACCTAGCCAGTCATTCCAGTGGTAAATTAAAAAAAATAGTCTTCTCTTTGTCTGCAAATTGACATTTTCTTTGAGAAAATTTATATTTTCTTGAAAAAATTTAAGGTTTAAATGGTTAAAGAGGAAATTGCTTATCATTTTGCTTACTTTATTTTGACTTTGCCATCTAGGGTGCAATAGCAGTTCCAACTTGGCATGAATTTGCCAACAAATATTAGCCAGACTATCCATATGTGACATACATGTCTATTTAATGTTGTAACATAATGTGTGGGTGAGCTATCCCCTGAGCGCACAGAGGCATAGAATGAGTCCCCTGCTCACCCCCTCACACCCTCCCAGAGTGCGGTCTAGCACTATCATCATTTTGTATTTAGCTCAAATTAGCAGGCCTGTAGAAATTGAAAATGTGTGTGACCAATTTTGGGTTATGCAAATTTGTTTTAGATAACCCATTTCGGTTTGTGTAACATTTTTCAATATATTTATGTACAAAATACAAAAACTGTATGGTTCACAGATAGGTTGTGCCAGTAAATAATAGGTAACCTGTGTGCGAATGAAAACATGGATTATGCAATTTCCAGCTTAGAGGTTTATATCTCATCACGATAATTTTTTAAATCATGAATTTATATGATTAGAAATTAAATAATCAAAATTGTGAATAATTCTACAGCATAAAATATTTCAAAACCTACCTTTAAATTACTCTTTAATACAATCGGTCATGGAAATTTACATTTTGCTCAGCGAATGAATGTCCATTTACAGACCAAGAGAAGACTATTTTTGAAAATGTATTACTCGAGAATTGAGCCAGGCATTCCAGTGACACATTTTCAAAAATAGTCTTCCCTTGGCCTGCAAATGGACTTTTCTCAAAACCATTGCAACTTTCGTCATTGCTATGCTTTTTTGCTGTTATAACTGGGTAATTAGTACTCAAGCTGATTAATCGAGTAATCGCGATTATTTTTAAATAATCGATCGTGATTACTGAAAGGAATAATCGCGCAAGCCTAATCTCATGGTTGGCTATAAGGTCAAGGTCATTGTGACCATGATTAAAAACATTGCGGTTTTCCAACGTTTTGCGTTTTTCTTAACATAGCAGTTTATATCTCTTGTTTAGTTTTAGCTTACACGTCCCAAATTTGGACAGGTGCTTCTGAATAATGAGCGGGTATAACACAATCACTGCTCCCAAGCTTGGAAACATGCATCCCTATGCCAAGAGGGCAGGACACAATGACGTTGGGATTAATAGGCCAAAGGTCAAGATCACAGTGACCTTGATAAAACAGTTGATTTTTTCAACATTAACATTTTGCATTTAACTTAATGGTTTGTGTCTCATGGTAAATAGTTAATCGTATTGGACCCAAATTTGGGCACACATGCTTGCTTGTAATGAGAGGGAATAACAGAGTGAGTGTATTGACAGTCCTTCTATATTTAGCCTTTCTCTATATTATAAGGAGAATTATGTTTGAAGCCAAGCTTCATAGTTCATTGTATTAGCATTGTAAATTCAAGCTTCAGAGCATGCTATTAGGCATCTTTGTCAGAAATGTCAAAAATTCGACCGAACCGGTCATTCCAGTGGTAAGTTTTCAAAAATAGTTGAATTTTCTTGAACAAAATTAGGATTATATGGTTAATAAATACATTGTGTGCCAAGCTGTGAAAGTGTCTGATGTAACTCTTGCTGGGTTCTAAAAAAACCAATTTGACTAATACGGCCTTAAATCAATGTTGTTTTTAAAAAAATCAACACGCTCATAATTAGTTCCCATGAAGAGATTGTTTGACAGTTCAGAATTATGTGTTATACATTTCTCACTGCAAGGATTGCAATTATCAATTCAGAAAGAAATGTTTTAACCCATTCACCGACAAATCCTTGAAAAAGTAATTTCTTTACGCTACCATACAGAAAAAACTGTTGATTATTTTGAGATTAATTGACTGGAAGCCATTGCTGCCTTGGTTAAGGCAGCAATGGCTTCCAGTCTAATTAATTTCAAAATATTCAACAGTTTTTCTGTATGGTAGCATTGAAAATGAGATGTGGGGAATTCGTCAGTGTAAGGGTTAATCAGTTTCTGCAAGGATGAGGCTATTCCTGTATTTGGCAGTCACTTTGATGCTTTTCACAGACTTATGCATAATAGATTCCCTTGTAATGGACTTATTATATATGTCGATTTTGAATATACATTGATTTCGCTTCCGAAAGCCGACCCCATTCCATTCTTTATATTTTTTATCCATTTATTTCCTAATTGGTGCAACCTTAAGCTCAATGGCTCTGACGAAAATTCCGATAAACTGGATTATGCTCGAAATCACCGTCCCTGTGGAGCCGACAATTCAGGCGAAATATCATTTGATGAGACAACTTTCCAGCGTGTAATCCCCATCTTGTAACAGCTTGTAACGAGTAGTCGTTGGAACAATGACTGTCATAAACATAGTGGCAAATGTGTCCGAAATCGACACTAAAAAAGATATTACGTAGAACAATGACACTGACAGTAACACCAGGCCTACTTAGAGAAATAGAATGTCACTTTTAATCAGCGTTGAATTCTGTCTTAACGTGTTACATGTACATTATTATCGCTTGCAGACGCTGAATTCATACTTTTGTTTTCTTCGTTCCAAATGAACGTAAGATTATTAGATTTTCATCTTCATATTTCGTACTTACCGTAGTTATACTCTTGAAACCAATGTGATTTAATGACATGGCTGTTTGTCTAGTAAACAGCAGCTTTCAATCAAATTATTTATATAAATATTCATCGGTTTTCTTATTTGAGTCTCTTGAATCCACGTTGTTTGAAATTCAGAAGAAAGAGGAATAACCGTTTTACTAGTGAATTCTCATATTCTAATTTCCATTATGATATTCCCAGATATTCCATCGCATGAATGACATGAAAAATGATCACCATCAACATACATCCTTAAAAGTCCAACCATGTTGCCATAGCAATGTTTGTATAGTTTGATAAAGGTAATTAGAATCAAATTTGGTAGCTTTTAACCCTTTAACACTCATATCAGCCAAATCAACTTCTGCAATGGTCTTCAGAAATGTCCATTTGCAGACCAAGAGAAGACTATCTTTGAAACATTACCACTGGAATGACTGGCTCGATAACCGAACCAGTCATACCAGTGGTAAATCTTCAAAAATAGTCTTCTCTTGGTCTGCAAATGGACATTTTCTATGGGAAAATTGAAATTTTCATGCACATTCAAGTGTTAAAGGGTTAATTCTGGATTCGTGACAGGATTTCACGCACAAATATGCCTCGACATGTCCTGAGGAAGCACATTTACGGTGCAAAACATTTTTTTTAAATGTGTACGGTTAGACTTGAAACAATCTATTGTACAGTTCCAAACCAGTGTAACTAACAATTTGGCCTGGAACAAAAATGAAACAGAAACAAAACAAAAATGGAACAAAGATAAAAAAAAAAAATAGACGAGACCAAAAACTAAAATGGAACACAATCTAAGGTTTTTGTTTTGGTTCATCTTTGTTTCATTTCTCTTCCATTTCCTTCTAAGTTGTTTCAGAGCTGCCATCTGAATTCTATTATCATCTATACCAGACTAACACTGAGCTTATAACCCCAAATCTGAATCAATATTGTGGAGATTATATAACGTATATAGCGTTATGACACCTTACTTCCTGTGGAGTATTTTTTCTATTGCGTGTTGATGTATCATCCAACTTCCAGGCAAACATTAACACTCTAACATTTAAGTTGACCAAAAATGGCTTCTGTAGTGGTCTTGAGAAATGTCCATCTGCTGACCAAGAGCTTAGGCTATATTTGAGAATTTACCACTGGAATGACTGGCTCGATAACCGAGCCAGTCATTCCAGTGTTAGATTTTCAAAAATAATCTTGATTTGCAAATGGACATTTTCTATTAGAAAATTTGTGAATAAATTTGAGACATGAAGCGTTTATTGATTGAATTTGATTGACTCTTCTCTGGTAGCATCAAAGTCAACATTGCATGTCTTCAGCATATGTTTCTGGCATTAATATTTCCATAATATATTGATTCAACATTAATAATTCCTTGTGTCTGAGAACAATGAATCTTTATAATGGAAATACACTTATACAATTATACATACATTTTGCATGTACATTGTAAGCAAATGAAATATTTTTTATCTTTATGTAATTATAAGTTCCTTAACTGGATCCTGTTCAGATTTGGTCAGCCAGGTGTAGACTGTCACTGTCGACATGATGGAGATGGCCAGTCTGTCATACAGATTATGGTTTTAGTCAATGAGGTAAGTACATCTCTAACGCTCTAAACATTTCAATCACTCACGCTCTCCATTCCTATAACTATACTAGAAAATTATTTAACCCTTTAACACCAATATCAGCCAATACCGGCTTCTGCAGTGGTCTTCGAAAATGTCTATTTGCAGACCACGAGAAGAAAATTGTTGAAAAGTTATCGAGCCAGTCATTCCAGTGAAAAGATGTAAAAAATCGTCATCTCTTGGTCTGCAAATGGATATTTTATGTGAGAAAAAAATTTTATGGTAAAGACAGCCAAAATTGGCCTTTGTAATGATCTTGATAAATGGCCCTTTTCTGGTGAAGGAAAAGCAATTCCTGAAAATCTATCACTGGGATGACTGGCTTGATATTCGTACAAGGCATTCCTGTGATAAAAATTAAGAAAATAGTCTTCTGGCCATGAAATGGACATCCATTAAGCAAAATCTTTGATTTTATTGACCAATCTTGACCATTAAAGGGTTATTATTGTAAAGATATCTTGATCTATAGTCCAGGTGTCTGAGTTTCTGAAAGATGCATAAGTTATGCGCTTACAGCTACTTGCTGATGGTACATAGTGTACCTCCATACACTTCTTAAAAATGGCCTTTTAGGCAGTTTAATGGACATTAGACAACCTGGTGGGGTGGGGGTTGGAGGGTGGGAGTGCTGGTGGTGGTAGGTGGGGGAGGGGGAGCTGCTTTTAAGAAGGTTTCAGTGGTCTTGCCAAAACCAGCCTTTGCAGCAGTTTTGAGAAATCTCCATTTGTAATATATGTTAAGACTATTTTTGAAATTTTACCACCAAAATGTCTGGCTCGATAAGTCATAAATCTCCACAATTAGTATTCTCATGACCTGCAAATGTTTATTCACTGAGCAAATCTTTGAATTTTCTTTGCAATATTGATAAAGGGTTTAATTAAATGAACTGCTTAGCTATTTAACTTTTGTTGAAAACTAAAATATCTCATTTGGTTTTAACAATAAACTGTATTAAGGCTTTTCAACTATCCAACCTATTTAACATTTTGAATCTTAAAATTTTGACTAGACTGAAGTAAGAAAGGCATTTCCTCATATTCGTTGTTCTTACATCATTATAAGGCAGTAGTGTAGTTTCGAAAGGTTTTATCGCCTCATTAACAGTTGTGGCCTTGTTAGGGCCCAGCACCGGAAGGTGCGGAAGCCCTATTGTGATCACTGTGTCTCTCCGTCTGTCTTGCCACCTGTCCATCCATTCATTTGTCTGTCCATCCACAATATCTCGTAAACAGCATATCATATAGAACTGCTTCAGATATTTGAATGAAACTTGGTGTAAATGCCTCAGTTATGATACGCAGATGTGCCTTTTGAAGAATTCACATTTATAGGTCGAATATTTTGGGTGAAAATGGGCCTTTTAATGCAAAAAGTCAAAAAATTTGTCAATTTCCTCGTAAACACGATATCATACAGAATCGCTTAAGATAGTTTAATGAAACTTGGCAGGTGGCTTCTTTATGAAGGGTAGATGTGCCTTTTGAAGGATTCACATTTATAGGTCCATTATTTTGGGTGAAAAATGGCTTTTTAATGCAAAAAACTCATGATTTTTGTTAATTTTGTCGTAAACACCATATTGAATAGAATCGCTTAAAATAATTTAATGAACCTTGGCATATGCCTCTCAGTTATAATCTGCAGATGTGCCTTTTGAAGGAGTCACCTTTATAGGTCCAAGCTTTTAGGTGAAAATGGTGGTATTTAATGCAAAAACTCACAAATTTTGTCAGTATTCTCGTAAATGGCATATCATGCGGAATCGCTTAAAATAATTTAATGAAACTTTGCAAGTGGATTTTTTATGATGGGTGGATGTTCCTTTGAAGGATTCACTTTCATAGGTCCAAAATTTGTGGGTGAAATTGCCTTTTTTTAAAACAGCATAACAAACAGAATCGCTTAAAATAATTTAATGAAACTTAGCAAGTAGCTTCTTTATGATGGATGCCTTTTGGAGGATTCACATTTTGGTCCAAGACTTTGGGTGAAAATGGGATTTTTTAATGCAAAAACTTTAAATTTTTGTCAACTTCCTTCTTTATTATTTTTTTTAATTATTTTTTTTTAAATTTGATTTTCTTATTTTTTAAATATTTTTAATAATATGAAGGCTTTGAATAAAATTTCTACTTGCTACATAGAGAACGGTATTTTCAGTGATTGCTGAGCCCTCTGAGTCAAACAACGTTTTCTAGTTGACCAATTTCTAAAGCTTGTGCGCACATTTCTGGAGCTGGCTATATTACTCTGGCAAAATTATTCAAGTGCTATACCATCAATTGGAATAAGTATCTGGCATACTATATGCCTTGTCTGGTCTTCCTTTCTGATGACCTTGACCGTTGTCCTGTTGAACCATCCCCTAAATCATGCAGGTTCTTCAGGACCACTAAGGTCAATAGTATGATTACAAGGGACCTTTCCAGTTTTAGCTATGCCCCACCCATCTCTAAATAAGCTCCACCCATACCTCGCTCGTGTCGGAATCGATCGCTCTCTGAACTCCATAACTATCAATTTCCCGTAAACTACACAGGTAAGCTGTTATAAATATTTTGAAACTAATTTGACTGGGTGCTGTAGCTGCCAATGGCACCACCGGCGCCCAGTTAAATTAGTTTCAAAACATTCAACAGAATATATAATGATGACTGAGATGGTCACGAAAGCTACACTTAAACAATTTCTACATCCCGGAGAGGTAACTAATTTTGCCTTATCCTGGGATCGGAACCAACTTTTTCGGAAATATTCAGACTATTAAGCATTAAAGACGGACTAAATCTAGTCATTCATGCCATAATTAATTATGACATCATCGTACACATCACATAGTTGAGTATGACATCATATGACGTCACATGATTGGAAAGGTCATTGTCTTAGGACCCCTTTTGTTAAGATTAACAAAGCTTTGGATGCCATATTATCCTGGCACTCGGCATTATGTTCCTGTCTGCTCGATTACGGGATTAGCTGCTCTTGCAACATTTAACTGGCATGCCTTCCATAAATGTTTTACGATCATTTAAAAGAATAAGACCATGACCACCAGCACCATGACCACCACCACCATCACTAGGCCAAAATGAAAAATAGGGTTTTTTTTCGGTAAACCTCCCTGGTGAATATTTTCTTTTTTTTTCACTCGGCCGGGAATAAAAAAAAATTATTTTTCCTACCCAGCATACATGTAAATGCTAAAATACCCATACATTTGTCAAACTATACAAATTACAATGTTTTTAAGGCAATTTGTATGCAATGTGAATCCCTCTTGCTAACTGTGACATGAAAAACATGACCAATTTGACAATTACAACCATATCTAATGGACATCTAGTTAAATATCTGAAAAAACATATTTATGACCTTTTTAAAATAAATTAATAATTGGAAAAAAAAGAAATTTCCTGCCTCCCTACTGAAGTCTTTTTTCCCCACCCAGTTTGCAGGAACCAAATTTTTTTCATGGATGGCCCTACCATTCCCGCTCCACCACCACCTCCCAAGAACAGCAACAACAAAATGTCAGTGGCTTCAATGCTCCATAGGCATATCTCTACGTCTACTATTGCTGATATATCCATTAAGTATTGGCCCTGTGTCACTGTGTAGCCTGCTGTTACATAGTGTGTGTGCCTCTCTCATTGTTAACGGGTTCATATAACACAATTGCTGAGCTGAATGCCATTGCGGCAGCCAGAGAGACTTGCATGATCTTGGATAGATCCTATTGACCAAGTTTGCCCCCTGAATATTTGTAAACTGTTATAATGAGGGCAGAATAGATATTGAAGAATCGTGCTGTGTTCGTATCTTTTCTGAACGTCAATAATAAAATCATTATTTCGCCTCCAGGTATTCAATTAATATCCTACGCTCATACATGCATGCTTACGCGACGCATGATTGCTTTCCTATTCATCTAATTCAATTGTGGTATGATAACAGCTAAATACACTTTCGCTTTAGTATCCATCAGTTTCAAGTTGAAACAATTGTTTTTCAATTTATCAAAGTTTATCTGCTAAAGACAACAGCAAGATTCAGTTTAATTATTAAAAAAATATTTAAGCGATGTAGTTAACTGAAATTTTTCACCTGAAATTAAGTTGTTGCCATATCAGATAAATTTCTAATCATTAGGATTGACAACATGTACTATTCTCGCGGAACAGCGGCTTCATTTTCTGAAATTTTTGGGATATCCTTTAAAATGCTACTCAATAACCAATGAGATTTAAACAAAATTTAGATGAAATCGTCCTGACTACTGGGCCATCTTGTATTTTCCAAAAATATTCAGGAAATTGGTTAAAACGACACTCCTCCAATTTTGGCTGAATGACCTTAGAGTGGTAGGCTTTACAAAAGTTATACAGAATTTTTCCATCAGCCATCTTGGATTTCCTAAAATTGTCAGGAAATTGGTTAAAACACTACTACTACTCCTCATTAAGCGCTTGACAGATTTAAAATAAATGTACTGTAGCTGGAAGGACCCTAGCGTGGTACTCTTCAAACATTTTTTTCCAGAAAATTGATTGGTCCATTTTTTGGCAGCCACCTTGGATTTTCAAAAAAATTGGCTGGAAATCCGTTAAAATGGTACCCGATGGCCCAATTTCAACCAAATTTGGCTGAAATGATTACAGCTCCCAGCCAAATTAGGTTCAAAATAATGAGCAAAATATTATTTACATCAGAATTCAAAAACAGTTTGTTGTTTCTTGTGGGTGATGGTTAACCCTTTAACACTCATATCAGCCAAAAACGGCTTCTGCAGTGGTCGTGAGAAATGTGCATTTGGAGACCAAGAGAAGACTATTCCACTGGTAAATTTTCAAAAACAGCCTTCTCTTGGTCTGCAAATTGAGATTTTATATGAGAGAATTGAAATGTTCTTGAACAAATTCAAGGCTTAAGGGTTGTACATACATCGAGCGTCATTATAAATGGTAAGTCATAGCTGGAATTGTTTGCAAATATCCTTCATAGGTGGAATTATATCAAACGTGGTGCAATCTTCATGGTTGTGTTGTGACCAGATTTCTTTGCTTAGACAATGTTTCCGTAGTCACCAATTACATAATGACGGAACTGTGTTCTAAAGCTACTTTCCAAGTCAAATATTTGATGCGATTTAATGCTTTAACCCTACCACTCTGGTATCAAAATTCTAAATTTTCAAATTAAATTTAAAAGATGAACTGGTGTTCATTTTTCAACAAATTTGGTGGAAGATAGTGCTGTCGCAGACAGCGACATCATCCACCAAAATTGCTGAGAAATGTACACCAGTTTGTTTGCTATTGAAACAGTAAACGATAGAATATTGACATCAGTGTGGTAATGGTTAACACTTATATTTTCTCAAAAAATTTTGATTTTCTCATAGAAAATGGCCATTTGCAGACGAAGAGAAGACTGTTTAAAAAAATGTATGGCTCAAATGACTGGCTTGGTTATCGAGCCAGTCATTCCAGTTGTAAATTTTCAAAAATAGTTTTCTCTTGATCAGCAATTGGACATTTCTCAAGATCACTGCAGAAGCCATTTTTGGCTGATATGAGTGTTAAAATTGTAATGTTCCATGGATTGTTTGCCCATTTTATTGTTAAGGAGAAAGAGAAGAATTTCCTCATATATTCATTGTATAGCTCAGGTCCTGTTTTATAGCTTTATAAATATATCTGTACATACACGTGCAAGATTATTCAGTGAATAACAGAAAGATTTTGATATTAATACACAGAGATAAATAAAGCAATATTGTAAATGGGGTGATGAGCAATATATATATCGCCTGTCTCTTATAATAAATCTT
The DNA here is from genome assembly GCA_034401795.1 of Chaetoderma sp. LZ-2023a. Taxonomy (NCBI): domain Eukaryota; kingdom Metazoa; phylum Mollusca; class Caudofoveata; order Chaetodermatida; family Chaetodermatidae; genus Chaetoderma; species Chaetoderma sp. LZ-2023a. The sequence goes on along the minus strand of CM067374.1, from coordinate 52,638,141 downwards.
TATCATGGGATTTAACCATCTAACCCTCGAATTTGTTTTAAAAAATTTAAATTTTGTCATAGAAAATATCCATTTACAGACTAAGAGAAAACTGTTTTTGAGAATTTACCACTGGAATGACTGGCTCGGTTACCTGTGGTAAATTAAAAATAATATTCTTCTATTGGTCTGCAAATGGACATTTCTCAAGACCACTGCAGGAGCTGTTTTGGCTGATATCAGGGTTAAGAAGAAGCTTTTGTATTAATAGTATTTATTCAGATCATTGTGGCCCAATTGCTGTTACCGCCGCCGTTGTCTCAGTAACGACGTCAGCTCCCATATCTGATGCTATGCAGGAGGAAATGTTCAGGTGAAGGTCGTCTATCACGAGCCGTTCGTGTCACGGTGCCAGACAGCCACTCAATAGATCTGTCAATATCTGGCTCTGGGTTTAAGCCGCCCCACCGCATCAGCCTTCCCCTATCGCAAATAGATTCACGCGCACGTGCACACGCATGCACGTGCAGCATGCATATGTGCATATGTGTACATGCAGACGTGTGCACACATGCATGCACACTGAGTACAGTACTATTGTATCTTTTTGTCATGTTGCCACTGCGCCATCATTGCGCTGTTCCATCGTCGCGTGACACAGAAACAATCTACATTCTCACATGACAATGGAACCTTGAACTCTTCGTTCTGATTATCATAGAGTATTGTTCGATTCTCTATCATATGAGGACTACAATCTATTGTGCATCACTCAACAGTCATTGTCTAAAATAGCTACCTACGCCTTTTTTTCAAATACAACTGCTTAAAAAATAAGCACGTTGTTTATTTGCATATATCAGTATAATAATTTAACATTTTTCGAGTCTTAGCTGTCAGGAGAAATAACTCTTGGTTGTAGAAATTAACAATGGAGGAATCCAGTTTTAGATATACCACGCACATCTTTAGCTAAGTTCCACCCATCGATCCTTCCCTGAACTCCCTGACTAAGTGAGTATCACTTTCCAGAAAACTATACAGGTAAGCTTTTGAATATTTTGAAACTAATTTGACTGGGTGCTGTTGCTCCCTATTAAATAGTAAAGACATACAATTCATTTAACAACGCTTAGTTTATCATCAATTAAGTGTTCGTGATGAACTTAGCTACATCATGCATGATGTAATTGATTATGATGTCATCCTACATGTCACATAGTCAATTATGACATCATATGATTAACTGAGAAACTGGAGTCCTCTATTATCTACAGGTGCTTACTTAGTAACTGCCACAAGAGGCTTGTTCATTAACCATGTAATGATGTAACTCTTTAACCCTTTCATGACAAGGCCAGCCAAAACCAGCCTCAGCAATGGTCTTTAAGAATGTCCATGAGAAGAGTATTTTGAAAATTGACCACTGTAAAGCCGAGCCAGCCATTCCAGTGGTAAATTAAAAATAATTCTCTTCTCTTTGCCTGTAAATGGACATTCAATAAGGAGATGTGTAGAATTTCTTGACCAAATTTAGACATTAAATGGTTAATGCTCAAGGATGACAAAAATGTTCCACCCATCGATCCTTCCCTGAACTCCCTGACTAAGTGAGTATCACTTATACTGGTCTTAACGAGTTTCCATTTGCAGGCCAAAAGATAATTTGAGAAAATTATTCACTGGAATGACTGGCTTGGTTATCATTTCAATGGCAAAATTTCTAAAATAGTCTTCTCATGGCCTGCAAATGGACATTCAAAAAGCAAATATTTTGATTTTCCATTTTTCACATTCAATATTCATTTGCATTTTTGAAAATTTACCCCTATAATGACTGGCTCGTTTATCAAGCCAGTAATTCCAGTTTGCCACTGGACTTAATGGCTCGATAAATGAGCCAGTCATTATAGCGGTAAATTTAAAAAAAAATTATTTTCTTGGCCTGCAAATGGGCATTTCTCAAGACCACTGCAATGGTTGATTTTCGCCTGCTTTAGCTTTAGTTGGTTAAGACAGGTGTTCCTTCATTTTGGCTGCTAAAAGCAGGCGTTCTGTTTAACAGGTGTGACCATGCCATCATGTGTGGTCCAGTGAGATGACCAGTCCGGATCAATTAATCCTTTAACTGTCTCACTGCTGCAACCCACCAGACTATAATTTTAATGAGCAAAAACTCTTGACTGCCTAAATATTTTTAAAAAAATTTGATTTGAGAGATAAAACCCTTGAAATAAGTCACCTGGCAAAACTCAGCAGTCAGACGGTTTTAGACCAGCATGACCATAAAAAGGTTAAACATCCATTCACCTACAGTTTCCAAGATTACAATTGGGTCATTTTCATATCTGAGGAGTTTGATATCGGTATTATCTCCCCCTTGGAGTATATGAGGTATTAAACGGTTAACCGTTTAATGGTCAAGATTGTTCACAAAAATTGAAATTTTTCCTCAGTTTATGTCCATTTTCCTGGCCAAGAGAAAACTATTTTTTTTAAATTATCACTGGAATGACTGGCTCGTTTATCGAGCCAGTCATTCCAGTGGTAAACTTTCAAAAAATAGTCTTCTTGCTCTGCAGAAACCGTTTTTGGCTGATATGGGTGTTAAAGGGTTAAGAGAAACCCAATGAAACTCAATGTAGCAGCACTATACTGCACTATCAATATGAAATAATGATTCTAATTGGGCCTATTCCCTCATTATCTTGTGTTCACTGCTCTAAATCAATACAGAGACCATGAGGGTATTTTTAAAATCTGCGTTTGCATATTATATTCGTTTTTATTTATAGAGCAAAATATGTGCTGGTTTGACGAGGGTATGCCTTCTATGTTTGCTCTTGTTTCTAATTTGAAATTATTTGAATAGATCTTTTACAATGCTGAGAGTTCTATTAAAGTTTTTCAACAAGTAGTATGTTTTATTGTTGTCCCCCATCAAAGTATAATCCACCGATATAAATAGCATAACATGCTACTAAGGCTTTTTTCCAAAGTAAAGAATCTGATTGAGCTTTAGTTGTTGGGTTCTCAGAGTCTAGCCATGTATTACAATGAATGATATGTACACTTTGATTTGTTTATGCATTCAGATTCACTCAAATATTACAGTCTTTGCTGTGATTGAACTAGTTATTTTAAACATTGCAAATTTCCAGTGCCACATATCCTGCCCGTAACCCTGTCCTACCATAGCCTACCCTACACTACCATGCCTTGCCATGCATTACCCTGTCAATGCTCAACCCTGCCCTGCCATGTCCATCTTGCAGAGCCATTCTTCACTACGCCATATCCACTAGGATTTGACCTGACCTCGCTCACCTTACCCTAACCTACTACAAAGTACCACACTACAGCACACCTTATCCTATATGTTCCTGCATTTTCCCTACATTAAAAGGATGCTAATCTCATCCCAAATGTTATATTTCACCAATAGATTAGGTTTTATATGTTCCATTTCATTCAATATCCTGTCACATGCCCGTTTCTGTATCACAACTATCTACTTTGTAATATCTCGTAAATGTTGAACTGATCGCCACCATTTTGTCTCCTAAAGCGATAGCGTGTGATGTCATTAAGTGCCAATGCATTAGATGTGTGATTATGTATCACTCATCTCATTGAATATTTTGAAACTAATTTGACTGGAAGTTGTATGGCACCAATGACTTCCAGCCAAATTAGTTTAAAAATATTCAACCGCTTACCTGTATGATTGCTTTTAATCTACATTGCCAAACTGTAGCTGGCACCACTTTGACTGAGCATCTATCCCAAGGCAGACACGCTAGGATTTTTCTGATTGGTTGAAAAGTAAATCATGACAGCCATCATAGGCTGTAGAAATGTAGCAACATTTAGCTACTTCTTCTTCTTTTCGTTCGCTGATCATACCGCCAGTCCTGTAAATGACTATCGACATGATCATAAGCATTAAGTGCGTGGATCCATGGTTTATTAGAGTGCGCCGTGCGGCTTGGAACCTCCGTCTTCAGCACTCGAGGTTTCTGTCAGGGTTACCTCACCCTTACCTCCCTTAGTCGCCTCTTACGACACGCAGCGGATACGGAAGGTGTATTCTAAGCCCCACCTACAGGGCATTTAGCTACTAAACCCTGAATATCTTTCTATAGCAGCATGGTAATTTATGGGTGGCATATTGGATCACCTGAATAGCTATCAAGAGATGAAATTAGTTATCCTTTAACGTAATCTATTCTACTTCAATCAGTCTTGCATATAATACTTTAATCCATCCTATTCTATGACTTAAGAATATGTGCCCTTCATCGGACTTTGCTGTTATTATTAGCCAGCCTTAATTTCTCCTACCCTACCCATGGTATCACCCAAATCACTCCAGCTCGCGTCCGCTACTCGTGGCTTTGGCTTCCTACCCCTCTATGGAGTGCCATACTCTTAATCTCTGTCATAGCTACCAAGCACTAGGCAGGTGGCAGTTTCCGTGAAGATTACACAAGTCACACAATTTGAGAGTGACATTGATCCATTTCATTATGCCAGTACATCAATAGCGCAAATTACAACCTATGTTACCATCCATTACCATACTGATTATACACTATTCTGCCTTACCAAGCGACGTTATTCAAGAAAATTAAAATATTAGTTTGTTGAATGCCCATTTGCAGTCCAAAGGAAGACTATATTTGAAATGACTGTACACTATAGCTGGAATGACTAGCTAATTTCTTAATTCCCACTCTTGGTAAAATTTTGCATTGCACAGTCAGGTGTTTAATTAGCAAAAATGAGCTGGAATCTTTAAGGAAATGGAATACAATATGCTGCATAATATTGCTTTCCTTATGATATGAATAGAATCAATAGAAGATTTAAATGCTTCAGTTCACTCGAATATAAATAAACACAGATAATGGATCAATTTAGAGCAAAGAGTTCCGGGTCTCAGATGAATGTATCAGATCAATAGTAGATAGCTGTATATAGATGCATTTCTAAAGGAAATGTTCTGAATGGTAAAATAATTTCCTACACTTTATTCCTGCAGTTTTACTGATCATGCATTCTGTCATGTGTTGTGGTAGGGTTTTACCAAATCTGTTGGCCCAAAAGGCTTCTGCAGTTGTCTTCAGTTGTCTTCAGAAATGTCAATATCCCAACCAAGAGAATACTATTTCTTTTTATCCCTTACCACTCTGGGACCAGTTTCACAAAGGGTACTTATGCACACTAGGGTACTTAAGTGTGGCGTAAATATCAAATGAAGCAATCTGCTTGGTCTGTTTTCCACTTTGCGAATGGGTGTCGCTTACACACCTTTTTGAAACTGGACCCTAATGTCAATAGTCTATCTTTTACAATAGCAAATAAACTGGTGGACATTTTCCAACAATTTTGGTGGATGCTGTTGCCAGTTCATCTTTTAATTTAATTTTGAAAATTTAAAATTTGTACACCGGAGTGGTAAGGATTAGGTTTACCACTGTAATGATAGGCTCGATAACACAACAGAAACGACAAATTCTGTATCGTGTAAGGAATACCAGAAGTCTGTTGTCTATTCTAAAACTAATTTGACTTGCAGCTGTTTTTGCATGGACATTTCCAGTTTATCCATCCATCATATGATGTTATAATCAACTACGTTACATGTAGGATGATGTCATAATCAATTGCAGCATGAATGACTCGATTTAGTCCATCTTACGTGCTTAATAGTCTGACACATTGTACGAATTGTATGCCACTACTATTTAATAAACATGCTTTTGAATATATTGAAACTAATTTGAATGGGTGCTGTTGCTGCCATAGGCTTGATCGATCCCAACACAGGTGAAGTGCATGTGGAGCTTAGCTAGAGATGGGCAGGGCATAGCTAAAACTGGATTCCTCCATTAGTTTCAAAATCTTCAACAACTTTCGTCTATAGTTGTCCTGAAATTGCGACATTGGAATTTCAAGGAATAACCCTTTCATGATGAGGCCGGCCAAAACTGGCCTCTGCACTAGTCTTGAGGAATGTCTATTTGCAGGCCATGTGAAGACTATTCTTAAGAATTTAGTGCTGGTATGACTGGCTCAGTAATTGAGCCAGCCATTCCAGTCGTAAGTTTTCGAAAACAGTCTTCACTTGGCATGCAAATGAACCTTTAATAAGCAAATATTTTGATTTTTTGACAACATTTAGTCGGTAAAAGTGTTAATGGGTTAGTGCAGTCATTCCAGTACTGTGTGAGTTCTCTTGGTATAATATTCCCCATTTCTCAACCTCAATGTAGGAGCCAATATTGGTTAATGATATATAAGATTCATTTTGGCTACTAATGCATTGTTTTCCCACATGTTTAAAAAAAATTGTCATGGCTATTGTAATCACCTCACTTCATCAATCTCTGTCTGTCTCTCTGCCCATTTGCCTGTCTGTCTGTCCCTCTGTCTGTCGGGGTGTCTGTCTGCCTGTCCATATGTCGAATGGCAGTGAGTATCTCCAAAATCATTTGATGGAATTCAATCAAATTTGATGTGTGTGTTACCCATTTGATTGCAGACTATGAGATAACATTTATATTAGGCACCGCCTCCTGGAGGCCAGGAGTGATTGCAGGTGAAAGTGTGGTGATTTGTGATGGTGCGTCATCAACTGCACATTATATTTTTTCCTGCATCAATACATATAGCAGTCACCCATACACAAAATGTTAGTTTGTATGTCATTTCATCCATCATTATTGATCTATCTCACACTTATCAGGACAATTTGGCCTCAATAGTGCATTCTGTCATGTACAGGGCCCCAATTCCTTTTATCTAGTGGACATCTTTATCTAGAGGACATCTTTATCTAGAGGACATCTTTCTCTAGAGGTGGTCTTTAAATCCAGAACAGGTCTTTATGTCTAGAGGTGGTCTTTATATCTAGAGGAGGTATTTATATCTAGAGGAGGTCTATATCTAGAGGTTGTCTTTATAGATCTTGAAGTCGCCATTATATCTAGATGTGGTTTTTATATCTAGAGGTTGTCTTTATATATAAGGGTGGTCTTTATATCTAGAGGTGGTCTTTGCATCTAGATGTGATCTTTATCTAGAGATCTAGAGGAGGTCTTTATATATCTAGAAGAGGTCTTTGTATATAGAGGTTGTCTTTACATCTAGAGGTGGTCTTTATATCTAGAAGTGGTCTTTATGTCTGGAGGAGGTCTTTATATCTAGAGGTGGTCTTTACATCTAGAGGTGGTCTTTATATCTAGAGGTTGACAGATTTAAAATAAATATACTGTAGCTGGAAGGACCCTCTTCAACCATTTTCTTTTTAGAAAATTGATTGGTCCATTTTTTGGCAGCCACCTTGGGTTTTCAAAAATATTGGCTGGAAATCCGTTAAAATGATACCCGATGGCCCAATTTCAATCAAATTTGGCTGAAATGATTACAGCTCCCAGCCAAATTAGGTTCAAAATAATAAGCAAAATATTATTTGCATCAGAATTCAGAAACAGTTTGTTGTTTCTTCTGAGTGATGGTTAACACTTTAACACTCATATCAGTCAAAAACGGCTTCTGCAGTGGTCGTGAGAAATGTGCATTTGGAGACCAAGAGAAGACTATTTTTGAAAATTTACCAGTGGAATGACTGGCTCAGTTATCGAGCCAGTCATTCCACTGGTAAATTTTCAAAAACAGCCTTCTCTTGGTCTGCAAATTGAGATTTTGTATGAGAAAATTGAGTTGTTCTTGAACAAATTCAAGGCTTTACGGTTGTACATACATCGAGCGTCATTATAAATGGTAAGTCATAATTGAGATAATTGGCTTCTTTTTTAGCCAAGTAAAGTCAAAGCAATACTATGCAAAATATTATCAAAATCAGTTTTATATATCTAGAGGTGGGCTTTACATCTAGAGGTGGTCTTTATATCTAGAGCGGGGTCTTTATATCTAGAGGTGGGCTTTACATCCAGAGGTGGTCTTTACATTTTGTATATCTAGAAGAGGTCTTTATATCTAGAGGTGTTGTTTTTACATCTAGAGGTGGTCTTTATATCTAGAGGAGGTCTTTACATCTAAAAATGGTCTACATCTAGAGGAGGTCTTTATATCTAGAGGTGGTCTTTATATCTAGAGGTGGTCTTTATATCTCGAGTTGGTCTTTATATCTAGAGGTGGTCTTTATATCTAGAGGCGGTCTTTATATCTAGAGGAGGGCTTTATATCTAGAGGTGGTCTTTATATCTAGAGGTGTTTTTTACATCTACAGGTGATCATTACATCTCGAGGTGGTCTTTATATCTAGAGGAGGTCTTTATATCTAGAGGTGGTCTTTACATCTAGAGTTGGTCTTTATATCTAGAGGAGATCTTTATATCTAGAGGAGGTCTTTATATCTAGAGGAGGTCTTTATATCTAGAGGAGGTCTTTATATCTAGAGGCAGTCTTTATATCTAGAGGAGGGCTTTATATCTAGAGGCGGTCTTTATATCTAGAGGAGGGCTTTATATCTGGAGGTGGTCTTTATATCTAGAGGTGTTTTTTACATCTACAGGTGGTCTTTACATCTAGAAGTGGTCTTTATATCTAGGGGTGGTCTTTATATCTAGAGGTGGTCATTACATCTCGAGGTGGTGTTTATATCTAGAGGAGGTCTTTATAATTAGAGGTTGTCTTTATATCTAGAGGTGGTCTGATATCTAGAGGTTGTCTTTATATCTAGAGGTGGTCTTTACATCTAGAGTTGGTCTTTATATCTAGAGGAGGTCTTTATATCTAGAGGAGGTCTTTATATGTAGAGGAGTTTTTCATATCTAGAGGAGGTCTTTATATCTAGAGGAGGCTTTATATCTAGAGGAGGTCTTTATATCTAGAGGAGGTCTTTATATCTAGAGGATGTCTTTATTATATCTAGAGGTTAGACTTGTGTGATTATGTGATTAAATCAAAAATCGCAGGAGGTTTTAAAACATGAATTTATACATAATTAAAAATTATATAGTCGAATAATCATGAATATTTTCTACTGCATAAGATATTTCACATCCTACCTTTTAATTACCTTTTAATGTGATCAGTTGCAAAAATTGATATTTTGTTCAGTGACTGTACGTCCATTTGCAGGCCAAGAGAAGACTATTTTTGAATATGTATCACTGGAATGACAGGCTCGAGAATTGACCCAGGCATTCCAGTGATACATTTTCAAAAATAGTCTTCTCTTGGCCTGCACATTTCTAGAGAAGGTATTTATCTAGAGGCAATCTTTTTATCTAGCGGATATTCTTATATCTAGAGAACTTAAATCTAAGGCTGTCTAGAGCTCTTTCTATTTGGAAGGAATCCTTATTATCCCCATGTTTTTCAATGAACAGTAGGGATTGTGCTGTTCAGCCAGTATGTCTGTCCGTGTGTCTATCTGTGTGTGCGTGCAGAAATCGATTGTAACAACTCCTTCGAAACCGTTGGATAGAATTTAAAAAAATTGGGTCGAGAGTACAAGTGGACATTTACGTTCGGATCCCCCCACCCTGCCCCATGAGTGTGGTGGGGTAAAAAAGTCAAAGCTGTGAACTTGGGGATTTGTGATGACACATCATCAACCAAGCATTAAATACTTAGAGGATGTCTTTATATCTAGAGGCCTTATGTCTAGAGGGAAACTATATCTGGAGAAGGGCTTTATATCTAGATTATTATTTTGAGGTTATAGTATAGGTGTTTATTATTGAGACTGGTATTTTATATATAGCTGGTGGGGGGTGGGCTGGGCTTGGTGGCTCACTGTAGTTGGGGATGGGTGGGTGAGATTATCTTCTGTTAGCGAGTCAGTCATTTATGTGGTACTATTTCAAAAATAGTTTTCCCTTGGCCTGCAAATGGACATTTCTAAGCCCACATAACAAAGGTAAGTTTGGGCTGTCTTGACTATTAAAGGGTTAATGACACATTATGTCCACCATAGACAGATTTGAATGCAATAATCAAAATAATTATAATTTTAATATTAAATGGCAGATAATTTGTCAGAAAGTCATTTCTGTTTTACATTGGTCAAGAAAGGGGACAAGGACAATGTTGTGTGACTGATGGACATGTATACTTAATCAGAGAAGTTAGCATGAGGGGGCGAAGAGTGAATCCCTGTTTTATGTGAGATTACTTCGTTATTCTTGTTGAAATTGCTGTAAATGGGATGGGAATAGCCATTTCACATGCAAATAAACAGGACAGTGACCAAGAACTAATGTTTAACCCTTTAATCTGCGAATTTGTTCAAGAAGATTTCAATCTTCTCACGAAATTGTTTGCAGACTACAAGATTATTTCTGAAATGTTTTCACTGGAATGACTAGCTCGGATATAAAGCCAGTCATTTGAGTAGTAAAATTTTTTTTAATAGTCTTGATCTACAAAAGAACATTTCTCAAGAGAAAGTGCAAAAGCTGTTTTTGTCTTACTTAAGCGTTAAAGGGTTAATTGGGGAGAGCATTGATCAGGGGAACTCATTCACTCATCACAGTCTCCCATTCATTCTCTGAATCATGACTTCATGATTCCTAGGCTAATAACAGAGTATGTATACCGAATAGTCTTCTAAATGGTTACATGAAAGTCATTGATGCCAATGGGAGTAATGAATTTCAGTCGACTTGTTACAACAATAATCAGCACAAGTTTGCATATAAAGGGTCATAGATATCCGTTATAAGATTTAGGGATGAGATGGTTAAATGTGTGGTTACAGTAGAAGCAACGGTCAAGGCTTATTACAAGATGCTAACCCTTTAACACTCAAGGTGGCTGAAAAGAGCTTCTGCAAGTAGTCTTGGGAAATGTCCATTTACAGACCAAGAGAAAACTATTTTTTGAAAATTTACCACATTCCAGTGGTCATTTTTCATAAATAGTCTCCTCTTGGGGCATTTTCTTTGAGAAAATTAAAATTTTTGTCAAAAAAATTTAAGGGTTAAATGGTTAATCAATTGTGAATGTATGACTTTCTATAGCAATTTTCCCTGTGAAGACAACAGGCTTAGGTTTATTGACTAAAAAAATCTATCCCTATGGCTAACTATATGAGAAGAGTCTGCAGAATCCAGCACAGTGTATGGTTATACAGCGCTTAACCCTTCAATTCTTAAATTTTTCTTCAAGAAAATTTAAATTTTCTAATAGAAAATGTCCATTTGCAGACCAAGTGAAGACTATTTTTGAAAATTTACCACTGAAATGACTGGCTCGATTATCGACTCGAGCACAGCGTATGGTTATACAATGCTTAACCCTTTAACCCTGGAATGACTGGCTCGGTTATCTAGCCAGTCATTCCAGTTGTAAATTAAAAAAAATAGTCTTCTCTTGTTCTGCAAATGGACATTTCTCAAGACCACTGCAGAAGCCGTTTTTGTCTGATATGAGGGTGACGGGTCACTGTCAATAATAAATAGGCTTCTTATTCAGATAATTGGCTTCTTTTTTAGTCAAGTAAAGTCAAAGCAATACTATGCAAAATATTATCAAAATCAGTTTTATATACATAGAGTTATTTTGTGGAAAAGAGAAATACAATTTTTAGTAACATACATGACCATGCTATTCTGATCCACCCCTTACCTCTCAGAATAATATGCTTCTTCCTAGACCTTATAATGCACTACCACTTGGGTATTAGAGATTATGGTTAAAGTTATTTGAGTATTATTTGCATACGGATATTTTATTTGGCATAACGGTGCCATCTCATACTTTATGTTATTGCCAATGGTGCCATGCTGCTGTTATCAAATTAAACTTAACTATGACTTTGCCCAACCACATTCTCCTTTCTTGCTTTCACCCCTGTATTGAGGTTGTGGTGGTGCCATCTCCCGGTACTAGTGTTAATGTGATCATTATGTTGATAATGTGATATTAACATGGTAAAGGGGGTTCGCATTGGATGTTCTTGTCCATATTGTCATAATGTCTGTCAACTGATCACCACCCAACAGAGATTACTCTCCTGATACAATAGCATTGGTCAGGCCCCCTGCAGAGCTCATTCATGTGCCAAAATAGTTATCTGACCAACCATAGTCCAGGTGTGGTGACGTGCACCTGGATAATTTTCCCTCTGTCCTGGCATTCTGTTTTGCGAGTTTGCACTGAGAACATTGGTCTTAGTATACTATTGCCTTATTTTCTATCCCTCCCTCCCTGGTATGATTGTGGGTGTGAACGGTGAATCACTGGTTTTAGTTTATGGAGATTATGGTTAAGTTATTTGAGTATTATTTGCATACAAATATGCCATCTCATACTTTATGTTATTGCCAATTGTGCTATGCTGCTGTTATCAAATTAACCGTAACCATGACTTTGCCCAACCACACTCCTTTCTTGATTTCACCCCTTTATTGAGGTCGCGACGGTGCCTTCTCCCGGTACTAGTGGTAATGCACAACTTAACCATAGAGTTTCCTTAACATATATGCCAATATCTCTAAATTAGCTTATCAAACGAAAAAAATATTTGCAAGTCACTCACACATGACTGGTGCACATAAGGATGGACCCGCAGATAGAGACTGATGAACATAGATGAATGGCAAAGTGTCGTGTAGAAGCAGAAACATTATCTGCTCACTTTCGTAAAATACAACACTTCTCAGAAATAAGTTATTTATTAACATGTTTGCAAAACTAACTTAGACGTATTGTTGAATATTGTGAACATTATAATTGGATTGGAAGACAATGCTGCCTAATATGTAAATGTTAACATTTTCTGACATGCTTTGACCATGACTAAGCATTATTTGGGGAAAATTATTTGACATTTGTCAATCATGTTTTGACCATATATATGTATATCTATGGGTTAGTTGAAGATTGTTTTGTCTCGGTCCCTACTTTTAACGTACACTTGCCAAATCGTCATACCTTTTAACCATTTCAACGATAAATTCCCTGTATCTCAATTTCAAGGCAAACAAACAGGAAAGCTGTTGAATATTTTGAAATTAATTTGACTTATATCAATGTTAAATATAATTGAAAATTATGGTTTGGTGGCCATCTTGGATCTTTTTCCTGTCCAAAACTCCCATACTAAAGCAATAGGAAATTTAAAATGTCTTAAGAACCACTGGGCCAATTTCAATTACATTTGGCAGTAAGCATTCTTGTGTTCAATTCGGTGGAAGAGTAAAAGATAGAATATTGACATCAGAATGGTAAGGTTTAAAGTTTTTTCACCAAAGTGTTCTGTGGATTACCCACAGGACCCGAATAACACTATGGGGTTTTGGATTATGAGGTCAAGTTATATCTCAATTATGCAAACACGATATCCCAATGAAAAGTCGGTTCTACTGAAAAGATCTTTGATAAGCATGGTACGATGGTTACACACAATGACAATAATATCTATATTAATATTGTTTATTTTTCAGGGTGCTCTAGTGACAGTGTGTTCAGACGACACATTACACTTGTGGAACTGTAGGCAAAAGAAACCTGAGGTGGTTCATTCTTTGAAGTTTCAAAAACAAAGGTGAGAATAGCTTATTAATTTTAGCTGTATTAATTCGTCGTATGTCCTCGGGCCCAAAAAAGCTTGAATATTCTTGAATACCCAAGTTCTCAGAAGCTTAAATGAACCAGCTAATCCCAGTTAATCTAAGCTTTTAATGGCTTGGCTTCTCCGGACTGAGAAGTAGGTTCATTTTGGAAAAGTCTTTTTGTTCATATAGGTTTCGGCTTGGAGTTTTCGGCTTGGAGTGACTTTTCAAGACTACAATCAGAAATAAATATTGATATCTAGGTGTCGATTATAAACTACCTGCTAATTTCCTCCCATATGGTATGGCTTGTGGGCGACTTGACATTTCTGAATAATGGATCTTTCCGGTTTTAGCTATACCCCACCCATCTCTAGCTAAGCTCCACTCACACCCCGCTTGTGTTGGGATCGATCGATCTCTGAACACCCTGACTATCAATTTCTAAAAAAATATACAGGTAAGCTGTTGAATATTTTAAAACTTATTTGACTAGGTGCTATTGCTGCCTAAGGCAGCAACAGCGGCCAGTCAAATTAGTTTTAAAATATTCAACAGCATGTTTATTAAATAGCAAAGAATTACAAAGACATACAATTCATACAACATGTCAGACTCTGAGGGTTGATGACGGTCTATATGGAACCCTTTGTGACGTAATGATTGTGAGTTCATCATACACGCGCTGGGCTGATTATGACGTCATACGAGGTCAGATGATGGATGGATACTCTGGAAAGGTGAATTTACTCCCACATGGTATGGCTTGTGGGTGACTTGACATTTCTGAATAATTATCATATAAGAGCAAGTTAATTAGGTGTGACCTGTTTTTGGGACATCACGGATATATATAATATCATTTCAGAGGTGAAAGAGTTCATTAAGCATAACTGCACCAGTTAATTAAATTGTCATTGGCAGTGGGTTTATGTGTTGTTTATGAAAACATCTGACATCATTTAGTCATTCCACAGTAATTGGTGCGAAAAATATCTCCGTGTGTGTAGCATCATGGATAAAAAATTAAACCCTGCAATTTTGGTGTGAATTAAACCTGGTGTGGAGTGGCGGGGGCAGGTCCATGAATTTGTTACGGGAGTGGCCCATGGGGTGGCTCTGGGATGGGTGTCTCACTCCCATATGTAAGGGGTCCAGGGGTTCTCATGCAGAAAATTTTCTAATCTAGATGCTCTCAGACGTTTCTGGAGGTAAATGTGAACCTCCAGCTGGCCACAAAATTATTGTTCTAAGAGACATTAAACTCACCTCCACTACATACTATAGCTCATTTCCTTTCTACGAAAGAAACCTATTAACTCTCACTCCGTCATAACTGCTTGATTCCTCTTCATGTATTGAGTAAAGGGACGTACTCCCTGCAGCTACATGTGTCTTTCTTTGCCATGAAGTACCTCGGTAGTAATTTGTGTGAATTACTTCCCTTGGTGGGATGCTTGCCGCATCGTGGTTAATAATTCATCTGCTATATCTCGCATAGAATACATTTAAACGTGAAACTCTTCTGATTGCCTGAATGTGGTTGACATATGACTATCTCCAGATATTCAATTTTTTCGTTACTGCTAAAGAATCTAGTTTGACAATTTTTCTCTCACAAAAAATCTTCAAAATATTTTGTTTTTGTGGATAAGAGTGTGTTCGTATGATCAAGAAATGTCTTCAGACAAGGACACTCGTAAGAAGATATGCCAGATTTCAAATTAGTGATAGAAGTTACCGGTCTTCATTACTGAAGATCGTTACCAATCTAATGGATGACTTCAAAAGTAATCCAGGTTTGTTATTACACTACAAACTACTGTACCCTTCAATCACTACTTGCTAAATCAATTTACCTACGGCTACATTTATCACCAAAAAAAGCCTCTTAGCGCAAGAACTATAACTCTATTCTATTCTAGCCTTCTAGAATTAATTACCTCCCTTATTGTCAATCAATTAGAGACTGGTACCAGTCTGGACAGCTCTGAGAGCGACCTGGGTTAGTGCACATGTGCAAGAGCATACACTTGCAAACTGCAGAGATTATAATCACTCGATTTTTCTGCCTACCAGGAAAGTTTGAAAATGCGCTAGAGAAATTTTTTTGGTCTTGCTTTGTGTTAATCATCAAGAGGTTTCATCTTTATCATCAGACATGCCTCTCCTAAGGTTACTGATCTATAATAAGCTATGAATATTATTCTGTTCTCTGTTCATTCTTGTTATTTATTGTAATATAACATGTGTTACCGGTTTTCATGATTTCGTTTTGCAAGAATATACCATACCTAGTAATTCCCTCTGTTAAGGCTGTTAGTGCTTCTAAGCCTTATTTTTCCAACCTTAGACCTTGATTTATTTCATGAATTCTATTCAGAATCCTTCTACATGAGACTAGTTACAATTTGCTTTGTTTATAATTTCCCGCCATTTTGGATAACAAAGCCATGCTCTTTTTCTTATATCAATCAGTTTATTTTAAAGGATGTTGTCCTTGCCTTGTTGGCTTTATGCCTTTTTCTGATTTATTTTCGGCTTTAGGAGGTCGTTATAAGTACAAAATATAATGTTCGACCACATAGTACGACCGTTTGCACGGTGCATGTCAAGGTTTCTATCGTATGTCCGTGAGATATGCAAGGGATGGATTGACGTGGATATAGGTGCCGTGATGGTCCTTTTGAATAAATTCGCTTCTGTCTTGGCAAAATCTTTGGATGATTGGATTGCGTCGGCTATTTTAGCGGCTATTTTAGCATCTTAGAAATCAAAATCTCATTGCGAGCAATGTTCGTATGGATCTTCGGGTGACGAGAACAATCGCATAATCGCTTCAGGATGTTTGGGAAACCGCATTCCCTTTCTTCACAACAGGAGGTGAGTCCTAAGGGAAATATATCCGATAAAGTGAAGTTTTAAGAAGACCACTAATAAGTCTCCTGCTTCCAATATACACAGAGAAGTTTGATGGAGCCCGCAAATAAGTCTCCTGCTTCCAATATCTAACAAGAGAGTTTAGAGGAGCCCACAAATAAGTCTCCTGCTTCCAATATCTAACAAGAGAAGTTTAGAGGAGCCCACAAATAAGTCTCCTGCTTTTGAAAGCCAAGTAATCCTTGGGATGGGGCACACAGTGTCTTGACATCTACATACCAAGTTTTAGTGCCGGACAATCAGTCTGGTAATAATCAAGAGCTGCATGCAGTTTTTTGATAGGCGTTTTCTGCAGCCATCACAATTTTGCAGTTGTACAGATTTTTGGTAACACACCATCATTGGATTTCCCGTTCTGGAGTTTCTGTTTCCAGAATGTCTCTTTTTAAGCTTCCATAGATTTTGATTCTGTTTCCTGTTCGAAATTCTGTTTCAGAGTTGTGTACTTCCGATTATGTTATTACATCCATTTCAAGGTCATATTTCCACTTCCGGTTTGCGCATTTCCTGTGTTATTGTAACTTCCGGTGTTAGGGATCTTCTGCATGATCCAGGTTCAGCTTCCGCTTCCGGTTTTTCTCACTTCCGACATGTGTCTGGATTTGGTTCAGTGCAAGAAGCTTTCAAGGGGAATATAGATTCAGGCTTCTTTTCCACGATGTTCCTAGTTACAAGGATATAAGGGGGTTGGAGCCCCATTATAAGTTCATCAAGTTGAATCTTCTCATTCTCACCCCAAGTTCAAGATGGAATCGATTTCTCTGTTCATGTCTTTGTTTTGAAAGACGCTTTACCTCATGTTCTCATCCACCCCTCCTTTTCTAAATTCCTACGGTTTACCTACCAGGGTCGTGTTTTGCAATTCGGCTTGTCCTCCGCTTACTTCTAATTTTTGTGCCCAGTTTCAGCTGTGGCAGGAATCCTTCATTGTCAGTCAATTCATCTTATCGCTTTTATGGACATTTGATTGCTATAAGAATAGTCAAATTCAAATTGTAGATGACACCATTCCAAGCTCTCATCATTCATGAGATCTGGACTGGTTTTTTATATCTTCATAAATCAAGTCTGGGTTCTTCTCAAAGCTTCACTCATCTAGGATTAAAGTTCGACCTGATTCAGAGCATGATCATTTCATCAGACTCTCGCATGAAAACAATCTGTTGTGCTATGGCTTTCCTTTTAAAGATTTTCTTAGTAAGGGCCAGGTTCATTCTGAGAGTTTTGGGTCTAATGGCCAGTACTGACAACAGTATCCTTTGATCAGCAATGATTAGATGTCCATTTCAGAAGTTTTTGATGTCCCTGTGGGAGCAACCGATAGATTGCCTAGTCTCCCTCATTCATATCATCAATAGGAGGTTATCTGATTCCAATAAAACTTCACAGATTTGTTCTGTCCTGTGGTTTGGACTAGTCAACATAAAAAAAGAAATAGATTTTGAAAATTTGGACATCTTTTTACGAGGTTTAGACTTTGATAAATTGATGGTTGATTTGCATCCAGTTTATGCTTATTATGCTGTAGTTAATGTTTTTAGCTCAGCTTATGTCGTAGCGACCGTCCGTTGTCTGTCCATTGTCCGTCCATCGTCCGTCCGTCCGTTCAAATGGAGCCAATCGGCCAATTAGGGCGGTGGCCATCTTGGATTTTGGCCGATTTTTAGAAATGCCTTTAAAAATCTACGAAACCGCTTGAGAGAGTGAAGGAAACCACATGAAATACGATCTAGGGCAAGAGCTCAACCAAGTTTGTTCAAGGGAACTTAATTGGTCAAACAGTTCGGCGGCCATCTTGGTTGACCTAGATTTAGCGAAAATAACTTCTCCTGAACCGCTGAAGGGATCAGGCCAAAATTTGGCGGATATTATTACGGACTAAGGGTCAGTAAACTTTGTTCAAGAGAAGTTGATCCGTCAAAAAACATGTCCGCCGTGGGCCAATCAAAATATAGCATGTTTGGCGGCCATATTGGATTTTTTTATTTGGTGGATTTTGACACCGAAATCGGTTTTATATAAGTTTTTGGGTATTCTGATCTCAAATTTGCAATTTTCGAAACTGTCGAATAAACGGTTTGCCGGCTATCTTGGACCATTTTCTCGTTAAAAGCTCCCATACTAAAGCAATGGGAAATTTAAAATACCTTCTCGAGAACTACTGGGCCTATTTCAATTATATTTGGCATGAAGCATCCTTAAGGCATAGAGATTCAAGTTTGTCTAAAAGAACCCGATCGGCCAATTTGGCCGGCGACCATCTTGGATTTCGACCGATTTTTAGAAATGTCTTTAAAAATCTTTTTCTCCTAAACCGTTTGAGGGTTCGATTCAGACCTCGCGAAATATTATCTATGGTAAGAGCTGAATCAAGTTTGTTCAAGGGACCTTGATTGACCAAATAGTCCAGTGGCCATCGTGGATGACCTAGTTTTCACAAAAACAACTTCTTCCCAAGAACCGCTAAAGCAATCACGCCGAAATTTGTGATATATAATTAGCAACTAAGGGCGATTAAGATTTGTTCAAGAACAGTTGATTCATAAAAAAATATGGCTGCGGTGGACCAATCAAAATTTAGTGTGCTTGGCAGCCATATTGGATTTTTTTATTTGATGGATTTTGAGGCTGAAATTCATTTTATATAGTTTTTTGGATATTCTGATCTCAAATTTGCAATTTTCGAAACAGTTGGATAAACGGTTTGACAGCCATCTTGGATCATTTTCCCGCCAAAAGCTCCCATACTAAAGCAATGTGAAATTTAAAATGTCTTCTCGAGAACTACTTAGGCCGATATATTTGCCAGGAAGCATCCTTATGGAATAGAGATTTCATTTTGTTCAACGAAGCCGATTTGCCAATTTGGCTGGTGGCCATCTTGGATTTTGGCCGATTTTCAGAAATGTCTTTAAAAATCTTCTTTAAAACCATTTGAGGGATCAATTCAGACCTCATGTAATATGATCTAGGGCCAGAGCTCAATCACGTTTGTTCAAGCGAACTTGATTGACCGAATGGTTCAGTGGCCATCTTGGATGACCTCGTTTTCGCAAAAAACAACTCCAGAACCGCTGAAGCGATCAGGCGGAAATTTGTGATATATGATTAGGGACTAAGGGCCATTAAAGTTTGTTCAAGAGAAGTTGACCTGTAAAAAAAATGGCCGCTATGTGCCTATCAATATATAGTGTGTTTGGCGGGCATATTGTATTTTTTTATTTGATTGATTTTGAGGTAAAAATTGGTTTTATGTATTTTTGTGCATATTGTGATTTCAAATTTGCCATTTTCGAGACTGTCTGATAAATGGTTTAGCGGCCATCTTGGATCATTTACCCGCCCAAATCTCCCATACTCAAGCAATGGGAAATTTAAAATGTATTTTCACGACATCTTGGATCTTCTCCAAAACCGTTTAGGGGATCAATTCAAAACACATGAAATATCATCTAGGACAAGAGATGCACCAAGTTTGTTCAAGGGAACTTGATTGGCCAAATGGTTTGGCGACCATCTTGGAAAACCCATTTTTTGCCCAAACAACCTCAGAACCACTGAGCAGATTGGGCCAAAATTTGGGAGATCTGATTAGGCACTGAGTGCCATTAAAGTTTGTTCAAGGGAAGGAGCTTAGTCAGAAACATGGCAGAAGTGGACCAATCAAAATGTAGCCTGTTTGGCAGCCATATTGGATGTGCAAAAATCTCCACAAACTCAATTAAAAGACTACTCCTAAACCACCCACCAACAATTTTGACAAAAATGCACAGTGCTCCAGGTGAACGACACAAACCCATTGGGCCTCTTGTTTCAAATGACAATTTAATCAGCAAAGTCTTATCCAGTTTAGATAAAATGTTTTGATTTGCTATATAGGTTTCTTAAATGTAGCCTGCATCATATTAATGTACTTCCTTTTGAATATGTTTCTTGGTTTTTCAGGCCATGAACTTTGCTTATGTTTGAACAATTTGCCTTTCAGTCAGACTTTGTGTGGCAGTAGTCATTGTACTGCAGGTTACTACAGGGCAGCAAAGCTTTATGGTTCAGTCTCCAAGTTATGCTTCTACAGAGCTATGCTTGCCCATTAGATAGTACCATGGGTATTTTGATTCGACAAGTGGAGTGTCAAATTTGAAAATGAGACTCCGGTGGTCCTGTATATGTCCTGTATATATGTACATGGCTTAGACATTATTTTTTCACAGAATATTTAGTCCAAGGCAGACCATGTCCTGCGTCAACATAAGAAGGCGAGATATTTGGTGTCTTCTGATGCCTCTTGTTATTAATACCATAGCTCAGTGTAGTTTTTGTTCACAACACTTAGTTATAGTGTGGGTGATTGAATGTTTTGCCTCTTGTTCACCCTTTTTTATCATCCAGCTTTTAGTCAACTAAAGTTAGATATTTCAAAAGGGGTATGGCGGGGGATGTGGTGCGGTTGGTGGTGCACATCTCTCAAAGCTCATCCTCTGTTTACCCTAGGTCTATGTCTGTATCGTATTCTAGGGTTCAATTATGTTTCTGATGTTAAAGATACGTCCTTCCATTATCAGATATGGTTTGACAGTAAAAAAATCTTCAAATATTTCATAATCACATCTTTCTTGTTTTCCACAAGTATGCTCTTTTTCATTGTTTTCCATGTGTTATTTACTTGTAATGTCTTGCTGAGTGTAGGTTTTTATTGTCCTAGTCAACAAAATCAGTCATATGATTTTAAAATATCTTTATGCCTTCATATCATTTTTGTCTCGCCTGTGAAGCAGGAAACGAGACAGATATCACTTCCGACAGCGGTGGCATCAACGGTAAAGTTTTTGCTTAAGTTTTTCTCAAATGACAATTTAGTTACTAAAGAGTTATCGGATGTCCATCAAACTTTACAGATTTGTGCTATACAATGATTAGAACTACTCTCCACTGAAATTCAATATGTCCACCAGCCACCGGTTGCCATCTTGAAAATTAGTTAGTGGGCAGTAACTCCATTTCCGGACGATAACTCTGCTACCATTGATCGGATCTCATTGAAACTTAATAGGATGACTGCACTAGGTCTGTGGAAGAAATCCCTGTTTTCTGATAGTTCTCATTCATTAACTTGTCATCATGGCGGGGCATAATGCGCCGTTTGTTGAGATCTTGTTGGTATATGGGAACTAAATTTGTTGTATGGGTGTGTGTGTATGTGACACACTCTTGTCACTAAACTATACTTGCATAAAATAAAGGGCAGGTATGATCAACTTCAATTTCTATTGAATGCATTTGTTATGTTAAATACAGTCATTTCGGGGAGCATCCATCAGTTTTACTGATTCACCTTGTTTAATATTTATCACTGGTATGACTGTCTTGATAACTGTGATAAATTGGAGTGATAACTACGTGCTGGGTCTGTCCGCCTATTGTCTGCGAGTTGACCCAGGGAAGCCGGTGACCCTTACCCTGCTAGGTTGATGCCTATTGGCTCCATTGTGTGGAGCTGGTGGATCCAATGGCATTCCTTTTGTCTCCTCCATTTGGTGGAGGCTTCATCCTCAGGATCTGAGGATAGGACTTGGATTATTCTGAATTGCATGTCTACTCTTAGAATGTCCAGATCTATTGTAATGCCTTGTCATATCTCTCACTTTGGTAGAGATTGGTGATGGAGCGTAAGTTCTCATGGATGCAAATTTTAAAGGTGCGTAGAGTTTCTCCCACATACTGTTTCTTGCATTTGGAGCAAGTCAGTAGGTAGACTATGTTTCTAGTTTGACAATTGCCGATAACTTTGGGCCTGTAGGATAATAGTCCCGTGTGGGAGCTGGAGAAGAATCTATTCTTCTGCATTTTGTTGCAGATGTTACAGTTTCTTGTTTTGCCTGGAATCAGGGGTTTTCTATGAGGTAATGTCCTGCCTGCCGTAGGTATTTTAGCTCTGACTATGGAGTCTTTGATGGTTTTGTTTCTTCTGAACCCAAATAATGGTGGTTCTGGGAAGGCTAGCCTGCATTTGTTGCATGGTTCCAGGATCGGCCAGTATATTTTGATCGTGTTTTTGAGGAAGATGCCTGTTCTGTAGAAATTGCAGACAAAGACCGGTTTCTGTTGTGTGCTATCTCTTTTAGCTTTCTGGGTTGGGTGCAGAAGGTTGTTCCTGACTTGTGCACGGGCTCTGGTACTTGCATTGTTAAGGATGGTGTGCGGGTATCCTCTATTTGCAAAGTGGCCTAGTAGGGCTAGGCTGTTTCTGTCGAAATCTATGTGTATGCAGATGCGTCTGAGTCTCAAAAACTGTCCGTATGGGCACAAGTCTTTGGAGACGGAGGGGTGTTCTGACTCAATGGAGGTACCTGTGTGTGTCTGTGGGTTTGGTGTAAAGATCAAAGGTGATCATCTGACCATCAGTGTTTTTGACCATGGTGTCTTTGACCATGGTGTCTAGGAAGGAAACCTGTTCCCGTGGTGATTCCATAGTGATTTGATACTATGGTGGAAAGAATTCATGTATGTAACGAAAGTGTCCAGAGTTTGTTCACCGGGCTCCCAGACCATGAAGATGTCATCTATGTATCTGATATAGTGACGGTTGGAATGGAGCTTTATCTAGGAGTTTTGTTTCTAATTCTGCCATGAAGATGTACGCAAAGGTGCATGCCGCTTTACTGCCCATGGCGGTTCCTCCTACCTGGAGGTAGTGGTCACCATTGAACTCAACATTGTTACATTCTAAGACTAGTTTTAGAAGAGTGAGGAGACCCCGTATGGTGAGGTCTCCTGGGAGTCCGTGT
This sequence comes from Chaetoderma sp. LZ-2023a, assembly GCA_034401795.1. Lineage (NCBI taxonomy): Eukaryota > Metazoa > Mollusca > Caudofoveata > Chaetodermatida > Chaetodermatidae > Chaetoderma > Chaetoderma sp. LZ-2023a. The sequence continues at coordinate 52,614,905 of CM067374.1, read as the reverse complement.
TTCTGACAGAACTTAGCCACCGCTCTAAGTCCCTCATTGTTGGGGATGCTTGTGTAGAGGGATGTGACGTCCATGGTGACAAGCAGTGTACCTGGTGAAGTGAGTCCAAAATTTTCCACTTTGTTGATGAAGTCTGTGGTATCTCTAGCATATGATTTGATTTTTGTAACGTGCACTTTGATGTGCTCATCAACAAAGCTGCTTATTAGCTCTGGGACAGCCTATACCGCTGATGATTGGTCTGCCTGGGATTAGTCCATTCTGTTTTTGTTTGTGGACTTTTGGGAGGAGGTAAAACATGGCGGTTTTTGGTGGTTTGGGAATTAAATTGTTAGCGGTTATGTGGTGTGTTTCTCCATCCCTGACTAGTTGGTCCAGGCATTTTTCTACAAGATTTGTATGTTTTTGAGTGAGGTCTGTGTCAACCTTTTTGTAGAACCTGGCATCAGCTAGTTGACGGTTTGCTTCAGCTATGTAGTCTGATTTGTCCTGTACTACAGTGGCCTGTCCTTTGTCTGCTTTTTTGATCACGATTGTATTGTTTTGTATCAAATCGCCCAAGGCGGTTTGTTCAGTGGCAGTTAGGTTGCTCTTATGAGAGCGCTAGTGGACACGTTTGCTGAAATCATACCCGATTGCTTTGAAAAAACCCTCAAATGGCGCATCCATGCTAGGTGGCGGCGTTGAGGGTTTTTGGCAGCAAATTTCTTGATTATGACATCCTGGAAGCAAAGTGGAGCTGGCACTAATGGGGTGGCCAAAGTGCCGGTTCCCTGTTGTAAAAGTGTGTGTGGTGGGTGCGGGCTTGGTGTAAAGAAATGTTTGAGATGCATGCATCTGAAGAAAGCCTGTAGATCAGTGTACAGGTTACCCATTTGTGGTTCTGAGACCATTGGGTTAAAGCCCAGACCTTTGTCCAAAAAGACTGATGGTTCCCTGGTTGAGGGGCTATTTAGAATGGTTAAAAACGAAAGAGGAGACATAAATTTCATCATCTTTGTTGATTGAATTGTTGGTACAATTTAGATTTAAATAGTTTAAATTTACAGAATCGAAATATAAAGATGAAGGTTCATTGGTGGCTGTTAAGTCGCCACTGTACAGTCATCTCCTGGAAGCCGTGAGATTTTGGACTGCTTGTAGGAGGTGTTCGATTGCCCATGCACTTCTGGTTCCCATCAGCGGTGCTAGGTTGTTCTGCGGTCGTCTGTTGGTGCCCCCTCTGTAGCGGTCTGCCCACTCTGATCTGGGATTCTGTCTCTGCGTGTTCTGCGGTACCGGTAGTTGTCTTTCTGGCCGGCGGTTCAAGAGAATTAAAATTTTCTTTTTGAAAATGTCCAGTTGCAGACCAAGAGATTATTTATGAAAATTTACCTCTGGAATGACTGGCTTGGTTATTGAGCCAGTCATTCCAGTGGTAAATTAAAAAGAAAATAATCTCTTTGTCCGCAAATTAACATTTACACCTACAAAATTTGCGTTTGGCCAACTTTGCTGTTAACCCTTTAATGGTCAAGCCGGCCAAAACTGGCCTCTTCGGAGGTCTTGAGGAATGTCCATTTGCAGGCCAAGAGAAGACTATTTTTGAAAATTTATCACTTGGGTGCCTGGCTTGATAACAAAGGCAGTCATTCCGGCGGTAAATTTTCAAAACTAATCCTCTTGATCATGGACATTCAATAAGGAAACATCTTGATTTTCGTAACCAAATTTGGAGATTAAAGGGTTGTAGGGTTAATATTGATCAGATTTGTCGCTGCTTTGTTCTATATGGTCTAAACAGTATTTAGTGCTTCACATTGCTAAAATCTTGCTGACTATTGTGATAAATATTTGATTGAACATTGTTGCATTCTAGTTATTTTTTAAATATTAGTGGTGTTCCATTTTTGTCTCCCTCAAAACAGAAGGTTTGAACTATGAATTCATGGTGAAACGAGTTGACAATGAATAACACATCCTACATTCTCTCAATAATAAATGTCAGTCTAGACAATGTTTCATTATTGTACTACATCGATTTTACATACATTTATAACGTAAATAGTTGAAACGCCAAATTACCTTTATTTATAAAGCAGTTTGGAGTGGAATTACCAAGAATTCTCTACAGAATCGACTACCACTCTTCCCCCAACCATCCCACAACCACCCTGCATGCAATGGCCAAGGCTGTTGTAATCGTTTTCCTTATTTTAGGGGAGCACTTTATTTCTGGTAAAGCAGGGGTACAAATATTTTCAGTTCGCTGCACATTTTGTTCGGTCACATGGTACCCATAGATATCTGTACCATGCGATGGAACAAACTTGTTCGGTGAACTGAAAATATTCACGCTACTGAATGAACCCCTGATAAGTCTTTAACCTTTAACCTTTCATTACTGAATTGTCATTTTTGGCATTAAGCATCCTTGTTTATTGCGTTTCCCTTTGACGCTTTAACCCTTTACTTGTCAAATTTCTTAAAGAAAATCCAAATATTTCCTTACTGAATGTGCATCTGCAGGGAAAGAGAAGAGTGTTTCTTAAAATTTACTGCTGGAATTATTGGCTCGATTATCAAGCCGGTTATTCCAGCGGTAAATCTTTAAAATTACTCTGCTTTAGCTGCATGCAGATGGACATTCGTCATGACTACTACAGAGGTCTGGTTTGGCGGGCTTAACCTTTAAAGGCTTAATGGTCAAGACTGGACAAGAAAATTTGGATTTCACTTAAGTTAGTGAGTGCCCATTTATGGACCAAGTGAAGACTATTTTTGGAAATTTATCTCTAATGACTGGCTTGGTTATCGAATAAAAATAGTTTCCTCTTGACCTATAAATGAATGGACATTCCTCAAGACCACTGCATGGGACAGTTTAGGTCGGCTTGACCATTAACCTTTTTAACCGTCAAATTTGTTCAAGATAAATTAATTTTTCTCATAGAAAATGTCAATTTGCAAACCAAAATAAGACTATTTTTGAAAATTTATCACTGGAATGCCCGGCTCGGTTATCTTAGAGACTACGTGAATAATTTAGTAACATACCATACAGCACCGTACCGTAATATGCCAGTTATCTTTGTGGTAAATTTTCAAAATGGTCTTGCTTTCAAATGGAAATTTCTGAGGATTACTGCAATGCCGTTTTTGGTTGGCTTGACCAGTGCTTGTTTGACCATCAACAATTGTTTTCAGAATAATAATTAAAACTACTTTTGTACTGTCTGAAATCGCCATCTTTTCCATAGCGCATAGATTAAATGAACCATATGTTTTTGTTTTTCAGGATAACCTGCTGCCACCTTCCCTTCCAAAGCAAATGGTTGTACATAGGCACTGAGCGTGGAAATGTACACATTGTCAATATCGAGTCTTTCACACTTTCTGGTTATGTTATTAACTGGAACAAGGCAATTCAATTGTAAGTATTAGGCTATCGTGTTGCAGTATTTTTAGCCCACCTGGCCAGAATGGCCAAGTGAGCTTATTCCATGGCCACTGTCCATCCGTCATGTTTTTCTTTAAACACCTCAAGAACTGCTGGGCCGATTTCAATTATATTTGGCAGAAAGCATCCTTAAGGCATAGATATCCAAGTTTGTTCAAACGAAACCGATCTGTAAAAAACCCTGGGCACCATGGGCCAATCAAAATATAGCATGTTTGGCGTCCATGTTGGATTTTTTTATTTGATGTATTTTGAGGCCGAAATTGGTTTTATATGTGTTTTTGGGTATTCTGATCTCAGATTTGCAATTTTCGAAACTGTCGGATTTGTTGATAAAGATCATTCTAGTTGAAATGCCTATGGTCCTGGTGAGTGATGCAGGCCCCTTGGGCCTCTTGTATTTGGCAGAAACAATCCTCGGGTCATAGAGATTCAAGTTTGTTCAAACATAGCCGATCGGCCAGTTTGGCCAGCGACCATCTTGGATTTTGCCGGGGCCTCTTGTATTTGGCAGATCGGCCAGTTTGGCCAGCGACCATCTTGGATTTTGGCCGATTTTTAAAAACTCTTTAAACGCTTGTCCAAAACCGCTTAGGGCATCGATTCAAAACTCATGAAATATGATCTAGGGAAAGAGTTGAATCAAATTGTTCAAGGGAACTTGATTGGCCAAATGGTTCGGTGGCCATCTTGGATGACCTAGTTTTTGCGAAAACGACTTCTCCATAACCGCTGAATGGATCGGGCCAAAATTTGGGAAATATCATGAGGGACTAAGGGCCATTAAGATTTGTTCAAGGGAAATTTTCCCAACCAAAAATCATGGCCACCGTGGGCCAATCAAATTGTAGTATGTTTGACGGTCATGTTGGATTTTTTTATTTGATGGATTTTGTGGCCGAAATTGATCTTACATATGTTTTTGGGTATTCTGATCTCAAATTTGCTGTTTTTGAAAGTGTCGGATAAATGGTTTGTCGGCCATCTTGGATCTTTTTCTTGCCAAAAACTCCCATAATAAAGCAATTGGAAATTTCAAATGTCTTCTCAAGAACCACTGGGCAGATTTCAAATATATTTGACTGGAAGCATTCTTAGGGCATAGGGATACAAGTTTGATCAAAGGAAGATGATCAAAGGAAGAAGATCCAACAATTTGGCTGGCCACCATCTTGTATTTTGGCTGATTTTTATAAACGTCTTTAAAGATCTCTGAAACCGCTTAGAGGATCGACGCAAATCTCATGAAATATGATCTAGGGCAAGAGCTGAACCAAGTTTGTTCGAGGGAACTTGATTTACCAAATGGTTTGGCGGCAATCTTGGATGACCTAGTTTTCGCGGAAACAACTTCTCCAGATGAATGGATCGGGCCGAAATTTTCCAGATATGATTAGGGCCGAAACACCATTAAAATTTGTCCATGGAAAGTTGCTATGTCAAAAAAACATGTCTGCCATGAATCAATCAAAATTAGCGTTTTTGGCGGATATTTTGTATTTTCTACAAATTTCTGAAAAAAATCATAAAAAGACTACTTATTAACCACTGGGCCAATTTTAATCAAACTTGGCTAAACTTTCTTCACAGAGTTTTGATTGTTAAATCTTTCCAGTGGTCTACTCATTTTCTTCGGTTGTGCCAGTTGCCAATAATTCCAAGTGAGCGATACAGGCCCCTTGGACCTCTTGTCACTCCTTACACAGATCAAGATCTAGCGAGTGTATAACTTTACACGTTAATAGAGGGATCCATCTCTACCTATGCCACACCCATTTCTAGCTATGCCACACCCATTTCTAGCTATGTCACACCCATTTCTAGCTATGCCACACCCATTTCTAGCTAAGCTTGGCCCCCTTTTTATACGCCCGTTTGACAAACAGGTTGTATTATGTAATGGCGTGTGGCAACTCTCCATCTGTTAGCAAATCTGTGTCTGGGTTATCATGACAGGCCTTCCAGTGATAAATTTTCAAAAATAGGCTTCTTGGCATACAAATGGACATTTCCCAAGACCACCGGAGAAGTTGTTTTTGTCCGTCTTTTATGTTATAGGGTTAACTGCCCTGTCACCTGACACCTGTCAAATACAGCTATTGCTACAAAAATAGTCTGTCTATTATCACAGTTACTATTGATTCAAAAGACATGAAAAATGTTTTGCTACGTAAAATGTGAATGAATGGGTGAGTGGGTGGGTGGCTCTGTGGGTGGGTGGGTGGCTGGATGGATGAACACAAAGGATGTTCAATGCTGTTTGTTTTCATGTCTCAGCCCTTGCTGTCTGCTCTCATGATTGATCTCTGTCATGTAGTGTACCATGATTTAACTCGTGTAGATGTCAAACCAGCACCTCAGAGAGGGTTCGCTTGGTGCCGGTATATCGATAAACCCTACTGATTTACGTATTTTACTTTGTAAAAATGTCTAAAAATAACAACGGATTCTTCATATGTTATTTTAGAACAAAATCTGAACAAATCTTCCAAGAGCATGGTGCATGTACCTATAAAAATGTACTAAGAAAAGAGAGTACTTAACCCATTACTGGTCAAATCTGGTCAAGAAACTCAAAATATTTCCTTATTGAATGTGCATCTGCAGGTAAAGATAAGAGTATATTTGAAAATTTACCAATGGAATGACTGGCTCAATTATCGAGCCAGCCATTCCAGTGATAAATTTTCAAAAATACTCTTCTCTTTACCTGCAGATGGACATTCCTCGAGACTACTGCAGAGGTCGGTTTGGCCGGCTTGACCACTAAAGGGTTAAAACTATACCATTGATATAGCTGTTTTTATGTATCTTATGCCCTAATGCTGCATTCACACATGGCATGATAACGCATTGTTCCTACGAGCGGTGTGTAAAGTTGATTTACATTATAGATGTCAGATGTCTGTAGTCCATCTAAATCATGCGAGTCTGTAATGCCTGCAGGGTGTCCTCATGCCATTCGATGTGTATGATATAATGTACCGCACAGTGTGTTTGTATCTAGCCAGGCCAAAAAATGCTTGGAATATCCAAGTTCTGTGGAGCTTGAATAAATTAGCTAATTCCAGCTCATCCAAGCTTTTAATAATTTGGAATAGCTTGGATTAATTCGCCAGTATTGGCCACATAAAATTAAAGGTAATTCAAGAAACGTCTAGTTAAAGTAAAATGCACGAAAATTCCAGATAGCTTGAATATTAAGAAAAAATCCCAGCTAGCTTGAACATTCAAGATAATTCAAGCTTGCTTGCTGGTATTGGCCACTTAAAGTTCAAGTGTTAAAGTAAAATCCACAAAAATTCCAGAAAGCTTGAACATTAAAAAAAATCAGAGCTAATTTGGGCATTGAAGAAAGTCCCAGCTAGCTTGAATATTCAAAATAATCTAAGCTGTCTTGCTGGTATTGGCCACTTAAAATCCAAGAATATTGCAGCTAGCTTGAACATTCAAGAAAATCCCAGCTACCGGTAGCTTGAAATTCAAGATAATGCAAGATTAAGCTTGCCGGTATTGGCCACTTAAAATCAAAGAAAATTTCAGCTAGCTTAAACATTCACGAACATCCAAGCTAGCTTGAATGTTCAAGAAAATCCAAGCGAGCTTGAACGTTCAAGAAAATCCAAGCTAGCTTGGATTTTATTCCAGAAAGGCCCAGCTAACTTGAACTTCAAGATAATCTGAACTAGCTTGAATTTTATTCCAGAAAATGCCAGCTAGACATAGCTCTTGAAATAGCTTGGACATTAACATAAAATGCATGCGCGTAGACATAAATGCTACCACACAGGGATTATTATATATAAATATATATGTCTGAAAACCAAAATCACCTTCATGGTAGTTGAGCTACATGTAATACTCGATAACAAATACAATTTCAGCCAGACATTAACAATGTATGAGGTTCTGATTAATTTGTTTGTTATTCTTACAGATAGAGACTGTTAATGTGCCATTATTAATTAGAAAGTTATAAGCTCTGCATTATTTACATAGATCTGAAAAAATTATACCAAAACTGGTAACTCTCAATATATCTCAGCAGATCAATAGAATACATATCTCCAAATACAGTTCTGTTTCCATTTAAGGTTACTGAAGCTAAGCATTCTAATCTAGCATTAGTGTCAGTCTTTCCAAACTATCTTATTCTATATGTCCATAGCTGGATCAATACAATGTATGTAATGTTTGCTCTTTTGCAAAGACTTTTTAAATTTCCCACCAATTAACCAGGTCAATATCAACTCTACATGACTACAGAACCTGTTCCTACCTTGGTCCAAGCTATTTCAAGATAATTCAAGGTACCAAAAGTGAATATACAAGTTCATCATCATCGGATAACATTAAAAATGTCCTAGAAAATCCAAGGTAACTTGAATTGTGAGAGGTGGGATTTTCAAGAAGTTCAAGAGTTCTACTATACATAACGTCCAAGATAATTCAAGGAAATCCGAGCTTTTGTTGGGTGATTTTACAATACCTTGGATATTCATTAAAATCCAAGATAACTTGAAAATTATTTCACACGGGCATGATTCCACCGACGGGTGACAAATTCTGGCTGTGTGCACCTCTTAGTATATATACACCTGTGCAAAAGTTAAGCACCACCCTATTTTTACGCACATGCGAGGGTATATTCATGTGCTATGAAGAAAGCAATAGCATAAACATTTATGTACCCATCCATCTTAGTGCAAGAGGTAATAATGCAACTAGAGGAATGCTGATTATGATGGTGGGGAAACACTGTATGTTTTTGTTGGAACTTGAAAACGAGGCCTGAATATGGTTACGTTGACACAACTGACAACTATTGCCCTACAGTTGACACACGTGGCTAGATTGTCATTAATGGTGTCTGAAAACGAAGTTTAACATCTGTGCACGAGTTTGAGACTGTCATTATTAATACCGGGTATATCCACCTTGTGCCTCGATGACGGCCTGGACACGACGTCTCATGCTGGTCACCAACCGACTGATACGCCATTGTGGTATTCGTTGCCATTCAAGATGGAGTGCGTCTGTTAATTCCTGTAGGTTCTGCACAGGAGGATCCCTCCTTCTCACCATGTTTCCCAGAATGTCCCAGATATGCTCAATAGGGTTCATGTCAGGGCTCCTTGCTGGCCATGGTAGGGTTTCGATGGCATTCTGGCGGAGGTATTCATGCACAGCTCTAGCACGATGTGGTCGGGCGTTGTCATCCATGAATATAGGGTGGGTTCCAGGTGCATGATTTACAAAATGAGGGACCACAACTCTATCCAGTATGGAATCTTGATATCTTTGTCCATTTAGTGTTCCAGGTACAGTCAACAGATCCAGCTTACAATCAAATGAGATGCACCCCCATATCATAACGGAACCTCCACCAAATGGAACTTCTTCCATGATGTTACGTTGGTCGTACGCCGTGCGTCTGGACCTCCATACACGAGTTCGACCATCTGTGGCATGAAGCAGGAACCGACTTTCATCGGACCAGTGTACCCGTCTCCAGGATCTCATGTTCCAGTGTCTTCTTTCGTTGCACCACCTCAGACGCTCCTCTTTGTGGTGTGCAGTGAGGAGAGGACGTCTGACAGGTCTCCTAGCTTTCATGCCAGCAGCATACAGTCTCCTTTTGACGGTAGACATTGACACTCTATTGCGCGTTTCCCATTGCTGGCTGAGCACTCTGCTGTTGGTGAATGGAGATCTACTAACAAGGCGTACTAGGGCTCGATCATCACGGGCAGTAGTCTTCTTCGGTCTTCCAGATCTAGGCCTGTCCTTCACCTCGTTAGTTTGCCCATGTTTTGCAATCAAACGACTGATTACAGTATGGTTAATGTTCAGCTGTCTGCCAATCTCTCTGCATGACATACCAGTGGTATGCATGCCTATGATTTGCCATTTCACACGATCACTTAATCTCCGTCTTGCCATAGCGGTTCACAATCAAGAGCTAATTCTCTCTGTACAAATAAACCACGGTCATGAACACAAAATTCCTAATCTTGTCGCCTAAATCTGTATGTAATGTTCTACACCTCAAACTGGACTTTTACATAACTGAACACGTGTGCTGTTTCCCGCCACGCACGGACATCAAGCGGCGTGAAGTCATGCATGCATGTGCATTTCGTACTTGGAATTATGTCAGCTAACGCGGGGACAAAAAGTATGGCAGCCTAGTTGTACCATCATGTTTCTACGTTCTATTGTTTTTGCTGGTGCTTAACTTTTGCACAGGTGTATATGTGTTCTGTATATCAAAAGTAATAAGATGACAGATGTAAGAATGGGTGTGTAGAGTTTTGATGAATCACAGGCTAAAGATATGAGCCCTATTATCAAAGATCACACATACTTTTTATGATTCGCTAACATGGAATGAGAACTATTTAACTGTGTCATGAGTAACATTGCTTATAATTATTTTGCGCACAAAGATTAACGTTAAAGAACTTATGTTTATTTGCAGGTCTCAGACAGCACATCCCGGACAAGTAGTCCATCTTAGTGATAATCCAGTAGATCCCAACAAGGTAGGCGCAACGATTAAACAGTGTTCAGTCCTTTAATGGTAAAATTTGGTCCATAAAAATTTAATTATGTGCATATTGAATGTCCATTTACAGGCTTAGAGAATACAATTTTTTTAAATGTATGACTGGAATGACTATATCGAGCCAGCCATTAAAGTGGTAAATTAAAAAAAATTGTATTCTCTTGAGCTCTAAAGGGACATTCCACACGACCATAGCAGAGGCTGGTTTTGGGCGGTATGACCATTAAACATTAACGGGTTAATGAGTCTATATACGTTTTTTCATTGCTTGCTAGAAGTGCACGAGAAAATTTCTGTCTCGATTCTGTTTATCTGAATGTTCATATTTGAGCTTCAATATCATGACAGAATGAACATGATATTCACCGCTCAGAGGAATAGATTGAGTCAAATCTCTATTCTTTAGATAATCACTGGCAAGCTTTACACGAAGCAGATGCTGGCTCGATATAATGATCCAAATGTTAGCAGCATCTAGTGTGTGGCAGGCACCAAGAATTAGGTAAATGTTACAGTTTTTCAATGATCCGGTCATTTAATTCATCAATGATCCGATCCGATCTTAACAAACCTTTTAACACTCACCAAAGACAGACTCCGCAGAGGTCTTGAGAAATGCCAATTTGCAGACCAAGAAAATACTATTTTTGAAAATTTTTCATTGGAATTCCAGTGATGAATTTTCAAGAATAAGCCTCTTGGTCTGCAAATGGACATTTTCTGAGAAAATTAAAATTTTCTTGAAAGAATTTGAAGGTTAAAGGGTTATAAGCTTTCCAGATTTGATCTATGTAGCATATATATGTGTGTATGTATCTGGCTACAGTTTCCATTCAACAACACACATCATATACTAATAATATTTTATTAAACCTTTTACGTTCAAACTTTACAAAGCCTTCTGTAGTGGTCTTGAAATCTATGTGAATTTGTCAAAACAAGAGAAGACCATTTATGAAAATTTGGACTGGCTCGGGAACGGATGTTTTAAAAAATAATCTTCTGTTGGTCGGCAAATGGACATTTCTTTAGGATAATTTACATTTTCTTGAACAAATTCGAGTATTAAAGGGTTAGGATTAGTAGACCATAGCCCGCGATGAGACCAACATTCGTGTCTGACTTATATACTGACACTCTGAATGCCTGGTAGCGAGAAATGGCGAGTGTTGAAATATGAAATTAGAAAACTAAAGTTTGTTTATAGCAGACTAATGTCAGATTGCTTTAAACATTTAAGTTATAAACTTTGTTCCGATTTTTATATACAAAAATCATTTCACCCCCACCATGGTTGACTTTAGAAGGGTGCCTCATCTGTAACTTTTAAAATTTCTTGTTCTGAGTTATTGATAATTGCGATAAAACCTATTCGAGATAATCAAAAGCTAACTTGTCATCGAAGTGAATCCCAAAATTTGTATTCATCCTCTGGTTGGTTTTAGAAAGTTGCCATCACCCTTAAATTTTAAAATCGTTAGTTCCGAGTTATTAATGAATGGATCTTGATAAAACACGAAGTGGATATTCTGGGGATAATTCTCGACGTTGTAACATATCTGATTTCTTATTCTGTGCATGCTTGGCTTTGGAAGGGCATAGACCGTCTTCATTGGGCGACTTCACTGACAATATTGCACAGTGTATCATGCATCATGAGAGATTTAAAGTTTTAAAATTGCTTAACCATTACCACACTGATGTAAAAATTCTAAATTTTCAAATTAAAGTAAATGATGAGCTGGTGTTTATTTTTCAACAAATTTGGTGGAAGATGGTGCTGTCGTAGACAGCAACATCTTCAACCAAATTTGTTGAAAAAGGTGCACTAGTTTGTTTGTTACTGATAACGTAAGAAATAGAATATTGACGTCAGTGTGCTAAGGGTTAACAATATTGTTGATGAGCAGATCTCAATAAAACTTGAAGGTTTTTTAATAAACTGGTTCACAGTTGGTGGCCATCTTGGACTCTTTTGCCCACACAAAAACTCCTATAGTAAATGGGAAATTTAAAATGTCTTCTCGAAACCCTGGACCAATTTTAACCAAATTTGGTAGGAGGCATCCTTGTTCCTGTTGCAATGGATCTTTCCATTTGTAGCTGTGCCCCGCTATCTAATTGTCTCTAGCTAATCTCCACCTACACCTTGCTCTTGTTGGGATCGATCGATCTCTGAACTCTCTAACTATCAATTTCCAGAAAACTATACAGGTAAGCTGCTGAATATTTTGAAACTAATTTAACTGAATGCTGTTGCTGCCTGGTCAAATTAGTTTCAAAATATTCAAGAGCATGTTTCTTAAATAGCAAAAACATACAATTCGTACAGCATGTCAGACTATTAAGCGTTAAAGACGGGCCTAATAGAATCATTTATGACATAATGATTATGATCCTACATGTCATATGACGTCAAATCATTGATGGATACTCTGGAAAGGTGAATTCTGATCACAACCATAGAGTTCTATTTATGGACGATATCATTTCTAGTTGCAATGATATGTTGCAGGTGAGCGATACAGGTCCCTTGGGCCTCTTGTTTTAGAACACCTGTAACTCTTTGAAAGATTCTTCTTCCAGTGGTAATTTGTAATTTATAATCTATCTTTTGAAGAAAGTCATTACCACCTAATAGAGTCTGTGCCTTAGATAGCAAAGTCAAATTGTTGTCAAACTATTCAGCATGTTTCATATTTAAAGTCTGATGAATATGCTAACTGATTCAATATTTACACAGCAGCTCTTCTATGTAAATCCTGATGATCATGCAAACCATATCAATATTTAGCCACACATGTACAGATAAGCTCTTGAATATTTTGAAACTAATTTTCCTGAACGCTGTTGCTGCCTAAAACATAAAACTCAGATGCTTGCTGTGGTACGTTTCATGCCAGATGTATCTCATTTGATTATGATGTCAGCTAAAAAATAGCACATTTTGATTATGACATTACATACTTGAGTGACAGATCAAATCCCGCCATTGAGGGAAATCTTTTTTTAGTGGGTGACGATCGTAAGACAATACTCAGACTCTTGACTGAGTTACAGAACATGGGAATTTATTAGTAGTGCTATATTTATTTTGAGAATTAATATTGGGTCTTTTAGCCCTTTAATGGTCAAGATGCCAAAACCGGCCTCTGCAGTGGTCGTGAGTAATGTCCTTTTGCAGGCCAAGAGAAGACTATTTTTGAAAATTTATGTTGTTATTACACCACAAAAACATCCATTACCGTTCAATCACTACTTGCTAAATCAATTATTTGCATTTTGCTACCAGAATAAGATTTTTATGCCTGCATACCCACCTCCCCATGCCTTTTCCTATTCCTAGGGACCCTCAACCAGGCTTCTGGTTGAGTCCCCTCTCCAGCCTATCATCAAGTATAGACTGGCACCAGTCTATACTTGCCTCATAGTGACGCTTGTCGCTATGTGCGCTCGCGCATGCGCATTAGAGCCCGAATAGGAAACAGATTCACTTTTCAATTATTCTGCAAACAGAATAGTTGGCCAAAATATTTGAAAACAAATTTTGTGTTTTGCGCTGTGATAGCTATACCTGTGTCTTTATATTAAGGATATATCATGCCTAATATGAAGTCAATCCTCCATAAGTTATGTCTAAGGAAGTATAAGTGTGTTTGTATGGTATACTTATAGACAAATTTGAGATATTACCGGTTTTCGTGAAGATCGTGTTAGTTCGTGGTATCTTGATTGTTATGCCTATCCTAAATCATCATCATCATTAATAATGTCCAGTCCATATATAGAGCCTGTAACGAAGTTATTTCTAGTGCATTATAAGGATTTTCTTAAAATCCCTTGAAACGAGGATAGCCCGAAGGCTAGCGGGCGTTCCCGCAAATGGGGGAAGCCGTCCCCCTGACCTCTAGACAGGTGATGGAATCGCTGAAAAAGCAGAAGACAAGAGCATCTAAGCTCTTGAAGGTGTGCTCGGAGAGTGCACCACAGAAAATCCACGTTAGACTTGAAGGTGACGGGCATAACCTTCAAGCCGTGGTGGCGTCGGCTAAAACCGGCGTCCATGAGGCTAGTCCTTATGAGAATGCCAATGTAACGGTGGTTCCGGTGGTTAAAGTAGTCTCGAAAGCGCCCATTGCTGAGAGGTCGTTACCTAGTCTTGCTAGTTCCGGTTCCGGTGTGGTAGACTCGGGTCATTTGGACTCGGGTTTACTTCCGTTTTACGATTCTCATTCTTTTTCCGGCCGGTCTTCCGGTTTAGTGAGACATCCGGGTCGTCAAGATCCGGTTCCAGCTTCGGTAGCTTCCGTTTCCGGAAGGACTTCCGGTTTGGGTGGTGAGTTCCGGTTACCACTTCCGTTTCGGTAACTTCCGGTCTGTCTTCCGGTTATGTAGGACATCCGGGTCCTAGAGGTCTAGTGTCTACTTCCGTTTCCGGGTCTTTTAGCGCTTCCGGCCATTCCGGATATCCGGAGTCTGAGGACTCTTTTTATTTTCCGAATTCCGGTAGAGGCGTTTCCGGTTCCGGGGTGGACACTAGTCAGTTTACTTCCGCTTCCGGTATTAGAAGTGTACTTCCAGGTCGGTCAGACATGGATGTAATTCCGATTTCCGTTTCCGGTGGGGAGTCAGCTTCCGGTTTAACGAGACAACAAGATTCGTTAGGCCCAGTTAGATTCGGGGATGTTAGGAACTTTGATTCTGGTCCAGTAAATTCGCAAAGGTTTTCACAGGATTCGGCAGATTCTATTTATGATTCTTTCCTTCCTCCAAGGCTCATTGATGTGGAGTTATCTTCTCATGCGAATTCTTCTTTTCGTGATGCTGTGGTTAATCCAGTTTTTTCTAGATATTCTTCCCGTTCCTCTTGTCTCTCGTCGAAAGACCTCCTCTTCTCATGTTTCTAACTCTTCTCCTCTGTTTGTCTTCCATTCCTCCTCTTCCGGGATTTGCTCGTCTTCATTCTACTCTTTATTCTTCTTCCTCTCAGGATCAGTGTGATCAGGATTTTGCTTCTGCTCAATCAGTTTCCTCTCCTCCTCCCTCTCTGGCGTCGTCTCCATCTTTTGATCATATTGATCTGATTGTATTGGTGGTTCTGTCCCCTGAGCTCGAATTTCAAATTGTTGATTCAGGGTTAGATTTTCTCTGTTTTCAGTGGTTAGAGATTCTTCATTAGATCGTTCGTTTGTGTCTGCTCGTCAGTTTGTAGGTCTCAGATTAAATCGTCTAATTATCTTGCTCTGCTGTCGGAAGCCGTTCTTAAGGCGGAAGAAAGAGGTGAACAAGTTCCGGTGGCAGTCTTTCGTTCTTTGGATGATTTGTCCCGCGGTTCTCTTAATTCTGTTTGTAAGTCGTTAGGATTTATTACTTCCAAACGTCGGTCTAGAAAGCTTTCTGAGGTTAGGATTTCTGAGGTGTTGAAACAGAATCTTGTGGTTGCGTCTCCTTTCGGGACTGATCTATTTGGAGAGTCAGCTCCTAGTTTAATTAGGGCGGAATCTGAGCGCTTGAAGGCCTCTAGGGAGCTTCAGGCTCAGGTTTCGTGGTCCAATTCTTCCGGTAAAAGAGATGTTTCTTCGGTTAAAAGCCCTAATTCTTCTCCGAGAAGAAAGAGTCTCAAACCTGATCAGTTTGGAGCTTATCCTTCTAGGGTCCTTCTTAACTCGAATTTGTCCTCATCTCATCAGCTGGATCGATCTTTGGAGGAAGATCGATTCGGCTCCATTTCCTCCCATCGTTCGAGGTCAGTAGGGAGGCAGTCTCCTTCGTCTTGGGCGAGGAGAGGTCAGACTCCTTCTCGCCATGCTTCTAGATCCAGAGGACGTTTTTCTTCTAGAGGTTTTCAGGGGAAGAGAGGTTTGAAGGTTTGGACAGTTCCCGGGTAGTTCCAAATCTCTCTCTTATTTATCCCATTCCTGGAGCAAGCAGTCCAGTGCTGCGTTCCCAACGTGCCAGTAGGAAGGCGCCTTTCTCTGTTTTGGGAGAAATGGCAAGCCCTCATTCAGGCTAGTATCCCAGATACGTTGGGGTTATGCTCCGTCATGGATCCGTCATCCTCCTCTTCTTTCCTTTTGCCCAGTTTGGATTCCAGTTCCCTCCAATCCGGAGAAACTGAGGGCTTTGGAAGAGGAGTTGGAAGCCATGATTGTAAAGAGGGCTATAGAGGAAGTTCCCAGTTGACGAGTAGACCTGGGCTACTACTCGACCATCTTTTTAGTACCAAAGAAGTCAGGAGGTTGGCGTCCAATCATAAGCCTGAAGAAGTTAAATCAGAACATTCTCACCCCAAAGTTCAAGATGGAGACGGTTTCCCAGATTATTGCCAGTCTGGATCAGGGAATGTGGACGTCTTCCATAGATTTAAAGGACACTTACTTCCATGTTCTTATTCATCCTGTATTCAGAAAGTTCCTGAGGTTTGCCTACAAGGATCGGGTGTGGCAGTTTCGCGCCATGCCCTTCGGCCTGACCATGGCTCCCTTCCTTTTTACCCGCATAGTTTCAGCCGTGGCAGGAATTTTACACCGTCGTTCTATCCATCTTCATGTTTATATAGACGATTGGTTGGTAAAAGCAAGGTCTTCCTCAATTCTCGAAGGTATTCTTCCAGAGGTTTGCAGTCTGGCTTGCAATCTAGGGTGGATTTTGAATCTAGAGAAATCAAGCCTAGTTCCGTCGCAAATCTTTACTCATCTAGGCGTTTCTTTCAATCTGGCCAGGGGGTTAGTCTTTCCCTCTGAGCCAAGGATAGAGGCTTTATCGGTGGCCATGGAAATTCTTGCTTCCTCGCCTTGGGTAAGAGCAAGATTCCTCTTAAGAGTGATAGGTCTGATGGTCAGCGTAGAGAAGGTGGTTCCTTGGTCGGCCATGATGAGAAGGCCCTTTCAGATGTATTTGATGTCCCTTTGGAAACAGTCAGTCCATTCTATCTACCATCAGATTCCCATCAGAGAACATTTGATCCCTCATCTAGATTTCTGGAAAGACCGTTCTCTGCTACTGATGGGTGTTCCTCTGGTAAGTTCCCCTCCTCAAGCAATTATTTTCACAGATGCTTCTCAGGAGGGTTGGGGAGCGGTCTGGGACTCCCTGTCAGTTTCCGGCCTTTGGTCCCTGGAGGAGTCGTCAGCCCACATCAACGTTCTGGAGTTGTGGGCTGTCAAGAAGGCTCTCCTTTCTTGGTCAGATCTGGTGATAGGCCTCAAAGTGTCAATTCGGTCAGACAATTTGACAGTAGTAGCTTATATCAACAGGCAGGGAGGTACAAGGTCTTCTCTCCTTTGTCTAGAAGTGTGGAATCTGCTCTTGTGGTGCCGCAAGAGGCAGATTTTTCTAGTGTCATCTCATGTCCCAGGCAGTCTGAATTTTCTGGCGGATCAACTGTCACGTCCCAGCAAGTTCGCCCACACAGAGTGGCAGTTAAAGAAGTCGGTTGTCAGAGCGATTTTCAATCTCATGGATCGTCCTCTAGTAGATCTGTTCGCGACCTCTCTGAATGCCCAGATCTCCTCTTACATGTCTCCTTTTCCGGACAGTCAGGCCCTGGCGGTAGATGCCCTGTCTCAGTCCTGGACAGGGATGTTCGCTTATGCCTTCCCTCCTACTATTCTGATCCCGTTGGTGTTGAAGAAGGTCAAGGACCAAGTTTGCGAGATTCTTCTGATAGCTCCCTTTTGGCCCAAGAGGATTTGGTTTGTGGACCTTCTAGATCTTCTGGTAGACTTTCCTCATCTCCTTCCAGTATCCCAGGACCTTCTATCTCAAGTAAGAGGTCGGTGTGTACATCCAAGTCCAGGAATCTTCAATCTATGCATTTGGAGAATCTCGAGTCTGAAAGCTTCCAGGATAAGGTTTCTAAAAGATCTCAGGAAATTATTGATTCGGCCAGAAGAGAATCGACCCGTAGAGTTTACAAGGGTCGTCTTAAAATCTTTGGAAAGTGGTGTTCCGACCAAGGTTTCGTGCCCGATTCTGTTTCTATACCACAAGTTTTAGATTTTTTATCATATCTGTTTGACTCTTTGAAGTTGTCGGCTAATACGGTCAGGGGATATAGATTTTCGCTTGCATCTTCCCTGCCTTGTCTTCTGAATGCCGAGGTTAAGGATACTAAGACTCTTAATAGCTTTATTAGAGGTCTAGGTAATATTCGTCCTCCGTCTGCTAAGCCTTTACCTTCCTGGAATCTGGCTTTGGTTCTTCAAGTCTTGGCAGGTCGCCATTTTGAACCTATATCGTCTATCAGTCTTAAGCTTTTAACTCTTAAAGCGGTTTTTCTTGTGGCTGCTGCATCTGCTAGAAGACGTTCAGAGATTCATGCTCTTTCTGCGGAAAAGGATAGATTTATAGTGTCAGGTGACGGTTTGGTTTTATATCCGAGAAGGGATTTTCTATCTAAAACCCAGTTTTCCTGCTAGTCCTATTATTTTAAAATCTTTGTCGTCTTTTTCGCCTTCCGACAAACTTTGGTGTCCGGTTAGAGCGTTAAGAACTTATAAACAGCGAACCGATTTTAAAAGAACAGATCCTTCCCATTTATGGGTTTCCTACGCGGAAGAATTATCTAAGCCAGTATCAAAGGCTACGATTGCCAGATGGCTTTGTGAGACGATTAAGCTTTGCTACGAAATAGCGTCTCCGGATCAAATTAATCTCGCTCATATTAAAGCCCATGATGTTAGGGGCATGTCTACTTCTTTCGCTCTTTTTGCCGGTTCATCATTAGATGAAGTCATGCAGGTGGCAGGATGGAAATCTGAGTCTACTTTTACCTCGTTTTATCTTAAAGACCAGAGTGCAGCAGCTTCATTCAATATTACGATTTTAACTAAAAAAGCCGAAGACCATATGCCCAGCACTTCCCACCATTTTCGTTAGGACTGTGCATCTGTAAAAAAGGGTGAGTCTTCTTTGGTTTTTATTTAGTTCTTTAAGTTCTACTTATCCGTATTTGTTAAATCACGGTGTGATTGAGTTAAATGCACTATTATGTTATGTTATTAACATTGGGATAAGATTGGTTTGATTTTTATCGTGTGTTAATGATTCTCTAACTCTCCTCCCACCGTCTGGGGACATGGAGCACTGACCAAATCTACGGGTTTAGCAAGTAGTGATTGAACGGTAATGGATGTTTTTGTGGTGTAATAACAACACCCCACAGACCCCCCTTGCGGGTTGGTCTGTTGTTTTATTACCCACTATGAAAACATACTTACCGTTCAATCACTACGACCCGGCCTCAGCCACCCCGCATGGTAAGATTTGAGAATCAGATTTGAAATATTTTGCACTTGAATTTAGAAAAGTGAATCTGTTTCCTATTCGGGCTCTAATGCGCATGCGCGAGCGCGTATAGCGACAAGCGTCACTATGAGGCGAGTATAGACTGGTGCCAGTCTATACTTGATGATAGGCTGGAGAGGGGACTCAACCAGAAGCCTGGTTGAGGGTCCCTAGGAATAGGAAAAGGCATGGGGAGGTGGGTATGCAGGCATAAAAATCTTATTCTGGTAGCAAAATGCAAATAATTGATTTAGCAAGTAGTGATTGAACGGTAAGTATGTTTTCATAGTGGTTAATAAAACAACAGACCAACCCGCAAGGGGGGCTGTGGGGTGTTTTCAAAAATGTTCTTCTTGGGCTGCGAATGTACATTCAATGAGTAATAAGTTATATTTTCTTGACGATTCTTGATTATTGAAGGGTTAACATGACTCATCAGCTTTAACCCTTAGCACACTGATGTCAATATTTTATATTGGTGTACATTTTTCAATAATTTTGCCGGAAGATGTTGCTGTCTACGGCAGCAAATTTGTTGAAAGATGAACACCATCAACTGAATTCTGAATAGTAGAATTTCAGAATGAAACTGTACTTGCTACAGTATAGATCAGACATAATATCCCTTGGTTCCAAAACAAAACACAGAAACATGTTAGTTAGAACAATTTTGAACATGATGTAAAAAAATGTCTTCCAATCAAATTCTGTTAAAAATATCCAACAGTACGGGTTAAGTCATTTCTAAGTTGTGCTGTATGCTGCCATTAATCCCATGTTATGTCATTGTAACGATTATTCTCTGTAATCTTAGTTGACGGTCTCTGCAGGAAATTGATTTCCCTCTCACTTAGTGGAGATTGTCTCAGTAGATTCCGGGACATTCAATATTTGTCTATATGGTAATACATATGATGATAATAAAGTGTCCTGGTCAATAAGTAACATTCACCCACCAGACAAATTCAGTAACCACGATGCTGTTATGGTGACCCTTGTCTGCGATGTCTCTGACAAAAAGAACCCCCGTAGACATTTTTTTCAATATTCTAAAGGAGAATATGGCACCATACATAATGTTATATTGTAGTTTGCAAGAATGAAGTACTTCAATGGTCATGAGAATATGCATGATATTTTGGTAACTGGCAACTAATTAAGAATTTTCTAAATGAAACCACCAGAAAAAAATCTACCCAGTAAGTTATCTTCGCTCCCAACTATCACTACCCCGGATAAACAACAATATATTCACGTTGATTAGGCGCAAGAACAAAACACACAGCCAGTTTAAAAAGACTGGCAGCCTATGCCTAAAAGATAGCTGGAAAGATTTACAAAAGCAAATTAAGAAAGAAGTCGGGGATTCCCACAACAACTGTGTCAATAATTTGTTTGCTGACATTAAAGCTGACTCGAAACCTTTTTGGAAGTATATTAAGAAGAAATCTGACAAACAAGGTATTCCACCGCTCAAAACGAATAGAATTTGGGCAGATACTGACCTCGGCAAAGCCAAAGAACTTAACAGCATTTATTAGCATGTTTACTGAAACAACCTTAAGTGAAATACCATGCACAATTCCTAAAACAAACAAAATGGAAAACATCACTATTAGCCCAAATGGAATTAAGAAATTATTAAATGGTTTGAAAACATCAAAAGGCCATGAGTCCAGGCGAAATATATCGGCGAATGCTCAATGAATTGTTGACAGAGCTGTCAGACATACTATCACATATTTTCGAACACTCCTTTGTCTAAAAGTCTAGGAACAGACCTGACCATGGTTGCTGAGACTTGAATCTTTCCCCGGATTCAATGACACTCCAGTAGTGTCATTCTTGAGGTTATTATTTTTTCGTAGCTTTTTAATTAACCTTTTCTGGCTGGTTGACCTTCCAGCCTATTCTGACTCATGTGATACTCGGATTATTTAGGCCAAGGATTCGAGCTATGAATTTCTCAATATTCTTAATTAAACCATATGATATTACTCTGACTGAGATCTTCATGACTCAAACTTAGTCCGACTGTGTGTCAGTGCCTTGATTTGACTGCCCTTCAGCGCCAACACTCCTGCCTCAAACTTTATCTCTCCTATAATATATAGAAGTTTGAGCCTCGTGTATTCTGTAGGATATGCTTTTAGAAAACATTTGCTATTGCAATGCACTTAAAGCTGAAATGACTTGTTAAACTATTCAATCCTAGCTGAAACCAGTAATGGTACTAATGATGATGATATACTCTTTTCTCTGGCTGTAGTAGTTAAACGATCACTTGGTTGCAATCAGAGCTTCTTCTTAGGCCAGTGTTTCTTATCCCCAATGAAAGTCCTTACCTCCATCAGGTTCTTCGTGGTTTTCAGTGTACCCAGTCCCAGTTCTTTTATTTAGTATATATTATAAGTAGGACACGTAGCAAGTTTGTGCAGCGGCGACCTCTACACAGTTAATAAATATTGATGCAGGAAACAGCAAATTTCAATGCTCTGTGCGTGGGTGTCTGGTGACATATGCACTACACAGAGCATGGTCAAGCTTTGAGCATCTTTGTCTGGCCACTTTCACTGACAGTGTGACCATTTGCACATAGTGTTTACTGAAGGATTATGCTATCCCACCAACTATGTTGGGTGATGGAACAATGTTTTTTGGTAGCAAGCATCAGTTATCCAGTATCAGACCAATGATACACAGGTTGTGTAATACAAGCATAGTGTTTTGCCAGAAGAATCATTTATTCATCGAGCCACAGTTTCCAAAATGACTTTCCCCTGATGCAAATTACAGCAATGTCAGAGGAGCTGCATATCAATGAGTCAAACTTTTTTGTTCTTCCTCCATTCCTCCCTGTGATGACTTACTTTTTTTATCTGTAATAAGTATTTACATAAACTCGCTCATGAAGATCGAGCTTCTAATGAGCTGTTTTACAGCTATAGGGAGGTCATTGAGAGACTTATTTTCCTCACCAAAGAAGTCTACATCATTTCCATCTCTAGCATGAGACCCAGAAATGGTCTTCAGTGTTATGCGCAGAATATGATGGTGTAGGACCAGCAACTCTCAGAGCCTGGGCCATCGTAAACATTTTCTTACAATCATATGTGGCTGTAATGTCATCTGCAAAAAGTCTGCTTGTATGGTGGTAATCATTCAATCATCTGCCAAAAGTATGTTGTTGTGTTCTCAGTGTAGCTTTTGTTCTTACTATATTGGTGGCCATTGTTTTTAGTGAGATTAGCGGGATAAGGCTTCATTTGGATTAGAATTGATGTCACTGTTTACTATTTACACCTGTCATGCCAGTGTCTTCTTGCATGCCAATGGACCTTTCTGGTTTTAGCTATGCCCCGCCCATCTCTAGCTAAGCTCCACCCACACCTCGCTCATGTTGGAATCGATCGATCTCTGAACACCCTGACTATCAATTTCCAAAAAACTACACATATAAGCTGTTGAATATTTTTAAACTAATTTTACTGGGTGCTGTTGCTACAGCGCCCAGTCAAATTAGTTTCAAAATATTCAACAGCATGTTTACTTAAAAATAGCAAAGAATTACAAAGACATACAATTCATACAACGCGTCGGACTATTTGAGATTTGATGATGCTCTATATGGAACCCTTTGTGATGTAATGATTGTGAAGTCATGATATGCACGTAGAGCTGATTATGATGTCATACGAGGTCAGATTATGGATGGATACTCTGGAAAGGTGAATTGTGTAGTTAATGTGTCCTTTACAAATCTAGCTAGGTCATAGTTGACTCTATACCACTATTGTTTGCATCATGCTGGCAGATGGTTTGCCAGTTAAGATGTTAAGCTTCTCATTTATAGCACTAGAATTTAGCTCGGTTATTGAGTCAGTCATTCCAGTGGTAAATTTTCAAAAATAGTCTTCCCTTGGCCTGAAAATTTGCATTCTTTAAGACCACTGCAGAGAGTATTTATGGCCTGGATCGCCATGAAAGGGTGAACAAATGATAGTGCTATGTGTGGTAGGCAAGTATATCTTGTATTGTTTGCCTGCCTTAATAGCCTTCATGCTAAGATATGCTGGTTAATTGAGATAATTGATGTATTTATAGAATGCCTTCTTTTACACTGGTCATGGTATGATACGGGTACTCATGTCCTCAGTGTCAATATACTGAATTCTAAGGGTAATTTTCTGAAAACACACATGATTGTTGCCGTTTATTACTTATATATATATATATATATATTAGTATTGAGTGTTTTATAAGTACATCATTTTAACCTTAATGTTTTACTGGTTTTTTAATCATTTAACCCTCAAATTTGTTCAAAACATTTCAGGTTTCTTAACAAATGTCCATTTGCAGAATAAGAGATTATTTTTGAAAATTTATCACTGGAATAGCTGGTTCTGTTATCGAGCCAGTCATTCCAATGGTAACTCTTAAACTCTCTTGGTCTGCAAATAGACATTTCTCACGACCATGCCAGCTTGAGCATTAATGTGTTAAGAACAATTTAGGGAATCACACTGTAGTGCCTTAGGTATCACTCGTTTGCAGTTGAATTGGTTTCTAAAGATAATTCTGATTTTTCTTTCTTAAAATCCAGTGTTTGGAATTTCAGTCCACTGTCTGAAAAAATGTTAATATCTTGTGTCTTTCTGAGATTAGCTTCATAAAATATATAAAATCGACTCATACATAATTTGGTTTTTTTTATATGCGGCAAGATTACAAGTTCCGCGTTGATGGAGAAATACGATTTTGTCTCTGAATGGCTGATAAAAACACACTAAGCAGGCTTGGTTTAAATGCCAAAGCTCTAGCGTGTCAATAAATTCTGACGTTTTTACCCCCTCCTCTTTACTGCGTTACATTTCTGTCTTGAGCAGGTTTTAATGAAATTGCGACCAATAACAGCATAATAGTGGTATGAATATAGTAAAGAGATCGCATGTTTAAACCCCATGTTCTTCCTTGACTTGCACAGTCAGCGAATTATACATGTTTTTTATTTGAATGTTTTCGTTAAATGATAAAATATTAATCTCGCTTCCGTTTCTCTCATTTCGATAACAAAAACATAGAACAAATCAGAAATGTTAACCAGGACTTTATTGCACAATTGATGATTCTGTATCATGGTACCCCATCATCATCACTCCTTGATTTAAGATTTTTGAATAAAACATGATATAATTTGGTTGATTTGTTTCTTGTGGAATGCTTGCAAACCTGTAACCCTTACACTCTGATGGCAATATTCCATCTTTTCCTATATAAATAGCAAAGAGAGGGGTGTATTTTTAGCAATTTTGGGAGATAATGTTGCTGTCTACGACAGCACCATCATCCGCGATCATATTTTAATTTAATTTGAAATTTTTTTGACATCAGTGTGTTAAGGGTTAAAAGTAATGAAAATTTGGAACTCGCTGATTAATTAAAAATGACTGGATTACATGTCATTGCTGTCAGGGCGCATTTACACTGGATGCAGCAATGGCGTGCTGAGTGGGCGGGCAGATACCTGATTTGGGAGGCCAACTGATTGTGGCTCTAAGATGAATCGTCATATGAGCACATTGCATACCAAATATCACAAGCATTTGTCCTTAAAAACTTCAGTGCCACCATTTTTAGCTAAGCTCCTCCCACTTTTTATGCAGATTTGAATCGATTGTATGACGTTGAACCCTGACTTAACAGAAGCATATTCTCAAGGTAATTATACAAGTAAGCTGCTGATGGCTGCAACAGCTCACAGTCCAATTAGTTTCAAAAGATTCAGGAGAATATATATTAAATTGTAAATTCATCAAAGACATACAAGTTAGATACTTTTGAGACTGGCCATTACTACCTTTGTGACAGATAGTCTACTTTATGTTGCTTGTGATGTCAGCTAATGAGTGACATATTCGATTGTGGCATCAAATACTTGAGGAACAGATCGGATCCCTCCATTGTATTAAGCAACTGCCTGTCTTCACTGAGTGCTATTTGATGCGTCATACAGTAATTGTTATAAACACGTTTTACTATAATAAATATTCCCTGGATCTTGATAAAATATTGTGAGAATTTATGTTTTGAGTTGGAGGCATGTTGGCCAGGCATGAGTAGTTTACAATGTCAATATTTTTCTTTTTCAGTTATTAATAGGTTTCGATTCAGGGACGGTGGTACACTGGGACTTAAAGAACAAAACTGCTGAATGTCGATTTGCAACACCAGAGGTAGAAATGTTGATGATGATGATGATGATGATGACGGTGACAATGAGGGATGATGATGATTGATGATAATGATGGATGATGATGATTGATGGATGATGATGGATGATGAATGATGATGATGATTTGAAATGTTAACTTATAGTACAGATAGATAAATTCATTCTACCATTCTATGTATTATTCTTTATGGTATATCTACATAATGATGTTATGTCATTGTCAGGCAGTCAATATAAGTTGACAGGCAGTTGACCATTGAAAACAAGTGTGAGCATACTATGGTTCTGATATAGGTGGCTTTGCCAACAATGTCAAAAATCTGACCGACACAGACAAGTTACCGCTTTAATGGTAAAATTTGATCCAGAATATATAAATATTTGCTTCTTGAATGTCCATTTGTAGGCCAAGAGATATGACATACATGTAGGAATGACTGCCTCGGTTAAATCGAGCCAGTCATTCCAGTGGTAAGTTTTCAAAAATAGTCTTCTCGTGGTCTGCAAATGTACATTTCTCAAGATCACTGTAGAAGGTGATGAGTTTTCAATGGTTAAGACAAGTGATGGGTTGACTGTTTGTCTTAGCACCTTACTGGTCCAGATAGGACTGGAGAATTGACGGCTATCTTAGTTAATGCACATTTGTAAGCCAAGACAAGACTATTTTGTCAAATTTATCCCTGGAACTAGATGATGTACATAACATAATCCCCCCACATACGGCAACCATTCATGAAACCCTGTTTGCTAAAGGGATTGGTAGATATATAGTACTCCCAGGCAAATAGACAAACAAATGAAATAAATCCATCCATTATAAGTGAAGTTTCTGAGCAGAAACCAAATGCACTGACACTGCAGAGGCTGGTTTTGGCCGGCTTGACCCACAAAACATGATGCTAGTTGCAAGTAATGACTACAAAAATATGTTATTTCATCCCTCAAATCACAGAAACATATATAGGTATTAGGTAGGCTGTTGGATACTTTTAAAACTAATTTGATGGGAAACTATTGCAACAACAACTTCCAGTCAAATTATTTTGAAAATAATCAACAGAACAATGTTATACCTTTACTATGGTTTAGTTCTGGGTACCTGTTACTTACTAATAGTGCTTAATTATCTTGCAGGCTTTGCGCTCAGTATCTTGGCACCATGAAGGCAAACAGTTCATGTGTAGTCATTCTGATGGTAGCTTGACAACATGGAATATCAAGGCTACACCAAAACCAGTTTCTATCATGATGCCTCACGGTATGTATATGTTGTTATGCCCATGTCAATAATATCTGTAGTCAAATGTGGGTGTCATGGGTCCCATATGTCAATAATACCTGTAGTCAAATGTGGGTGTCATGGATCCCATATGTCAACAATATCTGTAGTCAAATATGGGTGTCATGGGTCCCATATGTCAACAATATCTGTAGTCAAATGTGGGTGTCATGGGTCCCATATGTCAACAATATCTGTAGTCAAATGTGGGTGTCATGGGTCCCATATGTCAATAATATCTGTAGTCAAATGTGGGTGTCATGGGTCCCATATGTCAACAATATCTGTAGTCAAATGTGGGTGTCATGGGTCCCATATGTCAATAATATCTGTAGTCAAATGTGGGTGTTATGGGTCCCATATGGTGTCATGGGTCCCATATGTCAATAATACCTGTAGTCAAATGTGGGTGTCAAGAGTGTGAAAACACATTAAAGCAGAAAGTTAGACATAGGTATTACTTTTCCAAAGGTGAAGGGGAGTTTCGCAAAAGATCTCGGCTTGTATTTCAGGATTGGCTAACCATATTTGAATTAAATATGGAGACATAGTTGCCTATGCTTAGCTTCTCTGTCTATCAGCCATGAGCTGATGTCTTTGTTGATTCCTTCCATTTTTTTGTATGTCCTTAACCATTTCACAAACAAGTCCCGGAAAAAAGTATATTCTTTAGGATGTAAAATTTATTGTTAAATATTTAGAAATTAATTTAACTGGAAACCATCGAGCACTGCACAAGGCAGCAATCGCTTCCAGTTAAATTAATTTCAAAATGTTCAACAGTTTTCCCTTCTGAAACGGTTAATATTTTTCCTTTCTGGTGTAGTACAATTGACATTGTAATCAGTACTTTACTTAATACCTTAAACTACTAAGGCCTGATAAAATGGGATCTCACCTAGGGGTGGCCGTCGCCAATCACTTCCACGATCAATTTTCTTACATATTTTTTCCTTCACTTAACAGAGTTAACTGTCTGTTTAGATATGGTGTATAATTCACTATTCCAGAGTATCCATCTATCAATCTGACATCATAATCAGCTAAGTGGGGTGTAGGATGACGTCATAATCATTACATCATAAATGACTCTTAATAGTCCGACATGTTGTATGAATTGTATGTCTCTACTATTTAATAAACATGCTGTTGAATATTTTGAAACTAATTTCTTGAAATTGATAGTCAGAGAGTTCAGAGATCGATCGATCGATCAATCCCAACACAAGCGAGCTGTGGGTGGAGCATGGATGGCTAGAGATGGGCGAGACATAGCTAAAAATGGAAAGGTCCATTGTATTATAAAAACAATATATTTATGTTTTCTACAGCCAAATATGGTAAGGAGGGCAAGCCAGATCCATGTAAACCAATCACAAAGGTAGAATGGAAATCTGTCAGAAATGGGTGAGTATCTCCTCAAGTCATTGAGATCATGGCTTAAACCTTTAATGAACTTTTCTGGTTTACCCATCCATCATACGATGTCATAATCAACTACATAATGTGTAGGATGATGTCATAATAAATGACGTCATGATTGATGTAGATAAGTTCATCACGAATGCTTAATTTATGATGGATTAAGCATTGTTGTACGAATTGTATGGCTTTACTATTTAATAAATATGCTATTGAATATTTTGAAACTAATTTGACAGGGCGCATGGCAGCTACAGCGCTCCGTCAAATTAGTTTTAAAAAGCATCTTAGTGAGCTTATCTGTATAGTTATCTGGAAATTGATAATCATGGAGCTCAGCGATCGATCGATCCCGACACGGGTGAAGTGTGGATGGAGATTAATTAGAGATGGGTGGGTCACAGAGAAAAATGGATTGCTCCATTATCAAGCCGTCTAGAATCATCTCTTTAGTGATTTTGAGGCCAAAAATCAACCTCCAACCGTGGACTTGAGGAATGTCCATTTGCAAAACAAGAGAATACTTTGCAGGCCAAGAGAAGACTCGATAAAAGAGCCAATCATTCCAGTGGTAAAATTTCAAAAATGATCTCTTGGCCTGTAAATGGACATTTTATAAGGAGAAGTTGAAAATTTCTTGAACAAATTTTTGTGTTTAAAGGGTTAATAAGCATATATTTTGATTTTCTTGACCAGATTTGACCATCAACCCTAATTACCACACTGATGTCAGAATTTCAAATTTTCAAATTAAATTAAAAGATGACCTAGTGTACTTTTTCAACAAATTTGGTGGAAAATGGTGCTGTCGAAGATGGCAACATCGTCCACACAAATTGTTGAAAAATGTACACCAGTTTTTTTGCTAATGACATATTAAAAGATAGAATATTGACATCAGAGTGGTAAGGATTAAGTGGATGATATGGTGTTTGTATGCATCAAGATATATAGCTCCTGGTAGCAGGGTATAAACGGAGCATAGCGAGGTATAAACCTTTGCAGGTGGTGACTGACACATCCTTGTAAGAGCATATCAACCATGAGTATCATGATAATGGCCACATGCTTGTGCACAGTGTTGGTGGTGAGGTATGTGCATGCGTGTGCGCTCGTATGTGTGTACGTGCAGTGCAAATGAACACCGTATTAAATCCAATATCAGCTGTATCTCCCTGTCTGTCCATACATCTCGCAACATTAAATACATCATACCTACATTTTATCCATACTCTACAAAAACATTGAGAAGACTAAGATTGTTAGCCTTTAGAAAACTTGAGTCCTTAGATTATAAGATTTAATTCCAGTTAGTAAGACAACTGGTGTTTATTTTGGAACTTATGTTGCTGCCTAAGATAGCAACAATATTAGGAAAACATGTCCTCAAGATGTGCACCATTCTTTCTACTACTGGCTGGCTCTATCCATAACCATTTCATGATGAGGCCAGCCAAAGCCGGCCTCTGAAGTACATGAATGTCCATTTGCAGTCCAAGAGAAGATTATTCTGAAAATTCATTACTGGAATGACTGACTCATTAACCGAGCCAATCTTTCCAGTAGTAAATTTTCGAAAATAGTCTTCTCTTGGCTTTGAAATTGCCATTCAATAAGTAAATATTTTAATTTTCTTGACCAAAATTAAGCCTCGAATCTGTTCAAGAAAATTCCAATTTTCTCATAGAAAATGTCCATTTGCAGACCAAGAGAAGACTATGTTTAAAAATTTACAACTGGAAGTGGTAAATTTAAACAAATCGTCCTCTGTTGGTCTGCAAATGGACATTTCTTAAGACCATCGCAGATGTAATTTTTGGCTGATATCATAGTCCAGGAGCTAAAGCTAGGTCAGAATCGTGATGTAGCACACCCAGTATTCGGAAGGTCTGACACTTGCTGTGGCTTGATGGACATGTCCCACACATTTTAAGCCCTGTTGTACAAACAAATTGTGGTAGCACTAATTAGTTATCCTGATTTCTTTGCATAGGGGGTCTAGGCTTTGGCTGTATCCACCGTTTTTAACTAGCCACGAGAGGGCAGCCATAACAACGGTCACAAAGCAAATGTGTGGGTTACAAGATAGTCACATGTTTGGAGTACATAAGGAAATGGGGACTAATCGAATGAACAGGGATGAAACCGATGTGCAGAAGATACTTTCGATGTTCTCATCAGATATAATGACCAATCCCTTTAATATTGCGGAAAACGACGACAGCGAGTGTCTTCCGCTTGTAAACATTGCAACTGGCGTGGTATTGCCTAGTGAAATCGCCAAGAGACTTGTTTCCGCCTGTGACATTGGTAAGGAGATTATGGAAAATTTTGTTCAGGAGCGGCTGGACACTAACACGAGAAGCTTTTGGGACACGTTGCCACACTTAAAACTTAAAACATTTGCCAGCCTTGCACAGAAGAAAAAACTCAAAACAAATGATGAAAAAATTCACAATGTGAGATCTGACCGCGAACTATTTGGTCGATTAATTATTGCCGCAAGGTCCAGAGATGTTGATTTAAAACTAGTGATGACGTATGAACTGTCTGCTGTTCCACTATCATTGTCACATACGGATGGGACTCTAAGAAAGAATGTGAAAAGTGTTTTGTTAAGTGAACTAGAAAAGGAAGTAAATGTTGATGGACGGCTTCCACCTGTTGACAAGACAGGCGCAACAGCTTATGTAGTAGATGGCATGGCAATTGTGCAAATGGTTAAAACTGGAGGTACGTCTACATTTGGAGAATTGGCTGATAAATACTGGCACATCTTTACAGTTCCACTGAATCAAGAAGACTGCAACAGAGTAGATATAGTTTTTGACATATATGATAGACTGGAATCTCTCAAAGCGGAAGAGCGGCTAAAACGTGGGTCATCAACAGCATTGGAAGTAAAGATTGCTGGAGAAAATACTCCCGTTCCAAAGCAATGGGCCAAGTACATCAGCAATCCAAGCAACAAAAGTAACCTGGTTGCATTTCTCAGCAGGCGGTGGCGTGATACTGGTCCAAATATGCTATCTGCCGACAATTGCGTCATTCTTGCTGGTGGCTTTAACAATGGAATGGATGTTGTTGTCATTTCAGCGAACAATTCGTCGTATTTGGAAGAACTTCGATCAGATCACAAGGAAGCAGATACGCGTATGATGTTGCACGCGCTACACGCTTCAAAAGACCACATGCGTGTTGTTATACAGTCTCCTGATACAGACGTGGCAGTACTTAGTATATATACGTATCGTTCGCTTCACTGTTCTGAACTATGGTTCCGTACGGGCACAAAGGACAAATTGCGATACATACCAATACATACAGTTGCTCAAGTACTGGGCCCAGCTATCTGTCTGTCTTTGCCTGGGTTTCATTCTCTTACAGGTTGTGATAGCACTAGTGCATTATTTGGAGTCGCTAAGAGAAAAGCATTCAATCTCTTAAAGTCATCTGAATGTCATCAGCTTAGCTTAGCCCAACTCGGCGAACATGTTGACTTATCACCGAATACTGCAATTCTATGTGAGAAATTTGTCTGTGAGTTGTATACCACCAGGGATGTGGGAAAGACAGCTGATGAAACCCGTTATTGGCTCTTTTGTCAAAAGAGACAAAGAAATGAAAATCTTCCACCTACATCGAATAGTCTAAAGCATCACACCGAAAGGGCCAATTTTCAAGCTCTTGTTTGGAGACGTTCATTGCAAGCTGTTCAGAATCTTCCTTCTCCAAATGGACATGGCTGGAGTATAGTGGATGGTCTACTCAAGCCTGTTCTAATGTCAAAGGACCCTGCTCCATTTGGATTAATTGAACTCACATCATGTAGATGTCAAAAGTCTGCCTGCAAAAGAACAGATCTCTGTCAATGCAAGGCTAACAATCTACTCTGCACTGAAGCATGCCTTTGTATGGGAGGTGAAATGTGTGACAATGTTCAGCATACAATTGTCGAAGATGACTCTGACACGGATGAGTAACATTCTCTCATTTGCTCACGTGATAAATATGTCCTGCCAGCTTGTGTAGACATGCACTGCATGTCAGTTAAAAGTTTAATTATGAAAAATGTAGAAAACATGGGCATTGTTGTAGCTAAGGTATTGCTAGTCACAAGAAGACCTAAGTGCCCCAAAATGTACAAAGCAACATACGGGTGTCTTAAACGAGGTTGATTATGTATAAATCTGCGATATACGATCACTCCTTTCCATTTTGGTTAAGATTGTATTGATATAACATGCGCTTAAGTTTGTGAAAAATTTACCATTGTGAAAATTGTTTGAGAGCTACATTCAACACCTATTATAAATGGGCTTCTCACGGGTTAGTGATACCACAATTTTCTTGTACAACATGGCTCAGAATATACCCAAGACATCGGTCTAGCATAATATAGAGACAAACCTTCTGAATACTGGGTGTGCTACGAAATCATTCTTCTAGACCCCTTTTGAAAATTGGCTCCCGGACTATGAGTGTTAAAGGGTAGCTTTATGCTTGCTCTCTAGTCAAAATATTGTGAAACATGTTACAATTAGACCTATCTATACTGGACACTTGTGTTTCAAAATATTCAACAGAATGTTGAGTAAATTGGAAATTCACCAAAGACAATTTAGACAGTTCCCGTTGGATCTTGATTCTGACATCAGATGCTTGAGTGACAGATAGGATCCCTTCATTTGCCATAAATATGTGGTTCATGGCACTTTTGAAATTTTGTTTTGACCCTCAGGGGGTGAGGACTGTGGGTAAGAAATTTTATCCAAAGGTGGTCATGTCACACATCATTTTTCAAGCCAATGATGCGTAAACTACATTACAAGGAATTATTTTGATCTTGGGTCAAACTGTGGGTAGGGGGCAGGGTCAAAAGTGGGCACCAATTGATCAGGGATGAGATTCTTCCTCCTTTTGGCTGATTTCTTCCTTTTTTGAAAAATTTTGAAAAATAAAAAGTTGCTAGTTCTGTCTGAAAGTCCAAATTCTGAACTTTTTTTGTTACGGTGGGTATTACTCCTCCTTTTCTCTGACATGTTCCTCCTTTTTCTAACATGGCCCATCTCATGGCCCTGATCGATTATAATGCAACTCCTAGACCAATTCCCATAGAAACTTTAAACTTTCGATATGATTACACATATAGCCAGGGATATGATTTTGGGCAATTTTTACTACTTTTTTCATGGTTTTGGACTTTGAACATTTTTCATGTTTGTTTTATCGTTTTTTTATGGATCACTCATTTTCAACAATGGCTCACCAGATCGCAACACAATTTACAGCAGAGTTATATCCTATGCAAGAGTACTATCTGCATCATTACTAGTTTCATTTAGATAAGAATTTCAAGATCAGACTATCCGCAGTTTGGTAAAAAAATTTGATGTTCGATTGGTTACACTTGTTTGTTGGTGCATTACTGAATATGTGTATTACAAACCATGCCAAGTTTGCTTTGCCAATCAACACTATCCATGCCTGTACAGGCGAGACATTGTACCATTCAGCGTTCTTGTTTGAAAACTTATCACTGGAATGCTTGGCTCGATGACTGAGCCAATCATTTCAGAGGTAAGTTAAAAAAAATACTCTTCACTTATTCAGCATATGGACATTAACAAAAGAATGTAAATTTTCTTGACCAAGTGGGTCAATGATCACTTGAATGATCTATACAATGTCCTTTATAAAAGCCAGCTTTACTGTTGGTTGTGGTTTAAATATAAATATTTCTATTTTAGTTAGCTCATGTATTAACTGAAAGAATTACGCACCATCGACCAGATCTGTAATGGTGACTATAACACACACATCTTCAACATTACAGACTGTATTTAGCCCTTTAACACTGATATTAGCCAAAAACACCTACTGCAGTGGTCTTGAGAAATGTCAATTTTCAGACCAAAAGAAAACTGTCTTTGAAAATTTCCCACTGGAATGCCTGCCTTGATAACCGAGCCAGTCATTACAATGGTAAATTTTCAAAAATAGTCTTATTTTGGTCTGCAAGTGGACATTTTCTATTAGAAAATTGAAGTTTACTTGAATATATTTGAGTGTTAACGGGTTAATATTTTGAAATAAATTTGTCTGGGAGCTGATGGTGCCTAATGCCCAAGGCAGCAATGACTTGTGGTCAAATTATTTTCAAGAGTCACCAGTTTTTCTGTATGCTTAGTCCTGAATATGTATCATGAAATCAATATATGGCTAATTTACTTGGCCTGATGTCACGTTTTTAATAATAAATATGGATGAAAGCCAATACGCAGTTAAATAGAATAAGGATGCGTGTAACCGCGTGATTCTCTCACAATTATCTTCAAACGCCGGAGTCATTGCTACCGCATGATATATCTTCAGATTGTATCATTACAAATATTATTGACTATTCTTGATAATTTACGACAAGGCACGAAACACTTGAATGCTTGTCGTCTTCAGATTCTATTGACACTTATAAATTATCGATCATTTTAATTTTAGTTTTAGAGTTCAAGAAAATTATCTGAAATATTCGATATGAAAACACCTGTAAAATACTTCTGAAAGTTGTTGCGGCTCGAAGTTTGCTGCTGCTGCTAGAGGTTGTTGTTGCCGCCTCTAGAAGCAATAATTTTGAGTCATATCATTTTCATACCTATCTGTAGCATTATAGCTATATGTATATGATTCAAATAACATTAGCTATTTCTTGTGCTGTTAACCCTTTAACCCTTGAATTATTTCAAAAAAATTATATTTTCTCAGAATCCATTTACAGACCATGAGAAGACTATCTCGGAAAACTTACCACTGGAATGACTGGCTCGGTTATCGAGCCAGTTATTTCAGTGGTAAATTTTCAAAAATAGTCTTCCCGTGGTCTACAAATGGCCATTTCTCAAGACCACTGCAGCAGCCATTTTTGGCTGATATGAGTGTTAAAGGGTTAATGGCTAAATTTAGTCAACTAAATTAAAATATTTGCTTATTGAATGTCCATTTGCAAGTCAAGAGAAGACTATTCTTGAAAATCTACCACTCGAGTTACTGGCTCGGTTATTGAGGCAGTCATCCCAATGGTAAATTTCAAAAATAGTATTCTCGTGTCTTGTAAATGGATATTCTTCGAGACCTCTGTACAGGCTGGTTTTTGCTTGACTATTAAAAGGTTAGAATGGTCTATAGTGAGCAATGTATGGACCATTAATAAGTGGTCACTTTATCCAACTCATTTGCAGTGGTCAGAAGCTTTCCCTGACAAACACTCATAGTTCCTTACAACTGAAGCCTTAAAGCACACTTACACATCTTAACCCTTTCACCAACAACTTCCACATATCTCATTGTCAGCGCTAACATACAGGAAAACTGATGAATATTTTGAAATTAATTTGACTGGAACCCATTGCTGCCCTTTGGCAGCAATGGTTTCCAGTCAAATTAATTTAAATATATTCAACAGAGTAAGTTTTATATTGAGAAGAATATACTTGTTCATGGATTTGTCAGTGAACAGGTTAAACAACCACCATCATTTGGCCCCACAAGTAGGTGTCCACTATAGACAGGCTTCATTGCCTGTTTGTCAGCCAAGACATCATGTATTCTTTACAACTTTAACTCTTGTTGTTTGTCGGTCACACAAATTTGTGCACAAATTGGGAAACCTAGGCAAAACCAGCTTCTGTAGCACTCTTGGAGAAATGCCTATAACTGAGCCATGCAGTGATTCCAGTGGTAAATTTTCAAAAATACTCTCATGGTCTGCAAATCGAAATGCTCTTGACAAAATTTGGCCATTAAAGGGTTACATCTTTACTATTATCATGGATGGAATTTGCTATGAATATCAATCTGCCTAACCCTTTCAATGATACATCTCTGATAAAATACATTCTTTACAAAATAAAGAATATCCTGTTAAATATTTTAAGATTAATATGACTTCCAGATATATTAATTTCAAAAAATAGGTAGAAACTTTCCTGTATATTTGCAGCGTATTTGGGACAGGAGATTTCTCACTGAACAGGTTAACCTTTTCACGGAGAAATTCATGGAAATGTATAATCTTTACGATATAAAGGCTATTCTGTTGAATATTTTGAAATTAATATGATGGGAAGCCATTGCTACCCAAGGCAGCAATGGCTTCCTCTCCAATTAATTTCAAAATATTCAACAGTTTTTTGTATGCTAGCATTGAAAATGAGATATGGGAATTCATCTCATCGGTGAAAGGGTTAAGATTATAAAATAGTTTTATAATAAATTGAGCTCACACAGCCAAAATAATAACATTGCATAAATTTGCATGTTCTTTGAGGAACTATTCAATTTCAATAAATTCATTAGAAAGTTTATCTCACCATCGTCACCCCCCACCCTTTTACCCTCACATGCCAGAAACAACAAATTCTTTATGATGTAAGGAATATTCTGTTGAATATTTTGAAACTAATTTAACTCGGGGGCTGTTGGAGGCCTATAGCTGCTGATCTAAGCAGCAACAGATTCCAGTCATATTAGTTTTAAAATATTTAACAGCTTTCTTGTAGGTAGTTGTCTTAATTTTGAAACACTGGAATTTGCAGGGTTAACATCCCCATTGCCAAAATTGTGTTAAATATAAAACATCTTAATGCTAAAGCCATATTTTGAAAATGTTGAATAGTTGGCTTCTTAAGTTAACATCTGGTTAACGTTTAAATCGTTTCAAGAAATTTTTTGTTTTCTCATAGAAAATGTCCTTTTTTAGAGCAAGATTATTTTTGAAAATTTATCACTGGAACCGAGCCAGTCATTCCAGTAATAAGTTTTCAAAAATAATCTCGGTCTGCAAATGGACATTTCTCAGGTCAACTACAGAAGCCGATTTTGGCCTGTTTAACCCCTGTTTTGTTGACTTGTCGTTTAATTGTGTGGCTGCTGAGTTTTTGCAGACAACATATTCTCAGGGCTATATATCTGGACCTGCTGAATATTTTGAAAACAATTTGACTGAAAGTTGTTGGTGGCTAAGCCACCAACAATGTTCAGTCAAATTGTTTTCAAAATATTCAGCAAGTCAGGAGTTTTTGCTCATTAAAATTTTTGTTTAGTGGCTTGTAGCGGCGAGACAGTTAATGGTAAAACCAGCCAATACTGCCTCTGCAAGGCTGTCTATTTGCAGGCCAAGAGAAGACTATTTTTGGAAATTTACCATATAGTTTTCTCTTGGCTTGCAAAATGGAGACTGGCTTTTAGAGAAAATTTAGATTTTTGTGACCATTAACCCTTTAATCATCAAGCCGGCAAAAAAAAAGCACCTTTTAAAAGCTATTCCAGTGGTAAATTTACAAAAACATTTTTCTCTTGGCCAGCAAAGGGTCATTCACTGAGCAAATATTTAAATAATCCTTTAAAAATACAGACAAATTAAAGGGTTAATTGATAAAAATATAATTTTGAGAGCTTTGAGGCACTGCTGACACAAGAGAGGTTAAGTGTTGAAGGGTTAAATTGTTTTCCAAATACCAATTACTACAGCCGTTCATAATTATTTACTTTAGCATATAGGATGATAGTGGTTAAGGCTTCCCATTGTAATCCGTTCAATTTATACCCGCAGAAGAAGGCAGTTTGTTAGGCGCTAAAGAATTGACCTTTCTCCAGTGTAGTCCTTCGTTAATATAATGTGATTTTTATCACCGCTATTAATTTTCGTAGCAAGATTTGTATGCAAAGGATATATCTGCGTGTATTGATTAATAGTCCTCTGTCTTGGAAACATACATTTTCTTCTCAGTGTGCATTGACAAGATGGCAGGGACAAATTAGCTAGTTTTCTTAACCCCCTTAACGCGAAACCTGCCCAAAAATGGCTTCTGCAGTGGTCTTGAGAAATGACCATGAGAAGACCATTTTTTGAAAATTTGCCATTGGGATAACTGGCTCGATAATCGCGAGAGTCATTTCAATGGTAAATTGAAAAAAAAAAATTTTTATCTTGGTCTGCAAATGCGAGTTTTCTGTGAGAAAGTTGAAATTTTCTTGAACAAATTTTGCGATTATAGAGTTAAGGAATGACCTGTAATAATTCTGTTATGGTAGCTATAGTTGTAGGGCATAAGATGCATACAAACATACACACTGAATGTGCTTTAGTTCAATATGAACGACTATTTGAACTGCAGGTTGTCCACAGTTAGACATTCACACAAATTTAACCATCCTATAGAGAGTGATCTTACAATGGACCTTTCCATTTTATCCATCCATCATATGATGTCATAACCAAATATGTGACGTGTAGGCTAACGTCATAATCAATTACATCATGAATGACTTGATTTAGTCCATCTTAAACCCTTAATAATCTGACACATTGTACAAATTGTATTCTCGTTTGTGATCTGCTTTAAGCATTAAATAACTTATTTAATGTTTAAAGCAAATCACAAACGAGAATTAGATTTGAATAAAAACGTGTGCCAACCATGTGGATTCCGATTACGCCACACTTGTTATCAGTATAGGCGAAACTGGCGTCTATTACAGTTATACAAAGCTGGAGATCAACTCAGAGATCAAGTTCTAGTTTAGCCAACACTAGTGTTTCTCTTACATCTCATTAACATGATGGTGTATGAATGAGCTGCTGTGAGGTATCAATGATCAACAAGAAATTATTATTCACACAATGACGTCATCCAACAACAGACATTCACAGGACATCACTCAATGATTCTATGGAGAAATTGAGGAAAACAACATTCCGTGTCGAAAAATATGCAAATAATATATTTTACTTTGTTTAAATTGTACAAAAGTATCATTTGGCACGCTTTCACCCATTTCTATTTGTGTTCCCATTTAACCCTTTTGTATGGCCAAGACGGCCAAAGCCGGCCTCTGCAGTTGGCTGGGGAATGTTCATTCGCATGCTAAGTGAATACAATTTTTGGAAATTTACCAATGGAATGATTGGTTCGATAACCATGCCAGTCATTTCAGTGGTAAAGTTTCCAAAATAGTATACTCTTGGCCTGAAAATGGATATTCAAAAAGCAAACAGTTTGATATTCTTGACAAAGTTTAGCCACTAAAGTGTTAAAATTATGTGAATTTTTACAGTACTTTGTTCATAATCCTATATTTACAGAGAGCCATTGGTGATATTTTCTGGTGGTATGCCCTATGACAAAGCTGGACGCACACCATGCATTACTATCATGAATGGAAAGAGTACTACTGTTCTAGAAATGGAACATAATATTGTAGATTTTGTTGTGCTTTGTGAAACGCCATGGCCAAATGGTAAGGAAACAATCATATAAACATTATAATTCTATGCCATAATGTCTGTATTATACCGCACCATTACTCTTAACCCTTTAACACTCATATCAGACAAAAACGACTTCTGCAGAGGTCTTGAGAAATGTCCATTTGCCGACCAAGAGAAGACTATTTTTGGAAAGTTGCCATTGCAATGCCTGGTTCGATATCCGAGCCAGTTATTCGGTTGATAAATTTTCAAAAATATTCCTCTCTTGGTCTGCAAATGGACAGTGTATATGAGAAAATTAAACATTTTTAAAACACATTCTATGGTTAAAGGTTTAAAAGCTTTTGAATATTCTTTTAAATAATTTGAGTGAAAGGTGTTTTGTCTTGGGTTTTATTCTGGGATTGCATCAGATTAAAATATTTAAATCTTAAAGATTTTTAATTTAAATTATTTATAGGTATGCATAATTGCTTATATAACTTTAGATACCATTTTCGTCCTACCTTGTAGCCAAAATTATATAGGCAATTATGCATACCTATATCTATTGAGTCATCTCGCCCATTCTCAAGGGTCTTGTAAATAATTGCATACAGCTCTAGCACCTTGAGTAAGTTATCACATGTCATAAGTAATCATCCTGACTCCCTAGTAGCAAAATCCTATAATTAATGAATTTGATTTGTGTCCAGCCATCTATGTACCTGTATATATCATGGCCAATGGGCAGATATTCACATCAACTGTGTGTTAGGATGACCTTGAAATGTAAATTGTTTCAGGTTTCTGAGAATTCTAAGTGCAAT
This sequence comes from Chaetoderma sp. LZ-2023a, assembly GCA_034401795.1. NCBI lineage: Eukaryota > Metazoa > Mollusca > Caudofoveata > Chaetodermatida > Chaetodermatidae > Chaetoderma > Chaetoderma sp. LZ-2023a. Next base: position 52,574,596 of record CM067374.1, on the reverse strand, counting down.
TACTATAAAATAAATAAATTATCTTATTCATCTTGCATCAACTATTCATCAGTTATGTTATTCTTGTTGCAGACTTCCAGGAACCCTATGCTATTGTCGTGCTGCTGCAAAATGACCTTGTTGTCATAGACCTCACATCTATAGGGTAAGTATTTATCCTTATATCCGAAGCAGTTTTACGTCAAAATTATCAATGGAACCTAGCTTTCTCATCGTCTGTCGCTACAAAGCCCACAAAAATGTGAAAAGAAACCTGTCAAACTCGCCGATGATCCAAAATCCGGTGTGGCTGCCAGTGACCAGTGACTGTCTTGAAAATGTGTTTGTGTATGATAACTCCGCTAGCATTTTGTTGTGATCAGTTTGAAGCTTCATCTGTCCATTAAGTCAATTGAGGTAAGCCTGAAGAATAATGCTGAAATCAGTGGCTTATTAAAATCTATATGGCTGCCACAGATTCTGTGGGCATCTTGATTATCGCTATCGTAATGTTAACTCCACTATCATTTATATGATCACTTTGAAATATCATACATCCATTGGTATATGTATGCGGAAGAAACCTATCAAAATATAAGCAGATGTTAAATCCAATATGGCTGCCAGCCAGTGGCTGGCTTCTTGAAAATCAGTTCCCAGATGATTAGAAAACTAATGCTACCACTAACATATACCTCCTTTCCCATATCAATATTGTATCTAGAGATTCATTAGCATCTACAGACAAATTGGAGTCAAACTTTAGTCGTAAATAGATGTCTTGTGTGAAGAAGGCACAACCTAACTCATCCTTGTTTCTTCAACAAAGTTTGGTTTGCTCTCGAGTCTCAATGAACACTCCAGACGACAAACTTAACACAAGCGATGGCCGCATGAGACCCAAACTTGTCTGTCATAATATGTCATACTTGTTGTATAGGGGACATAGCATAAATGTGTTTCAAAGGTAGGTCAGTGTCTTTTTTGTGGTATACTTAGCCATAAAAATGTGTAGGCTAGCTGTAGTTGCAATGCTTTTTTCTTAATAGGAATCCTTGAGTTAGTAATGCATATTATGATAATTTCTTGTTAGCGCATCTGTTCTTGAATTTCCTAATATGTCCATGAAATTGGTTAATATATGACTCATCCTTAATCATTCTGGCCAAGACTGGGCTCTGTACTGGTTTTGTCCATTTGCAAGCCAAGAGAAGTGTATTTTTGAAAATTTACTACTGGAATGGCTGGCTCGATAATCGAGCCAGTCATTTGAGTGGTAAATTTTCAAAAGTACTCTACATGCAGATGGACATTCAATAAGGAAATATTTAGATTTTCTTGACAAAATTTGACAGGTAAAGGGTTAACCAAGCTTGGCCCTTGATCTTAGGGTCATTCAGTTCAGAAAACTTTACAGATTTATGTTAGTAAATTTCTCAATGTCCATATTGGATTTCTAAATGTCCAGAAAGTCATTAAAAATATTAATTCTAAAATACCTGGTCACAATTTGTACTTGTAAAACTTTCACACTCAAATCCCTGAAAAAGTAGATTCTTTATAATAGAAAAAATTTATTCTGTTGAATATTTTGAAATTAAATTGACTGGATGCCTTTACTGCCTGAGGTAGCAATGGCTCCCAGTCAAATTAATTTCAAAACATTCAACAATTTTCCTGTCTGGTTGCCTTGCAAATGAGATGTGGGGAACTCAGTAGTGAAAGGATTAAATTTCTGTTTTTCTGGCCAGATCTATTGAATTTCTGGCAAAAAATATATAGCTCTACATGTAGAACATGTGGTTTCTAGGTGAAACACCAATATTCTAGGTGACCTATACAGGCACTTGGGCCTCATGTCATATGTTAAAATTATGCCAGTGTGTCCTTATTACTATTACCCGCATGGCTTAGTGCAACAGTTTTATAGGAGCATGGAGTGCTTCTTGTTGTTGTTCTTTAGACGTTTTTCGGTAACTGGTTCTACTGAAGCAATCTTCTCCAAACTTGGGTGGAAGTTTGCACGTGAGGTCCTTAAGATGTGTGCCAATTTTGTCGTAAAAAAACCTAAAACAGAACAGCAACATCTTTCAGCAACATTGTTTCCAAAATGGGCACTTGACCTCATGCCTGCCCAATTAAAAACCATATCAATGACACCAGTATTAGACAAATTTGTCCTTGTTTTCATCTGTTGTTGATAGAAAGATTGTGTCCTGCATCTCTTTCAATATTTCCACTTAGAGTTGTAAAGTATTGGAATGGCTTACATCTTAAGCTAAAAGTTTGACGTGTTAACCCGTACCACTCTGATGTCAATATTCCATCTTTTACTGTGTCAATGGCAAAGAAACTGGTGCACATTTTAAAACAATTTTGGTGGACGATGTTGCTGTCTACGACAGCACCATCTTCCACCAAATTTGTTAAAAAATGAACACCAGTTCATCTTTTAATTTAATTTGAAATTTTAAAATTTTTACTCAGAGTGATAAGGGTTAAAATGACCAAATCTTCATGGTTTAGTCAACCTATAAAGATCTATTCCCTGTCTGTGTAAGGGTGAGGGCAGGGGTGGGACCGCAAAGGGACAGAAGGTGATTGCATTAGTGGAGATCATCTTGTACTGTGTCAAGATCTATCAATGTGTAATCTTTGTCAATGAATGTTATATTGGAAACCAACATTAACCCTTGAACACCCAAATTTATTCAAGAAAATTAAAGTTTTCTCATCGAAAATGTCCATTGGAAGATTATTTTTGAAAATTTTTCACTGAAATGACTGGCTCAGTTATCGAGCCAGTCATCCCCATGGTAAAATTTTCAAAAATAGTATGAACATTTCTCAAGACACCTACAGAAGTTGTTTTCGGCCGACTTGGATGTTTATATGCTTAAGGAATGCCCATTTACAAGCCAAAAGTAAACTATTTTAAAACATTTTTCACTCGATAACTGAGCAAGTCATTCTAAGGATACGTATTCAAATAAATGTAGTTTTCTTTTGTCATGTGAATGGACATTCAGTGAGCAATAGGATTGATTCTCTTTATGAGTCTTGACCGTTATAGGGTTAATCTTTTAACCCTCGAATTACTAAAAAATTTTTTTTACTTTTCTCTTAGAAAATGTCCATTTGCAGACCAAGAGAAGACTATTTTTGGAAATTTACCACTGGAATGACTGGCTTGGTTATCGAGCCAGTCATTCCAGTGGTAAATTTTCAAAGATAGTCTTCTCTTGGTCTGCAAATGGACATTTCCCAAGACCACGGCAGAAGCCGTTTTTGGCTGACATGAGTGTTAAAGGGTTAAAGGGGATTGTGTTCTGATTGTATGGTTTGTAATTCCACGGACAATTGACAGTTTTGAAAATGATCAATAACCTTTTGCTGCCAAATAAAATTGTGTTTCAACAGCCTTGTTTCCATTATATATAAGAATTTACCCCAGTTATTATTTCTTTGCAATGCCTTAAAGCAAAGATATTATAATCTTGAAGAAGCCTAACTTTCCATCCATCATGCGTGGAACCTAAATTTTCTTGACTTGTCTGTCACTGTAGTCGTCTTACACAATCTTATCTGAATGACCTGTTGATTTCCCGAAGGGCATACATTATGATTATTGTCTTACTGTCCCCCGCGACATAACCACAATATAGGTTAATACAGACACAACAGGCAATGCACAAGTCTTAGCTGACGAACCTATAATTTACTTTCCATAGGCCATTTGTTCTGGCTTTATTGTTAACTCAAACCTTTTGGCCAAAAACATAAATAGTGGTTGTTTTTCTGATCTGTCTGGCAGATCCTACTTCCAAATGCACGCATCGCTAAGCCATATTGCCAAGTATCAGCAGATCATTTACAAAATCTGGTCTGTCGCCAGAAGACAACTGACAACAAGGAATCTTAGACATAGTTTATGGCACCTCTACAGCGCTAAACAGAAATAAATTAACATTTTTCCAAAACAAAAACAGAAACATGTTAGTTAGTTGAATTCTGAACACAATGTAAGAAATCTTCTGTAGAATATTTTGGACATAATTTGATTGGAAGCCATTGCTGCCTTGGTTAGCAATGGATTCCAATCAAAATTAAGTCCAAAATATTCAACAGTATGTTTTCATTTTGTTTTGAATAGATGTTCAACTGTAAGCTAATGCGGATAGTGTTTTACCAGTAACTCTGTCTTATTCTTATATTACATAGCCTGGGCTGCGCTTAAAATTAGGGATTTAAATTTATCATGCTTTCAAGTATACTGAATATTTCGGAATTTAAAAAAATATTTTTTTGTGCTAAGGTTAGCTCAGAAATAACTTAATTCAGCCCCAGTTTTCTCTGCAGTGGGCTTGAGAAATGTCCATTTGTAGGCCAAGAGAAGATTATTTTTGAAAATTTATCACTGGAATGACTGGCTCGATAACCGAGCCAGTCATTCCAGTGGTAAATTTCCAAAAATAGTCTTCTCTTGGCTTGCAAATAGACATTCAATAAACATATTTTGATGTTCTTGACCGAATTTGACCATGAAAGGGTTAACTATTCATCAGGACAAATGTCTTGCGCTGTACAGAATATGTTGGATTTAACCTTTAGATCTGAATGGGTTATGGTTATAACGGAGTGATCTGATCTGTCTCTGTCTGTCTGTCTGTCTGTCTGTCTGTCTGTCTGTCTGTCAAATCTTTAGGGGAGGATAAAGAGGCTGAAGCTTCCAGCCCAAAATTCGGAGCAGCACAATATTTGCATATTTAATGACAGAAACGCGGACTGTGTTCTCTGAGACAATCTAGATGTAGAAATTTTATGAAGGAAGCCCCCTGACTCCCTTTAGCCTTCTGCCCTTGCTACACTTAATCTGGCCCTGATAATATACAACATACATGGATTATTGGGTTCCAAATTTGTGACCCTCAAAGCTACATCTTATACTTGTGCTTTCCACTGCACCTTCTCCCACACACATGATCACAATCCTGTACAACTGTATGTATATATAGAGTGCTTGGTTGTACTAGTTTCAAAACTTGACTAACATTCATTCCATTTTCTTCCACAGTTATCCATGTTTTGAAAACCCATATCCAATGGATATTCACGAGTCTCCTGTGACTGCTTGTTATTATTTTGCCAATTGTCCACACGATCTCATTCCCGCATTTTACTCTGTCGGATCTAAACAAAAACGCACGGGCTTCAGTGAAAAGGTAAGTTTAATTGTTAACACTTTCAGCCATGAAACCTCAGTACATCTCAATTTCAAAGTAACCCAATTCATTTAAAAATGTTAACTATTCATTAGGACATATGTCTTGCACTGAACAGAGTATGTTGGATTTGACCTTCATATCTGAATGGGTTACGGTTATAATGCCAGGATCTGATCTGTCACTCAAGTATCTGACATCATAGTAAAATATGATACATGTTAGCTGATGTCCTGATCAAAATGACACATAGCCTCATGTCTGTCATAGCGAAAACATATAGCGAACAGTTTGTCATGAAGTATGCGAATTGTATGTCTTTGTTGAATTTACAATTTAATAAACATTGTTTTGAATATTTTGAAACAAATTTGACTGGGAACTGGGAGTTGTTCAACAGCTTACAAGTATAGGTTACCTTGAAATATGGATTCTGGGAATTCAGATTCTGGGTATTCAATATTCGAATCAATTCTAACATGTGTAAAAAGTAGAACCACTTGGTCGATTTCAACAAGGTTTGGCAGGGAGCATCCTTAGGGCATAGGACTCCAACTGTGTTTAAATGAAGTCGATCAGCCAATTTGACCAGCATCCATCTTGGATTTTGGCTCCTTAGCTAGAAATAGGAGGGGATTATCTGGAAATGGATTCCTATGTTGAATGTCAAATGATTTAGATACCACCAGCGTTTAGAGTATGGGCACATTTGATATTTCCCGAGATAATGTTCCAATACATAGTGCATAAAAATCGTGCTACATCGTTATATTGTGCTGTATGTTCTAATATTGGAATGGAAAGTCTTTACGGGTGCGTGGCAGGAGTCAGGACACACGTACACAAATTGGTAATAGTGTCAGTAAAAACCAGTATCAGTCCAAATATATTGTTACCTAGCTCCGGATTCATAATTAGACCTTTTTTAAATGACTCAAAGCTAATTTATTAACTTGCGGTATCAAACTGTTGAATATTTCTCAGCACACATTTTGACAAAGTGGTGGTGATATTGCAATCGCCTCCGTCTGTTCATTCGTCTGCCTGCCCATCCATCTGTCTATCCGGCTATCTCCTCTGAAACCGTTTGGTGGGATCCAATCAAATTTGTTATGTGACCACATTTATGTTAGGCTCCCCCCCCCCCCCCCCCGCCCAGGCGGGGTTTGGGGCGGGGTGGAAGTGTGGGTAGAAAGTCAAAGTTGGCAGAATTCAACCTGATTCGTTATTAACTCACCTCGCCAGACTGTTCAAGTGACCTTATGCCATGCCGTTCATCCGTCATCAGTCCATCAACTTTTTCTAAAATAGACTTCTCGAGAACCACCAGGCTGATTTCAATACTATTTGGAAGGAAGCATCCTTAGGGCACAGGGATCCAAGTTTGTTCAAAGGAAGCCGATCAACCAATTTGGCCAGCGGCGATCTTGGATTGTGTCTGACTTTTCGAAATGTCTTTAAAAATCCTCTCTGAAACCGCTTGAGGGATCGATTCGAAACTCATGAAATATCATCTGGAACAACATCTTAACCAAGTTTGTTCAAGGGAACCTGATTGGACAAATGTTTCAACGACCATCTTGGATGACTTAGTTTTCGTGAAAACTACTTCTCCACTACCACTAAGCAGATCAGGCTGAAATTTGGGTGATAGGGTTAGGGAATAAGGGCCATTAAGGTTGTCAAATGACCATGGCTGCCATGGGACATTAAAAATGTAGCTTGTTTGGTGGCCATCTTGGATTTTCTGAAAATTTCTGAGAAAATCATATTTATAAGAGTACCTGTTAAGCACTGTGCCAATTTTAACAGAACTTGGCTAAACCTTCTTCACAGAAATTAGATTAATAAATTTTTCTAGTGGTCATCTCAATTTTGCTCGGTTGTGCCAGTGGCCACTAATTCCAGGTGACCGATACAGACCTCTTGAGCCCCTTGTGTTTAGTTACCCATGTGATTACGGATTGTGGGGCGATGTTTACATTAGGCTGCAGCCCCCCCCCCCTGGGTGGGGATGTGGCGCGGTAGGGGCAGAGAACAGCAAAGTTGGCGGAAGCATGCGGACTTCCGATGGCGTGCCATTGACTGCACATTTGGGTTTGAAGCTACTTCGTCCATAAGCTTTGCAACCATATAGACAGCAACAACTTCCAGTTGAATTGATTTTAAAATATTCAACATGTCACTATAAGTTGGTGACGTTCTTTCAAATTTATCAACGAGACAGAACGAGATGCTTATGCTACACATGGAGTGGATGGATGCGTCTCGTGTTGTTTGAATAATTCATTGATCACCATAACACCACAAAATTAACCTATATATGATTTTATTAGCTTAGCTTCCTAAAACATCATGATTATTGATCAAACCATGGTATATATAGAAACATGGTCAATAAAATCTCGATAGCTGCTGGTTCCAGATTTGCAAGATTTTCTGGGTCTGAATTTTTGTGCATCACACCTAAAGTTGTGGAATCCTAGTGCATGGTCACCCACTTTGCTGTATTCAAATTTGAGCCAAATCGGACCAATAGTTTCTGATTTATCAACAGATCCAGAATTTTATCCAAGCTGGATCCTGCTTTTTTTATCCGTATCACGGCCAACGTCTGGAAATCCTTTTGCACAGCAAGTTCCTTCGATGTGTTAAGATTTAAAACAAATCGGATCTGTATTTTTTGTAGATACAACCTGAAATAAGCTTTTGTGGCTGGCTGGCTGACTAACTTACTAAGAAATGTGACACTTTATTGAGCTGCTACCCACAGCTAAAAATTGTACACCCATGCTTTAGACATCTACTAGTAAAATATGATCAAGAACATCTAAATATTTGCTTCGATGTCCATTTGTCTGGCAAAAATCTTTTTAAATTTTACTACTAAAAGGACTGGCTCGGTTATCGACCTATGTATTGCAGTAGTGAATTTACAAAAATAGCCTTCTGGCTTGCAAATGAAAATCCTCAAGCCCACTGCAGAGACTAGTTTTGGCCGACTTGACCATCAACCCGTCCCACTCTGATGTCAATATTCTATCTTTGACTGTGTCAATAGCAATGAAACTAGTGTACATTTTTTAACAATGTTTGGTCGACGATATTACTGTCCACAACAGCACCATTTAGCAAATTGGTTGAAAAATGAACACCAGTTCATCTTTTAATTTAATTGAAAATTACAAATTTTGACATCGGTGTGATAAGGGTTAAAGTGTTCATATGATAAGCATGCCCATAGAGTAATGCTTTTGATATAGATAGCTATTATATATTCACCCCAAACCCTCTATAAAAACACATTTTATCCCCTACCCCGCTTTGACAAAACAGGCTATTATCAGTCCATCAATCCATCTGTCTATCCATTCATTTTGTTTTCACTCAATATCTTAACTTACAATGGATGGGTTCATTTCAAATTTGATATATCAACTCCTGATGACATTCCCTCATTGGGGATTGAGTGCCAGCGAAACATGTCTACATTGATTGTAGGTGCTATTACACCACAAACATCTATACCTTTCAATCACTACTTGCTTACTTGCTAAATCAATTAACCCCACGTTTAGCACCAGAAAATTGAAGAGTAGTGATTGAATGGTAAGTATGTTTGGGTGGTTAATAAAACTACAGACCATCCCACTAAACGGGGGTCTGTGGTCATTATCTGTCTTGAAATACTTAAATTTTTTGTCAAGAATGCATTTGGGTTCAGCTCAATAACTTCACTTATAATGGATGGATTTATTTTGTTTGTTTGTTTATTTACCTGGGAGTACTATATATCTGCCAATTCCTAGGCAAACAGGGTTTCATGAATGGCTGCCATTTGTGGGGGATTATGTTATGTACATAATCTAGTTCCAGGGAGAAATTTGACAAAATAGGCTTCTCCTGGTTTACAAATGTGCATTCACTAAGATAAACCTCAATTCACCTTTCCAGAGTACCCACCCATCATATGACATCATAATGAACTGCGTGATGTGTACAATGACATCATAATGAATGATGTCATGAATGACGTCGATAAGTACATCATGAATGCATATTTGAAGACGGTCTATGCATTGTTGTACAAATTGTTTGCTTTTACTATTTAATAAATATTCTGTAAAATATTTTGAGACATAGGCAGCAACAGCACCCAGTCAAATTAGTTACAAGATATTCAACAGCTTCCCTGTATAGTTTTCAGGAAATTGATAGCTAGGGCATTTGGGGATCGATAAATCCCAACACAGCGAGGTGTGGGTGGAGCTTAGCTAGTGATGGGCGGGGCATAGCTAAAAATGGAAAGGTCCATTCTCCAGTCCTATCTTGCCTAGTAAAGGGCTAGAGACAGATAGTCAAACCATCACTTATCTGAACATTTAACACTTTTCAGCCAAAAGTACCTTCTACAGTCGTCTTGAGAAATGTCCATTTGGAGACCAAGAGAAGACTTTTTTTAAATTACAGCTGGAATGACTGCCTCGATAACTGAGCCAGTCATTCCAGTGGTCAGATTTTCAAAATTAATCTCTTGGTCTGCAAATTTACATTTTCTTTAAGAAAATTGAAATTTTATTTAACAAATTTAAGGCTTACAGGGTTAATGAACTATTTGTACTTATCACTGTTCCTTCCATGATTTAATACAGTGTGCTGCCAAGGATCTCTACATGATTCTGAGTGTGGGATTATAGTAAAAATATATGGGACATATGAGCAAAGCATGTCAGTGCATATTTTGTGGCCTTGTAACAATGTTTGAAAAGTCTAGATGTAATTTAATGTTAATTAAGCTTTATTATCCAGGTGTTGATCTCGAGGTGTCTGGGGACACAGCCCCTCCCACCCCACTTCATTCCTTAGCAACTGTTCCTACATTTTAGAATTAGAGGGTACTCCATGGTTTCTAGAATGAACCTGGTTAAAATTAATACCTATGCAAATCCATGTGGGCTTATGACAACCTATTTGAACACTGACTGCCTGGTTTATTTGAACAGCAACCCTGATCAAACAGTATACACACCAGATGTTTATTTTAGAAAAAACCCTGCTTTTGTCGAATAATTGTAACTATGTAGCAATAATTGTTGGATTGCAAAGTTATTCTTTATGGTGATTTTATGGACATTTTGTGGGTGTATTGTTGATATTAACCCTCTCAGATTTGTATTTAGCCATTTAACCCTCGAATTTGTTTTAAAAAAATTTCTCATAGAAAATTGTCCATTTGCAGACCAAGGGAAGTCTATTTTTGAAAATTTACCACTGGGTTGACTGGCTCGGTCAAGAACACTGGCATATCATTTTAAAGTAGCCAACTAAAGATCTGCTGTTCTGAATTAAAAAACAAAAATAATAGTAAAATGGCAACATCCATGCATTTTGTCATAGTAACCCCTTGTTTGTTTATTAAAATGTGGGTGTTCTGGAAGAGAAGCATGTTTTAGGTTTGTACTTTAGCCCTCGAATTTGTTCAAGAAAATTTAAATTTTCTCCTAGAAAATGTCTGTTTGCAGACCAAGAGAAAAGTATTGTGGAAAATTTACCCAGCCAGTCATTCCAGTGGAAAATTGTCAAAAATAGTCTTCTCTTGGTCTGCAAATGGATATTTCTCAAGACCACTACAGAAGCCATATTTGGCTCAGTTTTTAGAACTATGTAGGAAAGCAATCTCCAGGTAACAACTGTTATGGAAAATATACATTTCATGTGGCATAGTTAGGATGTCTGGCGCCCGGGTGAAACCAGCCTTTTGGCACCCCCTCTGATACTCTAATGCTGGCACCCAGGTGCAAAACTAATCCAAAT